>CM053583.1:191060623-191180426 GCA_028627135.1 Pseudochirops cupreus
GGGACTCAGTTTTCTGGTATTTAAATGAATGCACTATCTATATTTCTTATGTAGAGAGCCTGTTCCATTTTGTGATTAATAACTATATCAGCATATTTATAGTTACTGTAGGCATTGTGAATACTGCATTGCTGATACAAATGCCCATCAATGTCCCCTCAAATACATTAAATTCCAAGTGCCTACTCGGATATAAGGGATGGACCACATAGGGACAAATTTTTAGTATACCCTGAAAGGCCTTCTCTATGGAACAGTATGATTTGACTTTGTAGGCTCCAGGTCCTGGTTTCAGTCTGAGCCACAGCTGTCAGCTTCCCTTGGGCTGGAGCTCCAGTGGACAACAACTACTCAGTTTGTATTACCTACTCCTCAACTCCAACTCATGGCTCAGGAAGGAATGCTCAGGTTCATCGTCTTAACAATTCATATTTATGTGGCACTTTCTAAGTGTAGAGACAGGGTAGGAGGCTTTTCTGACTCTGTCTTTAAACTCACCTCCATTTCATATAAAATGAGCTGTCATGTCCACTCCCCCATATTCAAGTCTGTCCTCTTCCCAGGAGGTCTGCAAGGCTGGCCACAGAGAACAAAGCTGTCCTGCTCTATTCCCCAAGACAGATGTGCAAGAGAGCAAACCTCTCTTCCATCTTACCGAACTCAATAAACTGCCCTATCTTCTTTCCATGGTCGGTTGCAATCCAGAATGACCACTCTGACTTTTTGATTCTATCTATGCAACCAGAAAATGATCTGAAATCAGAGCTCACTTATCTGACAGAAACTTTATGAGTCAAGTGACCTCTCCTTGTCTTGGCATGAAATATACCAACAAAGCTTCTTATTGACCTATGTCCTAAAATTGTGAATCTGAGGTTTCTCTACCATCTAAAGTAAACAAAGTGCTGTCTTCACAATAATTTTGCAAGGTAAGTAGTATGAGTATAATCATCCTGATTTTACAGAGAAAAAAAACCGAGGCTGAGGTGAAAATGATTTATCCAAGGTCACACTCAAGTCACTGGCAGAGCTAGGACTCCAACCCAGGGGTTCTGGTTCCATATCTAATATTCTTTCCATCACACCACGATATAGCACTCCATAAATTATTGGATTAACAGCCAAGCGGGCAGGTTAAAAACTTGTGGATTTCTGCATCTACTTCCTTGATCATGGAAGGCAGACTCAACTAGAACTGTGTGTGTTAGAATCAGGAGAGACAGCAGAGATGGTGCAGATCATTTTTGTCACTATATGAACAAGCAAACTAAGGTGGAGGAAAGCTAAGGGGGACTTGCAAAAGCTTACATTGCTTACCTATAGCAGAACCACATCTCTTGGCCTTGGGGAAAGATATCAGGACACAAAATCACATGGGAAAAGAAACTCTGGGACATGGCCCCATGGAAACGAACCAGAAATTCCACGAAGGGTCCTGCAAACTGAGACCTAAATACACCCAGAGGGAACAGGCCTGGCCAGGCTGGACTGGAAGGTCACTCTTCTCATCTCAGTGAGAATTTCTGAGTGAGGAGTTCTAAAGCCCAACTCTCCCTTACAATCACGCCATCAAAGACCAAGAAAGAGTACCAGCATGAGTAGTGATTAGAAAATCTAGAGTCAGCCACGGGCTTCTGGACTCAGCCATGATCCAGGTAGGACGGCACATCTTTCCAGCATGGGGACTAGGCAAGGGCCTATGGCAAAGTACAGAGCAAGGAGCAGGAATGGGGTAAGCTTACATCTCAGTTGTTCTTATGCAAGAATGGGGACACAGATCCAGTGCAGACTAGGGCTGAGGCCTGCAGCTGAGTCACTTGAGCAGGAAGTGCTGACCAGGTGCAAGCTTATGGTTCTTGTACTCTAAAATGATAGAGCCTTCCAAATAGCTGACAGGGACTGGAGCCAACGGTTGTCCACTGGAGCTCCAGCCCAAGGGAAGCTGACAACTGTGGCCCAGACTGAAACCAGGACTTGGAGCCTACAAAGTCAGTCTAGAAGAGCATAGGTCATACTGTATCATAGAGAAGGCCTTTTAGGGTATACTAAAAATTTGTCTCTATGTGGTCCATCCCTTAGATCCTTGAATAAAGTATTCAGTACCTGAAAAAAGCAGTGGTGGCCCTTCTGATAATATATGTCAGGACAAAACAAAGCTCCAACATGCCCTCCAGAACTGCAAAGACTCTAATCCTAATACAAAGTCCCAAATCAGGAAGTAAGGCTAGAAGAATGAGTCAAGGGAAAAAAGACAATGGCAATTAATGGCTATGATGAGTCCAAGGATGACCCCCACACAATCCCTCAAGAAGATGATCAGTAATTCTCAAACTTGGTTTGAGAATTTGGTTTCAGAAACCCTTAATTCTCAAACATTTTGGTCTCAGGAACTCTTTACATTCTAAAAGTTATTAAGGACACCCTGAAGAACTTTGTTTCTGTGGTTAATAACTATAGATATTTGCCACACTAAAAATTAAAATATCTTAGTGTTGTTATTAACATAGTTTTAACCTCATGGATTCCTAGAAAGAGTAGTCTCAGGTACCTCTAGGAGTTCCTAGACCACTTTCAGAATGACTGCTCTACAATATCAATAAGCAAAGCTTCAAAGAAAGACACAGTTTGGGTACAAGGTCAATTAGAATTTCTTGGAAAAAAATTTAAGCAAAATTTGGAAAAAAAATGGTATTTTTATTGGAATAAAAAACTCTACAGGAAGAATTAGAAAAGGAACATAGCCTTAAATGAAAATTAACAGATTAGAACAATAAGTATAAAACCTCCCTCAAAGAACAGACTCCCCTGAAAATTACAACAGACCAACCATAAGTTAATGATTCCATAAGATATGTAAAACGATATACAAAAGAAATATTTAAAAAGTCAAAAGACTACGAAAAATAAAATATATCATACCAAAAACAAATGACCTAGAAAAGATTTCACAAAGGAAAAACATAAAGATCACCGGATCACATGAAAGTCATGAACGAAAGATGAGCAAGACACCTTATTTCAAGAAATCATGAATTAAAACTTCAGACTTATTAGAATTAAAAAGCACAGTGAAAACAAAATCTGCCATTCTTCTCAAAATAACACCAAATCAAAAATTCCCAAGAATGGCATAGTCAAAATCTAAAGATTCCATGTTAAAAAAAGAAAACACTACAGTAAGAAAGAAAGAATTCAAGTAGAGTGCAACCATTTAGAATCCACATACTATAATAAAGGAGAGAAGAATCTGAAATACGATATTCTAAAGGTAAAGAGATAGGCTTACAAATAACAAGTGTTTACCTAGCAAAATTAAGTATAATCCTACAGGGGAAAAATAAACCTTTAATAAATTAGAGGACTTCTAAATATTCCTGATGAAAATATGAGAGGTGAGTAGAAAAACTGAACTGAATTTGCAAACAATACTGAATAAATTTGAGAATTTGGAAAGGACTATACAAGAATAAAGTTCCTACATTCTAATAGAGGCAGAAGAATCAAATGGTCTCTAAGAATCCTTAAGTCATCAAGGGTCATAGAGGGAATTAAATAAAACACGGGGACTGGAAGTGGTTCAGGAATGTCTGATATTAAAAGAAGAAAGAAAAGGAAGAGAAAAAGGAATACACTCAGAAAGAAAGAGGGAGAAAGGTAGGAACTTTTTTTGGACATGACCAATTTGGGTCTAGAACAGTATCAGGGGGCCAATGGCAGAGGCCCCAGTAGTGGTGTAAGGCCACAGCCCAAACGGCTAATGGAAGCTGAAAAGTAAAACACACAATCATCACCTAATACGTGTCAAGCACTATGCTTTTCAATGGGGATTACAAAAAAAAAACAAACCCTACAAAAAACAATGAAACATTTTCTGCCTATGTGCTTATAATCTAGTTGGAGTCATAACATATATGCACATAGGCATATACAAACCAAACCAAATTAAAATGAAAATAGCAAATATTTAACAAAAATAAAACTACAATAAAACATAGAAAACCTATTTTAAAACCAAGGCAGCAAGGATTCTTATGTATAGATTAGTGGTGCAGTTTCTGTTTGACTTTGACACCACTACTCTATTATCACTAATAATTAGAAGAAATGAAAATTTTAAAAATTCAGAACTTTTCCTTCACACCCATCAGATTGGCAAAGATAACAAAAACGAAAAATGACAAATGTCAAAGGGGCTGCAAGAAAACAGGAACATTACTGAACTGTGGGTGGAGCTTTGAAATGGTCTAGTCTTTCCAGAGAGTGTATTAGAAGTGTGGTCACAAAATCATTAAACCATACATCCCCTTCGATGCAGTCATACCACAAATAGGTCTGACCTCAAAGATGTCAAGAAAGACAAAAAGGATCCCTAGGTACAAAAGGTGTTTACAGCAGCACATTTCGTATTAGCCAGCAACTGGGAAACTAAAGAAGTGCCCATCTCTTGGGGAATAGCTAAAGGAAATCATGGTATATTAAGATAATGGAATATAATTCTGCCAAAAGAAATGACAAAATGGACAGTTTTAAAGACACCTGGGAAAAACACTATGACCTGATGTGGAATAAGACAAGCAGAACTACAGCAATATAGACAACAGCAGTGTAGAGAAAATGAGTTTATAAGACTTTAGAACTCTGATCAGTGCAATGATGAACCGTGATTCTATTTGACTGATGACAAAGAATTTTACCCACATCTTGCCAGAAAGATGATGGACATAAAATGCAGAATGAGTCATATGGTTTTAGACACGTCTGATGCAAGGACTTGTTTTGCCGTACAATACAGATTATTACAGGAGTTTACTTTTTTTTTCTTTTTCTTTTTAATTGTTTAGTTAGGGGTGAGAGAAGTGGGAAGGAAAAATAATGTTTACAAAAATAAATGAATAAATAAATGAACTAACAAAAAAGTATATCTCAACAAAGTCAGCTCCATTTAAAAATATATACCTAGAGCAAGGGACTCCAAATTTTTTGATGGCACACACTGATCAGTAAAAAACTCTTTGCTCCCTGGTTTCATTCAAGACAGCTCTGGGATCATCTGCTGTATTAGCCTTGGAGAATTCTTCTGGTTTGTCTCTGCTGCTGCCATTTGCTTGAGACAGCAGGTCGCATAACTCACTGGAACATGCAGAATATATCTGAGCCTCAGACTTCAGCCCCAGTAATTATTTGGTTAGTGATAAGAGAATTTCTGACTCAGCTGACTTACCTCTAGTTACTTATGATGAGCATGCCAAGTAACTAGGTAGTTAATGTATTTAGCTGAGGCTATAGTGAATGGATGCCATCCTCCCAGTCCTTCAGGCTCGCAGCTTACGCTGTCATTCTCAGCTCCTCCCCATCTCTCACCTCACCATTATACAATCTGCTGCCATTTCACCTGTGCACTCTCTCTCCAATCCGTTCCCCTCTCTCCTCTGATGCTGCCCTCACTCTGGGACAGGCCCGTTATCACCTCATACCTGAATTACTGGTAGCAGCCTACTAGTGGGTTTTCCTGCCTCAGAACCCTCCCCACTCTAGTCCATCTTCTATTCAGACACCAAATGATTCTCCCAAACCATGGTCCTGACCATGTCAGCCCTACTCAATAAATTTCAGTGACTTGCTGTCACCTCTAGGATCAAACTCAAAATCCTCTTTTAAAGCCCTTCATTGTCTAGCCCCCCTTGTCCAGTGACACCAGCCTCCTGACTGTTGCTTGAACAAGACCCTCCATCTCTCGTTTCCGAGCATTCTCTTCAGTTGTCCCCACACCTGGAGGGCTCTCTAAGGCTCCAACTACTCCCTCCTCTGGCTGCCTTTAAGTCCCAACTAAAATCCTGCCTGCCACAGGAAGCCTTCCCTAACCCCTCTTCTTTCCAGTCCTCTCCCTCTTGTAATGTTTATCCTGCATTTACGTTGTGTGTGTGTGTGTGTGTGTGTGTGTGTGTGTGTGTGTGTGTGTGTGTACGTGTGTATTTGTTTGCTTGTTGTCTCCGTCACTATGCTGCGGGCAACTTGAAGACAGAAACTGTCTTGCGCTATTTTTTTTTATTCCCCGGAGTTTAGCATAGTAGGCACTTAACAGATCTTTATAGACTGTCAGTGGTGGGAAGGGCCAGATAGATTGAAAAGGCTTTAAAAGACAAAAATTCCTGACCCAAAATCTTCCAAGACCCTTCACTAGTTTTATAGTAAAGTCTTTAGTCTTGCATTTAACACTCACCACAGAATAATCCAATATAGTCCTTGCCAACCTCTCTAGACTTCTCACTACTTTTGCACGTGAACTTTCTGCTCTCGTCAAACCAAACCATTTATCAGTCTTGTGTTTTCTTGCCACCATGCACCAATCAAATCTCTGTAGACTTCATAAAGCCCTCTGTGCCTCTCTCACGTACTTGTCCCATATTGTAGTTCTGTATACCACATCGTCCTTACAGAGTGAACTCCATGAGGCAGGGACCATGTGGTATAGTAGAAAGAGCCCTGGATTTGGTGCTGTTGCAGACAAAACTGCCCCCCCTTGGGTGGTTCCCAGAGATTGGCTTTAGCAAGTATCCTGAGGTTGGCAGCTTCCAGGGAACCTCCACACTGTGCCTGTCTTAATATCCCTTACCAAGCCCCCCTGCTATTGCATCATGAACTTCCCCGCCGTGTATGTAACACATCAACACTCATCTCCTTACAAAGAGCCCTGCTTTGAAGGCGCGCTGACTCCATCTTGTTTTGATCAGTCATTTTGTTATAAATGACCCCTAGGGAGCTGCAAGACCAGCTGTAACGGTTCTTAGCTTTCAGTGTCCTCATTCCTCCCTTTATTGGTACAAAAACTTTTAGCTACTGAAAGTGGAAAATTCTAGACTCCCGAGAAAGGTCTCCACCTGATCTGGCCTGATAATTCTTGTTGATTTAGTAAAGCTAACTATACTAAATATAACTCTCTTATCCATCTCCTATAACTAATAATATACATTTTTCTTTGACAAATAGATATTCTTTTTTTGATATAACCACCTGTATTTTCTGAATAGCTATCTTTCTTTTAATTTTTTTTTGTTTCACATAATGATACACTGAATAATGTTCAGCTTGGGAATGCTGCCCTAAAATTTTGTTTGAAAGGAACCTTTTGGTTAGAAATTCTCTCTCTCTGAGCTCAGAATAAAATAAAATTTTAAACCAAAGGAATGAAAAAACAAACAAACCTAAAAGCAGCACCAGATCAAATAATAATCAAGAATTTCTTCCACAAAAGTAAACCAGAGGCCAGGGGTAACTGGAAAGGAGGGTCACCAGAAAAGCCAGGTTAGCACAGGCAAACAAACTCTAAGTCTCCAAGCAAGATTAGAAAATGGACAGAGACATATGCAGCCGGCCAGGCTCTGTATCCCATGGCTGCAAAAGCAAAGAGCTGTTTCAAAAAAGCCCCAGGTCATTTAGCAATGCACATTGCTGACTATGAAAGCCAGTGGGAGCCGCAGCAAACAGTGTAGTCATGGTCCTAATGATACTAGGACACCTGAAGCCCAGGAGCTCCAAGGTTCTTAGCCCTCTATCCTGAAATGCCACAGAGGGCGCCAAAGTTCCAGGATTTTGAGCTTCAAAGGTCAATGGAAGATGCAAGTGGAGACCAAGCAGGGCTAACCAGCTCATCTAGTGGGAGAATGGCTGAACAAACTGTGGTACACAAATGCAATGGAAAAGCCTTGGACCTTTAAAATGACGCAGGAGAAAATTCCAGAGAATTATGGGAAGTACGAACTGACACTGAGAAGTGAGTGGAGGCTGGAGAACAATTTATAGAAGGACAACATGGTAAAGAAAAACCATTCTGAAAGATTTAAGAACACACAATGATCAATCCCATTTCCAATGGACCCAAGATGAAACATGGCGCCCTTTCTCCTGACGGAGATGGCGGATGTGAGGCGTAGAAGGAAACACGCTTTTTTTGGACATAACCACTATTGTTGATTTCTTTTACCTGACCACGATTATTTTTTACAACTTTTTTGCCTTTGTAGGTAACCTGTGGCAGGGCTGGGAGGAAGAGGAAGGTTGGGATAGTAATGCCAATAAAACAAGGGAAGGAAAAAAAAGGAAAAGAGGGCATGGAAACATTTTAAAATTTGTAACAGTTAAAAAAGATAGAAACTCAAAAGGATACCCAGACAAGTGTAGTAGTTTTGAAAAGTGCACACTGAAAAAGAGACAGCATAGTGTGTATATACCAATACATATAGATAAACATATATATAATATATTTAAAATATGCATAATATCTATATATGTGTATTGATTTTTTAAAATATATAATTTGACATACATTTCAGTACGAATGTTTTCCTTTGCAATCCTACATGTTCTATTTTACGCATTTAAAAACATGATTCTGAGAAGGGGTCCAGAGGCTTCACAAGACAACCAGAGAGGCCACTAAAAACCTCTGCTCTAACTGGTAGTGAGCGATCTCTTACTCCTCTAAATTCAAAGCATTTGTTTTGTGCTTCTTGCATGTATTTCTATACTGATTATTATTATAGTTCTTCCCGCACATGTCTAATCACAGAAAAGTACAGGTTATGTCTTTAAAGGTATCGCACCAAACACAAGCACTTAATAGATGTTGGCCGAGTCGATGTCCACTCCTGGAATTTCACAGGATCACAGAGTAGGGAGGGATCCTAGAGCTCATCTCTCTCTACTCCTTACCAAGGGATGAATCCCCTCAAGCAACAAGCTTTACAAATAGACAATGCTTAAACGCCTTCACATAATTACAGACTCAGATTTAGAGCTGAGAGGGACGTTAAAAGCCTTCTAGTCCAGCGCTCTGACTCTACAGATGAGGAACCTGAAGCCCTGAGCGGTTGACTGGCCACAGGCTGCGCAGGTGACGTAACTGCTGAGTTACCCAGGTCCTCTGCCTACAAATCCAATGCCCTTTCCATTGCATCCCACTGTCTGAGATGTTCTCGCAGCCAAAAGGAGAGTCATTAAGAACGTGCCAGAAATGTCATGCACTCAATTCTCACTTGCACCAACAGACTAGGTCTTGAAGGGGATCAGGGCTGTGAACTGTAGCATGAGAAAGCCCCCTTCCAGCTCCTCAGGGGCCCTGAGAACCTTGATGGGAAAAGGCACAGCCACTGCCTGGGACTCAGGCACCTGTTACGACCCAGAGTTTGTGCTACAGAAGTAAACCAGAGACTTTAAACTTCCATAAAACTGTGATGCTTGTATATCCAATTCTGATTCCCATATATCAGAAAAGATATAACTGAACTAGAGAAGGGCAACCAAAATGACCTGAGACATAGGTCATGTTATACTGACACGTACTAAGAAATCTGGGGCCCTACAGTCTAGAAAAACAAAAATTCTCACTCCTTTAGCTCCTTTGTTCTGTGAAGTTTAAATTCAGCCATACTTGAGGACCTAGAGGGCCACTTGTGGCCTCAAGGTTGCAGGTTCCCAACCCCTGCCCTAGGAGAATATAACTGGAGATATGGGTTAGGGTATCGTGTTTTAAATCTGTCACTGGGTGGTTGAATCTTTTACATTTTAAATCTTTCTTTTGTGTTGAGGAAATAAATGGCTGTCCTATGGCAGAGCTACCCTGTATACTGAATACCATTCTCCTTCCTTTTGGGGGAGCCCTAGATGTCTCTAAGCCAAACTTAAGATTAAGTGATTCTCCCCAGGGCTCCAAGGCTGGATGGGTACAAACAGGCACATACAAGGAAAATGAACTTGACCCTTCTTAAGAGCTCAGATTTGCCCCAGAACTGAACCCCGTCTGGACATGAGGCCAGAGCTTGTGCCCTTTACTGGGTGAGGGTTCCCCAGCCCCTCCTGGGCCAGCAGTGATCTCCCATTCCATAGAGTGGGAGTTCTAGAGGACATCGTGGAAGAGGTAGACAGATCCTGCAAGGGAATTTGTGGGAGCAGAGTTGAGATACGTAAGAGGGAGGGAGTGAGGGACTTGCTTTTAGCAATCAAGAGTTGAGTATCATGTGGATGGGGGGATCTGGAAGGAGCTGAGCTGGTCAAGGCAGGTGAACATAACGTCCACGTTTCAGCCTGACCTTCCTCATCTCTGCTTAGGCTCCCCAACTCTGGGCAGCAGCCAGACAGAGCTGTATCCCAAGGGACCCAGAAGCTGAGCTTCTCAGCAAACCCTGGTGGGGCCTGGCTGAGCCCTGAAGCCTGGATTTATATGCTGTGCTCCCTCTGATTTTTAAGTTCACTTTTGGCTTTAAATCCCATCCCATATAACACCAAGAATGGGAAAATTTTATCCCTTGTCAGGGCCAGTGCTGGTAGCTTGTATTTCATTCAGAACTATTTTCTGTTGGTTTTTTTTGTGTGTGTGTGTGTGTGGAGGTGGGAAGGCAGGGCAATTGGGGTTAAGTGACTTGCCCAAGGTCACATGGCTAGTAAGTGTTAAGTGTCTAAGGTCACATTTGAACTCAGGTCCTCCTGACTCCAGGGCTGGTGCTCTATTCACTGTGCCACGTAGCCACACCCAGAACTATTTTCTTACTACTGGAAAGGTATCTGAGATGAGCACACTTCCCCAACTACCATTTGGGGACAGATAGAGGTTCATTTGACTCGGAAAAAAAGTATCAGCAAGCTGTTTCTAAACTTTTTATTTTAAACTTTGCTTGTTCTCATCTGCAAAGGGAAAACATTAGCTCAGTAAAAAGGAGAACTAAAGTCACGAGGGTAAATCCTTTTCACAGATGAATAAGGTTCCTAATGGCCTGTCAAGGAGCTATATTACTTATGAATGATTATCACAAATGGTTTTTTGTTAAGAATTTGATCATTGGCCTGTTCTTCAGTGCTCTCCTGCTACTCCTCACTCCAATTCCCATCTCCTAATTTTTCTTGTTAGTTTTTACATAGTACTTAACAAAGTGAGAGGAAAATCTCTTAGAGAACTTTTAAAATCCATTCTTCCTAGGAAAGTTGTATAGTAATAAACATAGAAAAATGTTCTGGGATATACATAGCATCCAAGATTTTTAGTTGTTTGCTAAGTAGTCGAGTTATTTTGCCCAATAAAACATATCCTACAGAGAACTATAATGATAAAACAGACCTCAAAGTTGTGAACTGATTCAACCATTACGTAGAGCAATTTGGAACTATGCTCAAAGGTCTACAAAACCACACATACCCTTTGACCAAGCAATGTCACTCTTCTGTCTGCATCCCAAAAGAGATTTTTAAAAATCACAAAAGAAAAGGACCTATCTGTACAAAAATACTTATAACAGCTCTTTTCTGATGGCAGGGAATTGGAAATGGAGGGCATGCCCATAATGGCTGAACAAGTTGTGATATGTGATTGTGACGGAATACTATTGTGCTTTTAAAAAATGGTAAGCAAGATGCTCTCAGAAAAACATGGAAAGACTTACATGAACTGGTACAAAGTCAAATGAGTAGAACCAAGAAAATGTTGAACACAGTAACAATAATATTGTAAGATGATCAATTATGAATGACTTAGCTGTTCTCGGCAATACAATGATTCAAGACAACTCTGAAGAACATACGATGAAAAATGCTCTCCATCCCCAGAGAAAGAACTGATGGGGGTATGAATACAGATCGAAACATTTTTTTTTTTTGCTTCCTTTATTGGGAGGGGGGATTTTGGTCTGTGTTTTCTTTTACAACATGACTAATAGGGAAATATGTTTTGCATAACTACACATGTATAATCTATATATAATTATTTGCCTTCTCAATGAGGGAGGTAGGGAGGGAAGGAGAGAACTTAGAATTTAAAGTTTGTTAAACGAATGTTGAAAATTGTTAGTCCAATATCTGGCTAAGTAAATGGACAAAGGATGGCACAGTATGCCTTGGAAAGACTGAAAACAGTGTTTGGAAATCCCTAATCAAATCCATTCCTTTGGGTCGTGGTAGAATTGATCTTAAGAAAAATACTTACATTACAACTTGTTAAAATGTCTCAGGATAGGAGACACTATGGCTTCCTTTGAAAATATGCTACAATGTTTTATAGGTTCAGGGTTTGGCCATGTGACATGTTGGATAGAGCTCCGCACCTGGAGTCAGAAGATCTGTGTTTGAATCCTACCTCAGACACTTACTAGTTGTGTAACTGCGCAAGTCACTTAAGCCTTCCGAATCTATTTCCTCATCTGAAAAAAATGAGGCGACATTTCCCAGCCATGAGACAAGAGCATATCCTGTAAAATTCTGAGTGCTGCATAAATGGGATGTTACTCTCTAGACCAGCAGTTCTCAGCCTGTGGGTTATGTTCAATTCATAACAATGAAAATACATCCTGCACATCAGATAGATTCATAACAGTAGCAAAATTACAGTTTTGAAGTAGCAACAAAAATAATTTTATGGTTGGGGGTCACCACAATATGAGGAACTGTATTAAAGGGTCGCGGCATTAGGAAGGTTGAAAACCACTGCTCTAAACTAAGATGCCGACTTTGCCCGCTCTAAATTTATGATGTAGAATCTCTGCTGAATACTTAGAACTGTTCAGCAGTCCCTCCACTCTGCTTTTCAGGATTCCCCTTTCCTCCCCAGAGCTGTGGTTTCAGACCTCTCCCTCTTCTCACACTGTTAAGTGCACTCTACTGGCACAAAACAAATGTAGGCCACGGCCATTCCACAAGAAGCTCCCTCAACTTCCCTCCTGCGTTTTTCAAAACCGGTATCATCCTCCACACTCTCCTCTTCTCAGGACACATATAACAGATCCCTCTTCTTCACAAAGGCTGATCCCTATACCTGTGCATTCCCTTATCTCAAACCTTATTCCAATAGTTAGCACCTCTAATGCATCTACAATGTCTCTCTATCCAAAGAGGAATAACAGAAAGGAAGCATATTGGACACATAATCAAGGAACCTGGTTCTAATCCTGGCTTCAATGTTTATCAACTATGACCATGGCAATTAATTTACCCTCTCTGGACTTTATTTTCCTTATCTAGAAATTAGGAATATTTCCAACACTTATCCTTACAGGGTTGTTTTAAATGTAGAGTGTTGAGTGCTAAATAATTGAGGATTATCTACCAACTACTTTTCATTTGTCCATAAACATACTTATGTTTGAATCAATCCCTTAAATCTTCAATAATGGCTATGCATTGGAATTCCTTGAGTGGGTTCTTCCTTCATTAATTTTTTTAAGAGAAGGCTAGATGACCACTTGTTGGAGATACAGATTCTTAATAAGGCATACATTAAACTCAGTGGCCTCTGTGGTTCTGTCCAGCCCTGTAATCCTATGATTCTATCCCATTCTCCCTTTAAGCAGTCACTCTGACCCAAGGCCTCTGTTTCCTTACAATCACAAGATCATGGGGTCTCTAAGTACCATCAAGAGACTACAAGGCCCTGCTGTCCTCAAGGAGCTCTTACTGTAATAGGGGAGTACAATATACCTAGGAAAGTGATAGCCAGGGAAGGCAATCTCAAGGATCACGCAAGGAACGATGGAACAACAGACAATCATGCCCTTTCAAACAGCATAGAATCATAGTTGTATTAGAAGGAGCCTCAGAGACCAACTCTGTCATTTTAGGGATGAGGAAAAAGAAGCCCAGAGAAGATAGGTGATTTGTCCAAGGTTACATAGGTAGTATGTGCCCAGGTCCTTTGGTTCCACTGTATTAGTCTAACTCCTGTCCAAAAATAAAAGCAACAGAACAAGGTGCAAAGGAAGCCCACAGCAGTGGGGCAGAGAGCAAACGGCGTCACCAGGTAGGTCCTGGTGTCTTGATAAACCAGGCATAGCGATTTGAGCTTCCACTCATTCATCAGTCAAGAGAGCTCAGTCCTAGTGTGGAGTCCCAGAACCGAGTGGATTAAATGGTTGGGGGGCAGGGAATGGTCTCTGAAGGGTTCCTGTTCCTAGTAGAAGAAAAGGGAACAGAAACAGGAGAGAGTAAAATGATCACAATTCACAGGCTCTGATTTCCTGCCAGGCAGCTGGATACAATGAGCAGTTTATCTAGCCCTAGTCTAGACTTACCAAAATTTCCCTCCAAAATGTTGCAATCCTGTTTTAACCCCTACCACTCTGTTGAAACTTCTCTCTCACACAGGTCACCAATAACTTTCTAATCACCAAACTGGGGTGTACAGGTGTTCAGGGAAGACTAGCCTCCCTGGTGTGAGGGCTACCCAGTCCTTTTCAGGGCTGCTTATCTACCTTTGGTGTCTACCTGCCACCCAACTCTCACTTGTGGTTCCAAGAAGCTGTTAACATGCACAACAGCCACATCCCAATAAAACCATCTTGACAGATGGGCTAAATCAGGTTAAAGGTAACCCAGAGACCTCAGACCTGTCAGTGAGGTAGGGGGGTGTCTACCCCAAGCATGTGAAGACTTTCCCCCAGTGGAATGGGTAGATGAGAACAATTGGTTCCAGTGACCATGAAGGCGGCTGAAGCAGGCACTATGGAGCACTTAGAGCTTGGTCGAAGACGCCAAGGTCATCCACTGCATCCCAGGTCATTGCCAGTCATCTTGACTTTTGTCTTGCCACTGGACTTCAATGACTCTGGAACAGAGTGACTCTGATGATTTTGTGCAACTCGGCCTTACTTAAAACCAATTCACTCACAAGTCAAGACATTATCCCAATGATGTCATTGGTCCTTTTCAAAAATGAAGGACAAACAACAATCGCCAAATCCCATGGCTATTTTTCTGCCTTCACCTTCTTTAGCTTCTCTACAGCTTTTGCTCTATTGACCACTATTGTACTTCTCTGATGCTGACCACCTCTTTAATAGCTCTATTACTGCCCCAATTCTAATTCTCTCCTTTGGTAATCTCAATCATTTTGGAGACTTTACCACGTTTATGCAAATGACTTCTAAACCTATCACTATCTTCAGCCTTGGTCCTTTTATGAGGTTTAAACTCAACCTGTCTATGTGAAATGTGCACCTGAATGTCCATCTGGTACACCAAATTCAACTTGCACAAAGCCAATCTTACTAGCTTCAATTTAATTCTTTTTTTAAATGTTATTTTTATTCTGAACTTAACATCAAATAAGATGGAAATTTCTATTCTATTGAGCTTCCACTCATTCATCAGTCAAGAGAGCTCAGTCCTAGTGTGGAATCCCAGAACTGAGTGGATTAAATGGTTGCGGGGCAGAGAATGGTCTCTGAAGGGTTCCTGTTCCTAGTAGAAGAATAGGGAATAGAAACAGGAGAGAGCAAAATGATCACAATTCACAGGCTCTGATTTCCTGCCAGTCTCCTGAATATGATGACCAGTTTATTTACTATATATAGCAGAACTGAAAAGCAAAATTATACATCTATGAAATTATAAATCTTCATTATGTAAAGTTTGTTAAAAAAAAGTTGAGTTCAATCTATAGCTTTCTTTCTAAAAATAATTTTTAATCAGCCAAAATTTTTTACTCCCTACCACCCCTTCAATCCTCCCAATTGAGAAAAAAAAAAAACTTCTTTTACAAAATGTTTAGTCAAGTAAAACCAATTTCCACATTGACCAAAAAGAAAAAAGTCTTACTCTGTACTCTCTTTCCCCTCTCTATCAGAAGGTGAGTAGTATGTTTTATCTTTAATCTAATAAAATTGTGGTGGGTTACTAAACTGTGTTTCTTTTCAAAGTTGTTTGACTTTACCATATTGTTGTCTTTGTATAAATTGTCCTGGTTCTGCTCATTTCAGGAATGTCTCAATTCATTCACATCTTCTCAGGTTTCTCTGAAACCACCCCTTTCATTGTTTTGTTTTTGTTTTTGTTTTGTTTTTTTACAGTACTGTAATATTCCATCAGGCAGCTAGGTGGTTTGGGGATAGAATTCTGAGCCTTGAGGCAGGAAGACCCGAGTTCAAAACCAGCTTCAGAGACTTTACTAGCTGTGTGAACCTGGGCAAATCATTTAAGCTCTGTTTGCCTTAATATACTAGAGAAGGAAATGGCAAACCACTCTAGTATCTTTGCCAAGAAAACCCCACGGACAGTGTGGTCCATGGGATCACAAAGAGTTAGAGATGACTGAGTTAGTATTCCATCACACTTATATACTATAACTCGCTCAGCCATCATCCAATAGATATAGTCTCCTTCAGTTTCCAATTCTTTACCTCCTCAAAAAGAGCTGCCATAAATATTCTTGTGCATATTCAGTTAAAAGTTCCTTTTTAGGACTAATCCCTCCCTTAATCCTACCCTCCCTCTAGTTCCCTCTTCTTTGCTTTCTCTCCTACTTCCATATCCAGTGAAATGGATTTTTGTAATTATCATTGAAATAATCTGTGTATTCTTCCCTCCTCTAAACAGTTCTGATGAGAGTAAACTTATTGGGGGTTTCTTTCAGGAGATGTTCTATAAACACTTTCTCTTTCCACTTTTTTCTTTTAAAATTTCTTAAAATATTATGTGTAGGCTCTCTTTTGGGGGGTGGGTAGGTATGGGTATTGGCTTTCAAATAATCCAATGATTCTTAACTTTTTTTTCTACCTCAATCACTGTCTCCATTAGACTTTCTCTTGTGAGATCACATTACTTGCTGTGTGGCCTTGGACAAGTCACTTAAGCTCCATGGGCCTCAATTTCCTCATCTGTAAAATGGAGGAGTTGGAACAGTTGGCATCTGAGTGTCCTTCTGGCTCTAATCTATATGAACCTGTGATAATGCAAATAGTGAATAATCCAAAATTTGTTTTTATATGCCTTAGCAATAGCTTATCTTTGAGTTTGTTTTTAAATTTTCTATTTGAATCTAGATATGACTGATATCCTAGACATTTGAATCATTTTAAACAAAACAAAATTCTACCCTAAAGATCTGTCTCCAGAAAAACTTGCTCATCTTCTCCATTCTGCTCCCAGCTATGCCCTTCTCTGCTTCACAATCCATGCTGAGAATATACACCATCATCTCTCAGATATGCTCCAGAGTCAGAAGGGGGAGGAGTGGAGAGTGGAGAGAGGAAGCAGAAGTCAAGTTGTCTTTCTTTAGTTATGACTAAAATATTCACTGTGTGTCCTAGACGTGTCCATGTATATAAGTAGGGAAATTCCCATCTTATTTTCATTTCTTACAACAAGGAATGTGCTCACCATATGTGAGAAAAGGAAGGGCAAAAATTGCTTTCACTGAAGGGAAGATGAAACAGTAGTGACTAATTTCTGGAATTATGAAACTTACTGAGTTGATAGCTCTTAATATATGCATTAACCTTTATATAGTAACAAAAACAAAAAGTCTTTCTGAATCAGTACCATGTGCAAACCTGAAATTCAATCTCCATCACACATGCAATACACCCAAAGTCTCAAATGGACAGGTGATCCAAACATTAATGTTTGTCTTAAGTCATACCACAAAACCCCTATCTTCCCTCCAGATTTTCTACTTTTTATAATCATGTATATAGTAAGGTCATTAGAGACCACTGTCCAAGGCTTGTCTACTCAACCCAAGAGGACTTAGCCATTCTCCATTCTGAAGGATGAGAGAGAGACTGACTGAGAGGGAGATGTGAAGACATCAGAAAGACTTCAGGTAAAGAAGAGTCATCCCCCCATACACACACACCCCAAACAAACTGGCAGGAGAGAGAAGGGGGAGATGAAAGGAAAAGGCTGAAGTATGGAACAGCTGTCAGGTGGTCGTGGCCATCCCTACTGCCAAGAACAAAACTGGTGATGTCCATTCACACTTGTACCATAGCAGGGCAGTGATGACCTGTATTCTCAATATTTGTTCTTTATGAGTCCGTTTCCTTTTTTGTTTTTGGGGTGGTTTTTTTTGGTATTTGCTTTTAAAGAAACTGGTTTCTCCCAACTTTTATGTTTATTGAGTGTAGTGCTGACTTATTATATATCCTATGAGGTCAAAGAACTGAAAGGGGAAACAGTAGTGTGATGAGGTACCAAGAGAGAGAGACAGATTAGATGAAATTAAAGTTAATAAGCATTCCCTGGCAAAAATATGGGGACCTGCAACTAGATGGAAAAATGTTATTGATCTATATCTTAAAATTCCCCCAAATAGTAGAGTGAATCAGGACCAAAGGAATCTAGGAACAGCCTAAGCCTAAAGCAGCCCATGTGGAGAATGGGAAGAGAGAGCTAAGAACTCTCCCTTCTGAGGGAGACAGCTTCAGCCCTTTTAATTCAGCCAGAAGGGAAGGGAAGGATAAGGAAATGAAGGAACAAGAACAAGCATTTATACAGAACATTTATATGTGCTAAGCACTTTTACAAATATCATCTTACTTGATCTTCACAATAACCCTGAAAAGTAGGTACTATTATCATGCCCATTTTAGAGTTCAAGAAATTGAGGCAAGCAGAAGTTAAGTGACTTGCCCAGGGTCACACAGCTAGTAAATGTCTGAGGATTTTAGTTTAGGTTTTCTTAACTCCAGGTACAGCACTCTATCCACTGTACCATCAGCTGCCTTAGGAAGGTTTGATAAAACCACTCTCCCTAAAAGAGAGCTGATGGGCAAGACTACAGATAAAGCTATATCTGATGGTAGGAGTTAGGAACAAAAGGTGTCACCCACAGGAAGATGGGGCTAGTGGAGAGGGAGTAACTAGATCTTCTGATCTACACAAACACCAACTAGTCAGCACTAGGCTGATCATGATGTATTCTTTGCCCATGGAACAAATAAAAATTTTAAATGTCCCATGGTGTTTCATTGGAGGAAATATGGTTGGAAGGTGTCCTTATAGGACTAAGAATCATTTCAAAAAGACCAAACTGTCACTAAGGCCAGCAGCTATTTGTGAAACCAGCAACACTATGTATTTTCTATACTAATGGAAAATGACTTTTACTCTGAAACCCACCTTCCCGCAAGAAACACTTCTCTGATTCACAACTGTCTTCTCTCTGCCTAGGCTTGTAACTTAGTATATGAAATAACCTTTTATTCATAGTGAAAGGACTGTGATACTACATACATGTATAAGCAATAAATAAATCAATATTAGACTATCTATAAACATTAACTTGAGTTCTTAAATGTGAGACCTTTAACACATGCCCAACAAATTGAAATCATTCAAAGAACTGAACTACATCGATACTGATGTTCTTGTAACGATTAAGTCAGAAGACAAAAGTTAAGTAGCAACTAATTGGCTCACAAATTGTCTTTGAAAAGGCAAATAAAGCTATAAATAAAGTGTGTATATATATATATATATATATATAAAGTATATAATATATATATAAATAATAAAGTATATATATATATAATAAAGTGTATGTATAGATATAAAGCTATAAAATAAAGTATATCTCATACTCATCAAGTCCAAAAGAGAACTTGTTATCCCTCCTCCAAATCTTCCTATTTCTGTAAAGGGCACCACCATTCTTTCAGTCATCTTTGTTTCTAACCATCTAGCTCTTCTCACTCTTTTTATGGAAAAATAAAAAGCATTTATGATACACAGGTATAGAGGCCTCACTCCAAGTGATCCACAAGCCTTTGGCCTCTTTCATTTCCTAAACATGAACTGTATTTTCCAATACACCTTTTTTTGACTCTATTCTGTAATGGCCCCTTACACTGAAGTCCCTAAATGTCAAAGTGCATTTTGTAGCTTGAAGCAAACTCTGAATAAGGGATTTTAAGAAGTGAGGAGGGTATATATTCAAGACATAGAAGACAGCCAGTGCAAAGGCCTGAAGAGAGGAGATGGAATGCCATAAAAAGAAACTTGTATTTGATTCTACAGGTAACAGGAAGTCCCTGTAGTTCATGGGGTAAAGGAATGATATGGTTAGGTCTCTGCTTTAGCAAAATCATTTTGTGTGATGACAGATTGGAGAAGGGAGAGAGCCTTTATACAGGGAAATCAATGAGGAGATTATGGAATTATGGTATAATAGTTTAGGTGAGAAGTGAGGAGGTCCTGAATTAGGCTGATGGCTGTGTGAGTGAAGAGGAAGAAAAGGATGTGAGAGACATTAGAGTTAACGAAACTTGGGAACTGCTTGGATATGTACATAAAATAATCAATTAGAGAAAAGCTTAGAACTAATGTCAAATTAGGAGAAAGCACAAAGATTAGAGGACTAGACTGTGTACTTATAACTACAGTGACCTCAACATGACTTTTAAACATGGAAAAAATGGCAAGTGGAAAAAAGAGAATGACACTGACCTTGACTGTCATTATTTCCTACATAAGCTTAATTGATGCACTGTTGTCATCACAATGAGGAGGCCAAAATAGCCTAGAAACCATTTTATTCCTATCACCTCATAAAACAGTGAAAAGCAATGGAGGAACAAACAGAAGTCTTGACAAGAGACCCAACCTAACCACGTCACTCCAATAATATTTACAGATGAAGCTGGTGGTAGAAGTGGATGGAATACGTGAACATTCTGTCAGCATTTCTGCTGTGATTCTATTTTCATCACGAATGGCAGCATAACCTCCACGTATGATCTTCTCAGTGGTGAACTGATGTGTTATATCAGGATGTAAAAATGTTATTTAAGAGATGCATAATTGCTCAGAAGAGATCAGCCTAATAGTCCATGCAGGAAAAATTAATCATTTTTCATCCATTTGGGTTTTCCTGTGTGGATTTCCCTCACTTGAAGAAAAGCACCTGAGGGACTGTAGTTGTATTTATATTGTACTGTCTGTTTGTATCTCAAATGCCTAGCATAGTGTCTGGCACATAACATGTTCTTAATAAACTCCCATTGATTAATTATTCACTAAGAAAAATATCTTTTAAGTATCTTTTTTTTAACTTCCTCACAAAGCATATCTGGGACTGAAGTATTTATATATGATGGACCTAAACCTGAACAAGAGGAAGAGAGAAGACTGAGTTGCATTTAGAAAACTGTCGAGTATTTTTAACTTTCCCAAGCTGCTCTCCAAAATAAAATTTCTCTTTTAAACACGGTATCCTTCCAGCGACAACGTATGTTTGTTAGCCTTGGAACAAGGGTGACCCAAAGGGCATAAAAGAGATGCATAGTATGCCTAAACACAGGCTGCAGTATATTTCCAACAGTGACCGATGTGCAAAAACTGCTATAAAAGATAATATTCAGGGAACATACAACTGGAAAAGGAGATGAGAAGTCATATAGTAGGAGTGAACAATAATAGTTAGGCAGTACATGTACGCTACACTGCAATGTACTTATGGCCTGAGGAAATCCTAGATGAGAGCTCAACTTGTCCTGAGGACATTCAGGAAGAGATTTGTTAGTAAACCAAGGAATGTAAGAATGGGAAATCTTCACTGAATAAGAGATCCAGCTTCCCCATGAATGAATGCAAGGCCACTGACAAGGGATAAGTATAGAATAGATAATGGTACAAGTCTCCAGCCCCTGTGAGTCCCAGACAAAAAGAGCAGCATTTTATAAACTCAAACCCCTAACACCTACATTGTATAAACCTCTAAAATGTATCATATAGTTACAAATCCAAAGGAAAGTAATTTTATAATTACTCAATACTTAAATATATTATCAGCCTCTCCCACGGAGACTGTAGATACTGCCACTGTAGCTTTGAGAGGCAACAGAATCTTGAAAAGCATTTTAACCAAAAAAAAAAAACGAAAACATTACCATAATTACCATTAATAGCAAATTAAAATATTTATATACTTTAAAACACTGGGAGAAATGGTTCTGGAATAATTCTTGGTCTTAAATTCCGTATTTCTTACATCCCATTTAAAACATTCATTTTACTTGACTCTAGTTCAAGTCATAAAATATTAAAACATTTCCTTAGACAAGTTCATTTCACCGACATTCATGAAAACCACATCATTCACACCAATGCAATTTCCTATTAAAGACTTAAAATTGAGAATGGGTACCTCAGCTTCCCCCTTGCGGACATTGCTCCTCTATCACATACTGTGCTTTCAGATACCTTCCTTCCCACTAGCCCTGAAATAAAAGTCTCACCTATTCTGCCCTCCCTCCAGCCCTTCTTCCCTCTCTGGTAACAGAGGCAGACTTCAGTGCTACTCTAATGTTTTCACTTTTCTGGATGAATCAAGCTTCTTTGAGGGGGTTGTTTCCCAACTTGCTAGTTTCTTAGTCTCTTAAATGTTTTTGTCTCTTAACAATAAGCACTATTATTCACAACCTAGAATATTAACATAAGCATCCAGATTGACCTGGCGGTTTTCCATTAAATCATTCTGAAAGCGGTCAACTGAGGGCCACAGCACAAAGTCTCTTTTGTGATGAGAAAAGTGATTTAACATTCACAGGGTTGTTAAAGATGTTTTTTACAACCCACTCTTACAGAAATCAAGGAGAAGAGAGTCAATTCAGTTAAGATATAGAACTTGGTTGTTTTTCACATTTCTAGTTCTATCTTAAAACATGAGCATTGTTTTCCAACAAATTCCACAAAAAAAGTCAAACCCATCTTTAAAATGTTTAAAAAACCCATCTTCTTCTTCATTATCATGTGAACAAGTTTAACTGTTTTTGATGACATGTTTTATCATTATGTTTATGCACACATTTATACATAAACGCATGTTAGCTGGGAAAGGTAAACACAGCCATATCCCCATATATGTAAATAAGGTAGGAATATATATATAGGATACATAAATCACCATAACCAACATTTCCATATTAGCTACATTAAAAAAAATATGCTTCAATCTGCACACAAAGTTTATCAATTCTCTATCGGGAGGTAAACAGCATTTTCCATCATGACTCCTTTGGAATTGTGGTGGATCATTGTATTGATCAGTTACCAAGTTGTTCACCTTTGATTACGTTTACCACATTGCTGCTACTGTGTATACTCTTCTCATGGTTCTGTTCATTTCACTTTGCATCAATTCATATGTCTTTCTCAGGTTTTTCTGAAACCATCCCTTTCATTATTTCTCACAGCACAGCAGTATTCCATCCCAGCAGCTAGGTGGATAGAGCTATGAGCCTAGAGTCAGGAAGACCTGAGTTCAAATTCAGTCTTAGGTACTTAAAAGCTGTATGACTGAACAATCACTTAAACTCTGTTTATGTCAGTTTTGCCATCTGAAATAAGGGGTTAATAATAGCACCTACCTCCCAGGGTTGTTGTGAAAATCGAATGAGCCTGGAACATAGTGAGCATAAAATAAATGCTAGTTATTACTATTTTATGCCATAACTTCTTCAGTCATTCCTCAGTTGATGAGTAGTCCCACAGTTTCCAATTCTTTGTCATCACAAAAAAGGGTTGATACAAACATTTTTGTGAATATAGGTCTTTTTCCTTTTTCTTGATATGTTTGTACAAAAACCTTTTTAATTTTATGTTATCAAGGTTATTCATTTTACCTCCCATGAGTCTATCTCTTCAGGAATTCTTCTTCTACTCATAGATCTGACAGGTGACTTTTCTCATATTCCCCTAATTTGCATATGTTGTCACCTTTTATGTTTAAATCATGAAGCCAATTTGAACTTATCTTTGTGTGAGATGTTTCTTTCTCAGAGATGAGATTATACACTAATGTATAATTTATTAAGCCTTTGGAATTTGTCTGTATTGACTTTCTATCTCTAGAAGGAGTATAGAGTATAAACCATCTTTTGGTGGTTTTTAACCATTTCACAAGGCATGCACCCAGCACATCCAATCAAAAAAACAAAAAGTTTCAATATTTTGGGAGATATATTTCTCAGTAGGTGAACTTCCTGCCAGGATCCATTTGGATCAAAGCATACAGTCTGCAA
This sequence comes from Pseudochirops cupreus, assembly GCA_028627135.1. Lineage (NCBI taxonomy): Eukaryota > Metazoa > Chordata > Mammalia > Diprotodontia > Pseudocheiridae > Pseudochirops > Pseudochirops cupreus. Next base: position 191,084,398 of record CM053583.1, read on the forward strand.
ACACAATTCTCAAAACGTCAGCTTTGGCTGCCATCAAGAAGTCTACAACTACATCTCACCACCCTGGATGCCATAGCCTGAGCACTTCAATCACACATTGCTGAACGTGTAAAGGACACTGAGACCAGAACAAAAATCTCAGTAGAATCAACATAGGGCACTCCTAAGGAATGTCCACATATTGACTAGAATGGAAACTCACCAGGAATGATGTGAGAGCTTTTACACAATGCCTGTTGATATCTGAGCAAAAGGCATACCAATCTATTAACTTGTGCCTTGGAGAGTCTAAGGATTTAGACTAGATACTCACAACCAGTACAATTCTTGGCCGTGAGAGAAGTTGAAAGGAGCTTACCAACTTCAAGTCAGAATTGCTCCAAGAGAAGCAAATAAAAAATATGATGACTGAGTTTGTTATTAAAATCTTCAATAAGGAGATAAAGTTTTGCTAAGAAATTTTGGTGATCATGAGACAAACAAGTTAGCAGATCAGTGGAAAGATACTCATACCCACTTTTACTAAACTGGGCAACTTGTTTCTTACAAAAGAGCCTCAGAGATTGACTGGGGTCCTATAAAGACAAGTCATTGGTGACTCAGTTGACCTCCTTGATGAGCAGATAGACACTGAAGGGCTCTTGCCTAAGCAGACTCTACACTAAAGAGACCACCTACCAGTTCTGCAATGAATGTCTAATCCAAGAAATGGCTCAGAAAGTGACATTTCAAATGAAATCTTGGTGCATTGGAAGAAACCCAACAACCAGGTTTGGAGGGGAGAAAAGGCAAAATCTAGAGGCAGTACCTTTCCTGCATAAAAACACAGCTATAATGACCCCATGGATATAAAGATACCTTTTGATATAGAGAGGTGGAAGCAAATTAAAAATATTCATTTTTTGTTCTCTAGAAATATTAAGAAGTAAATATTTCTCTAGTCTAAAGATGACTCCCAGAATTGCCTCCTCAGAAAAGTGGGTTATAGTTTGAGGAAAAAAGGCCTTACTTAAATGGAAATGGATGAAGAAAGAAAACAAAAGTTTGAACAGTGAGGACCTTTTGTCTTATTTAGATCTTTGCCTTCCCCATTCTCTGAACTGATACTGGCCAATAAGGGACATGCCCTCTTCTCTTACTCAGAAAGGACTGCAATAACCTTAATGGGCATCTCCAGTGCTTAGCAGAATATCTAGCACATGGTAATCCCTTGGCAAAATTTTACTGCCTGAAAGTTCTTTCAGTCTTTGAGGAAAGTGGTCAGAGAAGAAATTGAGTAGTAACTGTTGTTCTGGAACATTAACCCAAAACTGTATTTTAACATATCATGATATTTTCCTTGTTCAAGATTTCTATATGCATTTCTATAAACAAAATATCTTGGGCAGAGATGTCTGAGGGCATGGTGGGATGGGGAGACACCTATGCCAGTTTGGATATTTTTCCAAGCTAGAAATGCTTGGTTTGTTAAAATGTGTGTGTGTGTGTGTGTGTGTGTGTGTGTGTGTGTGTGTGTGTGTGTGTATAAAATTTTAAAAAATTTGTTTCTGGAAAGTTTATACCCAAAATGCATAGTATTCATTTTTTTCTTCCACACCACAGGGTGTAGTGACAGCTCTATTTAGGTCTTATACAAGTTGAATTTTAGCAATAAAGGACTGGTTCTGATGAGGACCATGATTATCTGAAACTATAAAGCAGCTCAAATATCCAGGCAGAGAGATGTAGCAGGTCACAAGAGAGCTGGGTCTCTTTGACCAGGGACTAGTTAAGCTAGGCAGCTTAACTTCGCGTGTTGCAGGAGAAACTGAAGAATAGTTAAACATAGCCAGAAGACAATACTAATGTTTATCCATGTAATTTATGGGGGCTGCTAGGTGGCACAGGGAATACAGCACAGGCTCTGGAGTCAGGAGGACCCAAGTTCAAATCCAGCCTCAGACACTTAACACTTACTAGCCGTGTGACCTTGGGCAAGTCACTTAACCCCAATTGCTCTGCTTTCCTCCCTGCAAAAAAAGAAATAAAATCTCAAGAAGCCATGCAATGTATGGCTCACCAATGTCAGTCAGTCACTAAGCAGGCACTGGCCAGGGATTGGGGAAACAAAGAAAGGCCAAGGATAATCTGTGCTCCCAAGGAGCACGTCTCATGGGGAAGCAACATGCAAACAGTGTGTTCCAAACAAGACCAAGTCCATTTCCCATCAGCTGTTCTGCTTGCTCTTCCCTTGAATGTCTTGCTTCTCACAGGAACAGCGCATCGGCATGGAGCCTGCTTCAGCTGTGATATTCCTCAAGCATCTTGTCCCTGCACCAGCACCCTGAGCTACCCCTCCTTCCTCCCCTTTGCAGCCCTCTTTCAGGCAGTATCTTCCTCCAGTAGTTTGTAAGCTCCCCACAAGCAGAAAATGTCTTTCTTTTTATTTCTATCCTTAGTGCCTGGCACGGGGTTTGGAGTACAGTAGGACCTTCATCGATGTTTACTTATTTTTTATTGACTAAGATACATACAGGATAAATTTTAAATAATCAACAGAGAAAAGGCACTGGAATGAAAGAGAATCTGGAAAGGCTTCCTGTAGAAGGTAGGATTTTAACTGAGACTTGAAGAAAACCAGGAGGTAAGGAAGGAGTAGGACAACATTCCAGGCATGGCAGAGCACCAGGGAAAACGCTAAACGTTGGGAGATGGAGTGTCTTGTTCAGAAAACAGCAACGAAGTCAATGTCATTTGATATCATAGCACATGGTGGGGAAGTGAGTTACAAGGAAACTGAAAAGGTAGGCTGAGGGGGCCAGGTTATGAAGGGCTTTTGAACACCAAAAAGATATTATATTTGATTTTGGAAGTGCTATAATCGCTCGCTAGTTTATAGAGGGAAGGGTGACATGGTCAGACCTGTGCTTTAGGAAAATCACTTTGGAGGCTGAGTGGAGGATGGATTGGACTGGCCAGGAGACCTCCCCAGTAAACTATTGTAGTATTTCAGGTATGAGGTGATGAGGGCCAGCACCATAATGGTGGCAGTGTTGGTGAAGAGAAGGGGAACTAGACAATATATGTTATGAAGATAAAATCATAGGCATTGGGTACAGATTGGATATGGGGGGGGGGCAGTGAGAGAGAATGTAGAGTTGAAGATGACATCTGGGTTGAGTCTGGCTGACTGGGATGATGGCAATGCTTTCAACAGTAATAGGGAAGTTAGGATGAGGGATGGATTTGGGAGGAAAGAGAATTAGTTTGGTTTGGGATATGTTGAATTGAAGGCATCTAAGATATTCAGTTGAAGATGTTCGCGATGTCCAATAGGGAATTGGAGATGAGAGAGGTCACCAGAGAGGTTAAGGCTGGATAGGCAAATCTGAGCTTCATCAGCATAGAGATGGTCTTTGAATCCATGAGAGATAATGAGATCATAAAGAGAAATAGTATAGAGGAATAAGCTCAGGACAGACTGCTGGAGAGTCATCTATGGTTAGTGGGTATAACCTGAATAAAGAACCAGAAAAGGAGACTAGGAGAAGTCAGGCAGGTGGGAGCAGCATAAGAAGAACTGCATATGTTGACAGACACATGCTAAGAACTTGCTAATTTTGAGTAAGTTTCTGTTTGATCTTTTCATTATTATTTCTGTGCTAGTCATGCCTGTAGTGTTGCTAAATTTGTTAGTGATGCATAGTTATGTTTCTTTGCATGTACATGGCTGTTGTTCTATAGGCTAAATGACGTGATTGCTTTTTCTCACACATATCTACTTTTTCTATGTCTCTATGGATATCCGTATCCCGCTGTGATGTGCGAACGTAGCGGCTTGCATGTAGATCAGACCTATAGTCACTGAAGCAATCTGTCCAGTGACACTCTTGCACGTTGTGAAGTCTATGGTTTATGCTCCTGATATAAATTTGCTCTTCAGGGTACCTTAAGATTTTGTTCTCATCTGCTGCTTATTTTGATACTATGCTGTGTCAAACAAAATGTGGCCAATTTTGCAAAAAGCCAAAAACTTCCTAAATGCAGTGCTCCCTTGGTATTACAAAGGGGCATAGGGTGACAGAAAAGAACCCCTAAGGATGGTTCTGACAGAAATCCTGAACTATTCTTCCATTCTCCATCCCCTGAAAAACTGGCCTGAGCTGGGTCTGCCACAGCCAGACTCCTGCTAAGCGAGCCAGGGAGAAGGAGACCAGGAGCTTCCACAGAGTAGAGAGCTCAGGAAAGCAGGAGAAAAGTGGAGAAGGGTGTGCTCCAGGAAGCAGCCCCTACAAAGCAATGGCAGAAATTCAACAGAGAAGAAAGCATGGAGAACAAGAGCTACACAAAGAGCAGCTGAGTCCATGTAATGAGATGCACAGACTCTCAGGGCAGGAGGGATGCCACAAGCACAATCTCATTCCCTTCTTTTCTTCGTGGCCCCTCTCTTTCTGCTCCACAGTGTGATTTCCCAGAATCTCCATCAGTCTTTTTGCTTTCGATTTCATTTTCTCTTTTAAGCATAATAAATGTAGTTAACCATTACATTTGCTCCAAATGTATTCTTGGGCAAATGCATCCAAGAGAAATGAAGGGAAAAAAAGAAAGAAAAAAAAAGATAAACAACGCGGGCAGTGTATGAGGGAGATCAGCCAGAAGGAAGAAATCCATTTTACAACTGGTTTATAGCTCACCTGAGAAATTCTCTGGTTAAGAGAGACTTGAGTTGCTGGAGCAGAACGACTGATTTATATTTTTTAAGTTCCCAGAAAAGCAGAAGAAACTTAGAGTGAGGCCTTTCAACATACTAATCAGTATTTCTCCCTGAGGGGGAAGTCATGAACTGTGCTGCTAGGAGAGGGTGGTGCCTTGAACTTGCCTTTCCCATGGTCTTTCTATGTCCGGTTGAAAAGGAAAACCACTTTTCTAGGCCCAAAGAATTAGCTAGAGAAAGAGTCATGCCTGAGAGGAGGACCCTAAAACAATGGCCTGAGGGTTGGGGAGAGTGAAAAGGCACAAGCAACCCCCAATAGCCCAAGGGAGCAGTAGCCCCACTACCAACACTAGAGGCTACACAGTGTATTCTGTATTCTTTTATCTGTGTTTTCTCCAACAGACTGGGAGCCTCTCAAGGGCTAGGGCTCACAGCACTTCACAGGGTTCCTAGTGTATAGTAAGAGCTTAATAAGCATTTATTGAAGTGGACTTGATTTGCACATAGAGAAGGCAGTTTAAAGAACTGATCTAAATAGGATGGAACAAAGCTCTTTTATGTTTAAGTAATAAACAGTAAGTTAAACAGAAATAAGCAAAAGATTCAAATCAACAAAAATCCAAGAATGAAATCTGGATGAAATGAAAATGGCGAAATAAGCTGTTCACAATTTCTCAAAAGAAAAAAAGAAAACATTGATATTCACTTTAACAAAATGATAAACAAAAGTACATCTTGTAAAAGTAACCATTTACAGAAATAAAAAATGGAAACTACAGCCTTTTGGGGAATGACTCACAGGAAATTCCCATTGTCACATGCTGCAGCACAGGTATATAGAACTCGTATATGCCAGTTCGAAACTTTTTCCCCTGTTCATCATTCCCAGGATCCAGCAGCAGCAACAAACATGAGTCTGAAGGTTCTGGCTATAATTTTAGCCATATCCCTCTATTCTACTGCTGTTCAAGGTATAGTAGAACTTTTTTTTTTTACTAGTTATGCCCAAGAATATCTTCTTCTCTTATCCTTCAACTCTCCTCATTCTCTTATTGGTTGATTCAAATCTTAATCTTTTTTTCTTCTTTCATTCTATGGTACCTGCTCAAAATCTACTTTTTTGTAGTAAGTACTAGCAAGTACTATGCCTTTGGCACCAACTGCTAGAAGTATCTATGGCTTTAGAAAGCAGCTATCCCTGACAAAACCTTTTTGACATGCCATAGCATCAGGCAAGTACCAGTAGCAGCTGTTTTAGTTCAGCAAGTTTAAATCTTAGGGCAATAGTATCACCTGGTAGAAACCATTTTTTATCACAAGTTATAGCTCAGATTATATAGTTAACAAGTGGCAGAGCTGTGATGAGAACCCATGTTCTCTTACTGAAAAGCTGAGGGTACTTTTCAATGCCTATGATGCTGCCTCTTCTAGATTGAGCAGTAAATTACAGAACCAAAATCTGAACTAAGTTTGGGTTTTAACAATTCTTTGTTATTATTCATTTTTTATTGTTTTGTGATGTTTGTTCTTTCTGTTGATATTAACATGGTCATTGTGTATATAGACTGTTTCACTGGTTTTGCTTCATACCACATTGGTTCATGGAGATTACTCCAGGTTTCTCAGTAATCATCATATTTATTTCTTAAAGCACAGCCAATTCCCCTGCATTCGTGTACCACAATGTATTTGGCCATTCCTCAGTCTATGGGCTCTGCTTTGCCAGTTCTCTGCTATCATAAAAAGTGCTCCTATAAGTATCTCATATATGTGGAGTCTTTCATCTTATTAGTGACGTCCCTTTGGATAGATGCCAAGCAGTGTAATCTCTGCCTTAGGGTACACATCTATTAGCTGTATAATCCCAAAGTATTTTCTAGAATGGTTGTACTAATTCACAAATACACCAATAATGCATTAGTTTTTCCACATTCCTTCCAACACAGATTATTCCTACCTTTTCTCATCTTTGCCAATATGTTAAATAAATATGTTAATTGTTAAAAGGGAAATAATTAGCTGTGTCTCACCATAATATAGGGCACTACGTAAGTTTCCTCTATACCACTCTGCCAAATCTTTTTCCTTAATGTTTTGCTTAAGTTTAAAATTAAAAATTGTATTAATCTGATTTAAGCCCTTCTTTCAAAATAAACACTATTACTCTATTGCTTACTAAGTTATTTTCTTTTTACCAATGAAAACACAGTTTACATATGAACAAAATGAATATAATATATAGAATATTATAACTGCTAATATTACTAATTAATACCTTATAATTATATATGTATGTGTGTATTTAGTTATTATTAATATTATTATATAATATTATTAATACCTTCCAGGTTTCCTCACATTCCAGGGGAGCCGGTGCCTTTGTAGAGGCTCTACAGTGGACTTGGTAAATCCAGCGAACATTAAAAAGGTCTCAATAATTTTTCCGAGGGGCAGGTGTGACAAAAAAGAAATAATGTAAGTAAATGACTTAATAATGATGAAGACAATGGTATTTATTCAGTTTTATTTAAGAAATTTGATAGAGGTTCCTTCTGATTCTCTGTTAATAGTATCACCCTGAAAAGAAGTGGGGTCCAAACATGTTTGAATCCAGAATCCAAACAAGGAAAACTTATCCTGAAGGTAGGGCTCAAGGATACTGTTGCTAGTTTTATTTTTTCTCTTTCCGTCAAACATTTAAAGTCACATCTATACTTTGGAAAGAAGGATAACATTAACATATAGCTCATTTTTTGTTTTACAGAGAATTATAAAAAAGAATTCTTAAAAAGGAAGATCATAAAGCACCATAAGGATTTCAAAACTTCAATTAAGTCCTTTCATGACTACTAAACCACTCACTAGACACTCTAAAAATGAGGGGGCACTGGAGGAAATGGCCTTTCCAGGTCTAAACCTATAACCCTATAATCCACCCTTTAGTCTAGACAGCCTCTTTCCCTGTGTCAACCTGAGCTAGCTTAGACAGTCTAGCCCAAGCACCGCCAAAGAGCTCTGCTGTCTACAGCTGATGTACAGGGTTTGTGAAAAGCTACTTTCCTTTCTCAACTATGTGATTCTCTTGTTTTGGTTACAGTGTCTCATTACTATCAGCTGTAGCAGAGACATCAACATATATTACTATTAGTCAAAATATGATAGCTCCAAATTCACAAATGCTATAGGAAATCATATGAGTAATGAATTGTACACAAAAAGCATGATTAACTTTTGAATAAAAAGTGTACTTTATAGTTAGTGAGGGAAGAATTTTTATTCTTCATAGTGTTGTCATAGCAAAGAATTAGTTTGTTAAGTGCCATTGTAAAAGGAAATTAAGAACTGGGGAAAAGGAGAAGAGCCGGTATGTTCCAACTTAAAGTGGCAGCTCGGGTAGTGACTCAAGGGAACATGTTCATTTATTTTTTTTCACTGAAATATACATTTTAATTTTTTCTACTTTTGGAAATGATGAAAAGAACAACTGTGAACATGCTTAAAATGAGAAATAATTTTGTATGTTACAGAAATGTGTTGGAAAATAAATCAGTTTTGAGCAATCATCTTTGCATTTTCATTTTTTTTAACCTGAGAAAAAAGTTTAGGTCTTTTAGTCTGATCATATCTCAGTATCTTATGCTAAAAATCGGAGACACTTAAACCTGATTCATTTTGAAATGGATCAAAATCATTTCCTATCATCAGTTATAGAAACCTAAGAATGGAAATCACTACCTCATTCCCAAATATTTAGGATTATTGAAACAATTTCACCTTGGAGCTTATGGACTGACGCCAAAGATACAAAGTGTCTATGAGTGAATGCAACATATTACCGTAATGATCTGTGCACAGATGGTGTGTAAGACATTATTCGTGACATGTCTGACTAGGGAGCAGGTGGGCTAATCATATAGCGGGAATGAGGGATAGCCAATGGACACCCTGAGGGACCTTGCACTGGTCCCTCGAGTTCATCCATGCCCACCAGCGTCCCCCTCTGGGGCTAACCACCTGTTCCAGCGCACCCTTGGGAAAGCCTGATTCATTTTCATCTTCAACATTTTCCCTTTCTCACTCCTTTCTTATTCTTGCACTCACTTATGCCGGCTCTCTCCTCTACCACCTCTACACTCACTGGGTGGGTTGGAAAACTCAGAATACCCCCATTCCCAATGCCACTTACTTTCAGGCTCTCTCTCTACCAGCATCATTCAAAAACCTCTATTCATTTGGGGTTTGTACAATCCACATTTCTCATCTAATCACAATTCTGGCAGCTGTTGTCTACAGACCTCCAAACATTCCTTCCTTTCTCAGTGAGTTCACTGCCTGGCTCAGTCTTACTCTCTTCCTTAACTGCTCCCCTCATACTAGAGGATTTCATTTAGAAACATTTATATTTAGATTTCCTCAAACACTTGAACCTCCCAGTTTCTCAATTTACTCATCTCCCATGACCTGTTCCTGAACACCACCTCAGCTACACAGAGTTGGTCACTTCCTCGATCCTGCCATCACTCACAAATGCACCACTTCTAGGTCCGTGAACTCTTAAATTCCTTTGATCACAATCTGCTATAATACTTCTCTCTCTGCCCTGCCCTTCACCCCCACCATGACCTCCAGTCTAACCCTCAGTTCTGTCCCAAGGCATCATCCTGCACTAGCTACATTCTCTTCTCTTTCCCCTCTGGACCCCTTGATGGCCTACGTCCTCTATTCCTGAATCTCTTACCCAATCATCTTACTAAAGATCTGGCCTTGCCGAGCCTCAGTGCTGGATTGTTCCCAACACCTGATGCCTTTGCTCTTACTGAATGAATCTTGCTGAATGAAGGAGAAAAATCACAAAACTGTGCCACCTGGGTCCACTACAAATTTCCATTACATAATGTCAGCTGGCCCCTTGCTATGAAGCGGAAGCCCTTTTACCCTCCCCTGACTGACCTTCCCATTCACCACAATGGCTCTTCCAAATTTTTCTATCCCACCTCCAATCCCCCATGGCTCTCCTGCCCCCAACTCTTCTCAGCTGAGAATTCTGCTTCATAATGGAGGCCGTTTGCTGAGAGCTTCCTCTTCTCATCTCCCCCCTTACATCTCACTAAGATGCTTTTTGCTCCTCTCCCCTACTTCACCCCTTTTTTCACATGAAAAGGCACACCCCCTTCTTTACCTGCGCAAGTCACCCCATTGTCTCATCTCCTCCAGCAGACTGCTCTAACATCCTCACTCTCACTTAAAATTTCTTCTTGTCTTTTTGCTGCTTCCCTATTGGCTACAAATGTACCCATGTCTTCCCCATGCTCAAAATCCCTTACTTAATCCACTGACAGCAATTGTCCTGTATCTCTTCTTCCTTTCTAGCTAAATGCATTGAGAAGACTGTCGTCATGTTTCCACTTTCTTTCCTCCTACCAGCTCCTTAACTCTCAGCAGTCTGGCTTCTGATCTTATCAATCAAATGAAATTGCTCTCTCCAGTGAAGAGGTATCAATCTCTTAAACAACCAGTCTCGCCAGCTTTTCTCAGACTTCCCCCTTCCTCTGCAGCCTTTGACACTGTTAATCACTCTCTTCTCCACGTTTTCACCATACTACTCTCTCCTTCCTGGTTCTTCTCCTACCTGTCTGACTGCTTCTCAGTCTTCTTTCCTCTTCAGAGTCCCTGTCGAGGGCAATGACTAAACTGCTGGGCTTGGAGTCACGAAGATCTGAGTTCAAATCCAACTTCAGACACTTCCTAGCTGTGTAACAGTGAGCAAGTCATTTGTCCTCTGCCTTAATTTCCTCAACTATAAAATGGGAATAATAATAGCACCATCTTTGCAGGACTACTGAGAGGATCAAATGAGATATTTGTAAAGCACTTAGCACAGTGTCTGACACAAAGCAGACGCTAATAAATGTTTGTTCCCTTCATTTCCCTCTTCATCCAGATCAGCCCTGTTAAGAGCAGATGTGCCCCAAGGCTCTGTCCTGGGACCTCTTCTCCCTCTATATTATTTCACTTAATGATCTCATCAATTTCCATGGATTCAACTAATATCTCTTGTGCCAATCATTCTCAGATTTATTTGGCTGGCCCTAATCTTTCTACTGACCTCCAGTCTCACATCTCTACCTGTTGGCCATCTTAAACTCAACATGTCCAAAACTGAACTTTTCTTTCTTCCCAAATCCTCTCCTCTTCCTAACTTCCCTGTTATTGTGAAAGAAACCACCATCCTTCTCCCCATCACCACTGGCATCCTCAGCTCCTCACTCTTACTCCTTGTATCCAATCTTGTTGTTTCTACCTTTATAACAGCTCTTGTTTATGCTCTTCTCTGATGAGGCTACAGCCCTAGTAAAGACCCTTATCTCTTCATGCCTGGACTACTGCAATAGCCTGCTGGTTGGTCTTCTTGTCTCAAGTCTATCCAAGTCTATCCCTACTAATCCATCCCCCACTCAGTCACCAAACTGATCTTCCTAAAATAAATGCAAGTCTGACTATGTTACCACCCTGTTCAATCAACTCCAGGGGCTTCCTGTTGCCTTTACTATCGAATCTACATCTTATCTGGCTTTTGAAGCCCTCCATAACTTTCCTACCTTTCCAGTCTTTGTACACCTTCCCCATCCTCCCAATCCCACATACTCTGCAGTCCCATGACACTGGCATCCTTGCTGTGCCTCACACAAGACAATCAATCTCCCTAAGGCAGGTACTCTCACTTGCTGTCCCCTGTAGCTGGGCTTCTCCCTCCTCATCTCTGCTTCCTAGATTCCATGGCTTCCTTCACACCTAAGCCAAAGGCCCATCTTCTGCAAGAAGCCTTCTTGCATCCCTCTTAATGCTAGTTCCTCCCCTCTGTTGATTATCTCCAACTTACCCTGTCTATATCTTGTTTGTATACACTTGTCTGCCTGTTGTTTCTTCTAGTGGGCTGTCCATTCCTTGAGAACAGGGACTGTCAGGGAGACAAGCCAATAAACATTTATTAAGCACTTACTACATACCAAGCATTCTGATAAATGCTGGGAATACAAACACAGGTACAAAGAAAGGCTCTTTCCTCAAGGGGATGACATTCTGATGGGGCTAAGCAAGGAGGAGAAATGTAGCCAGTGGGGGGTATTGGAGGAGTCCAGATTGTAGCCTGGCAAGAAATGAAGAGATGGCTGATGGGGCACTCTCCTTACATGGAATTCTGGGAGGAGACACCCAATCAGGGGGACAGAGGTAACTTCGGAAGTATGAGTGACAGAGCTGATGATCTTCCAGTCTCAAGTTTCTGGAGGCCTGGTGGAGACTTTTTGGTCTCTTGCCTTTCTTTTTATCTCTAGCACTTGGAATAGTAGCTGGCAAAAAGGAGGCCCTTAATGCTAGTTAATGGATTGATTGCTCCACCAGCACAGCAGGCAGATTCTCCAAGGAAGATGTATAGGAAGAAAGGCACACACACAAAAAGGCACAAAAATTTCACAGGATGAGAAAAATCAATAGGTTGCAATCTGAAACTTTGGAAGGAGTATTTACTTTGATGAGAGATTATGGATTCACTTAAGTATTTTAAACAAATACATAAACATTCAAAAAGGTAAGATACTGATTTTAGTATTAACAGGATTACACCAAAGAATTCAAATCAAGACATTATGTTTGGTTCTGGGTACAAAAGCAAGTGTAGGCAGCTAGGTGGTATAGAGCATAGAGTGACAAGCCTAGAGTCAGGAAGACCTGAGTTCAATATTGACCTCAGACACTGGCTGTGTGACCCTAGGCAAGTCATTTAATCCTATTTGCCTCAGTTTCATCATCAGTAAGATGAGCTGGAAAAGGAAATGGCAAACCACTCCAGTATCCTTGCCAAGACAACTCCAAACGGGGTCACACAGTAGGACGTGACTGAACGACAACAGAAAATAGGACACAGACCATGCTCTCAAGGAATTTATGTTCTAATGAGAGGAAAGACAAGTACACTAAAAAAAGCTTTTTTCTAACTGACAGGAGAATATGATAAATGCAAAAGATGTCCAAGAAAAGGGCTATGAAGGACAAGCAAAGTCTCTATTTAAGGAAGAGAGAGATCAATTTGTCCAGAAAAGATTAAGAAGGCTTTGTGGCTCTATTAGATTTTCAAAATACTTCCTCTTTCAACTTCAGGGGAAAAAATGCCCTACTTTGCGCAACTCTCCCCTGTGGCCAATTACAGCCCTGAAATTCTGTGATGCTAGAGGCAAGAAAACCTATTAGAGGGGATCAAAAAATAATCTAGGTGACAAGAGATGAGGGCCTGAAACAAGGTGGTAGCAAGAGTGAAAATGCTGAATAGGAAACATGATGACAATCAATCGCACTGGTAACTGAGATAAGGGCTGGAGAAGAGTCAAAAGATGAGTCCCCATTTTTAGCCTGTGTGATTGAAAGTGACAGAATCATCAACAGGATGGAGAAGTGGGGGGGGGGGGGGTAGAAAGGTCTAGAAATAGAGACATAAAGTAGATAAGTGGAAATACAGGACTGGAACTCTGAGGAGCAGCTGGAAGTAGAGATACAAATGTAGTATTCAGATCCAGAGAGATAACAAGTGAAATCACATGGGAGTAGATAACACAATTCAGAAAGAGAAGACAATGACCAAGGACAAAACCTTAGGAGACACATATGCTAAAGGGACAGGACAAGGATGAAGAGATAATGATAGATAATTCCATTATTGGAAAGGGAAAAGGCCATCTGCATGCTCTTTCCTCAAAAATTACATACTTGCTTTTTTGAACAGTTATTATTAGCTTTAGGATATCAGAACTGAAGCAAAGAGAGAGAAAAAAGTGAGTGTGATACAGTGCAGAGTGCTGGCTCTGGAGGCTGAAGAGCAGGGTTCAAATCCTGCCTGACCCTTATTACCTGTGTGACCCTGGGCAAGTCACTCAAACTCCCTCACTCAATTTCTTCATTTGCAAAGCCATTAAGTCGTATCAGATGAACTCCAACATCCCTGCCAGCTCTAGACCCATGACCCTGTAACCAGATATGGGCCGGGTAAAAAGAGTGCTGGCCTTGGAATCAGAATAGAGCTAAGATCAAATCCCCATTGGGGGGTAGCTGGAACATGATGATGTCCAGTAGAAGGAAGGCTGGACACTGACACTGCCTCCATTTGGAGATGTCCACTGGGCAGTTAGAGCTGGGGGACTCACCTCTCTTCTCTGCTGTTGAGGCAAACTGTGTCACCCTGGTAGTCACTAAGGTTCACAACTTTGGACACCAGTCTTGGACTCCTTACTCTCCCCTCATCCCACAATCAGGTGCCAAATCTTGTTTTTATCTCCATGTGTCACCTGCTCCTTCTCTCTACTCACACAGCTAGCTACATTCCAGGTCAGACCCTCCTCACCTCTCACCTGAACTTCCACAATAGCTTCCTAATTGTTTTCCTTGCCTCAAAAAGGGGGCATGGGGTGTGGATTTCCTTTCCAATATATCCTCCATACACCTTCCAAAGTGTAGGTCTGACCCCCTATTCAATCAACCCCCTTGGCTTCCAACTGACTCAAAGATCAAATATTGTTTCGTTTTTTTCTCACTATTTCGATTATTCTCATTCTTTTAAAAATGTTATCTTTGTGTGTTTAATGACAATTATTAGTACAGTAGTTTACATGTATAATTTATAGATATAACTGTAAATGTAAGTACATATATACCCATATTGGTGCTTAAAATGTTTTACTGATAGGGATGCCTAATCAAAAAAAGGCTGGAAACCAATGCTCTACAGTGTAGACTGAGAGAGAGTTTGACAAGGTACAGAATATTGGAGACTGGTTAGAAAGCAATCCTTTCCAGTGATTTTATAGGAGAGGAAACTAAAAACTTAACTGAAATGACTTGCCCAAGGTCACACAAATAGAGGCAAAATTTGACAGCAAGATCCTGGACTCTTTGAACAGCACAGCCACTGTTCTCCTCCTTGGTCATCTCATTCATTCCTATACCTTCAACCATCAATTCCTTGGAGAGGAACAGAATTTTTCTTTCTTTATTTCCTTAAACTCTCCTCAAAGATATAGATCTATACTACTAATAGTGTGTTTAAAACCTTCACCCCAATGTTCTGCCAACCTCAAACCAGTTTCCAGGTTCTTTTGCCAACATATTTTGGAGATAATGAATTCATTTTTGGACCTGTAGGGTCTAGATGCTAGTAAAATAATCAAGTGAATGGATATGAGGCAGCTAGAAATGCCAGATGCAGACTTAACAAAGCATAAAGAACAATCAGAAGTGAGAATATAAATTTGCAAGTAAAAGGAATACAAGTAATCATTAACATTTGGTTTTTGAAGAAAGACCAAGTTGAAACTTTCTTTTTCCTTCAGAACTATGGAGCATTAATTTGAAAGATAGGAATGCTTTTTCAGGTTCTAGACACCGTTATATCATTCTAGTAAATATTATTATTGTCATTATTCTTTTAAGCTCTTAGGTTATATGTAGCATTCTGGACAATAAAGTGATGCTTTCTTTTCCTTTCTAGTAAATTTAGGTCTTAAGAGCATCACTAGGAAAATAAAAATTGTATTTTGCATATCTGTTTTTTGACTGTTAAATGTAATTCACTTGTAGAGTGGGAATGAGTTAACATGCCAATTTAAAATGTTACCATTGATTTCTTACAAGTTTTGGCAGCTAACCAATGTAAACTATTATGTTGGGATGAATATTTTCTTTAGAATATAATTTATTCATTCATGCAATTTCATCTTTGGAATGGCAATTAACCTGCTTTTCTAACCCTGTCTGACACAAAACCACAACTTTGATTCACTGGACAGAGGTGAAACTTGGGCAATCAGGCAAGATCAACCTTATGTAGTTTCGCTTTCATATGAAGTACAAAGAATAATTACTTCCTAGAAATTCTGAGCGTGTGAAGTACAGTGATTACATAACTTTGCTTATAAACTGCCACACTATCTGGAAATTCCATGAGACGGAAAGGATATTTTGATTTATAATAAATCATATGTATTTCTCTACCACCCTTTGACATTTTCAAAAAATATAAATGTGTCCCAAAACAAACTATGAATTAAAAGCTGGACTCCCAGCTCATATCCTAGTAAATGCCTATCACACTAAACCAAATGGAAATTTTGTCCCCTCAAAAGACAAATGACAGATTAGTTCAAAACAGAACAAAACTTTCCTGCCCAAAAAGGCTCCTGGCAAATGATCAACCAACTTCTGCTTGATCATCTTCAACAGCAGACAGTTGTCCAAGTCACAAAACAGACTGTCACACTGTCAAATGACTCTAATTGTTACAAAAGTTTTCTCCTTGTAACAATAAAAGTTTGCCTTCCTCTAAATTTTCACCCACTGGTGAAAACAACTTCAGTTCATCAGCTTCAATTCTGCCATCATATATCAAGTACTTGATATAAGGCACTGCATCAGGTAGGCGTCAGTGATACAAGAAGAAAAATAGCATAGTTTGGACCCTTGAGTAGTTTTTTTAATCTAGATTTGGGGAGGGAAGGGGAATATATAATACATACAAAAGTCTGTATTATATAAGGTAGAACCTAATCCAGGCAAAGGGGAGATCAGACAAAATGATTCAGGAAAATCGGAAGCATATAGAACTCTTTGATTGTATCTTAATAATTGCCATAAATAAATGCTTGCAAAGTTATGACTGCTAAAATGTATTCCATAAGTTTCTATTCATAAGGATATGTTTGCTGTTTTGGATTCATGCCTTCTCTTATCAAGTGACAGTGCTTGCTTGAAAATATATACATTCTGCCACCACCCTGGAACAGAGGACCTCTGTGTTCACATGGATCATGTTCAGTCCTGTGGAAGGTTGACCCAAAATGCTTTTCTTGCATTCTCTGGCTCATTGCTTCTACCTGGAATTCTGGGGAAATGTACTTTGTTATATGTCATATATAGGTTCTTCCCCCAAAAAAAGGATCAACAGGACCCATTTTAGAAAGGCATCTATTATACTAAGTATTCAATATCAGGCATAGAACAGCTACGTTAGGCCTATGTTAGAAGGGACCTCAGTGGCTATTTACTCCAACATGAAAGGACTCCCTACTATAATCTTCCTGGCACATAGTTTTTCATCCTCAGCTTGAAGACCTCCAAGGAGGCCCTCTACCACTTGAGGTAACCCATTCCAGTCCTGGAGAGCACCAGAAGAAGCTCTCAGGAAGTTTTTTCCTTACATTAAACATAAGTTTTCTCTTTGCAGCTTCTACCGTTGATCCTAGTTTTGTCTTCTCACCCCAGACAGAACAAGCCTAATCTCCTTTCCATGTGACATGTCCTCAAATTCTCTCCTCCGGGTTAAAAAATGCTTAGTTCCCAGAATCATTTTATTTCCTCACCACAAAAGAAATGCATGAAAACTCATAAGTGTACATGAACAAATACTTAAAACAAGACACAATAATCTATCAGCTGCATTATAATCTCCCAGGAGATCTGTGGGACATCTGAGCAAAAAATTCTCAGAGTACAAATCCTCTAGTCAGACAGGCATTTCTGTCTGGCTTCCTTAGTGCTTTGAGTTGTAGCATCCTCCTGGCACTGGTCAACCAGCTCCAATTCAGGAACTCTAGACCTCTTAAACTCTGAAGATAGTTGACAAGGCCACAAACATCAATCTCCCAGGATCACTGTTTTGTTCTGTGTTCAGGGAAAGAAATACAAAGCAAAAGAACCAACTGGGGACTTGAAGTCCTATCTCAGGTTCACCTAGCTAAGCACACAGTGAAGGCTAGTAAAGCTTAAGACTGGACTGAGACTTCTGGCACACCTCACATATATTCCCATGTGCTTGCTTAAGGCTGTCAGAGCTATTGAGGGGACAGTAAGGAGAAGAGAAGAAGAAATCTGCTTTCCCTCTCGCTGAAATTCCAAGGGAAAACTGACCTGATTGTGTCCCCCAAAAGTATCAGCCCATCAGAAGAAAGAAATAGTGCTTTTTCATACTTCTTAACACCCTATTTCTAATTAGCTAGCAGTAAATGGGAATACTAGTAAAAACCTACCTCAGCGTTGTTGTGAGGATCAAAGGAGGTAACATTTGTAAAGCATCTAGCATAAAATAGACACCATGTAAATGCTTGCTGCCTCCTCTATTTCAAAGTAAATGGAAAGATTTTATTAAGAGACTTTGGGAATTTTGTATTTTTAATATTTTTAATGTTTTAATAATTTAAATTTTAAAATAATTTAATTTTTAAAAAATTTAAATGTAATTGAAAAATAGAACTTAAAATAATTTAATTTTTTTGTATTTTAAAAAAATTAATTGTTAATTTAAGAAAAAGTAACAAGTTTATTTCTATAGTTGGAAAAATAAAAATATCCTCTGTGAGTAAGTATACAGAATTCACTTTAAGAAATGAAATTTCATGAGTATACATCCTAATGAAATGTCCTACACACACATATGAATCTACATATAGTCAAGTGAAGATGTATTAAAAAGTACCCCTAAGAATCCATTCTGGATGGATCATAATAGCACCTGACAAATCTCTGCTCCTCACAGCTTAGTTTAAACTATAAGTAGTGATGGCTTCCTTGATCAGACGACAAGAGTAAACACGACAAGAGTGGTAAATTGAGATTTTGCAACTTTCAGAAAAGAAGGAAATGTGAAAATTTGAAATCAAGTCTGGAATCCCCGAAGCACCAGCTCAAAACAGTGAAGAATAACAGACAAAACAAAGATTTGACACAACTAAAGAGAAGCACCAGGAAGCTCCTCCAACTGTCCAGACCAATACCAGGAGACCAGGCTGAAACCTACAGAACTCTCCATTCAAGGACCAGTGAGAAAAAAAGAGGATAAGAGCTAGCTTTCATATCACCTCTAGGAGTCAGAAAGGGCCAGGCATGTGTTTCCCAGTGAAAGTTGACCAACTTCTCTTCCTTTTCCTGACCCTGTCATGACTGACTGTAGGGAGTCACAGAATGGTGGCCCCTTGCCTCCTGGTCCATCATCTACGGTTATATTCAACTACAAACTCTGGGGTGAAAGGACCATGATCTATTTATCTTCCTATCCCCTTCAGGATCTGGCTCAGTACCTTAGTGGTAATAGACAGTTAATCAGTATTTATTAAATGGATGAATGGCCTCTTTTCATCTTTGATCATTTAAATAATTCTTTGGCATTTTTTCCATCATGTGTGTTTATAAAAAGCTTAAACATTTGACTTCATTGCTTGCTTGGCCCAAATTCCTGAGCTGGCTACTGAAAGAAGTTCATCTGTTACAGCTAGTGAAAAGAAAGAGAAACAACATTCTTTGCATTGAAAAAAAAACTGGGTAATTCCTTGAAAAGGAAGCAGTACTAGATAAAAATACTTTCAGTTCTAAAATCTGGGACTTCCCCAGGAATAAATCAGTGTGCTGCTTGTCAACTATTAACCAGATCAAATAGAGTTACAGGGGGAAGAGCCTATAAATACTGATTCCTGTGCACATGTACTCTCAGAAATTCTTCAGCTCTCAGAGCACACTGAGACTAAAGAGGAACATCCAATCTCAGCACCATGAGCCAAAGAGCTACTCTTTGCACAGTTCTCCTCCTCTGCTGGCTCCTCATTATCCTGCCCAGGGCTCAAGGTAAGAAAGCACAGTGACATGTTCTTTTATGTTGAAGCCTATGATAGAACTGAATATATACCTGTTAGTAGAGAACTGAAATGCCTTAAAGATTCTGACTGCCTATGGATGAAAAGGCACCCAGAACAATGTACAAAGCCTCTATGATTTAAATCAACTTGTCTCAAGGTCCAAGAGAAAAATCTCCCAGAGCAAACTTAATACTTGGGTTTGGTCCAATTAGCTAAGTGCTATTTTGCTATCAATGTTTTTCTTCCTAATCAAACCATCCCAAAATTTACTCATTCTGAGAATGTGATATTTAAAATATACTCAAAATTTAGCTTCCTTGTAGCCTGCAGCTTCTGCCTAGACAAATTCAATGTGCTTTAGTCTGCACAAACTAAGTTCATTCTGTTACTGGTGTCTAAGTGGTAGTTTTCTGCTGAAAGCATCTCCTATGAATATTCACCGCTGTATGGGACACTATGATAACTTATTCAATTCTGCCAATGTCTTTCCCTAAGGATTCCCACTCTCAAGAAATATACGTTGTCGATGCATCGAGTCTCATGATGTTATCCCCAATGTGAAATCCTTACAAAAACTTGAAATAATTCCTGAAAGTTCTTCATGTCCACGTACTGAGATCATGTGAGTAAAAACCCACCTACTGGTATGTGTGTATAGACAGCATTTTCCCAGGCCCCTCATAGTTTTAATCAAACATCAAAAGTTCTGGAGGGAAGGAAGTATGGTACAAGGGGAAGAACAGAGGTCAAATTCAGAAGCCCTGGCTATATATCCTAGCTTGTACACTCACTACTTGTGGGATAACAGGCATATCACTTAAATTTTTTGGCCCTTGAGATAATTATACTTATTAGCTACCTCCCAGGGTTGTTGTATAGAAAGTGCTTTGTAAATCTAAAAGTGCTATAAAAATGTGAGTTCTGATGGTAAATGATCACAGAAAAGATAAGTAACAGTCTAGTTTGACAATTTTGAGCCTTTTGTAAAACCGGACCTAAATTTTTCACTTAACATTTACAAAGTAAGATTGTCCTAGTACAGCTCAAGGAAATTAATAAAAAATTACTACAAAATTTTCATATCTTATATCTTCTCCCAATGTTTACATCACAAATTCTTTTTTTAATCACAAATTCTTTTTCCTATCTGAAATATACTCACTGTTTTTTACCAGGAAAATGAAACTTGGAAAATAAAAAGTATCTGACCTAATCAGACAGAACTCAGTAATCTTCAGTAAAAAGTTAATGAATTGAAAGTATAATTGCTTTTAGCAATGAAGAATATTTCCCACCTTCTAGATTCATCTCTCCTTAAAATGATCATGAGAAAAAATTAATCAACATGCATTTATTAAACACTTACTACATGCCATGACCAGTACTAAGCACTAGGGTAACAGATATAATAGATAAAACAATCCACATTCACTAGGATCTTACATTGTATCAGAAAAGACAACATGTGTATACCTAAGTATATAGAAAATAAATACTTTAAAAGCTATGTAAGAAAATTGTGATAAGTGAGTCAAAAGAAAAGGGAAGTATTTTAATTATGGTCTCTACAAAGAATGAAGCCAATTCTATCATCCCCATTTTATCAAAGAGGAAACCTCAGTTTCAGAGAGGTCAATGTTTTTAAGATCACAATAAGAAAGGAAAAAGATTAAGCCTTAAGATGTAAGAGTTAAGTGTTTCCAAGAAAGAACCTGCAGTTCCATTATACTTATATAAAGATAAATCTTACGATCACTGAATATAATTTATAAATTTTCCCTGTTTCATTGCAGCGCTACAATGAAGAGAACTCAGGAGCAAAGATGTCTGAAGGCTAACTCCAAGCAAATACAGGACTTACTTAAATTAATTAACAAGAAAAGGTAAGCTTGCTGTCATTTGTTGGTGAGGCTTCTTTCCAAGAAACAATACCCTCAAAAAGAGAGAAGTATATGCAGGTTTTGCTGCGGGTTGTGGAGCTTGTCTGTCTAGCCCTCTAAATAAAGTTCCTATGGCTTAGCTTCAATCCATATGGGTCACTCCTTGCAAAAGGGATTCTCATTCTATCTTTAGTGGATGAGATGACACCAATGGATGACGTCCTAGTTGATTCCAATTTCCCAGAACCCAATCACAGTAATAAAATTAGATTCTGATAACTTGAATGGACTGTTACCCTAAGCTCAATAGTAGACGTTTCCATCAGGTTTCATGATCAGGTACTGAATTTACCTCTATCTTGGAAGTGCCCAATGCATGGATAGATTTAGCAAGGCTTTCACCTTGCTTCCTGAACTTTCCTTCCAAGGTGGGGTTCAATCTCAACAAGACTTAGGTTAGAGGTCAAATCAGTCACTAAGCAAAACATCTTAAATTTATACTCCTTTTTTAAAGGCCCAAAGGAACTTCTAATCAGTAGAGATCACCAAACGGCTCACGAGAGGATGGACCAAGATGTGGCTGAATATGCCTCTTCTCCTCCATGACTATCAAGAAACAAGAGCTGCTGTAGAAATTCATATTTCGCTTGAATAGAGTGTTTTAAAGTTTACAAAGAGTGTATGTTAGTTCCTCACAATAACTCAGTGAGGAAGGTGCTGTTATTATTATCATTATACAAATGAAGATATTGAGACTGAGAGAGATTAAGTGAATTGCCCAGGGTCACACAGCTAGCTAGTAAGCACTTGAGGTACAAATTGAACTCGGGTCTTCCTCGCTCCAAAGAGAGCTCCTTATTCACTAGACCACTTAATCGGCTTGGTGACTAGCCACAGCCACTAGGACTAAATGGTTGTTTAAAAAATAAACTGGTTGTCTAATAAGATGAATGGTTCATAATATAGCGGAAAGTGTGCTAGATTTCAGAGTCAAAGAAAATCCCACTTCTGCCCTTTCCAGCCTGTGTCACCTTGAGAAGTGACTCTGGCACTCTCTGGAAGTCCATTTCCTCATTTGTGAGGACATTTTTTTAGAAATGCCTTCCAGTCCAAGAGCTTTGATCTGAGGACCCTGAGGTGTTCAGGTGGTAACTGTTTTCTGGCACCACAGCTCAGAAATCACTGCCAGTCCCTGCCCAAGACCCAGGCCCACCCCGACCCCAATCCATCCATGTTGGTAAGCTGTTTGGCAGGACTTCCTGAAGTCAGGATAAGCAGCGCATGCTGCTTTTGTGGAGATTAAAACCTGGCTGAATTACCAGGTGCTTCTACTCTTTTTTTCTGATATAGACCACATTTTTGTTTTGTTTTTAACTTAAACATCAAATAAATGGGCATTTCCATAAACATGACAGAAAAAAAAAGGATTATACATTAATCTGTGAATATCTGTCATATATTGTTTGCTTTTCTTAAATGCATAATAAATTCAACAAGCTTCAAAGTAATTCTGTTTGCGATTATTTCTCACTTTCTTTCTTCTCTTTCCAAGGCTCCAAATTCTTCTCTTTCCTAGAAATGATCATGATGGAAGAAAAGTGCACTTTTTAATACAAAGGCTTCAATAACATTACACTCTGGTTTTTTTTCCTTTTTTGCCTATGATATTCTCAGCTTCCCCTTCCTCCCACTGAGGGGGGAAAAAGAAAACTCTTGTAACAAATATGCATATTTCCGTAAAAAAAATTCCCACAATGGCTTGTGTCCAAAATGCAGGTCTTATTATGCAACCTAACCTATCAGCCCTCTGCTGGGACATGCTTCATCAATGGTCCTCTGGAGTCGTGGAGAGTTATCATATTGTTCAGTTTCTTGTCTTTGAAAATTTTCTCTATAATGTTGTTACTTTATAAATTATTTTCCTGCTTCTGCTCATTTTACTTTGTAACAATTAAGACAAATATTCCTAGGTTTTTTTGTAACTGTCCTTTTCATCATTTCTTATAGTATAATACTACTTCATAAGTTCATATACCATAAGTTGATTGGCCACTCCCAAATTTATGGGCACTCTCTTAGTTTCCAGTTCTTTGCTATAACAAAACAAGAGCTGCTAAAATTATTTTTGCATACACAAGTCCTTTTCCTCTTCCTTTGATCTCTTTGGGGTCCTCTTCTTCTGGAGCTCGGTCTTCCACAGTGCTCCCCAGTTCAGAAATGTATATACACATACACATGTAAGCATATATGTGTACACACACAAATATACAGAATATATCTTAGCCATACATTCCCTATATTTCCACTAGTTACTATGTTTATGAAGTCATTTATGTAACTACCAATTAAAAGTGAATAATAGGAAAAACTAAATCCTAAGGTTAGTACACTGGGTCTCAGATAATAATGTAAAGCATGCTGTATATTTTTGAAAATAAAGAACACGTTTGTCCTTCCAACATGAAAATAAATGTTCCGATAGTACAGGGACAAAAATACAAGTGAAAAATTACAACCATCAGGAAAGAGCTGAGTCATTTGCAGTTGCAGCTTTATTAATGCACAGATGGAACGTTTGGCAAATTCATACCAGGAGCTAGGAAAGTACCTCTCTGGCTTTCACACTTTGGGGTGGGGAAGTAGGGATATTAGAGGGGAGATGGCAAAATGAGTGGGGTGTGACTTCCAGCTCTCAGCGTACAGTTTACCACAGATTAACTGAAGGTCTTCCAAAGAATGATGAGAGGTTGTAGAGTTTGTCCAAAGCCCCCGGGATTCAAGTTTCTACCACAGAATCCTCCACCTACAACGTCCAGGGCTCTCCTCCCTACTTACATGATGATATAGTCCTCCTTGTTTATATAGATACATCTGTCACAAATGCAATGATATTTTGCCAGCAAAATCATTTAGAAAACTTGGTGATCAATTTCCCATTAATAATAAAAGGATCCATTCAAAAGATAGGATTTCAAACAAGCATTTTTACTTTCACAGACATTTGGGAATAAGAAATGTTTTTACAGAAAAATGTTGTGATTGAAGTATAGCAGACCAAAGATCCTTCCCTTTTTTCTTCATTCTGAAAGAAAATAATAAATTAAACCTGATCCTGCTTTTTAAAAAAAATCATCTCTTCCTACTTTTTGAAAGAGGCATAACATGCAATAGAATATCTGATAGCTATTTACAATTATTTAGGTATTCAATATACCCTATCACCTCTGATTATGACACAGGCATGACAGTAAATGGTCTCACATTTCTCTGGAAATGCTAACATATGAAATTGCTGGGGAGTTCCTATTACATTTCAATAGCCCATAAGCTCTACAATTCTCTTATCTCTTTCATGTGGCAAGAGTTTAACTGAAGTTAACACTTCTCAATGGTGAATACCAAAAAACAGAAATAAGTAGAATAAAGAGAGCAGGTAGACAGAGAAGGAAGAAGCAGTACAGAGAAGACACCGGCATAGAACAGAAAGAGCTGTTATAAACAGCTTTGTACATATAGGACCTTTCTCTATTTTTAAAAAAATCTCTTTTGAGAAAAAGTCTTGCAGTGGCAAGGTCAAAGTACATGCACTATTTAGTTAACTTTTTGTGTATAATTCCAAATTGTTTTCCAGAATTGTTCATATTCATTCAAAGGCCCAACCACAAACAGTGCCTTAATGTGCCTGTTTTCCCATAATCCCTCCAATATTTATTATTTTCCCTTTTTTTGGTGGGGAGTTATCTTTGTCCCTCTGGGTATGAGGTGGAAGATCCTTTTTTGGCTACTTTTTTTCCCCCAACAATTCATGTAATGTTGGAATTGTTGTTTGAATGATTGATAGAATTCACTCATAGAATCCATCTGTTCCTAAAGTCTTTTTCTTTGAAAAGTTAATCTATGCATTTTAAAAATTTCTTCCTCTGAATTTGGGTGGCTTAAATTCTCTATTTTTTGTTCTTTTAATTTGGATATTTTCTTTTTGTGAATGTTCATTTATTTCATTTAAGTTCTTGGCTTTGCTGGCATACAGTTGGGCAAAATAGTTTATTAGTATCTTTGATTTCTTCTTCATTTTTTATGAATGCTCTGCTTTTTCATTTTTGATTATTGTAATTTGATTTTCCTCTTCTTTCTAGTCAAATTAGTAAATGGTTTCTTCTTCTTAGTGTGGGTTTAAAAAAAACCAGCTCCTTGTTAGATTTTTTGTTTTAATTTTTTTTTGTTTTTAGTTTTTGTTAATTTCTTATTTTCTGGATTTCCCTTTTAGTATTTAATGTAGGGCTTTTAAAAGTTGTTAGTTTTCTAGTATTTTTAATTGCATTCCCAATTTGTAGGAGATATAAATTTTTCCCTAAGGAATGCTTTGCTGCATCCCCCAAATTTTAGATTACCTTAATAGTTAATGAAATTTTCTATCATTTCTATGATTAATCCCCAAGAATTTCTTTGCAATTTGAATATTTTGCTTACTGGTTATTACTTTTTTAACAATGTTTGCTAGGTAAAGATAAAATAATTTTAACTGTATCCTAAATTGTATTAATTATATGATATTATGATTTTATGATATTATATAATACAGTTATTTTCTTGATATTATTTTATGATATTATATAATACAATTTTTTGATATTATGATTTTTGATATTTTTTTGATATTTTATGATATTATATAATACAATTATTTTCTTGTAATTTTGACTGTATTAGCATTGTTTACACAAAAACTTTTTAATTTCGTAGAATCAAACTAGAACGTTTTAATTATCGCCACTCGGTAATACAGTTTGAATTTTGAAACCGTGAGGCCACCTTCCTTAACATTTTCTTCACTGATTCTCTTGATATTTTTTACCTTTCGGTATTCCAGATGAATTTTATTACCACTTTCTCTACCTCTAAAAACAGTTCTTTAATAGTTTAATTGGTATGGCACCAAATAAGTAAATAAATCAGTAAAGTTATCATTTTTATTATATTGGCTCTGCCTGCCAGCGGGCAGTTAATATTTCTCCAATTTTTAGTATCTGTCTTTGTGTGAAAAGTATTTTGTAACTATGTTCATATAATTCCTAGGTTTCTCTTAGCAGACAGACTCCCAAGTATTTTATATTGTCTAGAGTTATTTTAAATGGAATTTCTCTATTGCTTCCTGCTGGGGTTTTGTTTTGTTTTATTTTGTTTTGATAACATATAGAAAGCTGGTGGTTTATGTGGGCTTATTTTATATTCTGCAACTTTGCTGAAGTTAATTGTTTCAACTAGTTTTTTAGTTGATTCTCTAGGGTTCTCTAAGTATATCATCTTATTATCTACAAAGAATGATAGTTTTGTTTTCTCATTGGCCATTTTTATTTCTGAAATTTCTTTTTCTTGTCTCACTGCTACGGGCAGCATTTCTAGTACAATACTGAATGATAGTGGTGATAATAGATATCCTTGATTCACTTCTGATCTGATTGAGAATGCTTCATGTTTATCGTCATTACAGATGTTTGGTCTTGACTTAGAAAGATACTAATTATCATTTTAAGAAAAGCTCCATTGGTTCTTATGCTTTCTAGTGTTTTTGATAGGAATGGGTGTTGCATTTTGTCAAAGGCTTTTTCTGCATCTACAGAAATAATCATTTGATTTTTGGTGGTCTTGTTATTGATATGGTCAATTACACTTATAATTTTCCTAATCAGCTCTGCATTCCTGGCATAAATGCCACCTAGTCATATCATATGATCTTTGTGATATACTGATGCTTGCTAGTATTTTATTTAAAATTTTTGCATTGATCTTCATTAAGGAAATTGGTCTGTACTTTTCCTTCTCTGTTTTTGCTCTCTCTGATTTAAGGATCAAAAACATATTTCTGTCACAAAAGTAACATGGAATTTGGAATTCTTTAACTGTTTTTTTTTCAAATAGTTTATATAGTTTTGAGGTTCATTGTTCCTTAACTGTTTGGTAGAATACACTTGTATATCCATCAAGTCCTGGGTTTTGTTTTTTGGGGGTTTTTTGGAGTTTTTTTAGGGAGCACATTTATGGCTTGTTCAATTTCTTTTTGAAAGAAAGGGTTATATAAGTATCATATCTCATCAGTTAATCTGGGCAATTTGTATTTTTACAAATATTCATCCATTTCACTTAGATTTTCAGTTTTCCTAGCATATAACTGGGCAAAATAATTCCTAATAATTGCTTTAATTTCATCTCCATTGGTGATGCAGTCATCATTTTCATTTTTGATACAGGTAATTTGGTTTTCTTCTTTTTAAAAATCAGATTAACCAATGGCTTATGTATTTTATTGCTTTATAAAACCAGTTCTTAGTTTTATCTATTAGTTCAATGGTTTTCTTTCAATTTTTTAAATCTCTTCTTTGATTTTCAGGATTTCCATTACGGCGCTTAATTGGGAATTTTTAACTTGTTCTTTTTCTTGACTTTTTAGCTGCCTGCCCAATTCACCGATCTGCTCTTTCCCTCTTTGGCTGATATTTGCATTCAGAGATACAAATTTCCCCAACTACAGCTTTGGCCACATCTCACAAATTTTGGAATGTTGTCTCATTGTACTCACTTTTTTTTTTTTTTTGGCGTTTTGGAGGGGGGAAGGCAGGGCAATTGGTGTTAAGTGACTTGTCCAAGGTCACATGGCTAGTAAGTGTTAAGTGTCTGAGGTCACATTTGAAGTTATGTCCTCCTGACACCAGGACTGGTGCTCTATTTACTGTGCCACCTAGCCACCCCTAGTCATTCTCTTTAATGAAATTACTGTTTCTATGATTTGTTCTTTGACCCTCATTTTTTTTTAGGATTATTTAGTATCCAATTAACTTTTTTTTTTTTTGAGAGGAGAAGGCAAGGCAACTGGGGTTAAGTGACTTCCCAAGGTCCCACAGTTCTAAGTGTACAAGTATCTGAAGCTGAATTTGAATTCAGGTCCTCCTCACTCCAGGGCCTGTATGCTATTCACTGTGCCACCTAGCTGACCCCTCAACTAATTTTCAATTTGTGCTTCCATGGTCCTATATTAATGCAATGTATTATGGTCTGAAAAGGACACGTGTAATATTTCTGCTTTTCTGTATTAAGTTATGAGGTTTTTATATCCTAATACATTGTCAATTTTTTGTGAAGGTGCTATGTACAGCTGAGAAAAAGATATTCTTTTCTATTCCTGTTTAGTTTTCTCCAGAGGTTTATCATATCTAACTTCCCTAAGATTCTATTTAGTTCCTTGACTTCTTTCACATTTCTTTTATGGTTAAATTTATCTACCTCTGAGAGAGGAAATGTAAGGCACCCTACCAGTATACTAGTTTCTCCTGTAATTCATTTAACTTTTCCTTTAAGAATCTGGATGGTATGCCATTTGGTGCATAAATATTCAGTATTGATCTTACTTCATTGTCCATGCTTCCTTTAGCAAGATGTAGTTTCCCTGATAGTCCATTTTAATTAGGTCTATTTTTACTTTGTGTCTGAGATTTCACTTCAGCTGAAGCCTAACAGATTCTGCTATAGCCCCTTATTTTAATTCTGTGGGTGTCTCTCTGTTTCAAGGGTATTTCTTGTAAACAACATTACACTGGATTCTGGTTTCTAATCCACTTCTGTTTTATGGATGAGTTCATCCCATTCACATTTACAGTTACGATTACTAACTGTATATTTCTCTTCATCCTATTTTCTTTTATCTTTCTCTCTTTTTTTATCTTGTCCCACCTATAACATCTATTTTACTTGTGATCACTGCCTTCTTAAATCTGACCTCCCTTTTATCACCCTCTCCTTCCCCTCCTACTTCCCTGCGCAGTAAGATAGATTTCTATTACCAACTGAGTATATATGTGTTTACAGTCTCTGTCTCTCTCTCTCTCTGTCTCTGTCTCTAACACACACACACACACACACACACACACACACACACACACACACACACACACACACACAGTCCCTCTCTGAATCAATTTAGATGTGTATGAGGTTCAGGTGTTTGCCTGCCGCACTCCCACCATTTCCCCCTCTACTATAAAAGCTCTTCCTTGTACACCAATTTTGTGTGAGATAATTTCCCCCACTCTTACTTTCCCTCCCTGCTTCTTCCAGGTCACCTATCTACTCTCTTATATATAATCCCAACATAATTGACTAATTCCTGTATCCTCTTTCTATGTAAAATCCTTCTAACTGCTCTGCTCTAATAATGACAAAGTTCTTAAAAGACATAAGTATCATCTTTCCATATAGACATACAAACAGTTGGGGGGGGGGTTAAGGTGGCACAGTTAATAGAGCACTGACACTGGAGTCAGGAGGACCTGAGTTCAAATCCAGTTTCAGACACTTAATACAAAACTAGCCATGTGACCTTGGGCAAGTCACTTAACCCCAATTGCCCTGCCTTCCCCCCTACAAAAAGCCAAAAAGAAAAAAGAAAAAGAAATGTGAATAGTTTACCTTTATTGAGTCCCTTATGATTTCTCTTTTTTATTTTCCTTGGTACAGCTATGTCTATAAATGAGAATAAAAGAGTCTCTAGTTTATTTTTTTACTGCAATGGTCACTTCCTCCTATTATCTTCCCTGCTTCCTGCAGGTAGTTAAAAGGTTAGGGGAAGGAAATACATGTGTGGGGTCCTTTTTCAGAGAGTAAGGAAAGCACCCCAAATGGGAGCAAGAAAGGATTGTGAGAAGAGCTTGTTCTCCTTCCATGTCACCAGCCACTGTGGCTCTCACAAGCTACTAGTTCCAAGAACCCTAATATCTGTCTCTGTTACAAGACCTGATCTAATCTGCCCTGGCACCTCTGGAACTGTAGTTCTGGCAAGCAGTTTAGAATTCCATTCAAGTCTGGTCTCAGCTTTCCCAAAGGGATGCCCCATTGCCCACCACCACCACCCCACCAACCCCCTTGCTATAACTACTATAGTAGCAACAACCTGTTTTCTGTGGCTTGCTTGGAACAAGGAAGATGTGGCTCATCACTCCTCTGCTGTTTCTCTCCCTTTTCTTCCATATCCCAGCATTATGGCAAGAAGTATCTTCACATCTTTCCAAGGAAGAGAAAACTTAGAGATTTGAGGAAATGTACATCTGTATGTGTTTTCTTACCTTTCCTATTATTTCACTGTTTCATTCAGTCAGAACTTCCAGAGCGGGCAGAACTATCAGGAAAACCTCCCTTCCCAAAACAGATTCCATGTGTCACTAGGTTTTTGGTTTAGTTCTGCTTGAGGGAAAGAAGTAGTTATTAAACCTTTACTACGTGCAAAGTACTGCTAGGCACCGGGGAATACAGATAAAAAAGATTTTCTGTTCTAAAGGTGCTCACATTCTCATGAGGGAAACAACCCACCCTGGCACTTTCAGCTACAAGTCAAAGAGAAAGACCCTAAGGTCCTTAGGGAGCAGCGCAAACAAGCAGTAAGCCTCTTCTTCTCACTTAGTGGCTACATTTGGGCCCTCCAGACTCAGAATGAAAGTCTATGGTGACTGTTTCTCTTTGGAACAGCAACCCTGAGCATCTTCCCCGACCCACTTGGATTTTTTTTCTAATTAAAGGGGCTGTCCCTTCACTCACTTCTTAAAGAGGCCCATTCACTGAATGGGTGTTAACCTCTTTCTAAGTGAGTAGGGGCAAAGGCCTTAGCCTAAAAGGGCCAGGGTCTCCCATGGCATCCTGGGCCATCTCCAGGCATCCTGATGAATATCTGGTCCCTGGACCCAGATGGCTCTGGAGGAGAAAGTGAGGCTAGTGTCCTGGTACAGCCCTCCCTCACTCAAATCCAAGCCAGCTGCAAGTCATGTCATCATCTCCGATGCCAAGGTCCTCTTCAAAAATGAAGGACAAACACAACTTCCAAGAATTCCATCAGTTTCTGGTGTTGAACCACTTGACAATGCCAAGGACTTTGGGGACAAGAACCCAATCTTCTGGGTCATCAGTGGCTGTGGCTGCAGCCCCTGTAAGAGCAGTGCCCGGGCTGCATCTGTCCTGGAACTGCTCCCAGAACAGCGGCCGCAGACTAGCCAGGAAGCATCACTATTTCCAAAGCTCTTGGGTTCAGGGTCTTAGGGAAGATGTTGGTCAGGGTGGTGGCAGTTTGCCTTGTCCAGCACATGCTGCTTCCTGTCTCTTCCTCAGTGGCCTTGTACTTCTGCTACTGCGATGTGCCTGCCACGTGAGTAGCAACTGGTGGCCATGGCTTCTGCACAGGAGCTAGCTCCCTGGTTACGGCTAGGAAGGCTGGGCTGGAAATACGTCCAGAGGTCAGCAAGGCGCTGCTGTGCTCAGGCTCTTATGCTCATTGGCCTATTACTGGGAGTTAGTCCGCAACAGTGGCTTGTGGTGATGAAGATGGGTGGGCCTAATCTCCACAATCACTTCTCCTCTTAAGGATGGCTTCAGGGACTGAGTTAGATGCAAGTCGGGTGGTTTAAGAGGCACCAACAATCCCAAGGCTCCTGGGCTTATGGTCTTATGTGCCTCCATCAGAGTCTAAGAAGAGATGGTGATCAAGTTGGTAGTGATGGTTTGACTTGATTGGCAAGGTTTTTTTTTAATGTTTATTGATTTTTTTCTTTGTTTTTCACAATACCATTGTCACAGCCGGGTCAATCAGGAGAGATTAGACCAGCTAGTCTCTTGTAGTTTATCTCAGGGATGTGTTGAAATAATGAGGCAAGAGTCAGAGAGATGAATAATGGCTCCATTTAATCTCTAAGAGAACAAAGCTTAAAAAGTTAAAGTAAAGCGTGCAGAGTGCATGATTCAGTAGCTATACCAATCCCTATCCAAATACCCCCTCGTGATCACCACGTACACTGATGACTCTGTCCAATTCAGACCATGGCGGGAGGGCCAACCCAGCCGAGGTAGCTATGTGTCACAGAGCAGGGGTTCTGTGAGAACATCCTCATGCAAACACATAACTAGCTGTGACCCTCCAGTAGTGACCTTGGGACCTCACATCTTATGTCTCATAGCCGGAGCAGAGTGTGAGAATATTTGTGCCCAGAGGCTCTCAACATCTTTATTTTGTAACTGCAACAGAGGGTAAGAGTGTTTGTGCCCAGAGGCTCTCAACATGCCATATTTCTCCCATCTTCCTCCCTGACCCTTCCCGGAGAGTCACTCAATATAATAATCATTTTAAAGACAAAAAGAAGAAAAAGCCAGCATGACTACTCAATACTTCAAAAAACTGCATGCTTGTGACCCTCCCACCTCTGGAGAGGTTCTCTCACACCTCTTTTTTTATTCTTCTTCTTTATTAGGCAATAATCTTCCCTTTCTCCCTCTCACACTCTCCCTCAAGTGAGAATGAAAAAACAAAATGCTGCTATACAGAGAGTCAAAGCAAAACAGATTTCCATATTGGCCACGTGCAAAAGAAATACACACAAATATAAATGTACGATTCTATTCGCATTCGTGCACATGCATGTACAGTTACATGCATATATGTGCGTCTATGTGTCCATACATTCCATTTACTTATATTTGTCTCATTCTGCACTATGAGCCCAAGGGAGTATGAGGTGTTCCAAGAGGGCTACCAGTGTGAGAGCTTACCAAGCCCTTTTCGGGGACATTCATCTACGTCTGGTGTCTGCCTTTTACTCAGCTCTCACCTGTGGCTCCAAGAAGCTGTAACACGCACAGCAGTGAATCCCCAGACTGACTCAGCAGATTGGCTAAATCAGGTCGAGGGTAACTTACAAGCCTCAAACCTACTTGTGAGTTAGGGGGATGTCTTCCCCAAGCATGCGAAGACTTTCCCCAATGGAATGGGTGCATGAGAACAATTTGTTCCAATAGCCATGAAGGCAGCTGAGGAAGGCATTGTGGAGCGCTTAGAGTTTAGTCAGACATTGAAGACAGCAAGATCCTCCACTACATCCCAAGCTATTGCCAGTTGCTTTAATTTTTTTTCTGCCACTAGACTGCAATGACGCTGGAAGAGATAGTGAGGCTGCCAACTTTGTGAAACTCTACACCACTTAAATCCAGTTTACCTACCCACAATCATGACATCACTGGAGATGTTACTGGTCCTCTTCAAAAATTAAGGCAAACAACAACTATGAGCCCATCACCTCTATCAGGAGGTGAGTAGCACATTTCATCATTAGCCCCTGTAATGAGAGTGGGAATTTGAAGATCTTCCTTGCCCCTTAATAGACCTAGGGGAGTTTGAAGACCTCCCCTACTTTGAAAGTAAACTCTGCTCCCTAATAGACTGTAATTACGTGGAGCCTGTGGTAGGAGGAGGTTGCTGAACGGAAGCAGAGCCCACAGGAAGCTAGAAGTCAGAGCTAGAGAGATGGTTTGCGAGAGAGAGGTGTTCAGGCAAGGAGTGAGTAAATATTGTTCTTGTATTGATTTGTGGGAAGGCTGAAGGATGGCATGGCTCTCTGTGTTGTTTTAGCTTGTTAATTTCTTTACTATTATGATGAAATAGGCTTACTGGTTTTTGGATTCTGTTTTCTGGTGTCTAAATAAATGTTTCAGTTTTGTCCTCTACCTGGAGTATCTGTTATATTTTGTGACTGACGATCATGTGATATTTACAGTCACGGTCTTTATCGTGAGCATGGGCACTGTAAATATTGCACTGGCACTGCAGCCCTCTAGAATCCTGGTGGGTTATTACACTTCTTAAGAGTTCCTAAGACTTTTGAACTTGTGTGTCTTTATCATTTTGTTGTCGTTGTATAAAATGTTCTTCTGGTTCTGTTCATTCTGCATCAGTTCATTCAAGTCTTCCCAAGTTTCTCTGAAACTATCCCCTTCATCCTTTCTTACAGCACATGTGATGTATTATATCACATTCTGATACAACTGTTTGCCACGTCAAAAGGAGCGATAAATAACTTGTACATCCTTAGAGTTCATTTTGTTTAATACCTATCCCTCCCTTGATATACTCTCCTATTTTCTCTTCTCCCTTATTCCCTTTTCCTCCTATTTTCCTGCTGAATGAAATATATTTCTATACTTATTGAGTATATATTCTTCCCTCTTTTGATCAGCTCAAATGAGAGCGAAGTTCACGCATCAACTGCTCCCCCTATTCCTTCTTACTCTTGACTATATAGACTTCAACTTCTGTATCCCCACTACATGAGATAATTCTCCCTCACCTTCCTCTCATTTTCCTCTGCTAGCATATTTCTCTTACACTATCTCTCCATTCTTCATTTAAGATCATCAAGACATAACAAAACTACTCCCAGGTCTTATGTTTAATTAGACTAATTTTATAACCCCTGAGAATGATACAGTTCAGAGGAAACATTTGTATTATCTCCCCACAAGAGCTTTACTATTGTTTTAGTTCTCTATTATTGTTCATTCATATTTACTTTTTTTTCTATTTCTCCTAATTCCTGTGTTTGAACCTTGAAATTTCTCCACAGCTCTGGTCTTTTCATTAGGAATGCTTGAAAGTCCTCTGCTTATTCTAGGCTGTAAGCCTATATTGATCTACTTCTGGAATATCATATCTCAAGCTCTCTGCTCCTAAAATGATCACTTAAATCATGTGTGAACCTGACTGTCCTCTGTATAAAAGTTCTTTCTTTCTAGCTGTTTACATAGTTTCTCTTTGCTCCAAAAGCTCTGGGTTTTTGGCTGTGATGTTCCTAAGGGATTTTCATTTTGAGATTTCTTGTATTTGAAAGTCAGATTTTCTGTTCAGCTCTGATTTTTTCATCAAGAATGCTTGAAAATCCTCTATTTCACTGAATGACCATATTTTCCCCTGAAGCATTATGCTCAGTTTTTCTGGGTAGGTGATTCTTGGTTTTAATCCTAGCTCCTTTGACCTCCAGAATATCATATTACAAGCCCTTTGATCCCTTAATGTAGAAGCTGCTAGGTCTTGTATTATCCTGATTGTGCTTCCACAATACTCAAATTGTTTCTTCCTGACTGCTTTCAGTATTTTCTCCTTGACCCAGGAACTCTGGAATTTGGATATAACATTCCTAGGAGTTTTCTTTTTGGGATCTTTTTCAAGAGGCAACCAGTGAATTCATTTGATTTCTATTTTGCCCTCTGGTTCTAGAATATCAGAGCAATTTTGCTTGATAATTTCTTGAAAGATGGTGTCTGGGCCCTTTTTTGAATCATGGCTTTCAGGTAGTCCAATAATTTTTAAATTATCTCTCCTGGATCTATTTTCCAGGTCAGTGGTTTTTCCAATGAGTTTTTCACATTGCCTTCTACTCTTTCATTGGTTTGGATCTGTTTTATAGTATCTTGATTTCTCAGAAAATCATTAACTTCAAATTTTTCCAATATAATTTTGAAGGAATTATTTTCTTCAGTGAGTTTTTGAAATTTCTTTTCCATCTGACACATTCAGCTTTTTAAGGCATTCTTCAACTCATTGGCTTTTTGGATCTCTTTCGCCATTTGAGTTAGTCTATTTTTTAAGGTGTTATTTTCTGCAGTATTTTTTTGGGTCTCCTTTAGCAGGCTGTTGATTCTCTTTTCATGATTTTCTTGCATCATTCTCTTTCTCTTCCCAATTTTCCCTCCACTTCTCTTACTTGATTTTCAAAATCTTTCTTGAGCTCCTCCTTTCTTGGCCTATAATCAGTTGATATTTTTCCTGGGAGCTTTTGATGCAGGAGTTCTAATTTCAATGTCTTCCTCCCATTTCATGCTTTGATCCTTTTCGTCCCCAAAAAAGGAATCTATTGTCTGATTATATTTCCTCTATTTGCTCATCTTGCCAATCAATTACTTGGCTTTTGAGCTCTTTGCTGTGGTAGAACTCTGCTTCCAGAATTGAGAGAGCTTTGTCCCAAATTGCTGGGGGTTTTGCAGCTGCCAGAGCTATTAGGAGGGTGCCCTCCTTAAAGCCCCCACAAGCTCTGGCACTCTGGCTACACACCTCAGGACCATTGCCCAAGACCAAAATACAGATCCAAACAGGTTAAAAGCAAGAGTGATTACCTTCTGAATGGTCTTTTGGTCCCCCTACAATCTGTAGGCCAGGAGCTCTGGAGGCAGCTGTGAAGCAGCAGCTGCAGCAGCTACAGCTGCTGCGCCTCACTCACCCCAGGGGCAGGGGCTGGACCAGGCTCTTCTGTCCCCCTGTTCCAACAGAGTTCTACACTGACCTTTTACTTTGTCTTTGGCATTCATGGGTTGAGAAGTCAGGAAACCGCCACAGCTGGTGGTGATTCATTCTCCTGAAGTCTGCTCCAGCCACCACTGGCCAGGGCCACCCTGGGGCCAGAACCGTGTGGCTTACATGGGACTGGGCTCAGCTCCCAGCTTGGTGCAATAGACCCTTCCTGGAAGCCCGCCAGGCTGCCTTCAGGGGGAGATTTGTTTCTCTTTGTCCCTCTTTGGGTTCTGTAGCTCTAAAATTTGTTTAGAGTCATTTTTTCACATGTATTGGAAGTGATTAGAGCGGGAGCTCACAACAAGTTTGTGCTTCTACTCTGCCATCTTGGCTCCACCCCTCAATTTGAGATTCCTTTCAGAATATGTCCACTTTACCCTATGGTTCTAGGAGATCTATATAGCTTTCTTTCATGATTTCTTGAAACAAGATGTCTAGGTTTGTGTTGTGATCATGTCTTTCAGGCAGTCTGATGATACTTAAACTTTTTACTTAGTTTTCTACAGAAGGTTATTATTTTTGCTACAAGATATTTTATCTTTGCTTCCATTGTAGAAGTCTTTTGATTTTGTTTTAATATTTTTTGTTGTCTTAATAGTCACTGGCTTTTATCTGATCCATTCTAATTTTCAGGGAGTTTGGTCCTTGAGTAAGATTTTATAACTTGGGGCAGCTAGGTGGCACACTGAATAGAGCACTGGCCCTAGAACCAGGAGGATCTGAGTTCAAATCCAGGCTCAGACCCTAACCATGTGACCTTGGGCAAGTCACTTAACCTCAACTGCCCTGTCTTCTCCCCTCCAAAAAGCAAAAAAACCCCCAAAACTTGTATAACTCTTGTGCCAAAATGCTAATTCCATTTCTAATTCTTTCTTCAATAGCTTTCATTTTTTCCTTTTCTATCATATCAGCCAATCTGATAGGTGGTGGTGGTTGGGGGGGGGGGGGCCGGAATTGGTATTACTCAGAGTTGTTTTAATTTACCTTTCTCCAATCAATAGTGATTAGAGCATTTTCATATGACTACAGATAGCTTTGATGATTTCATCTAAAAATTGCCTGTTCATATCCTTTGATGATTTAGAAATGAGAAATGGCTCTTGTTTCTATATGTAACTGGGGGAAAAACAAATTTTTAAATTTTAAAAAGTCAGCCTGATAAAAAAATAAGTTTAGATAGAAAATTATAAAATGCCATGAAAATTAGAATATAACAAAATATATCTTTCTATTATGCATAATAGAAAAGTTTGTGACCAGAAACCAGATAGAAAACAGACAATTTTTATAGAATAAAACATTCCAAAGCCTTATTTAGCGCAAATCAAATCAATGCAGTTAGGATGATCAAGAAAAAAGATGGACTAGGAAAACATCTTTTTATTAAATATTACCAATAAACATCTGATGAACAAAATCTATAGAAAATCAGCACAAATATATAAGCCACTTATAAAAAGATAAGTGGACAAAGAATGTGGACAATTTTCTAAAGAGAAAAAAGCAAAAACTACTGTAACCATTTGAAAAAAAAATATTCAAAATCCCTAGGGAATTTCTGCATCACATCTGGGTCTGATTAATAATAGCCCCCTCTCATATCTGGTATTAGTTACCTGTTTCCAACCAAGCCCATGTTTAAGGGATAAATATGAGAAATTCAAATTCAAACGAACTCAAGGTGTTATATCATATGCACCAAGCTAGCAAAAAAAGGTAAAAGATGAACACACTCTTATTTGAAGGAGCTGTTAGACTGATACCTACAGCTCCTTATTCTCTCCTCCTCATCTCATAATACTGCGATGCCTCCCCCACTCTCTGCTCTACATGCCTAAGAAATCCTATCAATCCCATCTTCTCCAGTAGATTCTCTGCTGACTAAAAGCATGCCCACATCTCCCTTATCCTCAAACTCCCTCACTTGATCTGCCTACCCCAACTAGCTTACTGGATCCTCATTTCCATGGCTAGACTCCTTGAAAAAGCAACCTACCATCAGGGCTTCCACTTTTCCTTTCCTCTAATTCTTTTCTTAACTGCCTGCAGTTTGGTTTCCAACTACATCATTCAACTGAAACTGCTCTCTCCAAAGTTACTAATGATCTCTTAGTTGTCAATGGCCTTTTCTCAAGCCCCTTAGACCTTTGACACTGTCAATCACCCTCTTCTCCTTGATTCCCAGATCTATTTAAACCACTCTAACCTTTTTCAACCTACCTATTGGACATTTCCAACTAGATGTCCCCAAAATATCTTAAACTCAACACATCTCAAAGCGAACTCATCCTTTGTCCTTCCACAAGAACTCCCTCTTCCTAATTTTCCTATTACTGTTAAGGGTACTACCATCTTCCCACTCACCCAAGCTCAAAACCTAGGTATCGTCTTCAAATCCTAATTCTCTCACCTCCCATATCCAATCAGTTGTCAAATCCTGTGATTCTACTTTCACAACATTTCTGGAATACAGCCCCTTTTCTCCTCTGACACTGCCATCACCCTTGGGCAGGTGCTTATGACCTGGACTACAGCACTAGCTTTCTTTTTGTCCCCCTGCCTCAAAGGGTAAAAGGTGTGTTCAGGGAGGACGGGTACTGGTATGATGGCTGCCAAGCCCTTTTCAGGGCTGCTTTCCACCTTTTGGTGTCCATCTGTTCTACTCAACTCTCATTTGTGGTTCCAAGAAGCTGTAGCATGCACAGTGGCCACACACCAGCAAACCTTGTCAGCAGACGGGCTCAGTTTGAGGGTAATCAAGGGGTCTCAAACCCATTTGTGAGTTAGAGGGTGTCTATCCCAAGCATGTGAAGACTTCCCCTGGTGGCATGGGTAGATGAGAACAATTTGTTCCAACAGCCATGAAGACAGCTGAAGCAGGCACTGTGTTATGCCTAGAGCTTCATTAGACAGCAAAGATGCCAAAGTCATTCACTGCATCTTGAACCATCACCCGTCTTCTTGATTCTGTCCTGCCACTGGATTGTGATGACTCTGGAGGAGAGTGAGGCCAATGACTTCGAGCAACTCTGTCTCACTTAAATCCAATTTAACACAAGAATCAAAAGATATCACCCTGCCTCAAGATTCTCTCCATTCCCATCTATCCTTGTTGTGATCATGCCCTTCTCATATTCAGGAAACTCCAGGGGTCTCTTATTTCCTCCAGAATCAAGTATAACGTCTTGCTTGGCTTTGAAAGCCTTTCATAACCTGGCCCTTTCCTACCTTTCCAGTCTTCTTCTGCCTTACTCTCTTCCACATACTCCACAATCCAGTGACACTGGATTCCTTTCCTCTAAGATCATCTTAACTTTATCTTGAATTAATCTTGTTTGTAAATAGTTGTTTACAGTGCTGCCTCCTCCAACTAGAATGTAAGCTCTGAGCAGTCAGAACTGTTTTTGCCTTTCTCTGTATCTCCAGCACTTAGCACCGAGCCTGAAAGGCACTTAATAAATGCTTGCTAACTTGGAACAACTGACTCAAGTGGAAAAAGCAAGAAAAGTCAGTAAATGTTCTATATCCTAGGACCTAGACACAGTAAGAAAAGGCACACAGTCATTAAAGTGTCCATACTGGTGACTAAAAACAGGCACAATGTGCACCCAACAATGACCAAAGACAGTTCTTAATTACCTTTGATGAATTAATGTTGCCTTATTCAGGTGGACCACACCCCAAATGGAGGAGTCTTGCTAATAGTGACTAGCAGCCACATAGCACTTCTATGCTGGCAAAGCCCCACAGGTTGTCTCAACCACCTTGTGAAACAGGTGCTGTTTTTATCCCCACTTTACATGTGAAAGAACTTAGAAGTTGCCCAGGGTCGCACCACTAAGTGTCTAGCACAGGGTTTGAACTTGGGCCATCCTTACTCAGGGTCTGCACTTGACCTACTCTGACACACAAAAGCACAAGCAGACATGATTGTGGAGCCACTCTGGCTGTCTATAAAAGGTCAAGGAGAATGGGAGTTGTACTGCAAGACTGGGGAAGGACAAGTGTTCCAACTGTTCTACCCTGTTCTTTTTAATGCTTCTATCAATGACTTGTATTAAAGTAAAAATGACATGTCTAGGGACAGCTAGATGGTGGAGTAAAAAGAGCACTGGCCCTGGAGTCAGGAGCACCTGAGTTCAAATCCAGCCTCAGACACTTGACACACTTACTAGCTGTGTGGCCTTGGGCAAGTCACTTAACCCCAATTTCCTTGCCTTCCCCACCCCCCACCCCCCAAAAAATAAATAAATAAATAAGTGGCATGTCTGGCAAATTTGCAAATGACACAAAGATAGGAAGAGTTAACACACTGGATGATACAGCTAGGATTCAAAAAGATCTTGATAGGCTATGACACTGGGCTGAATCCAGTCAGAAGAAACATAATCAAAATGTATGTAATGTCTTTGGTCTGAGTTTTAAAAAATCAACTTTACGAGTACAAGCTGGCTAGACAGTGGTTCAAATGGAAAAAATGTAATGGGTTGAGTGACCTCAAGGACATTATAAGATAATAAGATCTTAGTCTGCTCAATCAATGCTTATTAGATTGAATTAAAAGCAGTAAAGCTTCTATGAATAAGGAGAAACTAAATCTCATAGAAGTAAAATGAATTTCCAACTCCATGCAGCCAAGGAGCAGCAAAGTCAGAACTCTGCAGAAGCAGTATGGTATAAAGAAAAGCACGGTAGATTTGGAGAAGACTGGATTCAAATCCAACCTTTGGCATTTGCTACCTGTGTGACCTTGGACAAGTCCCTTCAGCTCTCTTGAGCTCCATGAGGGGGTTGGACAAGATGGTGTAAAATGTCCCTTCCACTTCTAAAGTTATCTAAATTAAACTAAAATTCAAATCTCGAGGCTCACAGGCCCAAGTTTCATTGTCTGAAGAGTCTTATTTTCTTAGAAGATAAGTTAGAAATGAATGCATATTGACCTACTAATTAAAAGAATAATCTGTAGTTAGTGATCAAGAGAAATGAATTTTTTCTGTTTCACCAAATGTATTCATTTCTTACTCTTAAATGAACCCTCTACAATAAATAAGAGCTACTTTTGAATAGTTTTTTTTAAGTTTTATTTGGCCAGATTTTGTCAGATTATTGACCCACAGATTCAGAACCTTCTACTTCTGACCCCAAGGATTGTTCCCAATTGTAGACATTTCTGGACCCGGTCATTTTGGAGCAGCTACCCTGGAGCGTGCTTTAAGGTAGTGTGTATCACCAAGATCATCAGGAAGGCCTCATCAGAATGTTCATAGAGTTGGCAAGTGTCCTGTTTTCCACTGCCTAAAAGAGACCACTTCTATAGTGAATCAGCTGTCCTGCACAAATACATTAGCACACAACTGCAAGATAAAACCTATTGCATTTCAAAGCAGAAATCTCACTTTCAGTTCACTTTGACTCTACTATGTGGAAAGGTTTAGAGAAGGCCATTATCTAATTTGGCCGTCCATGCACTAAAAGCACACAAAGTTCCTTCAATATTCTCTTTGAAACTTAATTGTTTGCCAGACATGGGCTTCATTAAAGGATGTTTTTAATCAAATAAAAAGTAAACTCTGGGTTTTGAGCAAGTGTCAAGCCTGGCTGGTTTTTGTTTGGGGGAGGGTTTTGTTTTGCTTTTTAGAGGTGGGCAGGCAGGGCAATTGGGGTTAAGTGACTTGCCCAAGGTCCCACGGCTAGTAAGTGTTAAGTGTCTGAGGTCACATTTGAACTCAGGTCTTCCTGACTCCAGGGCTGGTGCTCTATTCACTGTGCCACTTAGCCACCCCAAGCCTGGCTGTTTTAAAGAAGATTCAGTAACAGAAGAAAAAAAACTTGGTGATTTTATTCATTACCAAAAATGAATACCTCTAGTATATTTCCTTTTGATCAGTATTTTGAATATGAAATCAAACCAGCTGTCGATGGATTGTTCGTCATTATATCATCTCCTTAGTTTTAGTCTATTTTCTCTCTTTCATGTAATAGGTATCTGCCAGAGCTATGATCTGAGTACCTAAAAGACGGCCCTTCAATTCCAGGTGAACTATCATCATCACCAAATTGTTATAATGCCTAAAATTTCACATTAGGTGAAGGTATTTGGTCTCCTCAAGCACTCACTGAAGATAACCATGATTGGTGAAGTGCTTGAAGCTCTTGCTGGATGAAGTTTAAAAGAAGGAACTACAAATGTTTAACCTGATGAAGAGAAAACCAAAGAGGGAGGTGAAGTATCTGAAAGGCTGTGTCATGGAGAAGAGACTGCCTTGTTTGGGCTGGATCAAGAGGGGAAGAGTGGGGGTGGCTAAGTGGTACAGTGGCCCTTGACTGAATCCAAACTTAACTCTTTAATCAAAGGATATGTTCTGTAAAACTTGGACTCAGTCAAAAGGCTGTGCCCAAGGACCTAGAAGGTCACGTATGGCCTCGAGGCCACAGGTTCCCCAATCCTGACAAAGCCATGAAATAGTGGAATAGGCTGCTTCTGCAGGTAGTGGTTTCAACCTCAAGGGAGGTTTTCAAGCAAAAGTTGGACTGAGCACTTGCCAGGTCAATTATAATGGAAATTTTATTCAAAGATGGCCTGTCTTGAAAGTTCCTTTCAATTCCACAATTTTCCAACTCTGAAACTGATCAGTATAACTCTAATGGCAAGGGATAATGACCATGAAGAATTCTGAGAAATACAGAGAGACTTGTATGAAGTGATGCAAAGTGAAGGAAGCAGAGCCAAAAGAGCAATGATAACTAATACTTATATAGAACTTTAAAGCCAAGTCTATTGAAGTTTATCCCCCTCCCTTCCCTCGGGTTCTCCTGTACCCTAAGTGGATAGACTAGCCTATTTATGAGGCTAGTGGTAGGAAAATCTTCTTTCCTCTTCAATCCATCCCACACAAAGCTCTTGTTACTACTAAAGCATAGGTCTGACCATGTCGCTCATCTGCTCAAGAAGTTCTGGTGACTTCAATTTGCATCTGAACAAAATACAAACTCCTCTACCTTTTATGACGCTTCAGGATCTGACTTCAGGCTACTTTTCTAGATTTACTGCACATTATTCTCTTTCTT
Organism: Pseudochirops cupreus; assembly: GCA_028627135.1. Classification (NCBI taxonomy): domain Eukaryota; kingdom Metazoa; phylum Chordata; class Mammalia; order Diprotodontia; family Pseudocheiridae; genus Pseudochirops; species Pseudochirops cupreus. The sequence goes on from CM053583.1 coordinate 191,127,850, forward strand.
GCACTCCATGTTCCAGGCAAAATGTTCCCTGATCTTGACATTTTATTTCTTCTTCTAAACATATGCCCCAAATAACTTCCATCTCCTTCCTCCTCCATGACTAGAATGTTCTGCCAACTCACCCTTGACTTTCAGATTCCTTAAATTTCTCCAAAGATCAGATCAGATGCCACTGCTCTGATGAATTTTTCCCTAATTTCCCCAGCCCCCTAGCAGTTACTGGTTTCTCCTTTGTCGGTTTTTCCCAGAATCCCCTACTGTCTCTGTTTCCCCTTACCTCTGCCTTTTTTAATGTACATGTTGTATCCACAGTCATGGACTATAAGCTACTGTTCTACCAAGGATGCTTTCTTTTTTATTGATTTTTTTTTTATGTTTTGGGTTTTGGTTTGTTTGTTTTTCTTGAGAGGGGAACAGGGCAACTGGGGTTAAGTGACTTGTCCAAGGTCATGTGGCTAGTTTTTTGTGTTAAATGTCTGTGACTGCATTTGAACTCAGGTCCTCCTGACTCCAGGGCTGGTGCTCTATTCTATTCACTGTGTCACCTAGCTGCCCCTATTGATTTAAAAAAAAAAAGAACTGAATCAATCAACAAATCTTAATTAAGCACCTATTATATGCTAGACATTGTACTTCACAATGAGAGGAATGGTCCTCTGTCCTCAAGAAACTTACACTCTTTCTAGCAGGGAGCACTTACCTTTAAGTCAAGGGATAAATTTCAGGGGGAACATAAATTTAGATGGAAAAAATTACATCTTTATTTTCATTAACCTCCAACTGAAATCAAGCATTTCCTACTACTTCTGATTTTTAAGAAAATTACTCAGAGGAGATCTACAAGCCTCACTAGATGGCCAAAGGGGTCTATCAAGGGATGTGCAGGAGTCAGCTCCAAGCAGGGAGCATCATGTCTCAGAAATCAGCAAACACTAAAAATTAATGCTTGGTTTACTGTTTTGATGATTGTCTAGACTTGGGAAAGTAATGGAGGAAAATGTTACCAATGCAGATTAAACGAGTCAGGAAGGCTCATCTTCCTGAGCTCAACCCTGGCCTCAGACACTTAACAGCTGTGTCATTCTGGGCAAGTCACTTAACCCTGTTGGCCTCAGTTTCCTCATCTGTAAAATGGACAGGAGAAGGAAAAGGCAAACCCACTGTATCTTTGCCAAAAAAACCCAAATGGGGTCACACAGAGTCAAACATGACTGAAATGACAACATACACACAAATGTGTATCTGTGTATATACGTGTAGATATGTGTATGCATGTATGTATTCTCCTTGCCAGGGCAGCTAGGTGGCACAGACTGCTGGCCCTGGAATCAGGAAGATCTGAGTTCAAATCTGAACTCAGATATTTACTAGCTGTGTGACCCTGGGCAAGTCACTTAACCCTGTTTGCTTCAAATTCCTCTCCAGTAAAATGATTTAGAGAAGGAAATGACAAACCATTCTAACGTCTTTGCCAAGAAAACCCCAAGTGGGATCATGAAGAATCACACACGACTAATGGACTAAACAACAATGAAGTTTCCCCCCAGGGAGCTGGCCATCCAAGCTTTCAAACACAGTGCAGGGTCTCAGACAAACAAAAACGGTTCAGAACCTCGGCGGCACAGGGAGCAATCCTCGTTCCTATCAATTGTGTGGGAGTTTTTGGATCCTGCTTCTGGCCATGTGTGCATACTTCGAGATAACAGAGTCCCCTTACTAGCAGTGGAAGTAGACAAGCTGATAACTGGGGAATGTTAAAAGGGGAGTGACTTGACCCTCTACCCCTCTGGAAGGGATTCCAGCTGCAGATCACGTCAGGACTCCTTTGAGATGGATCTTAGAGTAAGACCTGAGTGGGCAAGAAACTTCTTGCTCTGATTTCTACCCCAGTCCTAGACTCAATACATCACATCTAAAGCACTTGTCCTCCCTTGATCGGTGCTACTCAGGGTTTGGCCTGCCTCTTTCGCATTTGTTCTTTCCTGATCTAAGGTGAATAAATATCCAAAGACAAACATGTCCATGACTAAAGCCAACCTTTGGAGGGTGAGAGGTCTGAAGGTCCATCCAAGATTAGGTATGAATGGTGGCCCTGGGAGAAGGATTCATTGACTACTCCAGGGTTTGTGGAGAGAACTATCACTGACCTAAAGTGGACTAACCCAACTCTGATTGGTTCTACCAGGAGACAAATACTGGGAATTGTCAGGACAGTTCAGAGCTGAGGTGGAATCAGTGGTCCTTCAAAGAGCTTTATGTTCTGATGAGTTTTTTATTTTCAGTCACCTAAAAGATTCTTAAAAGTAGCTATAAAGTGTTAATGAATTCTGTTTTAAAGATACGTTTTGTCAAATGCATGTTTGTGAGTCCTGTGTTTAGGATTCCTGTTTGTAGGAATATATTACCTGGGAGCAGCTAGGTGGCACAGTGAATAGAGCACTGGCCCTGGAGTCAGGAGGACCTGAGTTCAAATCTAACTTCAGACACTTGACACACTTACTAGCTGTGTGACCTTGGGCAAGTCACTTAACCCCAACTGCCTTGCTTTCCCCTCTCAGAAAAAAAAAGGGGGGAATATGTTACCTGTCCTGTATCCAAATCACACTGATCACTCAGGAGCTTTTTATTCTTCTCTTATAGGTGAGCCCTGGAAGCAAGCCATAATTCAAGCTATATGTAAAATCATTCCAGGTTGGTGGAATAGGATTTAACAAGACGAGTGTAAGAACAAGGAACTTAGCCCCTTTTTATTAAAGGCAACATTACCAGAACTGAAGTTCATTCAGACTGCAACCTGAGTATAGAATAGGGAGTGGATGTAGCACTCCAGAATTTTTAGGCTTATCAGCAGTCTCTCAAGGTTAGATAAGCCTATAAAACAGACATACAAAGTAAGTTGGGAAAGGGGCACTAGCACAGCAATTGAGGGGAATCATGAAAAGCACGTAGGTGGTAGCATTTGAACCCAGCTTTGAAGGAAACAAGATCAAGCATCAAGCTGTTACAATTTTTGAGATTATTTCATTGGAGAGAACAAATACAAAGAACCATATGAATTGTGAGGCTGAGAGCTAGAAAATAAAATTATGGTTGAACAAATTGTGGTGTATGACAGTAATGGAATACTACTGTGCTCCAAGAAACGACAGAGGAGATGGCTTCAGAAAAACCTGAGAAGACTTATATGAACTGATGCAAAGTGAAGAGAGCAGAACCATGAGAACATTGTATACAGCAACAACATTGTAACAATAATTAACTGTGAAATACTTAGCTACTCTAATCACTGTAATGATAGTTTTTGTTGTTTTTCCTTGTTCTCAAAGAGGACCACAACATCAGGAAGGTGATGCCTTGAATTACCAGCAAAATGGATTGAAGTGAGAGAGGGCTGTGCAAAGTCACCAGTCTCTCTCTCCTCTGGAGCCAAATGAGTCTAGTGGCCAGATATGGATCAGGACAGCTAATCTGGGATGGGAAGACCTTCAGGGTTCTTGGCCAAAACAGAAAAAAATTACCATTTACATTCACTCTGAGCCTTCTTGGGCCCAAACAACGACCAAGTAATGCTTGGGCTGGGATTTATTGTTGGCCAGTCAATGAAAGCCAGAGTGATGTGGGTTTAAGGCATGGTCCTTAAGAAAGAAATATAGCCCATAAATCCCAAAGTATCTAGCAAGGTTTCAGGTATTAAAATTCATATTTCTTTGAGCAGAGCACCTTCAGGTAAGGGTATGATTTCTATGTGGACAGAGGGAGAGGAGGAGGGAGAGAAGAAGGGAGGGAGAGAGAGGCAAGCAAGGAAGGAAGATTCAGGTTCATGTCTGGGACTTTAATGTAAGATATGAATCAAGTATGGGGCACATATTTTCTTTAAAAAAAAAGAATGCTAACTACAACCCTCACAAGTGTGTATTTTATTTTACAGAAACAAAATTAAAACAGGATTCAGTAATTTAACTTACTAATACTATTACTAAGTTCCAAGAGGCAAACACCCAAACTCCATCACAGCATAACACAGTTTATGGGGTTGCCAATTAGGCATTTTTACATTTCAAGTGGTTCTGCACTTTGTAAACCACTTCTGATACATGTGTTTGGTAGAGTGGCCAGACTAAGGCCAATTGTTACAGGTTATCATCTCCAATGAAGCAAGTAGCTTAGAAATGGGGGGGGGAAGGGGAGGTGCCAGAGCCAAGATGGCAGAGTAAAAGCAGGAACTTGCTTGAGCTCGTCCCCCAATCACCTCCAATACCTGTAAAAAATGACTCTAAACAAATTTTAGAGCACAAAACCCACAAAATGACAGAGTGAAACACATCTCCAGCTGAAGACAGCCTGGCAGGTCATCAGGAAGGGTCTGCGGCTAGGCTGGGAGACAAGCTCAGTCCCACATGGGTCGTGGGGGCAGAGACCTGGGCCACACAGGCATAGACCAATGGAAGCAAGCCTCAGGGGACTGAATCGCTAGCAACTGTGGCAGTTTCCAGACTTCTCAACCCACAAACATCAAAGACAAAGTAAAAGGTCAGTGGGAAAACTCTGTTGGACTAGGGTGAGAGAAGAACATGGTCTGGCCCCAGCCCTGGGGTGGTGGAGGTGGCAGTGGCAGCAGCTGCTTCCAAAATTCCAGGCCCAGAGATGGTGGGGGGACCAAGTGACTAATCAGAGGGCAATCTCAGGAATCTCTTTGCTGGCGCTGAGGCAAGATTATTTTGCTTTGCCCTGCTTGGATCTGGGTCACAGTCTTGCGTGGCAGTCCTGGGGTGAGGAGGAGCACTGACATAGCAGAGCTTGTGGCAGCAGTGGAGAGGGAATCCTCCTCACAGTTCTGAGGCAGGTGACTAGAAGTGGCTCTGACTACAGCCGCTCAAAACTCCAGAAATTTGGGATAGAGCACTCTCCACTCTGGAAGCAGAGCAAAGAGCTCAAAAGTCAAGACTGGGAAAATGAGCAAACAGGGGGGAAAATCCAACTATATAATTTTTCTTTGGTGACAAAGAATATCAAAACATAGAATCAGAAGAAGACAAAGTCAAAACTCCTGCATCAAAAGCCTCCAAGAAAAATATGAATTGGTTGCAGGCCATGAAGAAGCTCAAAAAAGATTTTGAAAATCAAGTAAGAGAAGTAGAAGAAAAATTAGGAAGAGAAATGAGAATGATGTAAGAAAAATGAGTCAACAGCTTGCTAAAGTAGACCCAAAAAAATACTGAAGAAAATAACACCTGAAGACTCAAGAAAAGCATAACAAGGTAAAGATGAAAGAGAAACCACAAGGTACTTAATATGGTACAATATGGTTATTCCTATATGGGAAGACGATAACATGCAACCCCCAAGAACTTTGTTATTATTAGGGCAGTTAGAAGGAGTCTACATAGAAAGAAGACATGGGAGCAAGTCAATTATGCTGGAAAGATTTCCAAAAATAAAGAAGGGGCGAGAAAGAGGGATGTACTGGAAGAATGGGAGAAAGAGAGGTAAAATGGGAAAAATTTTCTCACATAAAAGAGGTGCACAAGGAAGAGTTTTTACAGTGGAGCTGAAAATGGGGGGAGGAGAGGGGCAACAGTTGAACCTCACTATCATTAGAATTGGTTCAAAGAGGGAAGAATGAACTCTCTTTCTCTCTCTCTCTCTCTCTTTCTTTCTTTCTCTGTTGTATATAGAAATCTAACTTACCCAATAGGGAAATATGAGGGGAAGGAAAAAATAGAAAGGAGGGTATAAAAAAGAGGGTAGATTAAGAGAAGCAGTGGTTAGAAGTAAAAAAAAAAAGTTAAAAAAAGTAGTGGTTAGAAGACTTTTGAGGAGGAACAGAATAAATAAGAGAGAGAAGAAGAAATAGAAGAAAATGGGATGGAGGGAAGTACACAGTTAATAACCATCACTGTGAATGTGAATAGTATAAGCTCATTCATAAAATGAAAGCAGATAGCAGAATGGATTAAAAACCAGAGTGCAACAATATGTTGTATATAAAAGACACACTTGAAGCCAAAAAAAAAAGAGTTAAAATAAAGGGCTGGAGCAGAATCTGATATGCTTCAGCTGAAGTAAAAAAGGAAGGGGTAGCAATCATGATCTCAGACAAAGCAAAAGCAAAAACAGACCTATCAAAAGAGACAATCAACGAAACTATATTTTAACAAAATGTTCCAAAGACAATGAAGTAAAATAAAATTTTTTTTACAAGTTCCTCTGATGAACAGTCTCCTTTCTCAAATAATGTACTGAGTAAAGAACTGAGTCAATTTTATGAAAATAAAAGTGAATCTCCAAATGCTATTGAAGGATTTAAATACACAATTTTCAGAAGAAATCAAAGCTAGCAATAGTCATATGAAAAAATACTCTAAGTCACTGCTGATTAGAGAAATGCAAATTAAAATAACCCTGAGGTACCACCCCACATGTATCAAAAACAACAAACACTGGATGAAAGGAAAATGGGTACACTAATGAACTGTTGGGAGAGCAGTGAATTGGTCCAACTATTCTGGATAACAATTTGAAACTATGCCTGAAGGGGCATGAAACTGTGCACACCTTTTGATTCAGCAATATGACTACTGAGTCTGTTTCAAAGAAAAATATTTATAGTAGCTCTTCTTGTGATGGCAATAAATTAGAAATCAAGAGGATGCTCATCAATTGGGATGGGCCCAAACAAGTTGTGGCATAGGATTGTGATGAAATACTAATGTGTTATAAGACATGACAATGGAAATGGTTTTAGGAAAAAACTGGAGGACAGATATACAAAGTGAAGTGAGCAAAATCAGGAGATTGTTGTTTACAGTAACAGCAATACTGTAATGACAATCAACTGTGAAAGACTTAGATGCTCTGAACAACACAAATGATCCAAGACAATTCCAAAGAACTCATGATGAAAAAATGTTATTTCCAGAGCAAGAACTAATGAACTCTGAGTACAAAATAAAGTAAAATTTTCTCACTATCTTTTTCTTGCTTTAAAAAAAATATGGCAAATATGGAAATGTTTTGCATGATTTCACACATATAATTGATATACTCTTTGCCTTCTCAGTAAGTAAAAGAAAGGGTGAGAATTTGGAATTCAAAATTTGAAAAGAAAAGAATGTTAAAAACAAATAATACTGATTACATTAAATTGAAAAGTTTTTGTACAAACAAAGTTACTGTCACCAAGATTAGGAGGGACATGGAAAATTGGGAAGGAATTTTTATAACCAGTGTCTCTGATAAAGGCCTCATTTTACAGAGAATTGAGCCAAATTCATAAGAATACAAGTCATTCCCCAATTGATAAATGGTCAAAGGATATGAACAAGACAGTTTTCAGAGGAAGAAATTAAAGATATCTATAAACATATGAAAAAATGCTCTAAATCACTATTGATTAGTGAAATGCAAATCAAAACAACTCTGAGGTATCACACCTCACTGATCAGATTGGCTAAGATGACAAAACAGGAAAATGATCAATGCTGAAGAGGATGTGGAAAAATTGGAAAACCAATGCATTGTTGGTGGAGTTGTGAACTGATCCAATTATTCTGGAGAGCAATTTGGAACTGCCCAAAGGGCTATAAAAAAGTACACACCCTTTGACCCAGCAATACGACTTCTAGGGCTGTATCCCAAAGAATTCATACAAGTGGGAGAAAGACCTGTTTGCACAAAAATATTTATAGCAGCTCTTTTTGTGGTGGCAAAGAAATGGAAATCAAGGAGATGCCCATCAATTGGGGAATGGCTAAACAAGTTGTGGCATATGAATTTAATGGAATACTATTGTGCTATAAGAAATGAGGAGCAAATGGACTTCATAATGACCTGGATTTATATAAAGTGATGATGAGAAGAGCAGAAGCAGGAGAACTTTGTACACAATTACAGACACATCATATGCGTGATGACTAACTTTGATAGACTGGGCTCCTCTCGGCAATGCACGGTTATATAAGACAACTCCAAAAGACTCATGATGGGAAGAATATCCACATCCAGAGAAAAGAACTGTGGAGTCTGAATGCAGATTGAAGCCAACTACTTGCTCTCTCTTTTGTGTTCAGTTTTGTTTCATTCCTTCTTTCTCACTGTTCACTTCAATAATGCAAAGGTATTTGTAGAGCCTATATCTGATTGCATGCTGCTGGGGGGGAAAGGGCGAGAAAAGTTGGAACTCAAGAGATTGTGAAACTGAATGTTGTAGACTAAAAGTAGATACACAAATTGAATAAAATAAAATTGAAGGGAAAAAGCCAAAAAATTAAAAAATTAAATATCAGTGAATCAAAAATAATGTATTAAGTGTCTACCGTGCCATCGGGTTGTGTGAAGAGCTAGCTAGATGAAGGCAAAAACGAATTCCTTTCTGTTCAGACTAATGACCTAAAGCTTCCTTCAACCAAAAACTAAAATAAAATGTATGCAACTATTATGAATTTGACAAATGCCATTTCCTTATAAAAAGAAAAAAGATATAGGCTTCTATAGGATACTATGAATCTCTTTCACATATTACCTTTTTAAAGTGTCTACATACATTTATAAATATACATATTTATATATAGTCACTTTAAAATATATTTTCAACATTATCTCAATTGTCCACTCTTGATTCTATGGGGGTTTTTTGTTGTTGCTTTATTGACTTTTTTCTTTTTTGGGGAGAGAGAATCATGCATCACTCCAAACTCCACTCATAACTTGCTCCTTCCTCAAAAAAATTAAGGCCTTTCCCCCTTCTAACAAATAAGTATAACTGAATAAAATGAATTCCACACGTTGGCCATATCTGAAGATGTTTATCCCATTCTGTACTTTTAATCCATCACCACTCTGCCAAAAGATGTGAAGCCTGAATCGCTATCACTCTCCAGGTTTTCTGATTGGTCATGACATTGATCATAGTACTTAAGTCTTTCACAATAGTTTTTCTTAACAGTGTGGTAGTAATTGTATAAACTGTTCTCCTTCCACTCAAGGAATTCAGCATTATTTCACACAAGTCCTTCCAGGTTTTTCTCAGCTCATCCTTTTCTTTTCATATATTATCATGAAATAATATTCCATTCCATTAGTATACTATAATTTGATCAGCTATTTCCAAACTGATAGGCATCCACATTCTTTCCAGTTCTTTGCTACAACAAAACATGTTGCTATAAAGATTTCCTATATATGGATCCTTTTTCTTTTTCTTTGATCCTTTAAGGGTTTATATCTAGTACTTCTATGTGATGATTTTGGAATATATGTGTCTAATAGTGGGTCATGGGGATTTTGTATTTTATTATATCCTGTATATACAAGCTTTTGAAGTATTGTTTCAAATTGCTTTCCAGAAAGGAACAATTCACAGCCCCATGAACAGTAGATCAATGTGCATTTTCTTTCACAGCCCCTCTAAAAAAAATCTGTCATTTTCCTTTCTTTCTTTTTTGTTTTATGGTTGTTGTTGCCAATCTGGTACACGTGAGACAGAATCTTAGCAATGTTTTCATTCGCATTTCTATTATTAATGACTTGAAGAATTCTCATGTGATGTTAGCTTGTTGCACTTCTTCTTTGAGAACTGCTTGTTCCTAATCTTTGACCATTTAGGAAAAGGTTCTGAACCTGTAGTTCATGCTTTTGGTTTTTGCTTTTTAAAAAATATTTTGATAAATATATTTCAATATACTGGTTTCCTTTGTAATAATACAAATTTTATCTATTTTCTTAAAAACATATAGAAAAAAGGAGTCCATGACATAAAAAAGGTTAATAACTCTTAAAGTACACATTTGAAATGGTTCTTATATATTTGAATAAGTTTCTTATTTGGCATATCAGACTTTTATCAGAGAAACCGTTGCAAAGATTTTTCCCTAGCTAAATTTTTCCCTTCTGATTCTATTAACTTTTATGCAAAAACTTTTAAGCTATACATAGTCAAAAAAAATTTTTTCCTCTCATTCTTCCTATTCCTTGTTTTAATCAAAAATTTCTCCTAGCCATAGTTGGGAAAGGTAAGTCCTTCTTCCTTCCCTCCTCTAGTTTATAACATAACTTTTTATATCTGATTCACATACTTATTTGGAGCTTATCATGGTATGTGATGTGACATCCTGGGATAAACCTAATTTCTGCCAGACTGCTTTCTATCTTTCCCAATAGTGGGGTTGTTTTTTTAATCAAATGATGAGTTCTTATTCCAGAAGTTGAGGTGTTTAGGTTTGAGTAATGCCAAGCAAAGACAACTTCCAAGTTCGGAATACCAGCATAGTAACTCTCCATTTATTCAGTGACAAATTAAGGCAAAACATTCACAGAAAAGAGAAAATCAAAATACAGGGTAACTCAGTTATTTAGTAAGTTCTCAATTCAATCACAAAGTATAAAGTCAAAGTACCCCACCCTTGGCATTTATTTATTTAGTCAATCACAGAGTCTCTCTTCTCAAATGGAGGTTAGTTTCCAATCATAAACAAAGTACATTCATTTGGTCAGTAACAGAGCACAAAAATCAAAGTGCTCCACCCCTGGATCACAACTGAATTACAATTATCATCAGTTACCCCCAAGCACCTTCTCAAGGGGGCAGTAGAGAGCACAAAGGCCATGTACCCCTAAGCTACAACAAGGTTATCATCCCAGCATTCAATACCAAAGGAGAGGTCTTTTCTTCATCTTGACCTGAGGTAAGTTCTCAGCAATCTCTGTTCCTAGGGAAACAAAGCTTAAGAAAGCCATGATATACATTGCTAGTGTCCTCATCAATTCACTCTCTGCCTGCAGAACAGTCTCAGGATCCCTGAAAACATCAGCAAGACCCTTCTTCAGGATTTCTGTAAACATACAACAAGAAAATCCTCCTTCAGGGCTTCTGAACCAATAGCAAGGTACCAGGACCTCTGCAACAACAGCACTGTCCTTCACCAGCAGACAAAACTGACAAAACAACATCCAGACAGCCAGAAAAAATACCAGAATCACAGTCATGCCTCCTCAGTTCTCAGCAGCTCCAGATAGCAGTTCTCAAAAGTCCTGGGCAGTTCCAACTGGCTTTCAACAGTCTGGGGGGGGCCTCGCAATTCTGGCCCCTGGAAATCTTCTCTTTCTCTGTGCCTCCACGATGCTGCTCCCCAAAGTTCTTTTGGCCTCTCTCTGCTTGGGCCTCTCTCTAAATCCACCGCACCCACTCCTCCCAGGTCCGCCCTCTCTCTTCATGTCGACAAGTCCATTCCACAAATGGAATTCACAAGTTCTGGGTTCAAACACTCAACTTGAAAACCAAGCCAATACAGGGGGATCTTTAAATTCCATTACCATTACAGTTTGTTGCAAATATTGGTACTTGGTTTAAATTAGGTCTGTTTCACTGCTCAATTCTTCTATTTTTTTGACCAGTACCTAACGGTTTTGATGATTACAGCTTTTTATCATAATTTTTTTGAGATTTGGTACTGCACCCCACTTCCTTCCTAATCCTTTCTTTTATTTCCTTTAAGATTCTCGGCATTTTGTTCCTTGAAATGAATTTTCTATGTTTGGCTAGTTTTTTTTTCTGGTTTTCCAAAGAGAAATACTCAGATAGTCTCCTTGGTATAGAACTGAATAAATAAACTGGGAAGCACTTTCAGTTACTAAATTTTATTATTATAAAAATGAATTTATTATTTTTGTATTTGCATGGTTCAAACATGAAAAATTAATATTGCTCCAATTCTGTAAAAAGTGTTTTGTAATCACATAATTTCAGTATGTCTTGCTAAGTGGATTGCCAAATATTGTGCAGCTATTTTGAATGAAATTTTCCTATGTGTTCCTACTGGATTTTCTTGATAATATTCATAACAGTTTATTTGTGTGGGTTTTGAGATCTGGTATTTTGCTGAAGATATTCTTTTAATTAATTTTTAGCCAAATCTTAAATGTTTTCTAAGTAAACAATATAATCTACAAAAAAGAAATAATTTTATTTCTTCCTTGTCTATGTTCATTTCTTCAATTCCCTTTTTCTTGATTTACTGCTATTGATAGCTTTCTAGAATTATTACATAACAAAGGGAATAATTACATGCTAAAAAAATGGAAATGCTTGCTTTGTCCCTGATCTTATTAGAAAGTCATCTAGCATTTCTCTATTATAAATAACGCTAATTCCTGGGTTTAGAGAAACACTAATACTTTAAAATGTTAAGGAAAGTTCCCACTTATTCCTATGCTTTTTAGTATTCTTAACATAAAAGGATTTTATATTTTTAAAAAGCTTTTCTGGTTGTTACTTATATAATCATATGGTTTTTTTCTAAATCAATATTATGTTTATAGTTCACCTAACAGTGAAAAAATTTTGTATTCCTGTCATTCTTAGTCATTATGTATAATAGTTTTTAAATGTTGCTATAGCCTCTGCGTTAAAATTTTATTCAACATTTTTACATCAGTATTAATTGTAGAACCAAAAACCATACAGCAGACCTAAAAGGAAGCTCAAAGGTCACTTAATCCTCCCCCCCCAGATGCCACAAGAAAGAGAGAGACTACCTCAGTCAAGCAGCTTTAAACATGCAGTCAATGAAATAGACTGCTCCCAACCCTACCCTTGGCAGGCCAAGGTACAGTGTCTTCTCCCAAAAGTAAAAATCCTGGCACCTGCCATATGGGTACCTCTATCTTGTAGGCTAAATATACATCAACTCCTGCTCCTTGCACGGGTATTTACTGTCTTCCCCAGGAGGCCCTAAGTTCCTTGCATGCCTGCCACACAGTAGGGACTTAATAAATCCTTGTTGAAGTAACAATGAAGACATCCTTGCCCTGACTGACTTTATATTCCACTACGGAGGACATATGTACATAGATAACATAGAGTACAGAGTAAAGGCATAAAAGGAGAGGTTAGCAGCCTCTAGGTTCAAAAAATAAGATGAGGGAAAAACTAGTCACAACTGGAGGGAGTCAGGGAAGGATTCATTAAGGAGAGGCATCTGATCTGAGCTTTGAAGAAAGATAAGACATCTGAAAGTCAAGGTTGAGTTGGCAGTACATTCGAGGCAAGGTGGGGAAAGGTAGTGGCTTGTGCAAATGCACAGAGGCAAAAAGAGACTATCAAGTTCAGGGAATAGCTAGTGATTCAGTTTGTCTAGGACACACATAATTTACCTTTATTCCTATCTCTAATGACAATGTGGCCCTTTCCTTTCACCAAGGCCAAAAGGAAAAAGGACAAGTCATATAGCAAGAACAAGGGAAAGGAGATGGAAAATCTTTTGTTTTGTTTTAGGTTTTTTTTTTTGGAGGGGGGGAAGGCAGGGCAATTGGGGTTAAGTGACTTGCCCAAGGTCACACGGCTAGTTTTTGTGTTAAGTGTCTGAGGCCAGATTTGAACTCAGGTCCTCCGGACTCCAGGGTCAGGGCTCTATTCACTGTGCCACCTAGCTGCCCCAAGGAGATAGGAAATCTTTATGCTATAGGGGTATCTACTTAATATTTATCATTACTAGACAGAGAAGATTCTGGGAAGATGGCAGAGTAGGCTGAAAATTCCATATTCTCCAGATTTCCCCCACAAACAAGACAAATCAGTTCCTCAGGACAAACATAGAATGGCAAAAATACACGAAAGTTGGGGCAGAACAGTAGTCCTCCTGGGACAATGGAGAGGGATGAAGGTTTGGCCCTGGGAAAGCTGGAGCCCCCGCAGGGAGCCAGGTTGGGAGGCAACCTCAACCCCCAGCATGGGAGCTTTTTACCCCAGGGACAGTGAGGAAAGTCAGATGTCTGAGCTGATAAGGGATGCCAGGCCCAGCCATGCTACCAAGTGTTGGCCCTGGGTGAGAAAGAACCAGCCCACGCCCTGTGAGTGCAGGGTCAGTGAGGTGGGGACACTGCTGGTGTGGACACTTACAGGGCGACAGACTTCTACATTCTGGTTCGTGGCCAGAGGGAGAACTGAAGGAGGATCTGAGGCCAGAAGTACCACCTCCCCCCATACTAGACTAGAGGTGATTACGATAATAAACTGCTACAAATTTAAAAAAAAATGAGCACGCAAAGGAGAAAACTCAACCACAGAAAGTTACTAGGAGAATAGAGAAGACCAGGGTTCATCTTCAGAGGATCCTAAAGCACAAAAAGCTTCTCCCACCCCAAAGAGTAACGTCAAATGGTCACCAGCCCAAAAAGAATTCATAGGAGAATTTTAATAAGACTTTAAAAATCAAATGAGAGAGAATGAGGAAAAAAATTTTTAGAATCCAATAAAAATGAGATTATGAAAAGAAAGTTAACCAAGTAGAAAAGGAGATCCAGAATCTTAAGGAAGAAAACAACTCCTTGAAAATTAGAATTGGGCAAGGGGAAGCCAGTGAAGTTATGAGACCAAGAAATAATAAAACAAAACATAAAGAATAAACAAATAGAAGAGAAAGTAAAGCATCTCATAAGAAAAATCACTGATCTGGAAAGCAGATCAAGAAGAGAAAACATAAGAATAATCAGACTATCTGAAAGGTATAATTTTAAAAAAAATTGATACAATAATACAAAAAATAATTAAGCAAAATTGTCCTCAAATGTTAGAACAAGAGAGGAAAGTAGAAATAAAAAAAATCTAGTGATTACTACCTGAAAGAGATCCTAGAAGAAAAACCTACAGGAACATCATGGCTAAATTCCAAAACCCCCAGCTCAAGAAGAAATATGAGTAACAAGAAAAAAACATTCAAATATGTCAGAGCCACAGTTAGAATCACATAAGACCTAGCAGCAGCTACACTAAAAGACCACAGGTCTTATAACACTATATATCAAAGAGCAAAAGGCCTGGGTTTGCAGCTGAAAATTAATAATAATATTATAAATAATTAATACTTAATTAATGATTAATGATTAATTAATAATAAGAGAGGGAAAGAACAGAGTAAAAAGTGCACAGCAGAGAACAAAGGAAAACTTACAAGGAAGCAAAGACAGACAACTCTGAACATAATGTGTAGTATTTATTATATAGGCTTTCTTGAAATGGAAATGTATTGCTGTAGATTTTGAATCCTCTCATATGTTCTGCTGTGCACATGGCAATGCTTTTTTTCTTTTCTTATTTTGCATTTAAGTTTATAATGAATTACGTTTTTTTTAAGTTTAGAAAAAGAATGCTTTCTCAAGAAAAACCTAATTTAAACATAATGCTTAAGCTCAATTCAAGCAAAAGAGAAAAATTCACATGAAATTTTTAAAAAATATATCATTAACACACTTGTAAGATAACATAGACAAGGACAGTACAACACAAGATAGCACAAATTGCTTAAAACCTGCATGTCATGTTAATTCAGTCATGTCATTCAAACTAAGTCAGTCTATTTGCTATATACAAAATGCTTTCTCCTGCTTCTGTGACTTTTGGAGGGACGTAAGTTGTTCCCCAAAATGCTTTCATCCCTTACCTGTCTCTTAAAATCCTCCTGCCCTCCTGCCCAACCACACACACATATACATACATCTCTCTACTTTTTAGAATTTAAGCTACTTGAGGGAAAGGACTGATTTGTTTCTGTCTTTATATCCTTACTGTCTGGCATATGGTAACTGATCAGTTTTGCTGTAGCATCAAAAAAGGTATGAACATTAATGAGATTATGGGTCCACTGAAAAAATAAAGTATTAAGGACTTTAACTTAAGAATTAATCCACTCTCCCTGTCTCAAGGGTCTCATTCCCGCACTCTACACCATCCTATACACTGGTACCAAAGTAATTTTTCTTAAGCACAGATCTGACCATGTGACTCCCTTATTCAACTCTAGTGGATTCCTATTGCTTCTAGGACAAAAAAAAAATATTTTCCTCCTCCCAGCAAGCACTAGTATCCTCTCTTCCAAACTACCTTAATTACTTTGTTTATATGCGTATTTATTAATTTCATGTTTCTGCTTTATGTCATATACATATATATTATAATGTACTTCTTGTTCCCCACACTAGAATGTCAATGCCTTGCAAGTGAGAAGCATTTCCTTCTTTGTATTTGTATCTGGAGCATTCTGCACTGTGTAAGCCACACAGCTGGCACCCAAAACATGGTTGTCTGGTCTTTTTTGTGTTGGGAGTGAGGGAAGGGTCAAGCGAAGAAAATAGTTTGAAATAAAGATAAAAATGATCATCCTTAACTCATTTCTGCATAGAGCAGTTTCTAGGTTCTGAGAAAGTGAAACAAAACTTATTCTTTGGGGTGCAAAGTGGGAATTTTCCTGAACAAGAAGTAGCTCATAAAAATAATACCGGCTGTTCTGTAACTTGAGATCTTTCCCAGCCACAGACCATTACGCAGTTAATCTTGCAGAGTTAACTGTAATGCAGACTAAATCAGAAGTAAGGAGGGTAAAAAAAATCTCAGCAAATAAATACCAAGGCACAGCAGCATGAGCACTGAGAAATTCCTCAGTCCCTCAGAGACACCCCAAGAATACTGTGTCTCATCCAATCTAGTTACCATGAACCGAAATATTACCTTCCTCCTCCTCTGCATCGCCCTGCTAGCTTTGACTAAGGCTCAAGGTAAGGAACACAGAAAAGTATTCATTTTTTAAGTCACAGATGGTAATGAGTCCTAAACTATTAGTCTTACTGTGGTCGCAGACAAGAAACAATTTCTTCCAGTTTCCCTTGTCACAGTTTAAAGTTTGAATGAATTGTCAGAGTACAACAGAAAGACATCCTTAGTCAAACCCAAATGTGATCAGTAATGAGATATAATTTAATCAGCCCAAATCCTTTACCAATTTCAAAATAATTACCATATGCTAAGAATTTTGTACCTTTTAAATTTAGAACTTTTGTGAAGGGACCAAAAAACAAGTGATTTTGTGATTTCTAATCAAAGCTAGAAATCAAACACAATATTTTTAGGAGGGTCATGGCTAAGATGGGACTTACAGACATGGTCAGAAAAGCAGAGGGAAGAACCTAGACAAGAGGATTTTAGATAAGTCAGGCTGAGGTTTTGTCACTGGGCAGAATTCAGGTTCAGAAAAATAGTTTTGCCAAGAGGGTTATGACAAAGACTTAGGTAAAGGGCAAGGACATAGATATAATTAACAGAAGCAGAGGATGCAGAAAGAGTGACCACAGATCCAAGTCAGGATCCAGACAGAACCAGCTGCAGGGCAGGGGTTACTAGTTCAGTTGACTGAAGGCTAAAGTCTGAAGGAGGCTGCACCAGCAGGGAAATGGGTGGTCAAATTAGAATTTGAAGAGAATGAGTCTCCTTTTACCTGGCCATTTCTACTCATTCTTAAATGGTCACATCTAGCTCCCTGTCCAAAGCTAAATCCTCAAATGAAGTGAATGAATTTGAGGACCATTAAAGTCTCTTTCAGGTCTACAGAGACATTTCAATGAACCAGAACCCTATCGTTTTAATGCTACTTCTCCTAGAAGGTAGCAGAAGTTTTTTTCCTAGCACATCTTGACTATTTCTGGGGCAGAAATTGGGGTTCTGGCATGGAGGAAGGGAAGAGGGCTTGACCTGGATATTGTACTCACTTGCCCTCCCCTGTCTCTTTTCCACAGCACCCGCAGCACCCACAACCACCAGCTGTCGTTGCCCACAATTTAGTAAGAGTATCCCCAACCTAAAATCTTTTGAGAAAATTGATGTGATTCTTCCCACTATTCTATGTCCACGCCCTGAGATCCTGTAAGTAAAAATAATAAGTAACATTCATACAGATACCAGATAGAAATGCTAGCTATCATTACTGTTATGGAAAACTTTAAGGTTTGCAAAACCTTATCTTATCTCACTTGATCATTCCTCAGCACTACAGGGGCATATTATCACCTCAATTTTATAAATAAGGAATCTAAGACAGAAAGAGGCTAAGGTGACTGGCATAGTCATGGTATAATTTGAACCCAGATCTTGCTGACTCCAGGTTCACCATTAGCTATACCACACCATTTTACCCCTAAAAAACATACCATATAGTCAATAGATTTATCCCCCAGGGATATGGATTGAATCAAATGTTTCACCAAATGATGAGAAAGATTAATAAAGGAAGGATAAAGAAATGAAAATCTTGCCTACCTGTAGTGTGCTTTATGATTAAAGTCAATATTGTTGACATATTTTACAAACAAAGACTGCAGCAGAGACAAGTTTAGGGACTCATTTAAGATCACTCAGTGAAGTAGGGGGCAGAGGATGACCTCCAGGGCACCTCCCACAAAGCCCGGTGTTCAGTGAGTCCCATTATTGCTCCATTATCACTGATACAATTTTTAAAATTCTTCACTGTGGTTTGTTCACTATAGAGGCACAGTGAAGGATACTCAGGAACAAGTATGTCTGAATACAGATAACCCAGCTATGAAGATTGTATTGAAAGCAATTAGAAGGATAAGGTAAGTTTGCTATGACTTATAGGGGAACCCTCTCCAGGAAAACACTAGAAGCATTTTCTTCAGGATTCACTGTGATAAAACTACATGTGGCCTATCCTCAGTCTTGGGCTACCCTGGATTAGTTTTTTTCTTGCAGAATGACCTCAGAGGTCACTTGGTACGAGCTTTCTCATTCTGGCACAACAAGGAGGCTTGAACCCTTATACTCTCAGAACACTGGCCAATGAACTGGAGCATGGCCAATCCTCACAATCAACACACACTGCCAGCAAACCTACTAAGAAGTCCTTAAATAGATTCAGAATCAAGTGATTACTGTTCATTGCCATTTTGGTGAATTCAGTTATGACATTAAGAGGCAGAAATTTAACACCTTTCTAAAGCAAAGCCCAGACTTTATAAAATGGCTAAATAAGTTTCATAACTGAGATGATCCAAGTAACCCATTGTGATTACTTGGTAGCAAGAAAATTTTAATCCGGACCTTTCCCTCCAATCTGGGGGCCCAGACCCATAGTCAATCAAATTACTATTTGACAAATCAGAGCCTAGGTAAGAGACAAAGTTCAGCATCTTATATTTTTACTCTCACTTCTGTTTTCAATAGGTCTTGAACAGCTCCTTTCCATAATGGAAGACATATACTCTCCATGTGGCTGGCAAGGTTTAACCAGGATGAAGCCTTCCCATACATACAAAGTCAAGCCCTGACTGTTTCTAGTGCTTAATTCTACTTTAAAAAAAAAAAAGCAATCATCAATCACAAATATTTGACTGGCTACTTTTTTAAAAACTCTATTTAGCAACACAAACTAGTACTGTAATTCCTCATCTTGTGGTATTTTTAAGTGAGTGATATTTAAGTCATTTTGAATAATGGTTCTCTCTATAGTTAAAGATTGTCACTAGCAAATGATACTAAGAGAAAATACAGGTACAAGAACAAAAAGCTTCATCAGGTATTTACTACTCAACTCATTTCAAGAACAGTTATCTTACCGAGTAAACTTGAGAACCATATTACCAAATAGCATCATGTGGTAGCAAAAGTCTTTAATGACTGATAGAGCTAGAGTTCAGAATATCTGAAAGGCCATGACCTACTAGGCTAGAGGGTCTTAACCTGGGGTACGTGCACTTATTGGGGTACAAGATACTTCTCAAGGGATTCTGGGTAAATCCTGGGGTTCTCAATCTGAGGTACAGGTACCGAAGAGAGTATGAGTTATTTGTCATGGGATTCTGGGAAAATGAACTATACTACCCTATTGAGATATTCCAAAAGTAGTAATGTTAGAGGAAAAACAATTCCAGGACTGGAGAGAGAACCTTGAGAAAAAGGTGGGAAAGGAAATGGTGTTGCGCACATCTCCAAAATTTGAAAGAGAAAGCTGAAGCACTAATTCCTACTGACCAAACCCAAGTGAATGAAATCTGGCTTTTTATATTGAATTGGGGGGGGGGGGGAATCACAAGCTGACTAGTCTATGAAATAAACAGAAACTCAAATTAATTTCCAATCAATGAAGTTACAAAACTTTTGGTGTGCTCTTGGAGAAATATATTCCCGTTCTTATAACATGCTCACAAAGCTTTAATTCCATTCTCTGTGAATTAGCATGCTCAGTCCAATTCTCAAACAAATCTAAAGAAAAACTTAAAGCAGAACATGACATGCAGGTATCTCTTTCAAAAATTATATTGAAAATTAAACTTTCAGTCAACAAGAAACAAAATCAACAATCAGATTTAATTTCTTTGCTTGTGTGCTGATAAACATTTAACAACTTTATGATACTAAAAAAAAGCATCATAAACCAAATAAATTTTTCTTAGTGAGAAATTAAACTATTTTATTTCTTATGCAAAATGCATAGTGAACTCTAGAATGTATTTCCGTTCATGTTGAATTGGGAATATGGGAAGATTTATTTAAAAGCAAGGGGTACAAAGGCCGAAAAAGGTAGGAACTTTTGTACTTTGTCAACCCTATTCTAAGTGACTCCCATGTCACCCAGAGATATGAAGGCCTTAGAGAAAAATCAGTCCTCTCGTGCCCCCCCAAGCTTTTATATTTCTAACCGTACGAAACATAATAGATCTGTATGCTCAGAAACAGTAACTTTAGATTAAAAAAAAAAGATTTAAAAGTATATGTATGTCAATTTTCCCATTTCCTTGTTTGTTAAATGTTTTTAAAAGTAAGTTTTTTCCTTTTAAAGTGTCAGAAATGTTACATCTCTAGCTTATGCCCCTTCCGGGCACTGTCCCATAAACTATGCTGATATCACATTGTTTTGGTTCAGTCTACCCCCCTCTCACCTAACCTGTCTTTTCCTGTAAGCGTGTTAACATGACTCCCAGCCTCTGATCTTATTAAGGCTTTCAGTAAGCCAGTGAATCCACATCTGTACTCTGATCTCACCTCTCCCTTTTAAAACTCTGCCCAGGCAACACCTTCTCCACGGAGCCCTTTCTGATCTCCCTAATAAACATGGTGATGATGACAGTGACCCTTCCCACATCTGCCATGTGCCACAGACTGTGCTGAGCACTTTACCATTATTCTCATCTGGTCCTCACAACCCCCCGGGGAAGAGGGCGCTCTTGTTGTTCCCATTTTACAGTCAAGGAAACTGAGGTGATGGAGATTCAGTGACTTGCCCAGGGTCACACAGCTCGTGTCTGAGGCTAGGTTTGAACTCAGGTGTTTCTGACTCCAGACCTAGTACTCTATCCACTGTGCCACTAGATGCCTCTCTCCCCCTAAAACTTTCCTTGCATGTGTTTTCTTGTTTTGTTTTTAAGGGGGTTTTCCACACTGGGAGTAGTACTGCCCTTCCCTGCCACATCCCAACTGTACTTTTTTTAATTAATTTTTTTTCAAATGATCTACCTTCTTTCTCCCACCTCGTCCTGCCTCTCCCAGCCCCCCACCACACCCTGTTACAAACCTCGAGAAAGCAAGAGGAAAAAAAATCCCATTACAAAAACATGTATGATGAGTACGGACAAATTCCAGCATCAGTCATATCCCAAATGCAACATATTTCAATCTGCTTTCCGAGGCCATCCCTCCTCCATCAGTGGGTCAGCAGCCTGTTTCGTTGGCCATTGTGCTCCTAAGACTTTCAAAGTTAACCGTGTTTACAATATTGTTGGCAATGTATACATTGTTCTAGCTCTGCTCCCTTCACTCCACTTCAGTTCGTGGAAGTCTTACCAAGTTTCTCCAAAACCCTTCCTCTCATCATTCCTTACACCATCCAGTACTTACTTACTTGATTTCCCCTGATAGTAGGCAAGGTCTGAGGACAGAAAGTGGTTCATTTTTGTCTCTGTGTCCTCCACACTTAGCCCAGTGCCCAGCACATAAGAGGAACATAGTAAGGGCTTAAATGATTTGCTGGGCACAGCTTTCTCCTTCTTAAAAGATCAATTGTTTTTAATTAATCTGTGATTTTTTCAGTGTGAGGATGATTCCATCTAAAAACTCCAACCTTAGGATGAGAAACCTGGGAAAACACATAGGAATTGATGCAGAGTGAAGTGAGCAGAACCAGATTCACTGATTTATACAATAATACTGCAAAAAAACAAACAACTTTTAAAGACTTAAGAGCTCTGAGCAACCACAGTTCCAAAGAATTCACAATGCAAAAGGCTGCCCCCTTTCTAACAGAAGTGACAGACTCGGAGCACAGATTGAACTGTTTCTTTTTAAAACATGGCCAATGCCAGCAAGTTATTCTGCTTGACTATACATATTGTTGCAGAGGCTTTGTTTTTCTTTCTTCTTCCATGGAGGGGAAGGGAAGAGACAGAAGGAATATTTTGAATAACTGAAAAAAGTAAATTCAATTTTAAAAAGGTCAAATAATAATAATAATGATAATGATAATAATAATAATAGCTAAGATTTATGTAGCATTTCCTATGTGCCAGGCAGTGCTGAGCACTTTATAATTGTCATTTCATTTGACTCTCACACAACCCTCGTAGGTAGGTGCTATTATTATCCTCATTTACAGTTGAGGAAACCAAGGCAGATAGAGGATAAGTGACTTGCTCAGGGTCACACAGCTACTAAGTGTCTGAGGCCCAATCTGAAATCAGGTCTTCCTGACTCCAGGCCTGGTGCTCTATCCACTGCACAACTTCCTCCTCAGGCACAGAAGAACATCAGTAACTTATAGTCTTAAAGAATTTCCTGGGGTCACTGAGAAGCTGACTCATGGTTACACTGTGTATATGTGTGCGTGTGTGCACGTGCGCACGTGTGTGTGTGTGTGTGTGTGTGTGTGTGTGTGTGTGTGTGTGTGTAGAACAGTACTTGAATCCAGGACTTCTGATTCCAAGGCCAGCCCTTTCTGTTCATTACCCCACATTTAATGACTATCCATCTTGAATGAATTTTTAAAGCATTTATTAAGCTCATACTGTGTACAAAGCACTGTGCTAAACACTAGGGATACAAATAAAAAAGACAAGTCCCTGTTCTCAAGAAGTTCACATTCTAATTGGGGTGTCACAGCACATATGGACACGTTATCTTTTCAAATAAGATTTCTTGATATTCCAAAGGCAACAGATTTAGATGTGTACATATCCTTATCAGTGTTTGGCCATAGTTGACCTTTGGAATCCTGTCTCTCCCAGTGTAAGCCAACTGTCCAAGGATCTCAAATGGTTTCCAAACCCAAGGGGAGAAATATAAACTAAGAGGCCAGATGCAAGGTCAGCAAAGGCGAAACTTGTTCCTGTCTCTGAGATATCTGAGCTGCCAGCAGACAAGGATCTGAAAGCTTTGCCTACTATTACAATGAGCTGGATGACGGCCAACTGTGAAGACACAGCCAAGAGAAAAATGGAAACAGGAAAGTGAAAGGAAAGGAGTGAAAATAATGATTTCACATAGGACCTTCAGTGATTTTCAGGAAATCCAGTCCTTTCTTATCATCCTCTGCCCTACTCACAGCAGGAACTGATGAAAGAAAGTAAAGTCCATTCTGAGAAACTCAAACAGGGTAACAAGTTTCATTTTTACAGACAAAAGCCCCTCACAAATCACAATAAACAAACCAAAAAAGTTCTCTTCTTCCTTATGTAACAGAAAAGGCACTGATTGCCTAATGTTCTTTCCAACCCACCACATGCAATTAAAGTTAGAGCTGCCTTCTTCATCCTCTCTTCTCTCTCCAAGAGAGAGGTGAAATTCCTTTGTTTTGGACTGCTGAAGGAGAATGGAACGAAGAGAGACAGGAAAGAATTCTAACAGCAAGCTGAGTTCAAGCAATCCAACGGCCCTACAAATGCCACCCAGAAATAAAGAGTTTTATAGTTGGGTGGGCCCTTAAGAGAGAAAGTGTGGTATCCTAAAAAGAGCTCTCAAGCTAAAAATGGTAACAACAATGATAGCAAGCATTTATAGAGTGCCTACTATATATGCCAGGCATTGTGTGTTGCAAATATTATCTCTTCTGATCCTCGAAACAATCCTGGAAGACAGGTGCTATTATTATCTCCATTATACAGATAAAGAAACTATGGCAAAGATTAAGTGATTTGCCCAAGGTCACATGGCTAATAAGTATCTGAGGCTGGATTTGAACTCAGGCCTTCCTGACTCCAGGGCTGCTACTCTATCCTTTTCACCACCCAGCCGCCTCTAAACCAGAGCCAAGAAAGACCTAGGTTTGACTGCTACCTAATTTCTCTGAGGCTCAGTGTCTCACTGTAAAGTAGTCTCCACCTCAAAGCTGCTATCAAAATCAGATACTGTAATGTAAAGCACTTTAGGTAACATGAAGCCCCCTATATAAACATATCAGCTCTTCTTCTAAATCCTTTAATCCAACAACTTCATCATAGAGATGAAGACGGTAAGTCTCTCAGAAATGAAACAATCCTGCCCAAAGTCACACAGCTTGTTACAGGCAAAACCCAGGAGTAAAGTCAGTCAGGAGAGTCCCAAGCTGGGGCCCTTTCAATGGTATCAAGCTTTATCCTGCTAGAATTCCTGCTCAGTCCCCAGGACTGAGAGAACAGATCGAGAGGACCCCAAGGTATTTCATTATGTAGCATAGTTCTATCTATTAAGTACATTCCAGCCCTGAGTCATGCCTGACTGCTAGAAACTGGAAGATCGTACAGAACCAGACTTGGACTCACAGACCTAAATCAACAAAACAAGTGTTTATTAAGCCCTTGCTAAAATGTCAGGCATTGTACTAGGCACCAGGTTATAAACACAAAGAATGCTCTCAAATCCCTGCTCTCAAAGCACTAATATTTTAACAGAATATATAAGTATGTATCTTATAGAATAATGGCAAAAAGAAAATATAACATCATTGAATAGTAGGTAGCTAGAAAGGGAGGATGTTAGCAAATGGAGGGAAGGGGGACAAGAAACAATTAAGAAAGAATCTACAGGAAGGGTGGTTCCTGAGCTGAGTCTTAAAGGAAAAACACAGGATCCTTTGAAGCAGTGGTGAAAAGGAAACAGGAGAAGTCAGTGTGCGGCACAAATGGGAAAAGAAATGCCTTGTGAAGACCCAAGTGGAGAATAATTTGGAAGGATCACAGGGTATAGAGACAGGAAGTAATAATATACAATGGAGTGGTGGTTAAAAAGTTAAGGACCAGGTTGTAAAGGGCTCCAAACGCCAAACAAATGAGTTTATATTTTATCCTAGAGAAAACGGGGAATGATAGAGGTGTTTTGTTTTTTTTTCAGTAGGGCTGTGACTTGGCCAGATCGATGCTTAAGGAAAATCACTGTGGCTATCACGTGAAGGACAGACTAGAGTGAGAAGAGAGTGGGCCAAGTAAAGCAATTGGAAGGCTGTGTCAGTGGTCAAGGGGAGAGGTGATGAAGGCCTGAAATAAAGTGGGAGCTGTGGGAGCTACAGATCTGAAGTTCCTCGGAACCACTGGGATTAATTATTTCTGCCTCTTGTGAGTCCATGAACTCATGATGGCATAAAGCTGTCCCTTCAATGGCCTTGGGGCCACTCCAAACCCACTATGATGCCAACTGATATTCTTGGGATTTATGGCACTTGGCATAAGAAACCAAACATACCAGTTCCACTACCCAATGGACTGAAAGATGGGTGGGACAAAACTAAGACTCCAGCACCCTAACTGGAGAGATAAGGCATCTGCAGATCTCAGTAATTCATGCATTGCTTTCTCCATGTCCATAGATTTTTCAGCCCCAGACACAGAACTTACATAGTATCTATCTTCTTTCCCCACAAAACCCCAGCTAGATACATTCTTTCAATGCACTCACAAGACACTTTCAAACCAGAAACAGTATCTTTTGCTAGACTCGGAGCCTACTCAGAGCCCATGCAGCACTGAGGGGCAACAGAAACGCCTGGCAGGGCCGGGGGAGCCCGACCTCGGTGGCGGGTTTTTCCATTGCGTGGAGCATCAGCTCCCAGAAGCCCCCAGCTCCCCGCCACGTGCTCCTGAGGCGCTCCTTCCAACTGTCATTACACAGGCACCCACTCCACAAACACTTTTCCCGTTGTTCCTATTGCTGCTTTTACAGCGTTTTTTACCTCGCCTTTCAAATGCGGCTCTCAGCCCTTCCCCCACCCTCCGGTCCCTAACCAAGATGGCAGAATGGCAGCCGGGCAAAGCTGATTCACCAATCAGCAGGCTCATCTAGGCCACGCCCACAGCCCCTATTTATTTATGCATAAATAAACAAACAAAATCCCCTCTTGGGCCCAAATGCGCACTTGTCGGGTGACCTCGGCAACACCTCTCCCCAGTCCTTGCCCCGAGGCGGCTCAAGAAGGATGGCCTGGCCTTGCCTTGTTACCTCCCACTTCCCGGGCATCCAGTCAAGTCTCAAGCTTCTGGAAGCTTCTTGGGCCACTTTTGAGCATGCTCAGTCAGCTTTGCCGCCTGGGGCCCTCAGGGCATGCTCAGTCTGCTTCCCTCACACTTGCCTCCGGGGGAGTTTCTGGGCATGCTCAATTGGCCCCAGACCAGCTGACTCCCTCTTGGACTGTGGTCCTTGCCCTAACTGACTCTGACACTTGGGCCCCTTGGGCATGCTCAGTCCACATCTGCCCAACTAACAACTCCCTCAAGGGGGCTTGCTTAGAATAGTAATAATAGTAGTAGCGTTTATATAGCTTTTTATATAAGGTTTCCAAAGCACTTTCCATACGGTGTCTCCTTTGATCCTCATGACCACCCTGGGAAGTACAGGCTATCATTATCCCCACTTTACAGAGGAGGAAACTGAGGCTGAGAGACGAGAGGTGACTTGCCCAGGGTCACACAACCAGTGAGTAAATATCAGAGGCAAGATTCGAACTCAGGTCCACCCTGACTCTTAAATCCATTAGTCTATGCCTTATACTACCCCACTGGTACTGTGTCTAGAAATCAAGGTCACTGCTTACCTAGCCAATGGCATGTCTACAATTAAATTTAGGGAGGACAAAATGAACTGCAGCAGGAACCATGAGGACCAGGGAGTACTTCCCAAAGGGATCCAATCAATCACCCATGATTTGCTAATATTTCAGATTAAACACAAAAGTGTGCCACAATTTTTTTTTCTAGAGAGCTGGTTGTTAAAAATGTACCAGCACACTCATACCTGGGTTAGAATTCTGCCACAGATACCTACCACCTGCCTGACCCTGAGCAAATCAGTAATCTTGACTTATCTTTTTGATGCTACTCTGAATCATGTAGACCAAAGGTGTCAAACGTACAGCTGGGTCATAGCCCTAAGTGAAGCCCAAAGAGGGGAGAGGGGAGGCAGGCAAAGGGAGATGTACTATAATTCTGAAGGTCTACATAAGCCCCTTGAAAAGATAGAGTCCAGACCAAAGAAGAGTTGGAGAGCATTATAAAATGCAAAATAGATTATCTTGATTACATTAAATTGAAAAGTTTCTGTATAAACAAAGCCAATGTAACCAAGATTAAGAGGAAAGTGGGAAATTGTGAAAGAATTTTTACAACCAGTGTCTCTGATAAAGGCCTCATTTCTAAAATATACAGGGAATTAAGTAAAATCTATAAGAATACAAGTCATTCCCCAATTGATAAATGGGCAAAGGATATGAACAGTTTTCAGAGGAAGAAATTAAAGATATCTATAAACATATGAAAAAATGCTCTAAATCACTATTGATTAGTGAAATGCAAATCAAAACAACTCTGAGGTACCATACCTCACTGGTCAGATTGGCTAAGATGACAAAACAGGAAAATAATCAATGCTGGAGAGGATGTGGAAAAATTGGAAAACCAAAGCATTGTTGGTGGAGTTGTGAACTGATCCAACCATTCTGGAGAGCAATTTGGAACTATGCCCAAAGGGCAAAAAAAAAGTACATACCCTTTGACTCAGCAATACCACTTCTAGGGCTGTATCCCAAAGAATTCATACAAGTGGGAGGAAGACCTGTTTGCACAAAAATATTTATAGCAGCTCTTTTTGTGGTGGCAAAGAAATGGAAATCAAGGGGATGCCCATCAATTGGGGAATGGCTAAACAAGTTGTGGCATATGAATGTAATGGAATACTATTGTGCTATAAGAAATGAGGAGCAGATGGACTTCATAATGACCTGGACTTATATAAACTGATGATGAGTGAAAAGAGCAGAACCAGGAAAAATTTGTACACAATCATATCTACACATCATATGTGTGATGACCAACCTTGATAAACTGGACTCTTCTCAGCTCCAGAGGCTCCCAGAGGACTTAATTTACAAACAAAGGATGATGTTTGGACTAGAAAGATGAGACTCTAGAAAATTATTGGACAGACATTCTGGAGAGAAATTATGTCTATACATATATATACATAAATCTTATTTCTTATTTTAAAATTTGAGTCAAAAATCTCTGATTTTATCAATAAGGAGACTTGTTCCTGCAAGCAGATCACAGTCCATTTAATTTTTCTTACCTTGTATGATGATGGTCATTGTCCTAAAAATCCCATATACTAGGGACCTTCCCTGAGATCTCTTGACATGGCAGTAATCCCAACAGAGTACATGGGCTGTCCATTTATCATCTCTTACTATCAATCAATGACCCTTTTGGATCCCATATCCCACCAATGATGTTCTTGGCACCTCTTCCTTGCAACTCTTTATTGGTAAAATGTTGTGGCCCAATTCATGCCTTCTCCCTATAGCAGACGTGCAACTTTATTTCTCTGGAGACTGTAGCCAAGAAACATCACAAGAAGAATATTAGTATCAAAAACATGAATCTTTGTTTCAGGTAGAAGGCTAGGAAAGCATGCTACAAATTCTCAGATGCAATCCATCCCATTATTTACTCAAGAGCCAGAGTATACAAAAAATGTATTTTAAGAGAGTATGAAAAATGTCCCACTTCTCAGTGAGGGAACTCTTTTTCATCCAAAACCATTCTGTGGCACAATGGCTATAGGAAATATAACCTACTTCTTCAGCTGAGTGAACAGCAAAGAATTCTCCCATTTAGTTTCACCTCCCTTACTATAAACCACCCATTTATGTGAAAGAGAACCAGAGTACACAGGAGAAATTCCCTTGGACCTGTGGTTCAGGATTTCCCCTACAATAATGAAACATATGGTAAATTTAGCTGGATCATCTCAATAAATGACCAACCAGTGTTAAGGAAGGAAGAGGCTTTCTTAGATAAATATCAGGCTCAGGAAAAACTCTTTAGCTCTGAAGTCTCACTTGTAAGGAATATAGTCACCATTATGAAGAGCTGCCATATTGCCTTCCTCTGGGGGATCGCCTTCCTGACTCTGACCGGGGTTCAAGGTAAAAAGACATGACTGCCTTAGGTTTCATTACTGAAACCAAAGATGTGATTTACTATAAATCCCTGAGAATTCCAAAGTTAAATGTCTAGCATGCCTATAATGAATGATGCCATGTGAGAGTTGGTGTTTCAGGCTTCTCTGATGCTATGAATGTTGACTGTCCAATGTTAATTAGGTAAAGCTAGCTGCAAAGTCACATTCTACGGTTAGGTCTGGGGGAAGAGCACTAGACTTATTGCTGTCAAATGTCTGTCAAATAATGTTATCTGTGTTGTGTCTTATTTGCTTATCAAACTCTAAGTTCCAACAGGGAAGGGGAGAATAAGCATTTATGAAGTGTCTACATTATGCTAAGTACTTTACAGATATTCTCTTATTTGATCTTCACAACAACCCTATGAGGTAATATTATGGCCCCCATTTTATAGTTGAGAAGACTGAGGCAGACAGAAGTGAAGTACTTTGCCCAGAGTCACATAAGCTGGAAAGTGTCTGAGGCCAAATTTGAACTCAGATCTTCCTGACTCCAGGACTGTGTTCTATTGACTGTTCCACCTAGCTGCCCCACTAGGACAGTGATCAGTCCTCTTCCCAAAACGGGCTCTTAAGAAAGGCTTATTGTTGTTGCTGGGCTTGGAACAGAAACCCTGGATATGTATCTCCTGCTGTGGTATTCATTGCATGAATTTGGGCAAGTCCCTTGGCCTCTGGACTTCAGTATTCTTGTCTATAAATTAGGGATAATTTTACCTGCTTCACCTACCTTTTATGAACATTCTGAGGTTCATAACAGATGACTCATAATAACACTTCCAAAAACTACCAACGTCTATGGAGAAGAACTGATAAAATTTTCCTCCCTTCCTTCTTTGCAGAAATGGAGGACTATGGGTATAGAATATTTCATGTGCTGCCAGAAAGACTGATGTATTGGTTGGATGGTTTTGCTGAACAGATTTCTTTTTTTATTCTTTGTTATAAGGATAGCTTCCTGGGTATGAGAGCAGGGAGGGATGTAATTGGAAATAAAGGTAACAAAAAAACAAAACTTATTTTTAAAAATTACGCTGATGCAAGAAGAAGGTTGTGTCTGATTGTTGAAAGTCAGGCTTCCTGACCAGATCAAACTCAACTCTCTGCTGCCCAACTCAATGCGCCTGCAAAAATTGATGTCTACCTGATCTGCACTTCATTTATTGGTCCTCAAGGGACTGTAATAGGCATACTATGGATGACTTCTAAGATTAAGTAGCTTAGTGGTGATGTGGTTAATGTATATTCTCCATCATCTCCAGAATATACCTGTATAATGTATATTCTCTACCTCACCTTGACTGAATTTCTCGACTGAGACAATAAACTAATGTTGACTTCCTGGACCTGGTCTCTCTCTCTCTCTCTCTCTGTTAGCATTCCCAGGCTCCAAAACAAGACGCTGTTCCTGCATCAATGTCAGTGAAGCCAAGATCCAGAGAAAAACCATAGAGAGACTTGAAAAGTTTCCTCCAGATTCTTCATGTTCACACACGGAGATCATGTGAGTGAAAACCAGTAAAGTGCAGGTGGAAGGAACTGTAACTGTATTTGGTGTCAAATAGTAAGGATCCAAATCCTCCTTATTTCTAGTGCCTTCTCTCTGTTGATTGTTGCTTGTATGTATATGTATGTAGCTTCTCTGTACACAGTTGTCTCTCCCTTTAGACTGTGAGCTCCCTGAGGTCAGGGATCATACTTTTCCTTTCTTTGTATCCCCAGGATTTAGCCCTGGATTTAGAGTAAGAGGAGCTAGATTTGAATCCTGCCTCTTTAATTTCCATTTGGGCAACACTGGTGAAGCCACTTAACATCTCTGGCAGTGTAGCACCACAGCTTTTAAGAACTTCAGATATTCTAGTGAGAAGAGAAATTCTTCCTGATTGAGAACTCAAAGTATGTGGTGATGGTGAGCCTGTAGGGCCATTAACAGATAGAAATGATTCACTTTGATGCTTCTCTTGATAGTGCAACAATGAAGGACGGGAAGAAAAAATGTCTGGACCCTGATGCCCCATATGTGAATATTTTGGTCAAAACGTGGAAGAAAATGGTGAGTGGCAAGGGAAATTCACTTTTATCTCTCTCTCTTAAAAATTAATCCTCATAAGGGTCATGGATTTGGAGGTTGGGATGAAAATATACTTAGCTTAGCGTCATCAACTCAAACCCTTAATTCTAGGGACTAAATTGGCCTGGATGGATAGTACAACATGAACAGGTTTCTCTTTGGCACCAAGAAGAGCTAGACCTCCTGAGTTACCTCAAGCATAGCATTTCACAGTATTCTATGATTTGAAGGTAGAAGGAACCCCAGAGATCAACTTCTGTGAATCTATAAGAGATATAAACTATAATATCTCTATAAGAGATATAAAAGCTCACAAAATTGGGAGCATATGGGACCACACAAAGAAAGTAAAACCTGAGCCATGTCTTGAAGGAAGGGAAAGATTACCAGGCGAGAACTTCCAGGCATGCCCAAAAGTGGGAGAAGAAGGCAAGAGGAAAAGATTGGAGAACAACATATTCCCCAAACAATACATTTTGGCTGGCACATAGGGTATATGAAGTGAACTTTGCTTCAGAGATGTCAATTAGTAAATCTTTTCAAAATACTCATATAAGAAACAATAATATTTTATATTTGCATTATTTAAAGTTATTGAGAGGAAGTGCAATGTTAACAGTTACAGAACAGACCTCAGAATCAGGAAGATTTGGGATCAAGTCACACTTCTGACACATACTGTCCAAGTGACCCCTGGCAAGTCATTTAACCTTTCAATAGCCCAAGCAACTCTTGATGATCAACATTATTAGAGAGATTCACTTTGCCAATGAAATTATAAGTTAGGAGCTGAACTGAGGATATCAATGAAGCCTGTGTGGGGGACAGCCTCCCATTGGGTCACTCTTTCGTTGGACTAGCCCACTCACCCTAACCTGACCTCACTCTGGCAAGTCTGGTTCCCTGAGAAGGACCACCACCATGCAACTACAACTCAAACTGTCTCATGGTCCTATGGATAACCCTTTTGTGGGAGAAATACATTTCTCCTCCTTGCCACTGTAATTCTCGAGCCCACACTGGTATGCTACTGAGCTATACAAAATCAGTCACAGTGATGACACCATTATCTCTTAAACATAAAACATTTACTTAACGGTAAGGCAAAATCAATAATAATCAGTATATTGCAGTTGTGCAATACAGGGAGATACAAAGAATACTCAACTCATTACAATTAACCCATACGCCTGCATCATATGCTCTTACCAATGCACATTGGTAAGTGGGCACATAATTATAGAAACCTAGCAGATGTAACTCATAGCTCTGGACTACAGGCCTTACTGGCTTTGATCCCCTCAGGAACAGTCTGTGCCACATAAAATTTCTTTGCTAGCTGCTCTCCCTCAGGGCCTCACTGTTCTGCTGGGCAAATCTGTTCCTTGTCTGCCCTCAAACTAATGGAGCAGAGAAAAGCTCTTTTAACTCCTAATCACCCTAAAAAGAATACTGAGGTAGTATTATAGTATGATATAGATAAGAAGTTTCCTTGAGGCAGAGAGCTTCAAAGCTCCTCTGCTTGGTTTTCTGAGTGATGCAAAGAAGGCCAGCCATTTCTATACTCTACAGGCTGCTAATTTGTTCAATCAGCTCTCAAATCTCTTCTAACAGCAAAGCAGATGTATAACCTATCTTGTCCCTTCTGTTTCTCCCTATCCAACCAGAGATGACAGTAGAGAGCAACCAGTACCTCCAATTAATCAGCAAAACCCAGCTTCCCTAACAGCTCACTCTCCTATTTCCCTACCAATTGTCCCCTGTTTTGTCCTCAACTCAGCTCCTTGGAGCTGATTTTTCTGCTCTTCTCCCATTGGCTTCTTAAACATACTCAGTGGTCCAAACCAGAACCTCTTGATGCTCAATGACCTGTCTTTCCCTTATGAGCTAAAACTCACAAAGTCTACCTTTCCATCAGTTGTGTCCTTCCATAATCATCCCCTGGTCTCCAAACAGTTCTTTGATTTGCCACTTTGTGAATTTTAACATCTTAAACTAAAAAAAAAATTAAAGTAGGATGCAAATAAGTTATAGGCCACAATGCTCTGAAGCCTCAGTCATTTCTCTGTCCTTAGGAGGTCGGTCCTCTAGGATCTCCATTTGGTTCTCCCAGCCATCTGCTCTTCCATTTAAACAGAGAAACTTTTTAATCACACGTGGATTTTTATCAGGTTTTTCAATGCCAAGATTCTTTTTCTGTCCTTTTTCAGTCTCCAGACTGTTCACATAGGAAAGGGGCAGTGCTTTATGTAATATTAGAATTTAATTTCATCCCTTTTCTTTACACAACAGTTCATTTTCTCCTCCTATGAGTAGTCAAAACGCTCATGGATGAAAAGACACTCTTCCAAGAAGTCCCACTCTCTGCCTACGCTAACCAGGGTTTGTCAATACTGCCCTGTCTTATAGATGTTGAAAACCAAGTCTAAAGAGGCAAAGGAACCAACTCAAGTCAATGTGGGGGCAAATTTACTACTCGGATTGGGTTGTGTAGTAAGGTTCAGGAATGAAACTTTTTTAATGGCATGTGTACTCCCACTACTAACACATTTCCAAATTAGTTGATGAAAATTATTGATACAGATCTTTAATCCATCATTTTAAGGTAAAGAAGGAACATACTCAAGAGTCCAAATTCAGTTCAGTGTGGTTAAAAAACAAAGTTAAGAGAACAAGGACTCATTTTAAATTTCCTTTCCCCTTTTCCTTTTCAGGATAACAAAAACAAGAAATCCAAAACAGGAAATAAAAGACAACAAACCAAGAATGCTAAAAAGATGAAAAAAGCTCAGCGTCCTGCTCCAAGGAAGACTGCATAAGAGGCCCCTTCACCAAAAAAGCCTTTCAGGTTCAAGCATTTTATAGCCAAAAAATTAAGAAAAATCTTAAGTGTTAAAAATGTATCAGAAAATCCAATCACTATTGTGACTAGAAATATTAAGCACAATAATGAACTATTAATGATTCTTGGATGTTCTTTTAAAAAATCCAATCACTTCTTAGTCTAGAGTCTACAATGTGTAATGAGCAAAAAGACAGGGATGCCTCCTTGTGGAAAAAAAATTACCTCTTTAAGCTGAAGAAAGATCACAGGGAAGAGACTCAAAATACATGACAGAGAAAACCAAGCATCTGTGTTTGTGTACACATGCACACTCTCTCTCTCACACACACACACACACACACACACATACACACACACCCTGATACCCACAAAGATTGTCCCATATAAACATGGGACAAATGCTCTAAGAAGTGGCTGGAGGAAGCATCCCTGCATTTCCCGGCCATATATCCCATGTTACAGGTAGCCAAAGTAAAGTTCAATTGGGCTGTCTCCTACTTCTCTTCCCTAGACATTTTATTTCACGTTCAGAGCCTTAAAACAGAAATGCTGGAGCTTAATTCAGGCCCATTTCTTTTCTTTTTCCTCCCTAAGTTCTAGAGTTATGTGCTACTGAATCGCTTTAGCCTGTGGCAGACTAATTAAAACAATCTGTATGTCTCACAGAAAATGACTAGAGTTGCATGTAACTGTCCTTTTGACTTGGTAGCATTTAGAGACTCAGGAACCTGCCCTGACATTCACCTTGACCCTGCCCTTGAGGCCTAAGGGCCTTGTGGGAAAAAAAGCAAGAGAATGGGGAGGCTAGCACATAGTACAAGAGATGCTGCAGGATGTGACCTCAGGGCAAAGTGGGCTCCCAAACTGTTTGCTGAGATGTGGCCAACTTGGGCATTGCTGTCTCAGAGTGAGCTTGGAGGAGAAATGGTGAAGCCCTCTATTCTTCTCTCCCCTTCTCTTCCAATTCAGCCTGTTAACCCCTCACTTTCTTTGCCCCACTGCTCCACTAGATTGTTTGGAAAGAACATCTGGGGATTTAAGGATATAGTTATCGTTCTCAATGTTTATTCCCACTTCTGAACCTTTAACATTATGAGAAAACCTATTGTGCAAGAAAGCCTTAAGGTATTTTTTTAAATTTACTTATTGTGCATAAATACATAGACAAGAAAGAAATGGAAAGGTCCCCTGTTTAGACTATTATAAGCCTTGTAGAAACATCAGGGGACAAATATAGTCAAATATCCCTAGATCTGTTTTCTGTCCTTTTCGTGAAAGAAATCATTGACTCACACAACTCATGGCTGGGAGTAAATAGCCACTTTTAGGCTGAAAGGCTTGGGCTGAAGCTCATTTTCACAGGCTTCCCCTAGCATTTCACAATCTAATCAATGTTTTGGGTTTGTTTTTTTTTAATATAAAAAAATACGGAGGCAACTCATCCACCTTTGGTGTCCACCTGTTACCTAACTCTCACCTATGACTCTAAGAAGCTATAGCATGGGCAACAGCCATACTCTGGTAGAATGGTCTTGGCAAATGGGCAAAACCCATTTGTGCTAGGTGGCACAATGAATAGAGCTCCAGTCCTGGAGTCAGGAGGACCTGAGTTCAAATCGCATCTCAGACACTTAACACTTAGTAGCCGCGTGACCTTGGGCAAGTCACTTAATCCCAATTGCCCTGCCCTCCCTCCTCCAAAAATAAAAATAAAAAAAAGAAGAAAATATCTATGATCTTATATCATTGCAAAGTACTTATATGCCTACACATGCCTACAACCTCTCTAAACTTCAGCTTCCTCATTGGTACAATGGTGTGGCAATATTAGCACCAACTTCACAGCGTTGTTGTGAGAAGCAAATGAGATACTACCCATTAAGCAATATTATCGACTCTATTTACTTAGTATATCAATATATGCTGTAGACAAATAGTTATTAAGCAAAAAAATGTATAATCTTTTAGAATTTTTAGGTAGAAAAACTATTACTTATATGATTAGTCTGTATTTTGAAATATATTTGCTGTATTGGGAAAATAAACATGTTGGCAAACAAGGCGGCAGAATCCCAAGTTTCTTGATTTCTGTAATGCACTCACTGTACACGCCATCCTCTTAGAGGTGTTTTAAGGATCTTTTGACATATCCTGCTGCTTTAAAAGTCACTGACACAGGGGTAATACTTTATATTCACCTAGCACTTAAAAGTTTCCAAAGCATTTTTCATGTATCATGCCGTAACAATCCTGTGAGGTATGTGCTAATATCATCAATTTACAGATGAAGAAACTGAGTCTGGAAGGGGTTAAATGTCTTACCAAGGGTCACAGAGCTAAGAAGTGTCTGAGACAGGATTTGAACT
Organism: Pseudochirops cupreus; assembly: GCA_028627135.1. NCBI lineage: Eukaryota > Metazoa > Chordata > Mammalia > Diprotodontia > Pseudocheiridae > Pseudochirops > Pseudochirops cupreus. Next base: position 191,164,383 of record CM053583.1, read on the forward strand.
CAGGTCTTTTTGACTCCATGTCCAGTGCTCTAGTAACACAGTATCCAGATGGATTTGTGACCTCAAAGATGTGGATGTTTCTTCCAAAATAATACAGGTTACAACTCGTCCATGCCCTTCCATTCTGTTTGACCTCTGTCCACATTTACCCATAAGTTCTCCTGGAAGGGGGCCCACCCAATATTTTGAAAACTGTCCTCACTCTCTCCCTGTCTTACCCAGGCTGGAAGTATAATGGTCACCAATGGGCCCAATTCCAATACTGATTGGTACAGAAACTTTCACTTCTGCTTTTCTTACCTGGATCTGTTTGCCCCTCCTTAGGCAATGTGGGGGCCCTCCACTCCAGGGGTTGATCAGATTTGTGCCAGACTTGGTGCAGACCTGATTGTCTTTAACCCCACTGTAGACTCTTCTGTAGAGGTGTATAGGGTGTTCAGGGAGGACTAGCGCCTCTGATGTGAGGGCAACTCATCCACCTTTGGTGTCTGCCTGTTGCCCAACTCTCACCTATGACTCTAAGAAGCTATAGCTTGGGCAACAGCCATACCCTGGTAAAATGATCTTGGCAGATGGGCAAAACCAGGTTGAGGGTAAGTGACAGGCCTCCAACCTGTGGCTGAGTTGGGGGGATGTCTACCCCAAGCATGGGAAGACTTTCACCCAACAGAAGGGGTGGATAAGTTCCAACATCCATGAAGGCAGTTGAAGCAGGTGCTGTGGAGCATCAAGAGCTTGGTCAACATCAAAGATGCCAAGGTTGTCCACTGCATCCTGGGCCATCACCAGTTGTCTTGACTTTCATCTTGCCACTGGACTTCAATGACTCGAAGAGACAATGAGGCCAATGACTTAGGGCAACTCTGCCTTGAATCCAACTCACCCACAAGTCAAGGCATTACCTGTGATGTCATTAGTCCTCTTAGAAAATGAAGGAAAAACAACAAGCCCCAGAACTCCTGAACTCAAGTGATCTACCCACTTCAGTCTCCTCTAATTATAGATTATAGTCATGAGCTACCACACTCAGTTTGAAGATATTATTTAACAAGAACTGTTGGAAAACTCAACAGTTTGGCAGAAAATAGGGTTAGACCAACATATTCCACCATATACTACACTGCTGGGCAGGGAGAACCAATGCTGATGAGATATAGATCCATCTGTTTTCTTTAAATGTTGTGGTGTTGGCTGTTGTTTAGTAATGGTGCTTAAGTTCCATTGTTTTGATAGGGATGATCAGATCATAGATTTAGAGCCATTGAGTCCTATTATCTCACTTTACAGATGAGGAAACTGAGGACTGGAGAGGAGGAAGACTTGCTCAGGGGCACAATTAACAAGTATCAGAGGCAGTTTTCAAACTCAGTCTATCTGACTCCAAGTTCAGCACTTGAGACACTATCCATGCTGCCTCTGTTGTTCTTGCTGCTTTTAAAAAGTGTGCTGAATTATCTCCATCTGAGATTAACCTTGCATTATTCTAGAACCACAGGACATTACCAAGGAAGTAGCACCACCTGGTGGCATGTTTCCCACCTGCTGCAAGCCTAGGTCTGAATTGAAACTGGCTCTGGGGAATTGCACTTGCAAAGAAACCCATTATGTGTGTGTGTGTGTGTGTGTGTGTGTGTGTGTGTGTGTGTGTGTGTGTGTGTGTGTGTGTGTGTGTGTGTGTGGTTTTCCAGCTCCTTTAAGTCAGGGATCATGTTCTGTATTCCTTGTGTCTTTCATATTATGTAGCCTAGTACTAATATAGAAGTTTCTCAGTAACGCTTTTTTTCAATTCAGTAAACATTTATTAATTGAGTTAGATCATAGAGAGACTGAAGCACAGGAAAGAAGTTTCCTTTCCCTTTCCAGAGGTTAACAAATTCAATATGTAAAGATCTTCAAATATTTATTATTAGTGAATGTTGTCTATAGTAAAGAGAGGGTCGATGAAATAACTATTTTATCATTTGTGCAAAAGTCAATGGAAAATGGGTCCAACAAACCCCTAGAAATGAAGAGGATGATGGGTTCGAGTTGGCATCTCTGTATCTCTCCTGCAAATGGATGGGTGGTTGGACCATACCTGAAAATGAAGGGGTCATCAAGGGAACACTCCTTTATTCCTCAATAATAAATGGGGGAAAGGGGAGATGTTTGTGAGGCTATCCATGGAAAGGAAGGGGGTATGGAATATGGAGTTCATTAGGTACCAGCCCACAATCCTGAGAATAAAGGGGTCAAAAAGTCACTTCTATAAATCCTTAGAGATGACAAAGAGAGTGAGAATCAGTGAACCGCTCCAGTCTTTACTTCTCCTAGACACAGCCCTATCCTGGCAATGAAAGGTATAATGTGAGTTTGTGTAAAATATTGGACTCTTTCCTCTCAAATTCCAGGACCACAATGTTAAATAAAAGGAAAGACCCTATGTCTTGGAGCACTTGGCCAAAAGTGTCTTCATTAGGAAGTGTACCTGTCTGTGAAAACATCTGACAGGAGATGTTGACAGACACGTTTGGATATTTGATTCCCAGTTAGATTTCTAGTTTTCTAATCATAGTATCTGGTTTTTCTAAATAGCTTTTTAGTATCCTAGCTGTTTGTGAACATGTGCCATGAACTGGAGTTCTCTACGTAGAATTGGGCAATGTTATTGTATAAGTATTTTCTCCACTGATTTCTAGATTTCCAGGAGTAACATTTATTTCTTTGGGGAGATAGGAAGCATTCTGGCGATCTAGGGTAAAGCAACACAAATGGAACTTTGCAAGGAGACCTGTTATAACGTGTAGGAGTGGATTTTTCTACTTTGATCTCTAGGTTGTTGATAGTAATCTTGGGTTACGTTAGCTAACTTCGACCAGGAATTTTTAATCTGGATCCTATAAACTTAATGTTTTTTTAATGTTTTATAATCTGTTGTATTTTATCTTATGAATTTGAAAATCTAATTTAGGAAGGCGTCCATGAACCTCACCAGAATGCAAAGGGAACCATGACAAACAAAGGGTCTAGAAGCCCCTCATTTAGACCATTCAAAGCAGATTCAGCAATTGAACACAAAGAGAGACTAGTACCTAGATTTGTTGCTATGCACTTGGTATGTGTTTTGTACTTGGATTTCCATGTACTTAGTGGAAATATTTTAAGTCTGAAAAGTTAAATGTAGAGCAGTCAGCTCATTCAGAGTGATCACCTAGGGCTTCAGTTGGATTTTTTTTGACAGTGTAGTTCTCTATATGATTTCCAGTCCCTGAGTAGTAACACTGGCTTCTCTACCTAAGGTTCCAGTGTTCTAGCTATCTAGTCATCTGAGATGAATTGGAGATCTTTATTTGGATTTTTTTTTATTGTTGCAATTTTATTACGATTGCATAGCTTTCAGATTTTCTTTTGTTTTGTTTTCTACCTACAGTCCTAACTTGTTCCAGGTCTGCTATGGATGATCCGTCTTCACATATTTCTCTAATTTCTTCATTGTCACCTTTGAAAGGATAGTAATATTCCATTTTATGCATGTATTGTAATTTGTTTGGCTATTCTTCAATTGATGAGCATCTCTTTTGTTCAGTTCTTTGTTACCACAAAAAATGATGTTGTGAATCTATCAGTGTGCATAGGTCTACCTCTCTCTACTCTGGCCACCCTTCCCCCCTTTGACCTTCTTACAGTTGAGAAATTAAAAATAATTCTCCTTTGTAATTGATCTTATGTTGTATTGACTAACTCTGTATCTGTTTAAGTCCCCTTTCTATGTCCTTTAGTTAAGTTTAGGCATTTAGCTTTCCCCTCTGAATTAGTCTAAAGGTCAGTCTGATCATAACTCACCATAATTAAAAGAAAATTCCATACTATTAGCTCTTGGATAAATACCAAGACATTTAGTATTATCTTTAAGTCCTGAGGCTAGCTCTAAGAAATGTGTTGTTTCTGAATTTTCTTTGCATCATTAAGAAGAGTAATTATTCCCTAATAAACCTTTCTAGGTATCAGAGAATTTGCTAACTCGGGTGCACTAACAAGGTCTGCAATAAATCAATCAGCATTCCTTAATGAAAAAGGACAGTGGCCATTATCCCCACATGGGTACTAGCCTGCTCTCCTTGATGTAACCAGTCATATTGTCCCTACTCTGTTATACTGTCCATCCCTTAATCAATTGCATTGTCTTTCTCATCTACTCAATTCTATTCTTTGTTTTCTTGCATTTCCCAAAACTCTATGAAGAAATATTTCCCGTTAAAGGGTAGGGAAGCTTGTCTTCCCAGTGGTGTAAAAAGGGGACAACCAAACTATCACCTAATGTTTTTTCTAGGCAGTCCATTAGAAGTGTGTCTGCTTTTGTGAGTTAGTGTGTCTATAGCATGGTATCTGGAGACATCTAGTGTCCAATCTGAGAATAGCAACCCACTTGTAAAGCTCAAGTGGGATTCCATCAGCCCTATGCCCTTCTGTGTAACTTTCAAGTACATGCTTCAGCAAAGACCTTAGAGCAGCAGTTCTCAACCTGTGGGTTATGTTCAATTTGTAACAATGAAAATACATCTTGCATATCAGATAGATTCATAACAGTAGCAAAATTACGGTTATGAAATAGCAACGAAAATAATTTTATGGTTGGGGGTCACCACAACATGAAGAACTGTATTAAAGGGTCGCAGCATCAGGAAGGTTGAGAACCAGTGGCTTAGAAGGATGGCATTTTAAAATAGTTCAACAAAATAGCAGGGATTTAATCCTCATAAAACTCTAGTGAGGGAAGAAGACTGTCAGTAAATGCTTCTCTATGTCTGTCTTGTCATATTATCTACCTTTGAAAGTCAAACTAGTTTTTTCCTGGGGTTTTATCAGCCCAAACAGCAAGAATAAAAAGGAAATTTTTCCTTGAGAAAGAATCTCTCTCTCTCTCTCTCTCCCTTCCTCCCTCCTCCCTCCCTTCCTCTCTCTCTCTCTCTCTCTCTCTCTCTCTCTCTCTCTCTCTCTCTCTCTCTCTGTCTCTCTCTCTCTCTAACTGTGGCTAAGTTAGACAGCAGACAAGAGACACAAATAAGAAAGAGTCTATAGGAGATCTATGTCTGCAGGGAATTTATAGCATCATAAAACAAATAGAGACTAATCAGAGACTAAAATGTAATTTTTCCACTGTGAGTTTCTGAATTGTGGTTTGAAGGTTTTTATAAATGCGGAAATTTTCTAGTGATTTTCACTTAAAATTCTTTAGAATGTTTAAAGGAAATTAAGAACATAACTGTGAATGTTAGTTTTATTTTTTTAAATCACTTTTCCCCTGAAGAGTGACAGATTTATTGTTGTATATCTAAGAGAGGAAGGTCATTTCACTGATTAGAAAGAAGTGAGTTTGAAATGAAGTTTCAAAGTGGAGGGGAAAAAATGGGTTGCAGTTTTCAGTTTAAATTACCTGATGCTTAAGTACAAATAAATTTAGAAAGAATTTTTTAAATTGTTGTGCATTTTGAAATTAGAAAGTTTGGCCAGGGAGTTTTACAAATTGAAGTTAAGTAGTTTAGAGATTTTGATGTAAACTTTATTAGACTCCCTGATTTGAGTATAAATGATCTTTGAAGTAGATTTTGAATGATTTGTCAAGAAGAAAATGAAGCTGCTACCCATTTTTATAATAGACTGTGGGGAAGCCAGGGTAGCGAGGTGGCACAATGAATATAGTGTCAGGGTGGGTAAAGCTATAATTTTGTGTGTGTGTGTGTGTGTGTGTGTGTGTGTGTGTGAGAGAGAGAGAGAGAGAGAGAGAGAGAGAGAGAGAGAGAGAGAGAGATGGTGAAGACCCCTCATAAAATTTTTAGCCTAGGGGACCCTCATAGAATTAAAGATTGGGTTTTCAATTCAGTTTTTCTGTAAAAACAAGCTGCTGACCCTGAAGTGTTCCAGGAGAGGAGGATAGCAACACAAGATGCAAACACATCTATCTGCATGGTTACCCAGGTCAAGAGACTGAGGATGGGAGTTGTACAAGAATTCTTAGGCTATTAAATCTGCAGGATAATTATATCTGCTTGGTTCCTTGCCCAGTTATACTGTAAGGGCAAGCTGACCATGAAGTGTTACAGGAACAAGGACAAGAACGCAGGCTTTAATCACATCTGTTCATTAATCAAAGAAAAAATGTAGAAGCTGTGCCAATGTTTAATGGACTGCTAAACTTACAAAATAATTGCATCTGCTTACTATTATGTTTTAGATTGTGCCCCCAAAGCTGGTGAGAGTGAGCTGAGAGGAAGGGGGTGGGGGGGGATTGCGAGTAGGTAAAGGGGCTGGGGCTATAAAAGTCTGTATCTTCTCTATGCCTGGTGCGTCTGACACTGAGGATGTATTGAATGCACTCAGTGTGAGTCGTCCTTTTCTCATGAGAATTGTAATAAATTCCTTTCTACTTTCTACCTTGAGAAGCCTCTGAGTTTAATTTGGGTAAGGGTCTTTGTTATCTCCCCCCATACACACACACACACACAAAATGAATCTTGTTGTTACAATATCCCAACACCTCTCAGTTAATATAATAGGATTGAACTATGAAAGATCCCAGTTTTACTCTGAATTTGTAATTAATTCTACATGCTATATAACTAAGTAAATGAGTTCTTGTACTTGTCATCTACCTGTTAACAGTTATTTATTCATGCATGACATAAGGTCCTTGAAATATCTCAGAATGATGTGGGAATAATTAGACAACGATGAAGAAGTTTGTGGGAACACAGATATAAATTAATAAAGATATTAATTAGCGAGGTTAAGATCAGGAACATCTATTTAGTTATAAGGAAAAGAATCTCGGTACAATGCTATCTTGGAGGAGAGTAATTAAGGAACTGTCTTGAGTTACCTCAAAGGGAAATCCAGGTTTACTTGGATTTGTTACTTAATTTAGGGTTAATACCTCTGTGTGGAACATGTCCTTAAGTGCAAGCAATTTACACATGGACTGCTCATTGGAAAAATACATTGCTGTCTGTATATGATCTGAGATTAAGTACTTACAAAGAGGGCAGATAGCTATGTATTCACGATTAGGATTAGATTCCCTAAAGGGGAATCCATACTTGTAAGGGGAGAATTAGCCGGAGGGGGAAATTCTGAGAAAGCAGCAATATCAGATAGATATTTCAAATTTAAATTATTCTAATGGGATATACAGGATATACAGCATGTTCTAACAATAAGTCTAAAAACTGGGTTCAGGACTTTTTATTGATGTGTGTGTGTGTGTGTGTGTGTGTGTGTGAGAGAGAGAGAGAGAGAGAGAGAGAGAGAGAGAGAGAGAGAAAGAGAGAGAGGGAGGGAGGGAAAGGGGGGAGAGAGAGAGGTAGAAAGAGAGAGAGAGAGAGAGAGAGGGAGAGAGAGAGGGAAAGGGAGACAGTGAGGGGGAGGGGGGGAGAGAAACACACACAGTTTTGTTTGTCCTTTACACAAACCAGCTATTTTCTGTGTGTATCTTTTTAATATGTAATTTTAAAAGTTTCAGAGTTCTGCCTTTTGTGGTGCTTTAAAATATTCAGCTTTTGATCTCTCAGTTATTTGAATTTCTTAAATATATCAACATATCAATTTGCTAACTTATGTCACAGGACAGTTATAAGTAGTAAAACTGACATTTTTTCCCTTTATGAGGCTTAAATCTGAAATAAAGAATGAAATAAAGAAATGCCGGTTGTAAAAAGTTAAATGATAATGGAGTCATTTTACAAGTCAGATCCTGATAGATTTTTTTTTTATATATTCTTATTTCAGCCTGTTGTTCATAGTGTCTACATCAGAGGCAGCATTTGACTGAATCCAAACTTCACAGAACAAATCCCCTTAATAAAAGGATTTGTTCTGTAAAACTTGGATGCAGTCAAAAGGCTGTACCCAAGGACCTAGAAGGCCACATGTGGCGTTGAGGCTGCAGATTTCCCACCCCTGGTTTAGATAAAAGCCAGAAACAGTCAGGGGTATGTAAAAATTTAAATTTGCTGAAGTTTCAAATGAACCATGGGTTCCTAATTTGATGTTCTTCTCACAGCTCTCCTTTGCTGTTGTTGGTCCTTCTTTCTCATAGAGTACCAATGACATCACCAGAGTGAACCAATTTACTACTCCACCAACAATGTATTAGTGTCCATATTGGAGCATTGATTATTTCCATCCTTTGTCCTCTTTATCAGTTTCCGGGTTGTTTTGATATTCGTTTCTCTTATTATTAGCCATTTAGAGCAATATTTTTTATAGTCATTGCTACTTTAAAGACCTTTGTTCATATCCTTAGATCACTTATCCAATGGGTATGATTCCTAGTCATATCTTTTTGCTAATTTCACATATGTGTTGGACATAAGACCCACATCAAAGATTTGTGAAGCAATGATCTTCCCCCAGGTGTTTCTTTACTGAATTGATTTTGTCTATGTCTTCTTTTCCTGTCGATATACCATTTTTTCATCTTTGATAATGTATATAAAGAGGTCAGAATGGAGTTGCTTCAATCAAATGTCATACTTTTTCTGATTTTTACTCAATTTTGACCTCCTCTAGCCAGTGTGGTCTCAGTGTAGAAACCACGGGTTCACAAATAATTCCCGTATCAGTGACAAGTTCTTTTCCTGTTTGTTAAAATTCAATTACATTTTAAAATGTTATTCACGGCACCTGCCCATTTTTTTTCTTGAATTAAGTATGATACATAAGCAAGAGGCTTCTGAGTAGTGTACAAGTCTTTGGCCTCTCTCATTAATTTTTTTCCTGCTCCAAATTTTCCGTATTCTTCCTCACCCTCATCTATTCCCACCTTTTCACCAAAGTCACTGAGTATCAAAGTATATGTGGATTCACAAACTCCTAGAAAAAGTTTTCTAGTCAGCTTCCTCTCACATCTCATTCAATTCTCAACTCCTTAAAAATGTTTTCTTCAAGAATCTCTCGTGGGGGGCCGGCTAGGTGGCGCAGTGAATAGAGCACCATCCCGGGAGTCAGGAGCACCAGAGTTCAAATCGGAACTCAGACACTTAACACAAAAACTAGCCATGTGACCTTGGGCAAGTCACTTAACCCCAATTGCTCTCCAAAAAAAAAGAATCTCTTTTTGGAGTTCATTTTTATATAATCTTAACTTTAGATATATCCCTCCCTACCCCTATGCAGCAAAGCTATCTCTTATAAATACATACATAAATAAATAAACAAAAATGAATTAGGAAAAGAAGTTTGGCAAAACAGCTTGGTTTGACAGCATACACGATGTACCAAACCAATAGTTTCCTATCTCTTTAAAGAAGCATTTCCTCATTTCTTTAAGACTATATCGGTTATCTCAATTTTAAAACTTCATCCCGTGACTTTTTTTCTGTCCTGGTCCTGCTTGAGCTCTCTACAAGTGTTTTTTTTTTTAATCAAATTTTGGTTTTTTTGCAATTATCAAGCATTTAATCCTTGCAACTTAAATTTTTTTAAAAAATCTTTTCACTTTCAAGCAGTTAGTCCTTGCAACGTTTTTAAATTAAATTTTGTTTGCAACTGTCAAGCGTTTAGTCCGTGCAACCTTTTCTAAAATTAAATTTTATGTTTTGCAATTGTCAAGCGTTTAGTCTGTGCGAGGAGGGTCTGAGGGGGAGGACAAGAGCTTCGAGCCTTTGCTTCTGCGCATCTGCAGCCCAATTCCCCAACTTTAAGAGACGCTTAATTAATTCTCTCTGATTCTGAATGTCCGCGACTCCTTTAGATCTCTCGGTATTTCTCGTTATAAACAGGGAAGTGCTTTTACCGCCCCCGCCCTCCCTCGCGGAACTGCAACGCCCGAGCTGCGCAATCAGAAAAAGGAAGTTTGGCCCTCCGGAGTCCCCGTAGTCTTCGGATGACGACAAGAAAGATGGCGCTTCCCACGGGCCTCCCCACGTGCTTTTTCCGGGCCGAGCTGACGGCGGCACCGGTTACCGGAAGTGAAGCTTTGGGTCGCGCTCGGTGAAGAGCCGGTGTCGGTCGGAGAGGGAGGAGGACGCGTCTCCCCTGCCGCCGCCATGTCCAGAAGAAACAACAACAAGCTGCCCAGCAACCTGCCGCAGTTGCAGAACCTGATCAAGCGGGACCCGTCAGCCTACGTGGAGGAGGTGGGTCCGGAGCCCCGGGGGCTGCAGGGCGGGGGAGGGGAAGGGTTCGTCCCCAGCCTGTGCCTCCCTCCCCCCAGGTAGAAGCCGGGCGGGCGGCCGCGGCGGCTCGTGGATACTTTGTATCAAGTTCCTGCTGCGTCCCGGCGCCGGGGCTGCGATCGCAGACTGCGAAAGGGTCCCAGCACTTAGAGAACTTAGGAGATCCCGTGTCCAGAGCCGGGGAAAACCTTAGGCCGCCCCCCTCATTTTACAGATGGGGAAACTGAGGCGCAGGGTGGTTAGATGACTTCCCTCAGCCTCCCAGGTAGGCATAAACATCAGAGGCAGGACTGGAACAGAGCTCTTTGACTCCACAGTTTAATACTTCCTATACACCCCCTTCCACTCCCTCCCCCCCCAAACACAGTCAGTAAACAAGCGTTTGGTAAGTGCCTTCTTTGTGCTAGGCACTGTGTGGGATGCAAAGAAAGACCTGACAATCCTCGCAGTGTGGTGAATGAAACCTCTGGATGCCCTGCTCAGTGTCATGTTTTTAAAGAAATACATAGGATTACAAAAGAAGTCAATTGTGTTGGATACAATAAAAAATACATTTGATAATGTCATTCATTTTATTCAGGTTGTGAGAGTCTGATGGAGCCTGGCCTCATCATTTTACATATGATGGAACAGATCCAGAGAAGGAAAATGACTTGTTCAAAGGCACACAATTCTTTCCATCTCAGTGTCCCATTTTCTGTATTTCTCAGTTAACGGTATTCACCAGATATTAAATAAGCCTATGAACGTTCCGATTTCTGATAGATCCTGTGGGCGGGGGGTCTAGGTATAAAATAGCCCAGGCTTTACTCTCAAGGGAAGAAGGACAGGACTGTGATAATGTCTCCAGAGTCTAAAGCAGTGGTTCTCAACCTGTGGATCGCGACCCCTTTGGGGGTCACATAAAACATATTTCCAGTGGTCTTAGGAACCAAGACACCACTCCTCCATCCGTCTCCAGGCAGGTCCTCCCACATGCAGATATGACCAGTATTAAAGGGTCCCGGCATTAGGAAGGTTGAGAACCCCTGGTCTAAAGGACTGTTCTGTAGAAGAGAGATGAGATTTGCTGTGGTCGGCCCCCCAGATCACAAGTAGGAGCCTGTGTAAAAGAGGGACGGTCTTAGGCTATGCTAAAGGAAAACTTCTTTGTAATTAAAGTTAAGCTTTGGATGTTTGAGGTAGAGGTGGCAGGGTTGGCCACATTGCAGTGAAGTGTAGCAAAGTGTAGACTGGACTGCATTTCAGAAGGGGCACCTTATTTTAAATAATTTCTTTTTGTCTGTTTTTTACTTTTAATCATTCCCATTTGCTTTTGTACTTAGGACCCAAGCACTTAGGCTTCATAATATGTGCCAAGCACTGAGCTTTCTGACTCCAAGCCCAGTGCCCTGTCCACCATACCGTACTGATGCGTAAGTTTTGTTCATTCAGCATGGTCTGTGACTCAGGGCAAACACTGACGTTATGACGTCCAAACCAGTGTCCTTTCTCATATATCACAGCTCGTCCCATGATGACAGCCTTCTACTCTTTCTGTTGATCTTCGTACTCCAGAAGTCGGGGTATTTATTCTAGAGGTTGAATTGGATTGGGTAGTTGGAGACAGGCTGGGTCTGGTCCCATCTCTACTATGACTTGCTGTGTGACTTTGGGAAAGTGTGTTAACTTCTCTGGGCCTCAGGCCCATCCTTCATTGAATGAAAGTGTCGGATTGGGTGGGCTCTAAGAGCCCCAGAATGCTATAATTTTATCAGTTTGTAATTTTTGTGTCCCTTCACCAGTTTTGTTTTATTTAGATGCTTCTGGAGCAGAATGCTCTTGTGATAATAAAAGTTTGTTGCATATGACTGAGAAACATCCTAGAATTAGAGTTGTTCCAGAATGGAAGGGTCTGATTGGGAGGTGGCGGGTCTTCTTGATAGAATCCTAATAAAGCTGCCCCCAGCCCCAATATCTAACTTCATTATAGGCCTAGGCCCACTGTACCTACCCAACCTCCCCACCCCCAGCAGTGTCCTGACTTCTTCATATCTGCCTCACTGCTCACTAGAATAAAGGGTGTGTCCATGAACTCATAGTTCTCACAGAACAGCAGGTGTGCCCATGTTATGGGATCTTAGCACTGCCCCCAGACCCATTCCCACAGAAGCAGTTGTGTGTTTGTACTCAACCTCAATCACATCACCCATCTAGCCCAAGACAAGACCACAATACCTAGTTATGCATCTTGACCAGACAGGAGCACAATAGCTAGCCAATTGGAGGGCAGCATGAGCAGAATATTTAACCTCCAAACCATAGGCGGGACCCCTCCTCCATTACATAATCCCTTAACAAACTCCTCCTGCCCTTTTAATATTAATCATATTCCTCTATTCTGTGTAAATTTCTGTTATGTAATTGCATCTTTACCCTATAAAAGTCCATCTTGCTGTCTCTGAAGTTGCGGGTTCCTCATGGAACTTAGCTCACTTCATGAGAATGAAGCCCATTGATGGTCTGACTCTGACTTCTTTGAGACAGCTCCCCCACAACACACCATGCAGCCCCAGCAGTTTTGGGGTGGGCAGAGCCCCCCTGCAGCCCTCTCACTGGTGATCTTTTAACAAAGGCTGGTGACCACTTGTTGGTTCTGTGATACCTGCCTGAGATTCCTGTTCATGTGACGGTTGGGCTCTGCCCTTCTGAGAGTCTGGGATCTGAATTGAGTCGACATCGTTCCTGTTGTGAGTGAATGGATGAATTGCTGACAATAATAACGACTGGTGTTCATGTGGTGCTTTACAAATAGGATCTCATTGGACCCTCACAACAAGCCTGGAAGGGAGGGGTGTCGTTAGCCCCAATTTACAGTTGAGGAAACTAAGGCAGATTACATTTCATTTAACTGAAAATATGGTTAGTTTTGGTCAGAAAGACTCATCTTCCTGAGGTCAGATCTGGCCTCAGGCACTTACTAGCTGTGTAACCCTGGGTGAGTCACTTAACCCTATTTGCCTCAGTTTCCTCATCTGTAAGATGAGCTAGGGGAGGGAAATGGCAAACCATTCCGGTATCCTTGCCAAGAAACCCGCAGATGAGTTCATGAAGAATTAGATGTGACCAAAACAGCTGAACACCTAACAGAGTGGTCAGATTGGCCCAGGGTTATATAGCTGGTATCTGCCACAAAATTAGAACTCAGGTCTTTCAGACTCTAGATCCGGTGTTTTCTCCAGGGTATCACCAAAGCCGCCTCTAATGGAGATAAGCCTTGCTGTGTGTTCTGGATCAGTTTGCTGCTAAAAGTCAGAGGACCTGAGTTTTGTCACCTTAAAGCAACGGTTCTCAACCTGTGGGTCACGACCCCTTTGGGGGTTGGAGGACCCTTTCACAGGGGTCGCCTAAGAACATCGGAAAACACATATTTCCGATGGTCGTAGGAACCGAGACGCTGCTCCTCTGTACGTCTCCAGCCTTCAGATGGGTCCGCCCACATGCAGATACGCCCCCATATGAGTATTAAAGGGTCCCGGCATTAGGAAGGTTGAGAACCACTGCCTTAAAGCTTTGTCTTCCTCTCTCCTTCCGACCTCACTTTCTTAATTTGGAAACTAGGATTAGTAATATCTGTCCTGTCCGTTTCGTTTGATTATTGTGAGGGTCCAATAAAATCCTGAACCGTAAGTTCTTTGAAAAGAAGTGCTCGGCCAGGTCTGGTAGTTCACATTTGGGCTCTCAGCTGCTTGGGAGGCCAGGGATCGGCAGTGAGAAGGAGGCCTGGCCTTTAAATCAGACAAAGAAGAAAACCTTAAAAGTCTATACAGTTGCAGTGTGGAGATTGTGTTAATTAGTGTAAGGTTCCATGAAAACAGCATTGTATAATGACTCAATCCCCACCATTGAGAGTGACTGGTGAGACACAGAATTTCTAGAAACATTGAAAAACACAAAAGTTTTGGGGGAGAATTGGAACAAATACAGTGCTTTTTTCTTTTCAAAGCACTAGTTCATTATCCCTAAAATCATTTTTTGTTAACTTATCAGTTAATTTGGTTTGCTCATAAAATTATCATGTTTGATATGGACATGTGAAAGGCTGGGGAAAACGTTTTTTTAAAATATTTCCTTTTTTCTCCCCAGACCTTCCCCTCTTTTTTATTTACTCATAATCACACCCAAGCACCATGACTTAGTCCAGCCCAACTCACCTCATTGCTTTACAGTTCGTACATTTGTAGAGATGGAATCTTCTCTCTTTCCTCCCAATAACCTGATGGTCTTTTACTGTAACAGTTTTGTTTAAAAATTCAGTTCATGAAACATTTTTAAGCATTTGCTCTGTGAAGGGCACTGAATTTTAGACATGACGCCCTCCCTCCTGATGAAGGGATTTGTAGAGGGATGTGCTATTCTTCAGCTGCCCCCCAGTGTGAGTGGGGTCCCCTTCCTTCTTGTTCTTGTCTCTGTCTTTACTGAACTCCTCCAGCGAGGATCTGTCCGATGTCCTGGATTGTCCTGTTCTGGTTTATTTAACATTTCGTGATTATCAGGCACCGGCCTCTACGTTTCACTCTCGCTGTGTGACTTTTGGGGTGACACATCTTTAATAGCATCTTCTGTGTCACTTTGTGGGTAAGCCAGTATTGGTGATACGTTGCAGATATCACTTTTTCTTACCATTTCTTTCCGTTGCCTTTTGGGTCACTTGTAGTTTTTTTCCTTCTGAAATCGTGGTGTGTGTCTGCATTTGCTTTTCATGACAAACCAATGTAATACCAGGTAATGCCAGATGAGCGGGTTAGAGAGGTGCATAGTGATGTGGGATAGCCAGTGGAGTGCCGGAGTTGCAGTTTTTCCTTCCTTCTTGAAGAGATTCATAACATCAGGAAGAGGATGCCATGACTTGCAGGTGAATGGAATTTAAGTGAGGGAGGCTGTGCATAGTAACCTGCCTCACTTTCTCCTGGATCCAGTGGCAAGATGTAGATCAGGAGGACTGGAGACGGCCCAGGATGCAGTGGGGACCCAGAATGGAGAGAGAGGGGGCAAGTTGGCTCAAGGAAGGCTCCATGAGAAAGTGGCATTTGAGGTGGGTTTTAAAGGTGGTGACTGATCTTCAAGGTTCTGGAAGTAACATGAAAAAGTGCCTGAGGGCAAGAGAAAGCATGACACAGGTCTAAGGGTGGTGAGTAGTCTCATCTGGCAAGTATAGAGTTTTCACTGTGTTTTGTAGACAGTAAGGCACACCATGGAAGGGTTTGGGGCAGAGAAATAACAGGACCAGAAGCGTAAGAAAGATTCACCAGGCAGCTGTTTGAAGAATGGATTATTTGGGATGGAAGGGAGAAGAATCCTTCTTAGAAGGTTCTTGTAAGCTAATCCAGACAAGCAGAAGTAAGGTCTATATTAGAGTGGTGTCCGTGGGAAGAGAGGAGAGCGGATCAACAAGAGTAGTGAAAAGACCTCAGTGCTGGTAATGAGGAAGAGGAAGGAAAGGTCCCAAATAACACCAAGATTTCAGACCCAGGAGACTGGATGAGTTGTGGTGCCATTGACAGAAGTAGCAAGTACCTAAATGCTTAAACAGGAAAGGGCAATTATTGCACGTGAGTGTAAACTTCTCAAGAAGTCATGCCAGAGAACCTCATTGTCTTTGTGACTGTTTTATTAGGGGATCAAAGGAATATCTCAGACGCAGCATCACTGGGTGCATTCCAGCAAGGCATTTGATAAAATAGCTCGTGATAGTCTTAAGGATGAGATGGAGAGGGGGTGGAGCCAAGATGGCGGCGTAGAAGCAGCAACACATCGCAGCTCTCACATAGCCACCCCAAAATACCCATAAAATAGGACTCTAAACCAATCCTGGAACTCCAAAACGCACACAAAGATACTTCCCACTAAAGTC
>CM053583.1:191180926-191216728 GCA_028627135.1 Pseudochirops cupreus
AAAAAAAAATTAAAAAAAAAAAAGAAAAAAAAAAGGATGAGATGGAGATGTGTGGGCAGGACTTTCAGGTGGTTTTACCTGGTGTCTGTGAACACTTGTGTTTTGTTTTGGAAAATGTTGATAATTGTATTTCAGACTAACTAGTTTCCTTCGAGATCCTATGTATTTCATTTCATTCATTTAAAATCATAATTCTCATAAAGGGTCCCAGGCTTCACCAGACTGTTAATGGGATCCATGACGCACAAAGAAAAGATTAAGAAGAATAACATCTAGCATTTATATAGTGTTTTAACATTTGCTTAGAACCCCTCAGTTTTATGGATTCATAACAGGTCGGATGCCTGAACTCAGAGAGCTAGTTAATGGATCACTGTTGCCTTGGAGAGAATTTCAAAATTCCTAAGAATTCTAAAGAAATATTCTGTTATATTGCTTATATAAAATTGGTATGTAAATGTGAAGACTACACACGTAAGAACTTTAAAAACTAGAGAATGTGGAGTGATTCCAGATTATAATCTTCTTTTTACAATAAGATACTTTTAGTATTATTTTTTTCTGATACTGTAATGACATTTCATGAGTTTATATGTTCTTTTTCTACAGTTTATGCAGCAGTATAATCACTACAAGTCCAATGTGGAAATTTTCAAATTACAACCAAATAAACCCAGCAAAGAACTGGCTGAATTGGTGATGTTCTTGGCCCAGGTAAGGTGGCACCCGTGGAAGACACACTTGTTGTGTCCCTTGGGGATCTCTGACCCACCATTGGTGTTTCCTGTGCATGGCTTCAAAATTGTGCCGGTCACTGGACCTCACTTAAACATCATGTGCTTGCCAGCTTTTTTCCAGCTTCGTAGAAGAGTGCCGTCGTCTCAGTTGTTGCTTGATAACTGACGTAGAAACAAGTTAAGACTGTTTGCCCTAAGCTGTTGTTCTTTTCCTTGGCTTCGGTGGAATCTCTTGTGTCTTCCTGTGTTATCTCTGAAAATGTTAATAGAGTACTTTATTATGGAGCATGCCACATCAAAACATTCTTGCTTTCCATTTTTTCTGGGTAGATTTTGTGGATCAGAATAAACACAGGCTCTTGCTCGTGTCCCAGAATCTATCTGGAAGGGGTGATCCATCCAAGGTTGTCAGAGGTTGTGCCAGTGGAGCACACACCTTTGTAGTAGATGAGTCTTTGAGCTTCAGCCTGCCGTGTCTTGTGCCAGGCCCGGCTTACCTTAGCTAAGTTCAGAGAGGCACATCACCAGTACAGAAGCCAGCTTAGCTGCAGTTTTTGTGCATTAGGCTTAAAGCAAGGGGGTCCCTACTTCCCTTTTTCTTCTTTGTATCTGCTTGTGGGGACCCCAGCTGTGCCACAAGTTCAGGAAAGGGTTACTCTGCTTAACCAAAGGGGCTCCATTGAAAATTGTGCTTAAGATATTAGGAGGTCTAGGTTTTGGAACAGAATAAGGCTCTTCATAGAAACAGGAGAGACATTTGTTAGCAGCAATTATACAGACCTAAACAAAATGGCAGGCATTTGGTTTGAGAGTACAATGATAATGGTACTACTTGCCATTCCTGTTCCTAAAAAAAAATTTAAATCTTAATGATCCTTGAGTGAAGGCACAGAATTTAAGATTCATTTTGAGATGACCCAATAAACATTTCAGTGGAAGGAAGGAAGGAGGGAGGGAGGGAGGGAGGGAGAGAAGGAAGGAAGGAAAGAAATTGTGCTTAGGTGACCCTGTGCCGTAGCAAAGTGACCCAGAGTGACGCGTCATTTGCTTCAAGCAGCCTTCAGTTTCAGTACTCTTAGACGTCATGATGCTCCCCTTCCTTTTTTTTGGTTGTGGTGTAAAAAGCCAATCTCTGGCCTCGACAAGACAGCCTTGCAGAGATCCTTTTCCATCCACCCATTTATCCCGTAAAACTCTGAGCAGTCTGACATGCCAGCCAGAGAGTGGTCTTTGTTGCTTGGAGCAAGTGTGGCTGCTGGGTGAAGAGACTCTTGACCGGAGCAATTACGGGCATTTCTTGCACTGCAGGGAGATCATGAGCACTTCACGTGTCAGAGGGTGACTTTACAGCCCCTGGAGGTATATGATGATGAAGTGCCAAACCAGGTGTAAAGGTAGCTTGTAGGAAAAGGAATAAGCGTGAAGACAAAAGTGTCTGTAAAACACATTTTAGGGGGGAAAACAACAACAGTGAGTAGAAGGAAAGGGGGTTGACTTCTGTTGGTGTTTTAAAACATAGTTTTAAGACCCACCCTCTATCTCACCCTACAGGAAAGTAAGGGGGGAGGGGGGTGATGTAAGGGAGGGCAGATTGGGGGAGGGGTAATCAGAAGCAAAGAAGGAGGAAGGAGAGAATAGAATAAATAGGGGGTGGGATAGGATGGAGGGAAATATAGTTAGTCTTTCACAACATGACTGTTATGGGA
Organism: Pseudochirops cupreus; assembly: GCA_028627135.1. Taxonomy (NCBI): domain Eukaryota; kingdom Metazoa; phylum Chordata; class Mammalia; order Diprotodontia; family Pseudocheiridae; genus Pseudochirops; species Pseudochirops cupreus. Next base: position 191,183,370 of record CM053583.1, read on the forward strand.
ATGTTTTGTGTAACTACACATGTATGACCTATGTTGAATTGCTTGTTTTCTCAATGAGGGTGGGTGGGCAGGTAAGAAGGGAGAGAGTTTGGAACTCAAAGTTTAAAAAAAATGTCAAAAATTGTTTTTACATGCAACTGGGAAATAAGATATACAGGCATACAGGGGTATAGAAATTTATCTTGCCCCAGGAGAAAGTGAGGGTAAAGGGGCTGGGGTGGGACATGATAGAAGGGAGGGCAGACTGGGGAAGGGGTAATCAGATTGCCATCTTGGGGTTGGGGGGAAAGGGAGAGATGGAGAGAAAATTTGGAACTCAAAATTGTATGGAAATGAATGTTGAAAACTAACAATTAATTAATTAATTAATTTTGAAAGAAAGACGTACCCTCACACTGTTCTAGACTCAGAAGAGTCTCTGCTGTGTTACAGATTGGCCACTGTTATCCAGAACATCTGGTTGACTTCCCCCAACAGCTGAAGGAGCTCCTTTCTTACAACCACACGGTCTTGGATGCAGGTCTTCGAATGGTGAGATCGGGGCTTGGATTAATAAAGTTACATTCTGTTTCTTCTTCGGGGTTTTTGGTTTTTAGCCTAATCTGCACTTCTTAAAAAGTGTCGATCTTAAACCTGAGGGCAGGAGGCCTTGTAGGAGTTGGGAGCAGAGTGCCCCCGCTCCTTTCTCCCTTAGGAGAGTGGTCTTTTGTCTTCAGAGGGCCTGCCATTTTATCGGGACTCACGTCCTCGGGCCCATCTCCGCTTCCTTCTCTCCCGCAGCTGGCTGACTTTACTGAGATCACGTCCATCTGACACAGAATCTTCCGCCTTCCTTCCTTTGTCAGTCAGTTGCCAGGTGCCGTGGGTTCTGCCCCAACGGGCACAATTACAGTTGTTCCCCCTCATTCAGGCCTTTGTTTCTTTCATCTAGCCCGTTGCTGGGTTTTCCTGCTTTCATTTGGCCCATAGTGAGATCCTCCATCAGAAGATGTGTCGTAAGCTCAGCCCTAGGAAGCTGTGTCCCCCCAGGGCTGTCGACTCATAGATGACCGTGCCGAGCAGGCCAGCGGGCTGCTGGTCCAATGCCTGCCTTAGAAGCTGGGTCTCACTCCTCAGTCTTTCAGTCACACCCCACACCCCTCCAGCCCTGGGCTGCCAGGTGCCTTAGGGTCTCGGGCTGAACTTGAACACAGGTGTCAGAGTAGAGTTTGCTTGTTCTCTCTTTCCCCAGACATTCTGCAAAGCTTTGATGTTGCTGAGAAACAGGAATCTCATCAGTCCAGCCAGTTTGTTAGAGCTGTTCTTTGAACTCCTGCGTTGCCATGACAAGCTTCTGCGAAAGGTAGGGAGCAGAGTGATTGATCGTCCCTTGGGACGAGTGGTCTCCTAGCAATCACTAACGTTCGTGGAGTGCTTTGGAGGGGTTTGTGTTCTTTAAATGAGTGGTATTTTCCTCTTTCGTGTAATTAATGTGGGGCGGGTAGGTGGTGCAGTGGATAGAGTTCTGGGCCTGCAGTCAGGAAGACCTGAGCCCAAATCTGGCCTCAGACACCGCCTAGCTGTGTGACCCTGAGCAAGTCACTTAACCCTATTTGCCTCAGTTTCTTTGTCTGTCAAAGGAGCTGGAGAAGGAAATGGCAAGTATCTTTTCCAAGAAAACCCCAAATAGTCATGTAGAGTCAGACACAAAACAAAACAAAATAGTAATTAGTGTTGTTTGGCCTTCATTTTCAAAGAGGACCATACATCAGGAAGGTCATGCCATGACTTGTAAGTGAATTGGATTTAAGTGAGGCAGGGCTGTGCAAAGTCAGCAGCCCCACTTTCTCCTCTGGAGCCATCTGGGTCCGGTGGCCAGACATTGATCAGGAGGACTGGAGATGGCCCTGCATGCCATGGGAGGCCTTGGCCTTTCTAAGGGGGAAGAGAGATGATGTCCTTGAGTCATTCAACATGGTAATGATCGAATGTGTTGAGAAATCTTATTTGTTCTTAAGGCCTTTAAATGGGATTTTTTTTTCTTTCCTCAGACTTTGTATACTCATATTGTGACTGATATCAAGAATATTAATGCCAGACACAAAAACAATAAAGTGAACGTTGTGAGTACTCTCCTGCTTTTGGCTTTCTGTGATGCCCACGGCGGCCGGCTCGTCCTGACACTCTGGGCTTCTCTTTCCATTCAAGGTGCTGCAGAACTTCATGTACACCATGTTAAGAGACAGCAATGCCACAGCTGCCAAAATCTCTCTGGACGTGATGATCGAGCTGTACAAGAGAAACATCTGGTGAGGAGAGAGCGTCTTACAGCCAAGCCCCCGTCTGCCCCCAGACCAGCTTGGCTGCTCACACAGAATGCATAGAGAACTTTGTTTCTTTCGTGATTTCACGCTTTCCCCCACAATTTAGTTCCTGATTGAGCCAGAAAGTGAAGACACAAAAAAATCTTGACGAACATCGTAATTTTTCTGAGCACTGTCATAGAATCAGTCTTAGACAAGGAACACTCTAAGAGTCTCCTGTAAACTGGGCGATGGTGCGGGGCACCCCTCAGTACCATGCTGCTTTCTTTAAACGCTGGCCTCTAAATACTCCCATTTAAACTTTTTATATATGCATGCAACACACACACACACACACACACACCCCCCTCTTCTTCTCTGTGATCAGTTTGTAGCAGCCACTGTGTGCAGGAGAAAGAAAGAACTACTAGATGTCGGTGAAAAATTTCCATGTGGTTTTTGACAAAAATATTTTCTTACAGGAATGATACCAAAACTGTCAATGTGATCACAACTGCATGCTTTTCTAAAGTGACTAAGGTGAGACTCCGTGTGAAGCTGCAGGAAGCACTTCTGATGGGGTTTTGTATCCCAGGGTTTCAAGCACGTGGGGTGTTGGGAAAGAGGGCAGCTTTCAGCTAACAATTTATTTTTCTTTCATCTAACTATTTTCTATCTTCCCTCTCATTTGAAAAAGAAAAAACAAAGCCCTTACAACAGATACTCATAGTGAAGCGAGACAAATTCCCACGTTGGCCGCATCCAAAAAATATGTGTTTCCGTCTGACCCCTGCGTGAAGGGGTCCTTGGGAATCCTGTCTGGTCATTTCGATCAAAAGTGCTTAATTAGGCCTTTCAGAGTTGTTTTTCTTTATCATGATGTTATTGCTTTAAATGTCTTGTGGTTCTGCTAGTTTCACTCAGTATCAGTTCATACAAGTCTTCTCTGGTTTCTCTGAAGCTGTGTCACCATATATTCAGCCGTATAAAATATATTCCATTACAGCCCTATACCGTATGTCATTCAGCTTCCAGTTTCTTTGCCACCAAAAAAAGAGGTGCTATAGTTTGAAACATGAGTCTTTTCCTTCTGTTTTGGATTTTTTGGGGGGATAGGCCTGGTGATGGTCTTGCTGGGTCAGAGGGTATGCACAGTTCAAAAACTCGTTGAACATATTTCCAGATTTTTTTTCTAGAATGACTGGATGAGCCCCCTAACATTCGTTTTCCCACAAAGATAGGAAGCCTCAGCGTTTGACGTTTTCCCCCTTTGTCGTCTTTGCCCGTCTCGGGCACGTGAGGAGGGGCAGCCTTTCTTTTGCTTATGGGTCCTTTTCCCTGTTATTAGTGTTCTGGGGCATTTTCCCATGTAGCTCTTCATAGCTTGGATTTCTCCCTCTGAAAACTGTCCATTGGGCTCATTGGGCCGTCTGTCAGGAGGCTTATTTTCTAATGAAGCCCCCTGTACTCTTTAAGCAGCTGGCCAACTTGAGACATGAGAAAAAAACCAAAAAATACTGTGTTGTTATACCGTTAGAACAACTTTAGTATGGTTGTAGTAAAAGACAGCATCCTGAATTCGGTTCTGATATCGTCTATAACAGTCGAATTATTATTAGCTTATTATTAAATAATCATCAGATAGATAAATAATTAGATAATTTATTTAATATTATTATTAGTAGTAGTCGTAGTATTATCCCCCATAATAATAACTAACTTTTCTGTGGCTCTTTAAGGCTTGGGAAATACCTTACAAGTATTTTATCTCGTTTTATCCTCAACCACCCTGGAAAGTAGGTGTTATGAAGACAGTCATAACAAGCAGAGATGAAGTGACTTGCCCAGGGTCACGCAGCTTGTGTCTGAGGCCCGGTTTGGGCTCGGGTCTTCCTTGTGTCAGGTCCAGCCCTCTGTCCACAGTGCCACGTAGCTGCCTCTTATTCCTAAAATGAGTTCTCAAGAGGGAGAATGTATAGTTGGCACACCAAGTCACTGCTTATGAAAATGGGCTAAGCTCCCAAATGAGAGAAAGCTTTGTTTTTAGATTCTTCTGACTTTTTTTTTTTTTACTTAGCTTTCTTTTTTCTTCCCGGCCAACTGTAATGAGACATTCCCTGGCGCTGTGTCATGAGTATGAATGTTTATGATCATCAGGAAGTAGGAGAATTTGTGTCCCCGCAAGTTTGTGTGATGCCAGATGTGGTGGGGAGAGGGCGAGCTGTATTCACACAGCTGTGCTGTGTCCTGAAAGAGCCGCATGGGGTGGGTTTGTTAAGAAGTGAGCCAGGAACAGTCACACTTAGAGGCTTAATTTGTGGATCACACACTTGACTCATTTTTGCCTGTAAATCAGTACTTTTCTTGACCGTTAGGGGTAAGCCTAGCGTGGCCCAAGATAAGAAGTGGGGAAATGAGATTCCTTCCCCTCTCTGTAGAGGTGGAACACTAGCTACGGCTGCAGATTGTTGCTTCTGACTCAACAGATGATCTGGTTAGCTTTGCTGAATTGTTTCTTGTGTTTTTCATTCATTATTATAAGAGATCGCAAGCTGGGGCAGCTAGGTGGCACAGTGGATAGAGCACTGGCCCTGAAGGCAGGAGGGCCCAAGTTCAAATGGGGCCTCAGATACTTGTCATTTAATAAGTGACCTTGGGCAAGTCACTTAACCCGGATTGCCTCACCAAAAACAACGCACACCAAAAAAAGATAAGTGAGATTGCAGGCTGGTAGGAGAAGGGAGTGAGGAGTGTATTTGGAAATGAAATTGCTGCAGAACTAAAGACGACACTCTTGTTTTTAAAAATTAAGTGGAATCTTGCTGACTCTGATTGCTGCCCTCGCTGCTCCCCTGGCTTTCCCCAGTTTTGACCCCGCTGACTCTTGTCTGTTTACGGGGCCATCTCGAATGTGTCTGCCTTTCTTTGTGCTCTTTAGATACTCGTTGCCGGTTTAAAATTCTTCCTTGGTAAAGACGAAGATGAGAAGCAAGAAAGTGATTCTGAGTCCGAGGTTAGTTGCCCTCTCTCCCCCTGGGGAGGTGTATTCTGCAGAGCCTACAGCTCCTCCGCTGGGTGTCACGTCTCAGCAGAGTTCCACAAGACACCTCGGTCTGTAAAAGGCCTGTCTTAGTTAGGGTCAGTCGGGCACTGACGCTCAAGGCCGCTACTGGTGTGAGGGACATTCAGCTTCAGAAGAATGCCCGCGTCAGCGAGGTTGGGGCGTAGGACAGCTTTGTCTGTAGTAGAGCCTTTTTGCACAGCTCCCCTTTAATGTTGGTGGTATATTTAAGATGCCTTGTTTGTGGCAAATGATTGTCTTTCTGATCAATAAAATGGGCCTGCTTCAGTTGTATTCTGGGGTTTGAAGCTATAGTTTCTGGCCAGGTTTCCCCATAACTTGGGGTGGGGTTGTGGAGGGGATGTTGTTACAACTGGCTGCCGCAAGGAAGATAAGGAAAGAGTGTGTAACCTGAGAGCTTCGGAGGGAAGCTCTGGGTTTGCTTAGGGGTGGAGGGTGAGCTGGAGGAGAGGAGACAGTAGCTGCTTCTGTGGAAATTTGACTTGCTCTGAATTTTACTCTGGTCATTTTTTTCTTTAGGATGATGGGCCCACAGCAAGAGATTTGCTTGTTAAATATGCCACAGGAAAGAAAACCTCCAAACACAAAAAGAAATTGGAAAAGGCCATGAAAGTCCTGAAAGTAAGGCCACCTTGGGGGGTGAGGTGACATTTATATGTGGTGGATGTGATGCAGAAGGGGCATCTCAGAATTTGGGGGAAACCCCTGCTACAGAATACTTAAGAAATTTTTTTCTAATAAAAGATGTAAAAAAAAAATTATAGTAAAAGAAAAAAAACAATATATTGGCATAGGACAAATCTGAACTTTTCTGATGAATGAAAGCGACTTCACTATGGCATCTTCTGTGACTTCATTCAAATAGGGCTTCCATTGTTCTTGGGCCAAAAAGACCTGTGTTTCTAATTAAGGATGAACAGAGGATACTGTCTCATTCTTTTTGTTGGGCCAGGTGATTTTCAGTCATGTCCCACTTTTTGTGACCCCATTTAGGGTTTTCTTGGCAAAGATACTGGAGTGGTTTGCCATTTCCTTCTCCAGCCCATTTTATAGATGAGGAAACTGGGGCAAATAGGTTCAGTGACTTGCCCAGGGTCACACAGCTAGTAAGTGTCTGAGCCCAGGTTTGCACTCAGGAGGATGAGTCTTCCTGATTCTGAGCCCAGCGCTCCAGCGCCGCCTCACTGCTGCACACTGTCTGATATAAGACAGCGCATGCAGAGGGCACTTAATATTTGTCGATCATCATTTTTTCCGTTTTGTTCTCCACGTGCACATTTCATACTTGTATGTCTTGCTTTTTAAAGTTAGGAGCTTAACCATCAACAAGTAGAAATAATGTAACTGAGAACAACATCAAAGATTTGATATACCTGAGTTCAAATCCTGCCTCAGACGCTTGACACACTTACTAGCCGTGTGACTTTGGGCAAGTCACTTAACCCCAATTGCCTTCCCCCCCAAAAAAAATTTGATATAAAGCCACAGACCTGCTGTTTACAGTTTGTCTTCTTTTGTCTGTGAACCTAAGTCATCAACACACATGAACATCTGTGTACAAAGAGGAGGAAAGCATCTTATTAGAAACTGGGCTCATGTATGGTTTGGTTTTTTTAAACATGTGCATATATTTGTGTGTGTGTGTATGTGTGTGTGTGTACATATATATATACATATATATATATATGTATATGTATATATATATATAAACACACAAAGTGTGGATGTATGTACAGTTTGCTTTTTTAAAGACAGATATATCAAGTTAAAAGAGCTCATGTTACCTCTAAAGTTAGTGATGAAATTCCCCTGTTTGTCCCATGCCCCCTTGTGGACCCCCCCCCCACACACACACACACAATCCCCAGGTATATTTTTCCCAGTGTAGTTGCTGGATTAAACCTCCCAGTGCTTTCTCAGTGTCAGAGCCCGTCACACCCCGGGTTCGCCTTGGTCTTAGCTGGAGGTAGGCTGTCCAGGAGGTCTGCACTTTCATAGTCTTAGCAGAGCGGAGCCTTCCGAAGCTCCTTTTAGGGATGGTTTGAGGAATTTTATGATTTGGAACTTGACCTCATGTAGCGATGTTGGCTGTGCCGTGAGCAGTCCTGCTTCTACAGTGGGCATTGATAGCAGATTAATTCCTAGGACTAAATACCACTGTTTTTTCTTTCAGAAACAAAAGAAGAAGAAGAAGCCAGAGGTCTTTAATTTCTCAGCCATTCATTTGATTCACGATCCCCAAGGTATTCAAACACGGCCTTCCAGGCCTGTTACTGTGCGTGGCCGATGCACCCTACCCGGCTTGTCTCACAAGACTCAGATGGCAGACGGCTTCTCTGCCTAGTGCATTCCCTATCTAGACGCGGGTGGAGATTTGCTCCCTAGATGGAGCGCAGATGAATCGGTCTTTTCCTTTGGGTGTTAAAGCCTGCACTTCTGAAATCACTTGATGTGGCTTGGACTCCTCTTCCCTTGGATTTCGTTTTTATTTTTTCAGAAACTGCAAACACATAGATAGGTGATTCTGTGTCTGTCTGCCTCATTTCACGTTACTCTGTTTTCCCAAGCCTTGGCGTCAGGACTCTGACTCTCGAATGCATCTGAACCATTGTCTTACCTCTCCTTGCTCTTGCCTCATTCAGTCCTGGTAAGTAGCCTTTGTGCCCGTGATTAGTCACTACTCTGACTCTCTGTGTCACAGATTTCGCAGAGAAGCTTCTGAAGCAGCTGGAGACCTCTAAAGAGAGATTTGAAGTCAAGATGATGCTCATGGACCTTATCTCCAGATTAGTGGGAATTCATGAGGTTTGAAGCATTTTGTGAATTTTTTTAATAAGAAGTAGTGAAATGGGTTTGGGATTTCAGCAGACTCAGACAGAAAGGATATTGGAGGATTGTTTCTAACAGTGGGGTCTTAGATCCAACCCAGTTGCAACCTCAGACAGCTCTTTAGTTCTGTGTGTTCTAGAAAAAATGGATCACTGAAAAGGAACAATTTCCGCAGGGCTCCCACAGGGATCCCTCCAGTTTTAGATCATGGGTCTTAGATTTAGAGCTAGAAGGAGGAATCTAATCCTGTCTCCTCCTATAGATGAGGAAATTGAGGTCTAGGGAGATGAATTGACTTGGAGTAACATAGAACAGGGATCTGAACTGTTCATTCTTCACAATCCCATCCCCCATATTTTATGCCATTGGTTCTGAAAGGAGGCCACATGGCAGAAAAAATGCCTCCACTTTGCATCAACCTCTGAACAGAAGCCAAGGATGCAGGCAGAAGCTAACGGGACAGTCTATACATGGGAAGTTCCTGCTTAGTCTCATGGATTATTCTGGCAATTCACTTTGTCAGAAAGTCTCTTCTTGGGAATAAAGGGTATTGAAGCTTTTCTCTCCGGCTGTAATTTCTGGAGAGCCGGGGTTGTAGGAGCATGGCAGGCCAGATTTGGAAGTTCAGAAGACTGACCTTAGACTTGTTCATACAGTACAACCTTCTTTGCCAAATACAAGGGGCAGCATTGCCTGATGGGGAATCATTCTTAGAACTGCACGTAGGAGCCTTTGTACTCTTAGAAAGATCGGAATTTAAGAACACCAAGGTGCGTCAATTGATGCGGTGCATTTTTTTTAATCCCTAAGACAAAGAAAATAGAGATAGTAGGATGAACATTTTTATTTCCAAGTAAAATTCTAATTTTTGTGTCTGTTGCTATGCCTGACCCATCCAGCATTGGGGATATTAACATGAAGTACTATCTCCTTCTCCACAGCTCTTCCTTTTTAACTTCTATCCCTTCATACAGCGGTTCCTCCAACCCCATCAGAGAGGTGAGCCACGTCCTCTTTTGTCTTATAGATCTTGGGGACGATAATAGAAGAGCTATTTAAAGCCTCTTGTTTTGACTTCATTGATCAGAAGTGAAATGTTCTCTAGACCAGAAGGCAGGGATATAGGATTTAGAGCCGGGGGAGGGACCTCAGAGGTCGTCCTTTTGATCATGGCTCAGGGGAGCAGATTTGTCCTAGGAGTTCATTGATTTCCTCCAGGTGACCAATGTTGTAAAAGCAGAGCCGGGGATAGAGGAAGTGGGTGTATTCGTTTGTGTGGTTTCCCATCTTTATAATAATAGGCAGAATCAGTGGGTTCCTATAACAGGAGGTCCTTTTACAGAGCTCCGATGGGGGAAGGGGGTGGGGAAGGTCAGAGATTATGTGCCAGGCACTGTGCTGAGCTCTGGGCATACAGATAGAGCAAGCAAGGTGACCTGCCTTCGGAGAGCTTCCATTCTCATGGGGAAAGACCTTCTCAGTACATAGAGAGGAGCTGGGAATGAGAGTGTTGGTGAGGAGGGGTGGAAGGGAGAAGAGGGTGTGGTGGAGGCCCTGACTCCAGCAAGCTAAGGCCAGAGCCATGGGAGCCAGGCTGGGGTCCAGATTTCCAGTGGGATGGGAAGAATTGGAGGATAGGACCGTGGGAAGGAGATGAATTCTGTTGGTACAGGGCTTTTTTGTTCATTTGTTTTGGTCTAGATGGCCTGTGACTTCATTGATTTGGGGAACTTTCAGTGTGGAAACTCTCTCCACTGCTCCAGATCACTGGGGCACTCAGAAGTCAGTCCTTAGTCCAGGCCACACAGCCCATCTGTGTTGGAGGCAAGAGGAGCCAGGGCCTTCCTGATGCCCAGAGTGCTTGGTCCTCTTGGTCCCCTGTTCTCTGGTATCTGCTCTGTCACTCCTGTGTGACACACATCCAGGGGCTTCTCTGCCTTTCAGCATCAGAAGCAGGACCAGGAAGAGAGATGCCTCCACCCTGGTTTCCCCCTGTGTACCTCCCTGCTCCTGTGTGTGTGTGTCTGCCTTGGAATCGCTCAGAGAATGTTGGCTTCTCAAGAGCAGGGCAGGCTTGCTTTGTTTTGTGTCATCAGCGACATTTCCACAGTGTGTAATTAGGGAGAGCCTGCTGATTGGTGGATGTATTGATTACTGCCAAGGAGCCCAGCCCCCTCTGAACTGGGGCAGACCTGGGCCTCACCCCAATTTCCAGGGGCATGCCCATGGGGGCATCTGGTTCTGGAACCATTGTTGGTGGTGGTCTGAGGCTTTGATGAAACACTCTACATTTCAGTAAAAAATATACCTGTGAACAACCTTTTCCTGCTCTCTTCATGTTTCAGAGGTGACAAAGATTCTTCTCTTCGCTGCCCAAGCTGCCCATCAGCTTGTGCCCCCTGAGGTGAGTGTGACCTTTGTGACCTTTCCTGCCCAGTTTGGGGCTGGCACGGGCAGGGCTGCTGGTTGGGAATGCCAGGTTGGTTTTAGTTTATTTCTTTATGATGATAGATAGGGGTAGATAGGGCAGCTAGGTGGGGCAGTGGATAGAGCACCGGGCCTGGAGTCAAGAAGACTCATCATCCTGAGTTCAGATCTGGCCACGGACACTAGTTGTTTGACCCTGGGCAAGTCACTTAATCCCGTTTTCCCCCTTTTCCTCATGTATAAAATGATTTGGAGAAGGAAATGGAAAACTACTCCCTTAGCTTTGCTAAGAAAACACCAAAAATGGGCTCACATAGAGTTCATGGTAGCCAGGATCATAGGACCATAGGCTGAGATCTGGAAGGGACCTGACACCCCCCTCCCCCACCCCCATCCCCATCATACAGATGAAGGAGCTGAGGCACAGGGCTCGTGGGTGTTTGCCCAGGTATACACAGCCAGTGAGTGTCTGTGACAGGTGCTGAGCTCAAGTTTCCTTGTCTCCAAGTTCAGTGCCTTTTCAGTTGGAAAGTGGCGTGAAAACTGAGAGCAGGGAATGACCTTGTAATCCAGAATAGCTGTCTCTGATTTTACATCTTGCTGGGTCCTAGAGGTGGGATGTTTTGCTTAAGTTTGTATAATTGGGTTACTGGCAGAGCTGGCCATAAGACCCAGTCTCCGGACTCCTCATCCATCCATCCTTCTTTCCATCCATCCCTCCCTCCATCCATCCATCCATCATTCCATACATACATACACATACACCCTTCCATCCATCCATCCTTCCATCCATCTGTCCATACATACGTACATACATTCTTCCATCCATCCATCATTCCGTACAGACATACATATGTCCTTCCATCCATACATCCTTCCGTGGCGCCACTTCCAGGGGTCATTGAGATGTCTGAGATAGGCCGAAAGCCATCTCCCCAGAGCAGGGAATGATGTATGGTGCCTCAGCAGAGTCTCCATGTTTGTAACCTTGAGCAAGAGAAGGAAGGTGGCTCACTAATTCTTTTAGGGTGAGGAGTTACTTAGAAGTTAGGCTTTTCTTTATAATTGAAAGTGGTGCTGGTCTGGGGTAAGGAGATGCCTCTTGCCCTACTGGAAAGTCAGAGGGGTGATGGGGGAGGACATAGGAGAGAGCAGATTGGGGGAGGGGGAATACAGGGGGATGGCTGTTTTGGGGGGGGTGGGTAGGGAAAATATGGAGAGAAAATTTGTAAGTCAAAATCTCGTGGAAATGAATGATGTAAACTAAAAATAAAAAAAAAGTTAATTAAAAAAAAAAAGAAAGTGGTGCTGGTTTGTCAGGCTGTGTGTCCTGCTAGAATCCTAACACTGAAGGACAGTAGCCTCGGTGATCTTTGTTGTTCCCTCATGGTCTTAGGGGGATTAACTGCAGACCTGAAGATTGAGTTGGTTTTCCTTTGGCGATGATGATTTGTGTGTTGATGCTGAAGCTTGTGCTCCTGTACACCTGGTTCTGATTCTCTTCATTTCTTCCCAACCATTGCCAATGCAGATTATCGAGTCCTTGCTCATGACTGTGGCCAACAATTTTGTCACCGACAAGAACTCTGGGGAGGTTATGACTGTTGGGTAAGTAGCATGTGGTTATGGCAAATAACCCTGTTGTACAATTGTCTAAGGATGCAAAGCTTAGCTGTCATGGCAACCAGAGGCAACACTTCTGTAATTATCAGCTTTCGTTCTCCAAACTCCACAGCCTAGGATTTTGTTTGAAACAGAACTTGTACATTTATTCCAGTGTTGAGCAGGAAAGGGAGATTTTTCTGTGATTCCTTTTTACCTTGTACATTCTTCTGTCTGTGGTCAAATGATTCTCTTCTGTAGTTTAGGGACTGAAGCTTCATGGACTGCAAGGTTAGGCATGAAACCCCTCCCCCAGCCAGTGGCCAGGCTCTGAGCTAAATTGTGTGCATGGATCTCCTGGGCAAGTCTGCATTTGTCTTGTAAGCACCTCAGGTGTTCTCAGGAGAACAAGTACACATTCCTGTCTTGGAGTTTGCTACTTACACCATTATTTTACTAGTTAGATCCAAAGACAATCAAGGAGAAAGTTCTGATAACTTCCCCATGAAATATTAAAAATGTCGCATTTCTCAATAATTAATTGGCTCAGTTGATAAAAACTAGGCAACCCTTCTTTGCCATTAACAGTCTGTCTCTTCTCTCTGTATCAAACCCTGGTCTTGTAGCCTTAGGCAAACATCAGAGTTACTAACGATATAATGTTTTGTAACAAACAGTACAGAGACATTGAAATGTTTCAGCAGCTCCGAGCTTAGGAGGGCAGGTAGAAGAAGTCTGTCCAGAATCGGAGATGTCTCCTCCATAACAGTTAATGACAGCTAACTCCTCGGGCTCTCACCAGATGGTATTTAACCCTCACTTCCTCATGGAGTGACTGTCTCCATCTTTGGCCCTCTCAGATAATGACTGTTAAACTGTAGTCAGTTGGTCAATACACATTCGTTAAGCAACTTCTACATATAAAAAAGACAGCTCCTGCCCTCAGGAGCTTACTGACTGATGGAAGAAGCCCAGGCTGAAAAGGAAGCTGAAGGGTGGGGGTGTTAGGGAGCGGGGGTGGGGGGGGTGAGAAGGGAGGGAATATGGTGAAAAATTACAAAGCCAGCTGGGAAATGAGAAGACTGGCCTGGGGTCCTCTTTGAATGGAGGTTCTCCACCCTCCACTGAGAGGCTCCCAGGAGTCGAGGGTACTAGTGAGGTGTGAGCACCAAGTCTGATCCTCCAAGATGATGAGGTCGCTGTGGCTGTGATGGAGCACACTCTACCCCTCCAAAATTCTGTCCTTGATTGAGAGCATTTTTTCATATGCTTATAGATTTCTTTAATTTCTTTCTCTGAAAACTGCCTGTTCATATCCTTTGACCATTTGTCAATTGGGGAATGACTTGTATTCTTATAGATTTGACTCTTTCCCATTGTTCATTCCATGGGTTGCAATCCTTTATAACCTGTCTAATGTGAAAGTATTTGCAGATCCTGTACTTGATTGCATGCCGCCATGGGGGAAGGAGTGGTAGGGGGAGAAAATTTGAAACTCAAGGGATTGTGGAACTGAATCTTGTTAAACTAAAAGTAGACAAACAAATTAATAAAGACAAAAAAAATCTGTCCTTGAAATGAACAGTAACAGTAAGCACCGTCTTTTTGCTGGGTGGCTCATCCTGCCTTGCTGGCCATTGGTTCTTATGAGCCAATCCTGCATATTTTTCTTCCTTCTTTAGAATCAACGCCATAAAAGAGATAACAGCCCGATGCCCTCTGGCCATGACTGAAGACCTTCTGCAAGATCTGGCCCAGTACAAGTCCCATAGAGACAAGAGTACGTGGGTTACTCTTTCCTGTGCTCACACACCCTGCTAGGTTGCTCGTTTCTGCTTGAGTACATAGTGGTTCTTGTTGATATTCTGGGCTTATGTGAGATAATCTTTGTCTAACATGTAGCCCAGTGCCAACAAGTGCTGGCTGGGGTTTTTTTGTTTGTTTTTTTGGAGGGTGGAAGAAAGGGCAGTTGGGGTCAAGTGACTTGCCCAAGGTCATACAGCTTAGTGCTGGCTGTTTTGTTGGCATTATTGTTCTCATTTGCCGGTGTGTGTCAGGGACTTTCTGGGATCTTTGATGTTACAGATGTGATGATGTCTGCTAGAACCTTGATTCAGCTCTTCCGAACCCTGAACCCACAGATGTTGCAGAAAAAATTCAGGGTAAGGTATCTCTGTGGGCACCAGTTTGGGGTTTGGGGTTTTTTTCTGGTAGTCATTAATTCCAAAGTGGTATTAAAAGTTGCATTTGGATTTTAGTGATCATGGAAAAAATACATCTGTATGTAAGCGTAGCCTTCTTTGTTTCTCCGAGAATACATCCAAAAAAGAAAGTTACAGATTTAAAAAAACAAAAGGAAACTCTGACAAGGGGCATCTAATTCACCTGTCAGGTGACATGTGCCCTTGGGAGTGGGGGGAGGAAATTGTGACTTGTGGCTTTGCAGGTCTGGGGTGCTGGGGAGCCAAGGTCAGGCCACTCATTGACCTCAAGATCACCTTGAACCCTCTTTAGGCCACTTCAACAACTGTTCTCCATGAGGTGTGATCCTTGCTCTCATGGACCTCAGAGTCTAGAGGAGGGATATGTCATTAGTAACTCTAACATAAAATAATAGATATATTAGAGGTACACAGCATCATCCCATGAGGAAGCATCGTTACCCCCTCGGGGATCAGGAATGCTTGGTGATGACCATGCTATCTGACCCAGGCTTCAGAGGTTGAGTGAAATTTTCATGGGGTGGCAGTGGGTGAGTATTAGGGCAGGGAAGTGGGAAAGCCAAGGTGGGCCCAGAGCACAGTGTGTATTTTGTTGTGTGTAGAACATGGGGTGCATGCCAAGAAGCAGCATGAGATAAGACAGGTAAGGTGAGACTGCCCAACCTTGTGTGGGCAGAATGCCCAAATGCCTCCCTGTGTAGCCTGAGTCAGCCAGGGACCTGGCCTCAGAGTTAGGAAGGTGGGTTTGAGTGGTGACTTCTGTAGCCCTGGACACTGGTAACCGCCTTCTCCTCCCGGATCCTTTCTCCTCTGGATTTCCTTGCCTGCTCTCTCTTTGTTTTCCTACCTGCCTCAGTTTCCTCACCTGTAAAAAAAAAAACCCAAAACTCCTTGGTTTGTGAGCTCTTTGGGGGCAGGTACAGTAAGTGCTTGTTATATGTTTTAGGGCAAACCCACAGAGGCTTCAGTGGAAGCAAGAATTCAAGAATACGGCGAGTTAGACGCTAAAGATTACATTCCAGGGGCCGAAGTTCTCGATGTTGAGAGAGAGGAAGCAAATGAAGAAGAGGACGATGGTTAGTGGCTTCATTGTTATTTGGTATGTCACCTTTGTTAGTGAGCTGGACTCCAGACCCCTGTACCCTTCACGGCCTCACGGATTTAGGGTTGGGCTCTCAGAGGCTATCAAGTCCAGTCCAGGGAAACCGAGTCACAGAGAGGCCAAGTGACCCAAGATAACCTCTAAGGGACTGAGCTGGAATCTGGACCCAGGCCTTCCTCCTTCTGGGCCCCTGCCCTCACATGCGTTATAACAGAAGTGTGCCTGGATTAGATCCAGGAGAGTTCTCCTTCCCAAGAGCAGGGCATCTGGTCACTTAGGAGAAACAGGTTCTGTGTTTGTGGACCATTGAATGCCCAGAACTAAAGATATGATGTGGTGGGGGTGGCCTCCTGTTGTCTTTCTAGGAGAGGACAAAGTGAACGCTCACCTAAGTAGTTGCCACTTTAGTTTTAGGAGGGAGCCTCTGGACACCTCTTAGTCAGGTCAGTTATGGACCCTGGCTCTTAAGGGTCAGCCAGGTGGCACGGTGGATGAAGCTCCTGATTTGGACTTAGGAAGACTTGAGTTTGAGTCATTGAACTCTGTGTCTTCAGGAGGAAGAAACCAACTCCCAGAGAAATTAGATGAAAAAGTAAAAGTCAGAACCAGGGTTCAAACTCAGGTGTCCTGGCTGCAGGCACATGGCTCTTCCCATTATGGCAGGCTGCTTCAGAGTCATTTTGTGTAGTGCAGATGGCTGGCCTCATGGCTGGGAGGCCCTGGGCTCGAGCCCCACCTCCAGCATGTGCTGGCTGGGGGACTCTGACCTGGGTCTGCCTTCGTCTCTGAGAGCTCTAGGCCACTCTCTGACACAGCGGGATTCAGAGAAGGAGGGATTTGCACCGATGGAGGGATTCTCATAGATCCAGACATGGAACAACAGTTCATCTGAATCGGAGGCGGGGGAGCTGGGGAGATAAAGGGGCTCCTGGGCCTGGTGTGGGCATTTCCCGAAGCTAGAGCATGCCTTGGGCTCGGTCTTTAAAGTCTTTTTTGTGTTTGTTTTCATAAACAGCATGTATTAAGGTATGAGGCAGAACTGTGGTTGGTGAATTGTATAGCCTTGTCCCGTTACAGATATGTTCAGTTAAAATTAGCCTAGTTGAGTCAATTATGTCCTTACTCCCTCTCCCTTGGCCAGGGAGGGCCTTCTGCCATCACCACCTTACCCTTTCTTTTGCCTGATTAACCTTTGACACCCGGGGGAGAGACTGCAAGCCTCTTGTGGTAACGTTCGTTCCCGTCCATCCAGATGTCTGGGAAAGCGCCAGCCTCAGTGAGGATGACGATGAGGATGGCGAGTGGGTCCAGGTGCACCATTCCTCTGATGAAGAGCAGCAGGAAATAGTAGGTCTTCAGACTCTCCCTTCTAAGGTACTCTGAGTTGTTAGGCCAGCTCCGCTTGGCCTGGGTCACTCAGTGCGTTGTCTTAAGACATGAATGGTCAAACCACCATTCGTGTGGGTGCGCCTTCGGGTGTCATTGCCTGTTTAACGTGTGTGTCTGTCTGTCTGTCTACAAGGCTGAGAAGCTAAAAAGTGTGCCAGTGGAGGAGCGCAAGGCCAAGGCGGCCGCGGTCAGCACCAGCCGCGTCCTGACCCAAGAAGACTTCCAGAAAATCCGCCTGGCCCAGCTTAGGAAGGAAATGGACGCTGCCCCGGGAAAATCCCAGAAGAGGAAGAATTTCGACATAGACAGTGAGGAGGAAGAAAGGTAAAGTGAGGCATCCCCTGAGAGGCAGGGACAGAAGGGGGCTGTGGGCCTTTCACCAGCCTTTCTCATGGGGCACCTTTTTTCCTCCAGGGGGGAGCTGCTTTCCTTGAGGGACATCGAACATCTCCATAAAAAACCCAAGTCTGACAAGGAGACACGCCTGGCCACCGCCATGGTGAGGGCCTGGGGCAGGGTAGGGGTGAGGGCTGTCAGATGGGACACCGAAGCCTTGGATTTGAGGCCAGATCTCGGGCTTCCTGCCGCTGGGGCCATGGTGCAGCCGGGCATGTCACATCTGTGCCAGGAGGGGAGCCAAGCACGTGGCCTCAGGGCCCTTCCGGCTCTCCTCCTGGGGCTCAGAGAGCCAGGCTGGAGAAATCGGGTTGCGTGGCTTTGTATGCTGTGGGTAGTCACGAATGCATGAAGAAGCATTTATTAAGCACTTGCAGTCACTGTGTTGGGTTCTAACATTCATATAGCTGTTCAAGGTTTATTAGCTCTATGCTCCTGACACCAACCCCTTTGTGGTAGATGTAATATGCCCATTTAAAAGATAAACTGAGGCAGACAGAGAGGAAGAGGGGAAGTGACTTGCCCGGGGTCACACAGCTAGCAAGTGTCTAAGGCAGGACTTGAACTCCAGTCTTCCTCGTCCAAGGCTTTATCCACAGTCCCTCCTCTGCCCCGCCCTGGCTTGTAGATCTTAACATTTGTACCCATGTTGAAAGTTATGGGGACGACAATCTAAAGGTAGCAAAGTGTATGAAATAAATAGGAAGAGAGAAGAGGAGTCTGTTCTTTTAGAAGAAAAACTCATGTTTTTGTACAACTAGGCCGGGAAGACAGACAGGAAAGAGTTTGTGAGGAAGAAAACCAAGCTGAACCCGTTTGCTAGTTCTACAAACAAAGAAAAGAAAAAACAGAAGAATTTCATGATGATGAGACACAGCCATAGCATCCGGTCCAAAACGAAACGTTCCTTCAGAGAAAAACAGGTGAGTCGGGCCCGCCCGTGGACGTAAAGTGGCTTCCCACTGGGACCGTCCGTTAATTCAGTTTTGTACGGCATGGTAGAAGAAGCCTCGAGGCCTGGTGAGGAGATGCGACTTCTGGGTCTCGTTCTGCTGGTCGGTGTCTTTGGGATCTTTGCCAAGTCATTTAAGGGTTGAATTAAGTGATTTCTAAAGTCCCTTCCAACCCTTCGGATTTTAGGATCCTGGGGCAGGGGAGGACTCATCTATTCACTGACTGGTAAGAGGGCAGTGACCTGGGCTGGGGGGGTCTCCGTCTGTGCCACAGCTGCTGTCCACATGGGTGCAGGCAGCATTTGATGAACAGCTGGGTTACTCACTTGAAATATTCCAGAAAATCTGCACTGATTTCTAAAGAATAAAGTTACAAAATTTAGGGGCTTCCCGCAGAGAAGGAAGATTAACTAATGACAAGATCAAGGGTGTTACCATCTCAGGGTATCGTGAGGAATGACTTTAGGGTGTGTGCAGAAACTTCAGTGTCTATGTGGATGACCCTGAATATGAGGGCAAGAGGCTGGGCCTAGGAGAGAAGGGCACTGTCCTGGCAATTGGCCTGCTTGGCTAATGAAGAATGCCAGTAAATGTCAGCATTAGCTGGATAGGCGCCGTACAGATGCCAGATCTCCCTATTTCCCAGCAGGGAGAGGGAGGCAGGAAACACTGAGCATCGATTTCCAGAAGAACTTCATTAATGAGGCATCTTAGCAAATGGGGTTACTGCTCACTAACTCTTGAGGCAAGTTTCCCCGAGGGAGAGTTCTGTAATAATACAATTGCATTGTAGTGGAGGCTGACGGAGAGGAGGCATACTTGATTGACCTGGATTTTTTTTTTTAATCTTCCAGTTGGCTCTACGGGATGCACTTTTGAAAAAGAGGAAAAAGTTAATGAAATAACCATTACACAGGGTGACAAAGTGCCATTTTTGCAGTACTCCGTGGGAGTAGCAAGGGATTCTTGTTGGCATAAGGAAGGGGAGCTCCGTATGTTGGAAGGTGTAGACTCACAGAACCTCCAAGCTGGAGAGAGCTCAGGAGCCAGCCGGCCAGCCCGCATCCTCCCCATCCTGACAGCTGGTCACTATGCCCGTACCTCACGGTCACCATGGAGAGGATGCCCTCTCCAACTGCACAGAATGTTGAATTAGTTAAAAGTATTTTTATTTTGGAGATGGAAAATTATCAGTATCTGTAAAAATTAATAAAAAAGAAATAATTTATTTGTCCAACGGACATCTGTTTCATTGGTCAGCCAGGATAGTGGGGAGCTGATGACAATGCAGGGGCAAGCCCTAACTTGATAGACCGACCACCTTGTGTTTGCCCAGTGAGTCTGGTGACTGCCTGCATACATATGGGCAGATTACTGTAATTCATACCAAAGGGTTAAATATTTTTTTAATAAGCATAAGGAAACAGTTGGTGAACATCTTTCTATTAAAAAAATAAACTGAATTGTACATAATTGTCTTGAATATCTCCGGTGTGCTTCTTTATCTTGAGCCCTACTTTATTGAGAAAGGGAATTTTCCCCCTCACATCCTTTTTCAAACATACATATTTTCATTGAATTGTTCATTTTTACATTGCCTAGATTTCTTCCTGTGTACCTCCCCCTTCCCATCCCAGAGAGCCATCTCTTATAAGAGAGTTTATTTTTTAAAGAAGGAGGAGAAAAATTCAACAAAGCTGGCCAGTATATGTATCAACAATGCAATATTCACAATGCCTACAGTAACTATAAATGTGCTGATATGGTTATTAATTACAAAATGTAACAGGCTCTCTACATGGGAAATGGAGCTAGAACATTTATTCAAATACCAGAACACTAAGTCCCAAAACCAGAAAGCCACAGCCTTCACAGTAGTTATGAAGTTGGCACATGTAGTTAATGTAGTAAACACTCACATTCTCAAGCCTTCAAAATAGGACAGGCTACCTCAGGCAAAGATCTTCCTCTCCTCACTCACAGCAACTGCTCAGTGTCCAGCAGCTCTGGCCCCCCCACAGTTCCCGTGCCTGGCAGTCCTCAGCAGAAGTCCTTAACAGAGATTCTGGCTGGCTCAAAAAAAAGGAGTTAGTGCCACAGCCACTGCTGCTGCTTCCAGTCACCACCTCATGGACTCTATCTTGGCTCTGGCTTTCTCTTGCTCCACCCCTTCCTGCTACATCAGCAAGTTCAAGGGGCATGGAAGATCTTCAAATCCCAGTATCATTACAATACATTGAAAAAATCTGACCTCTGTAATATTCCATGCCTGTGAACACTTCCCACCTCCTACCACCTCTGCAGAGGAGTAAGGGGAGGCATCTTCTCTTGCTCTTTCTTGTCCAGTAGCTCAAGGAAAACACGCACCTGGTGCCTACGTACCTCCCCAGTGGGTGTCTGTTGATTGGGATGCTTCAAGTCTGATCTGGAAAGACCTTTGGAAGCTGTCTAGTTCCCCAGGTACCTGACCAAGAATCTTTTCTGCAGCATTGCTTCTCTGCCTATAGCCATCTGGCACCTTCCCAAAGACTCTACATAGAGGGAAAAGCAGCCAGTGCTCTGTGGGGTTTTTGGGGACATCTCCAGATTTTAGAAAATTGTCTTTACATAAGTTTGTCAATAACTGCCCCATTGCTCCTAGGACCTGGCAAAGTGAGTAAATCGGACCATTTGTCCGCATTAAGAGCTCTTTGGAAGACAGCCATAACATCTGCCCCCACTTGTCTTCTCAGTTCTCATCTAACATGGTCTCAAGGCCTTTCATTCTCCTGTGGACACCCTCTGACTGCAGAGCATCCCTTCCTAAAAGGAAGTAGCCAGAACTACCAGTAGAAGACCCCTTTGACTAGAACAGAGACCAGATCAGAGTTCCTTCAGCAGGGCTACCATTTTGCTCATCCTGCTTGGAATGCCTCCAGTGAATACTGCCGGGGTTGGGATTGTGGGTTGGATTTCGGGGTTTTGTTTTTGCTGACACATCACATTGTTAACTCCTATTGAGTCTGCAGTGAACCAAAGCTTCAGGATCTTTTTCTCACAAACTTTGTCAAATGCTGTGTTGAAATCTAGTTCTACTCTTGTTTACACCAAGGGTTCTTAACTTTTTATGTGTCATGGACCCCGCTTTTGGTAGTCTGGTGAAACCTGTGGACCCCTTCTCAGAGAAAAATATATCTAAAAAAAATAATTGAAGGGAATGCTAAATTTCAGTTAGAAATTAGTAAATATAAAGATGTAATATTTCCCATGCAAGTTTCCAGGCCCCTGGAAGGTGACCTCTCCAGCCTACCAGACAGGCTATTTACCTTGTCAGAAAGGAATGAGATTGGTCCATCCTGACTCAGTCTTGAGGAATTTTTAGTTGTTTTTAATTCTTCACTACCCCATTCAGGGTTTTCTTAGCAGAGATACTGGAGGGGTTGGCCATTTCCTTCTCCAGTGCCAATTCTGAGCATGGCACTCTATGCACTGTGCCACCCAGCCATATGCCCCTTGGTATATGTATAAAACTCAAACGAGGCCACGTAATGTATTCACTAATGATATCTTACGACCTGAACATGTCAATTAACACCTTAGTGCCTCAGACACCTCCTAGTCCATAAATCACAAGACAGTTACTCATCTGCATTGGCAGAATGGGTTTCGCTGTCCCAAGTTCTCTAAATGAATGAAATCAGAATTCAAAAGAAAACAAACCTATGCGTGTAAAATACCAAATGTAATGTCACAGGGTTATTATGCTGTCTTGAGTTTCAAACAAGTCCTTATTAATTCCTGTCTCATTTTCACTGTAAAGAATCTGCAAGACAGAGGAGTAAACACTGAAATACATTTGTAGCCAAAAGGTTTGGAAGTGATCCTTTAAATAGAATGGTGGAATTCAGGGGTGTTCCTTTAGGAGAAGATTCATTCTGGTATTTTTGAGGATGCTTTGGGGGGGAAACAGCACATGAAAAACGAAAGAAAGGTAAGAGGATACCCATCAATTGATTCAACACTAGGAAAATAGTATAATGAATCATATTAAAACCCCAAGATTCAAAGCCACATAATCACATCAACATAAGGAAAAAGCCTCTGATAAAGAATAACACTCATTTATGCTTTAAGCAAAAACCAAAACCCCCAAACCTAAAAAGTAGAGTGTAGATATAAAAAGAACTTTAAATACATACAGTGCTGCAGTGGATAGAGCACCAGGCCTGGAGTCAGGAAGACACATCTTCCTAAATTCAAATCTGGCTTCAGACATTTACTAGCTGTGTAACCTTGGGCAAGTCACTTCACCCTATTTGCCTCAGTTTCCTCATCTGTAAAATGAGCTGGGGAAGGAAAATGGAAAAGCACTCCAGTGTCTTTGCTGAGAACACCCCAAATGGAATCACTGGCAGCTATGAAGTTCACAGAAAAATGTCACCACCAAGCAGCTGGTTTAAAGCTCTCAGGATCCTAGGGATAATCCTGTTGTGAAAGAATACACTCCTACTGACCCTTTTAGCTCTTAAACCACCACCAATGTGTTTCTACTTAAACAAAACCAATTGCTCACAATAATGACCTTCTTAGTTTTTAAATACAACCATTTACTTAACAATAATGAAAAAGAAACAATTGAATCAGAAGTACTTATACATTAAAGCAAATGCAAGACTAGGAAATACATCAAAAAACATAAACCAATGGAACTCAGTATCTGTGGATAGTAGACACACAGAAACTAGGCAATAAGGAACATAGGTGGGGAAAATTCGTCTATTTGGAATAACACATCTCTGGAACTGTGAACTTTAGTGTCCTTTTTCTATCTTGGGAACTGTTCATAATAGTTTCTTGATCAGCATAGCTTCTGTTGCTAAAGATGAGTTGATTCATGCTGTACTTGACTAACAGTTCCTCACTGGGCACAAAGTGCCTGTCAAGACCAGCCCAGCTAATCAGTCGACTGAACAGCTGCTCTGATTCTCTGCTTCTGAGCTATTTTCCTGCTCAGCTAGACTTACTCCTCAACAGCAGCTGTAGAATTCATCGCTTCTAGCTTCCAAGTAAAGTGAAGTCTGCCCTTTCTCACCTCTCTATCTTCCTGGTTTGAGACTCTGAGTCCTCTCAGCAAATAACCTTGTCATAGCTTATGGTTAGTAAATGTATTCTCATCTTCTGCCTGTAATCAATAAATTACATTTTGTCCCATTCTTGTTGCTCCAATGTCCATATTGTTCCAGCATACTACATCTGTTATATTCTTTGCAGCAATTAGAGGCATAGTGAGTAGAGGACTAGATTCATTTCAGACTCATTTGGGGGTTTCTTGACAGAGATCCTGGAGTGGTTTGCCGTTTCCTTCTCCAGCTCATTTGACAGATGAGGAAACTGAGGCAAACAGGGATAAGTGACTTGCCCAGAGTCCCACAGCTAGTAAGTATCCGAGGTCATATTTGAACTCAGGAAGATAAGTCTTCCTGACTACTCCAGGGCTGGCACTCTATCCATTGCAGAGGCCCCCACTGTCTATAACAAGCATTTGCAAAAAACCTGTGTTGAAGATAATAACAACTTATGGACAACATCCACTGCTGGGAATGAGGAAGTAGAGACTAGCTATGAACAATTCAGTGAGACTCCCCAAGTTAAATCAACATAGTCTTTGACTTCAACGTAAAGATGGCGTAACCATTTGGATGTACTCTCTGGCAAGGTTTGGAGGTTTAAGTTAAGTCTTGCCCAAGAGTAAAGGGAATCCCTCTCTCCTCTAGTCCTCAACTTGGAATTTAAGGGTGTCTACCCTTCCTTAGCCACCCCCTTCTTCCACTGGGCAGACCTGGTCATTACCCTTGCTTTATTGAACATGCACTAAGGAGAAAACCAGTAGCATCCTCTTCCCCTTCACCAGACCACCTGGAAACCAGCTCAGTTTTTACCTGAGAAGCACAAGACGTTGGAACTGAGAAGCTTACGAGATGTAAAAATTAAACAAAATCACAATGTATAAATATGAACTATTGTTATTATAACCACAGTCCAGGAGGGTTGATTGTTCTCTTCGTTGATTGCAGTGATCCTCACACCTGCACTTTCTTTGCCCTCTTATCTTATTAAACACAGTATTTCTGAAGCAGGAATGAGCACGGTGACTCAATGGATAGAGCACTGGGTTGAAGAGCTGGATATGACTGAACAACAACAAACTTCTGAATCACTTCGAGCCAGGCTAAGAGGTTACTATTTCATTTGGCACCACTCTCCTAGAGAAATTTCTCCGCCTTAAATGACTTTAAGGCCATTACTGGACAATCTTGACCTTGGGTACATGATAAGCTTTGTTTAGACAGCAATGGAGGAGGAATTTAGCACAGTTAAAAGGAAAACTAAAGCATGCAAATAACAAAAAAGATAAGAGTTTATGCAATGGCCCAGGGAAGGAGTGACTGAATATGAAGCATAGGAAGACCAGAGATCCTGAGCTTTGCTTCTCCACTTTGAAATGACTGAGTTCCAGAACGTAGCACTATGAGGCATCTGGAGTTTGTTCAGTGGTGTTTGACTCTTCATGACCCCATGGGCCATACCAACTATGGGATTTTCTTGGCAAAGATATGGGAGTGGTTTGCTCTTTCCTTTTCCAGCTCATTTTGCAGGTGAGGAGACTGAGGCAGAGTAAAGTGACTTGCCCAGGGTCACACAGTTAGTAAGTGTCTGAGGTCAGATTTGAACTCAGGAAGATGAGTCTTCTTAACTCCAGTCCTGGCCTTCTATCCCCTGTGTCATCTAGCTCCCCGATGCACTTGGTAAGTGATGCCAAATAATTGGCAGGGCATAGTGGGTCTCCTGATATAAAGCAGTGATAATAAACAGTAGCAGCACCAGGAACATAAGGATTCTTATTTTTTTAATTTTTTTTTTTTTTGCTTTTTGGAGGGGCAATTGTGCTTAAGTGACTTGCCCAAGGTCACACGGCTAGTGAGTGTTAAATGTCTGAGGCCAGATTTGAACTCAGGTCCTCCTGACTCCAGGGCCGGCGCTCTATTCACTGTGCCACCTAGGTGCCCCGAACATAAGGATTCTTAATGACAATTTTGGCAGTAACCGCTCTTCATGACAGATCAGGGTCACCTGGACTAGAACTAAGATCATGAAGAAGTTATGATCTCCTCGCAGGAAGCCTGTCTTGAATGCCAGGGTCAATGCCAAGATTTGCCCTGCACCACCATGGACTCAGTGTTGTTCCATCCACCTGCCAGGATATCCCCCTCCCTGAGAGCCGTATGGGGAGGAGAATAACAAACCTCTGCTCCTTTTGAGACCCTGGCCGAGGGTCGTTACTCCTTCTCTGTGAACGCTGAGTAGTTAGTTATATGTGCTGGACCCGTTCCACCCTATCACTAGAAGCAAGACACCTCCTGATAATTCTGTCCCCTAGCTCCCAAGTAAGGCACCTGTCAACAAGCCCACCATCTCTCAGACCCTCCTTGGGAAGAGTTGTCTGTGGACTACTGGGTATTACTACTAGTAACTAGAAGCTGCAGTGTTTAGGGCCTTTATCACCCTAAGTGAGTCACTTAACTTCTATCTGTCTTGGTTTTCTCACCTGTAAATTGGGATAATGATAGCACCAACTGCCAGCATTGTGAGGATAAAATGAGATTCTATCTAAGGCACTTTGCAACTCTTAAAGTCCCTTATAGATGTGCTTGTTATTGTTCTCGAGATTGCCCTTCTGCCCAGGCCGCTGTTCTCTCAGCTCTTCTAGGGCTGAATGCTTTTCCCTTTGCTAAGTCTGGAATGCTGACCTCTCTGCCAGGGATGAACGCTGCTGCAGGCTTGCTCCTGCCTGCTCTATCTGCTGCCAGTGCCTGAAGGCCAGGGCATCCATGCTGCCCCGAATGGCCTAGGCCCCTCCAAGAGGTTCTGGCCAGCCATTTCAGAGTTTGGCCTCTTCTTCTGAGAGAGGTCATCTTCTCCAATGCAGAAACTCCTCCCTGGCTCCAGCGGAGCGCCCAGGAGCTCCTGGCCTCTTCCATTTACAGGGTTCCCACCAAAGCTAGAAAAAATCATCTCAGGATCACTGTTTATTGACATGGTCAGGGTAAGAGAACCGAAGAAGAAGAGGCAGCCAGGAGACTCATCCAGACCAGTACAAGGGCTCCAAAGTGTCACATGGGGGCGGTCAACATTCCTGCTGGATGAGAAAGCATGGGGGAGAGGGACAGGGTGGGGAGGGAGGGAAGAGAAAGAGACAGAGACAGAGACAGAGAGAGGGGGAGTGGGGAGAGATAGAGAAACAGAGATGGGGGGAGAGAGAGACAGAGACAAAGAGAGAGAGAGAGAGAAACAGAGACAGAGAGAGAGACAGAGCGGGGAGAGAGAGACAGAGCGGGGAGAGAGAGACAGAGGGGGAGGAGGGAGAGAAAAAGAGAGACAGAGACAGGGGAGAGAGGGGGGAGAGAGGAGGAGAGAGAAAGAGAGAGACAGAGAGATAGAGAGAGAGCAGGAGAGGGAGAGAAGAAGGGGGAGGGAGAAAGAGGAGAGGGGAGACAGAGAAGGAGGAGGAAGAAAGAGAGCAAAGGAAAGAGGGAGAAGGGGGGAGGGAAAGGGAGAGAGAGAGGGAGAAAGGAGGGAGAGGGAGAGAGGGACACACAGAGAGACAAAGAGACAGAGACAGAGAGACAAAGAGACAGAGACAGGTAGAGAGATAGAGATGGAGAGACAGAGACAGAGAGGACAGCCAGGGTTAGCAGTATCATCTCAAAGCCCACAGTGCTTAGCCCACAGGTAGCCTGAGGTCCCTCAGAAGGCAGGTGGACTCACTTGTTTGCCTCTGTTATCTCCCCCTCCGACCCAGCATATGGGCTTGGCTACATTTGGCACATTTGTCCATATGCCCAGTTCTAGAAGATTCTCTGGGCGCTTGGGAGGCTCAGACATTGTCCTTTCAAGTGTCACCCCAGGACTTGTAGTACAGTCTCAAAAAAGCCAGATGGCCTGACTCAGGTCAATCTGGTGGTTCAGACTGGAGATGCTGCCTAACGTTTTCCAGGGGGGGATATATTCAACAGTAGCAGGAAGATGGTATTTCACAAGGTCCTGGGTCTGACAAGGCTGGCCTCAGCTGCCCTGGCCATAGCCCTCCTCCTAAGAAGCCCCCCAGCTTCAGTCTGGGCTGTCATACTTAGACAACCAGGAAGCTAGGCTTCAAAACTTAGCCTAATGAAGTTGAGGGGAAAACTTAATTTGCCTTTTAATCAAAAAAATGAGCCCAGCCTCCTGTGGCAGGGCCCCTGGTAGACGTTGTTCCTAACACACGCATCTCATTGGGTACTCACAGCCCTCTGAGACGGGTGTTGCTATTATTTTCATTATACAGATGAGGAAACTGAGGCTCGGAAAGGTGCCATGGAAAGTTGGGTCTGAGTCTCAGTTTGAATCTGAATCCAAATCTGGGCTCTAGCCACCAGCGTATTCTTTAACCAGAAAGAGATGCATAATACACAGGGGTAGCCAGCTGGTGCAGTGGATGGAGGGCTGGGCCTGGAGTCAGGATCAGCTGAGTTCAAATCCTGCTTAACTGAGTGACCCCAGGCAAGTCACTTAACCTATTGGCTTCAGTTTCCTCAGCTGTAAATTGGAGATAATAATAACACCTGTCTCCTGAGGTCATGGTGCCCAGCACATAGTGGGTGGTTTATAAATGCTTTTTTCTTTCCTTCCAATAAACAAAGATAGAACCTGGACTTAGGATTCTAATGATATAAAGAATGCCTCAGAGGCAGCTAGGTGCACAAGTGAATAGAGCGCCAACCCTGAAGTCAGGAGGACCTGAGTTCAAATTTGACCTCAGACCCTTACTAGCTGTGTGACCCTGGACAAGTCATTTAACCCCATTGCAAAAAAAAAAAAAAGAGCCTGGATGAAGAAACTCCCTCTATCAAGGGGGTGGAAGTCTTCTCTGCAACTTGGAGCTGCTGTTTGACAGTTGCTGTTCTAGAGCACAGAGAAGTTAGTCGGCTTGCTCAAAGTCACACAGCCAGTATAATGTCGGTGATAGGACTTGAACCCTAGGTCTTCCCAGCTGCCAGGCCCCCTCTCCATCCTCTATCAAGTTTATGGGGCAAACTCCCATCATGAGCAAAGGCCAAACTGCACCTTAAGGAGGGACGGCTCTCGTGGTGGTGGTGAGTGTGTGTGTATGAGTGTGTGTGTGTGATTATGAGTGTGTGTGTGTACGTCTCTATGTGTGTGAGAGTGTGTGCATGTGTGTGATTATGACTGTGTATGTGTATGAGTGTATGCAACTGTGTGTATGACTGTGTATGAGTGTATGAGTGTGTATGTGTGACAGTGTGTGAGTGCAAGTATGTGTGTGTATGTGTGAGCATGAGTGTGTGTGAGTGTGTATGTCTGTATGTGTGTGTGTATGAGTGATTATAAGTGTGTGTGTATATGTATGTGTGTGCGTGACTGTGTATGTGTGTGTATATGAGTGTATGTGTGAGACTGAGTGTATGTGTGTGTGTATGAGTGTGTGTGAGACTGTGTGTGTGAGCATGAGTGTGTGTGTGAGCATGTATGAGTGTGTGTGTGTGTGTTATGAGAGTGTGTGACTGAGTGAGTGTATGTATGTGTGTGACTGTGTGTGTGAGTGTATGTGTGAGCGTATGAGTGTGTGTATGTGTATGAGTGTGAGTGTATGTGTGTACGTGTGTGAGGCTGTGCGAGTGTGTGAGTGTGTGTGTGTGTGTGTGTGTGTGTGTGTGTGTGTGTGTGTGTGTGTGTGTGTAGGAGGGGAGGAGGGGCTGGGTTTTTCCTTCCTTTCTTCCAGTCTCTATGTGAATCTTCGGCACGGAATTAAGTAAGCAGTGGGTGCTTCTGGAGCTCTCTCCCTCCCCTCCCCATAGCGGCCCCGTCGCTCTCCCGTCCAGCTCCACCCCACCCCTTCTTCCTCGGGTACCCCAGGACTCCACCCCCAATGCTCCTCCTCCTCCGGGCCGGCCAGCCTCCCGCCCCGCCTGGGGCTCAGCCAGACGCCCTTGGCCATGAGCGGGGCCGCAGCTGTGTGTGGCGCAGGGGCTGGGGGGCGCCGGGGCCGGAGGATGAGCTGGGGGCCCCCTCTCTTCCTGGGGCTGCTGCTGCTGCTGCAGGCGGGCGGGTCGGCCGGCTCCGTCAGCCCCGCCGCAGGGATAGCTCCTCCTCGCTTTAACGTGAGCCTGGACGAGGCGCCCACCCGGCGCTGGCAGCCCGTGCTGCGGCACTTCGACCCCGGCTTCCTGCGGACAGCCTTAGCCAGGTTCATCAGGTGAGTGAGCGGGGAGACGGGGGGCAGCGGGGGGCAGCGGGGGGCGGCCGGCCGGGCTGGGCAGGGGCTTAGGCCAGGTGTGGGAACTCGGGCACAGTCTGCTAGGCTATGCAGCGCAAGTGGAAAAGGCGGCTCGCTTGTAATCGGAGCATCTGGTTTCTGCTGCCGGTATCTGGTTTCTGCTGCTGGCTGTGTTACCTTGGATGAGTCTCCCAACCACTCTGGGCCTCAGTTCCCAACTCTGTACAAAGAGGGGATTGGGTTAGGTGACTTCCTCCAGTTCCAAACCTCCTCCTCCGGTGATCTGTACAACTCTGCTCATTGTTTCTTCGACCCTCTTCCTCAGCTGGGTGTAGCCCCGGAGAGAAAGGGTGGGAATGCTACTAGAAGAATGACTAATTAAATATGAGGACCAGTGGTGACAGATTAAAGGGAGAGGCTTCTCTTGTCCCGTACACGGTACCTGCCATCCATCTATCCTCTGGAGAATGGCACTCCATTCAGTCCATAAGAGGAGGTGGCCTCGTACCAATCCCGGAGTCTGGAGCTGGAAAGGACCTCAGGAGTGGTCTAGCCCAGGGCTGGGGAGGCTGCGACCTCGAGGCCACACCACTAGGTCCTTAGGTGCAGCCTTTTGACCGAGTCTAAGTTTTATAGAACAAATCCTTTTATTACCGGGATTTGTTGTGTGAAGTTTGGATTCAGTCAAAGGACTGCACTTGGGGACCTAGAGGGCCCCAGGTTCCTCAGCCCAGTCTAGTCCAACGCCTTCATTTTACAGATGAGAAAACTGAGACCCTTAGAGATCAAAGAACTAGTCCAAGGTCCCACTGCTACCAAGGGCTAACGCTGGAATCCAATCCTAAATCCCCACTCCAAATCCAGTGCCCTTTCTACCACATCAAAAGGCCTCTCTGGATCATCTAGCTGAGGAAACACAATGGCTTACATCAGTACTTTGCCCAAGGTCACCCAGTAAGAAACAGAAGGCTTCAGAAAGCTGTAACACCTGTGTACCCCATCCATCCTTTTCAGAAAGCCAGTGAACATTTGCTTGTGTGTCTTTTTCAGGAAAATTGTCCCTATCTGGGTTCATGATGTGCTCAGACCAATGGCCTCAGAGATGGACAAGCTCCTGCCCCAGCCCTTTGAAGGCGAGATCAGGGGAATGTGCGATACACTGGGCCTGAGTGTGGCAGACGGCGTCCTCGTCAATCTGGCCTATGAGTTCAGTGCGTGAGTACCCCTTCAAGTCTAGCCTTCGGAGATCGACAAGGGCCGGAGCAGTGATGTGCTTGCTTTGAGCTGTTAGAGAAAACAGAATCAGAAATCTTTCTCACTTCTCATTTCAAATATTAATGGTTTCAAACCTCCCCACTCCCACCACCTGTGCAGTCTCTGAATTATTCTCACTTCCCTACATGGCACAGTGAAGAGAGTGCTGGGCTGGTGTCCGGAAGACCTGAGTTCAAATGTGGTTTTATACATTCACCTCTATCTGCCTCAACTTTCTTTTTTACTTAATATTTTATTCCTCCCCCCCACCCTGCACATAAAAACAATTATTAACATTTATTAAAAAAATTTTTTGAGTAGATTTAAACTCATCTTCCTAACTCCAGAGGCCAAATCTGGTCTCAGACACTAGCTGTGCGACCCTGGGCAAGTTGCTTAACCCCGTTTGCTTCAGTTCCTCATCTCTAAAATGCATTGGAGAAGGAAATGGCAAACAGTTCCAGTATCTTTGCCAAGAAAACCCCAAATGGGGCCATGGAGAGTTGGACATGAGTGAAAAGTGACTGAGTAACAACTTCAGGCCCAGTGCTTTATCCACTGTGGCTCCTTGCTCTGGATAAGATACATCCAGTGTTGTCTAACACAGACACAAAGCACGTAGACAGATAGCCAAAAATGCATGCTAAGTGCCTTAGAGAGATAGCAAAGACAATGCCATGTGAGGTCCGAGGAGGGATGTTATCGCTAGTGGTTGGGTTGGGTGGCAGGAGGGAAGCAGGGAAGCTGAATGAAGGAATGGATTTTGGGCAGGTCCTTAAAATAATTTAAAAGGGAATGCTAGGTGGCCCAGTGGATAGAACACTGGTCCCAGAGTCAGGACCACCACCAGCCTCAGACACTTACTAGCTGTGTGACCCTGGGCAAGTCACTTAACCCTGATTGCCACCAAAAAAAGGTAATTTAGGTCCCGATTCCTGTATTTACATCTGTACTATAATCGTATTTATAAATTAAACACATATAGTATGTGGAAATCATGTAAACCTGGCAAAAAATCAAATTCTCTCTTTATATTGTAACAAGTCAGAAATTAAAGAAGTAGCTTCATTGAGGTCCTGGAATTCAAAAGAGTTTAGTGGGGAGATGATCTAGAAATTTTTGAGGGAATATTTTTAGGGATACTGAGTACTTACTGACCTTTTTTAATGAGACTGATCTAGGGGGATATGGCTGCCCCCTTCTTACTGTGTATTTCCCATAGCAGGTCTGGGTGCTAGAGAACAGAATCTGCATCCTTCAAATGGGCTGGATGGTGTCTGTTCGGCTTGTGTGCATCGGCTGGGCCAGTTGTACAGCCACAGGAGTATGAATCAGTCTGGGGCCTGTGTGCTGTGGCTTCCTGTGCTCTGATAAGCATATGCAGTGGAACATACTCACGGTGGCATTGTTGGCATCAACTATTAAATGATGCCCAGAGAAAAATTTTTTTAATTATTTTTTTTCAATGAACATGCTGGGATGACAGCTGTATGACAGAAACACTTAGTCACTGCAGCCACACAGTTCTTTCTTAGTGGTAGAGACCTTGTGCTCCATTGGAAGTATCTTTTTAAATATATTTTATTTTTATTTTAGATTTATTTTATAATATTTTATTTTTTTCCCTGGTTACATGTAAAGGCAAATTTTATCATTTATTGTTTTAAAAAAATTTGAGTTCCAAATTTTCTTTCTTTCTCCCTTACCTCCCCCCTGAGACAATAAGCAATTTGATAAAGGTTATACATGTATTGGAATATCTTTGAGACTCAAGGTTCACCTCCCCATCTCCATGACATATCTGGGCACCCTTGTTGAATTCAGATGATGAAAGAGTCAAAATACTCAGAAAATTGTATTTTCAGAAGGACTGAACAGTTGTAAATATAGATTTGTTGGCAGGGATAAGATCATATTTTTCAGTTCTGAAGAAATAGGTAGGTTTGCATATGAGAAAGTCCTTTAAAAAACATGATTAATTTTTTGTCTTCTCATTTTCTCATGTTGGTGTGGTTCCCTCCCCCATCTCTCTCTCTTTTCTTCTCAGATTTTGCACCAGCATCATTGCCCAAGATGTCAGTGGCAACATTTACCATGGTCGAAACTTGGATTATACCTCTGGTAGTCTTTTGAGAAAGCTGACAGTGGATGTGCAGTACACAAAGAATGGGCAGGTAGAGTGGGAGTCTGGCAGGACTTGATGCTGTCCTCAGTGAGAAGAACAATAGCCAAATGTGCTTTTAGTACTGAACACAGACGTTAGTGGACTAATGGCATGTTAAGGGTCTTCTTGTAAAATGGAAGGTCGGCTTTTAACTCCACACCTCAGTGCTCTCTCTTCTCGTTTGGATCACTGGATAAAAATAAACAATCACTTCTTTTTTTTTTTTGATCCAACCCCATCATTTTATTTTTTTTTAATTTTATTTTAGTTTGCATCATTGATTTCCACAAGATTTTGAGTTACATATTTTCTCCCCTTCTTTCCCCTACCCACCACCCCAAAACAG
>CM053583.1:191217228-191232609 GCA_028627135.1 Pseudochirops cupreus
TTCTGTTTGTTTGTAACTTCTGTTTGTATTCTCTGAAGTTCAGGGTGCCGACTTTTCCCCCTGAACTAGGTAAATGATATTTGATTGATTAAAGTAAGATTGTTAACCCACTTTGAGTTGCTTTCCTTTAGAAAAGCAGATCTAAGAACCTGTGCTAGTAGCTGCCCTAGGTATGCTAGGGTGCTTGCTGTTACAAATGACAAGCAGGATGCTTTCAGAAAAACCTGGAAAGGCTTATATGAACTGATACAAAATGAAGTGAACAGAACCAGGAGAACACTGTATACAGTAATGGCAATACTGTACAACGATCAACGGTGAATGACTTGGCTATTTTCAGCAAAATAATGATCTGTCAGTTCTGAAGAACACATGATGACAAATGCTATACATCTCCAAAGAAAGGGTTGGTAGAATCTGAATGTGGATTGAAACATACTTAAAAAAAATACTTTATTTTATTTTCCTTGGTTTCTTTTGGGGGAGGTGGCATCTGTGTTTTATTTTACAACATGACTAATATGGAAATATGTTTTGCATGACTGCACATGTTTAACCTATATAAAATTTCTTCTCAATGAAAGGGACAAAGGAGAGAAGGAAAGAATTTGGAACTCAAAATTTTTAAAAGTGTCAAAAATTGGTTTTACATGTAATTGGAAAAAATAAATTTAAAAAATGTAATGCTTTATAAGAATTATCTTCAAGATATCATTTTCAAATATCACCTTCAAGAACCCTGTGAGACCCAGAGAGGTTAAGGCAGTGGTTCTCAACCTGTGGGTCATGACCCCTTTGGGGGTCAAATGACCTTTTCACAGGGGTCACCTAAGACCATCAGAAAATACTCCTCTATCCGTCTTCAGGTGGGTCTGCCCACATGCAGATACGCCCACATATGAGTATTAAAGGGTCACGGCATTAGGAAGGTTGAGAACCACTGGGTTAAGGAACTTGCCCAGATCTACATAGCTAGAATGTGTCCAAAGTAAGAAAAAGAACTTGTCCACAATTAATGGAGTGCATCCTACTCAGTAAATGTTGTTCAATTAAACCCAATCTTTCCCATAGACTGGGAGCTTTTGAAGCCTGTGGCCCATGATTCAATGTTAGCATGCACAGATTTCACAGAATGGCTCGTGGGCAGTTTGGCCTCAGAAGACAAAGGGTCCAATACATAGAAATGCTGGTTACAACAATGGAGGATAAGAACACAGTAGAATCCATCCCACCTTCCAAGTTCCAGATTATCTAATCCAAGGCCTCTCTGGACATACAGGTCAAACATCATATGGCATTGCATCTTTAGATCGTGATTCCAAGCCAGTGTCATGGAGTACGGCTGATTCAGCAATTCAAACTCAGGATTTAAATGAAATGAGATACTTGTAGACCAACCAACACTTTAAAAAGACGCTGACTTAATGAGAACATGGGAAGGATCTTTTTTAAGGACACAGACCTGAGTCAGGTTCACGTAACCATCACCATACAGAAACTCCAAATCAATAGGAATGTGTTGGGTGGGATGGGTTTGGCAGACATCCTCTAAACCTGAAAGACTCCAGCTCCTTCTGACCTATCTGACCAGGAAACTCGAGCCTTAGCCCCTTGAACTAATCAAGCCCTAGTACAGCTTCCCTGGCTTTTAGGAGGAAACTAATCCAGCCTACATGGCTGGGGTACTGGTAGCTATTGCTCCTACCATGAGAAATATCCTAGAGCCTGTTAAACAAATAAACAAGCAACTCATTCTGAAAATTAAGAACTTCAGGAAATCACTTCCTTTTTGGTTTCACAAATGGGCTTTTTCTGTCCCTAAAGTATTATTCTTTGGTGCTAGTGGATCAGAACCATATTTTTATCACTGATAAAAAGAAAGTTAAGGAGAATACCACAAATGCTGATACAGATCCTTTATAAAACTTTTATTCAGTTGTTCAAAATTATTTATCAACTTGTTGCTTAGCCCAACAATGTACATAATCATGGTGAAGACTGGGATGGTAGATTACTATTTCGAAGCAATAAGAAAATAGGTTAGTTTTTTTAACTGATTCAAGTCTAGCAGAAATTTTAAACAGAAATTTCATAAAAGATCAGAAATACCAGTAGCATAGAAAAATATAATAAAAATCATGCTTTCATTATCCAGAAATGGAAGGCATCAAAGAGGCTGCGTGTTTATATCAGTTAGAAGTCTGTTTCTTCCCCCAAACACATTCATTCTTCTTCATAAGTTCATTTTGCAGGGGGATAGCCTAGGGCATGGCAAGGTGGGCACATGTATTTATTAAGAGTGTGAATTCTTGGACAGAGTTGTCAGCATCCGCTACCTGTCTTTTTAGGATCTTCAAATTGGGATAAATAACATCAGCGGGCATTCAGATTATCATTTATGAATGAGTCTGAAAAATCTAACCCCTTTGGGTAGCAGCTGCCATCACCTTACTTACTAAAACTGGTTTTATAGGGTCCCATTTGGATACAGTAGCGCGGTATAATGTGGATGTCTTCAAAAAAGATTACAGTATATTCACTTGGGCTTTTTTTAAAATTGCAGTGCTTGGAAAAATTCAGCTTTTCCTTTTACCTGATAGAGGGGAAAAGGAAATAAACTTTAAAAAAATTCATCTGTCAAAATATCAAGGATTCAAACCAAAGCCAATTTCAAGGAACACCTGGGGATAGGCAGATCTCTCTTAATTAGCACTTATTCAAAGGTTCACTCTGTATCTCAATAGTTAACACCAGTAGTTTAAAATCTAGGGATAAGTCATGCTTATAAATGCAATATGAGGTTTCCCATAAGCACAGGGCACACCAAGTTTTTGCTGAGTGTTGTGTAAGTAAAAGAGGTATGGTTAGTACTAGCTCAGGCTAGAGTAACATCTCTGTGACCAGCCTCACTCGAGAACTCAACATAAACTCTCATCCATGGTCACCACTTTCCTTAGGTGGGTGTACAACAGACCTCATAGATTTTGATTCTTAGTTGGAAAAACTCAAACATTGCCAGTTAAATGCCCCATCCCTGAATTCACAGTGAGTCAGTGACTGGGCAAGTTTTCTCCCAGGCTTATAATATAAAAATTGGAGCTCGGTTTCTGTGTCAATATTCAAAGTAAACAGAAATGCTTCAGTGGGTAGAGAGACTGGTATTGGGTCAGGAAGACCTGTGTGACCCTGGGCAAGTCACTTAACTTCTCTTTGTGTTTCCTCACCTGTAAAATGGAGATGACAGTAGCACCTACCTTCCCAGGGTTGTTATGAGGGTTGATAGTAATTGTAAAGTACTCAGCACAGTGCCTGACACATGTACCATGTAAGCATTATCGTTGCTCAGTCATTTCAGTTGTGTCCAATTCTCTGTGACCCCATCTGGGGTTTCCTTAGCAAAGATACTGGAGTGGTTTGCTATTTCCTTCTCCTATTCATTTTACAAATGAGGAAACTGAGCCCAAAAGGGTTAAGTGACCTGCTCATGGCTATTATTATAGTTAAAAAATTTTCAATGCAATTCTACAAAAGCTGAGTGTCTACAATGAGCAGAGATTTTCTAAGAAAGACGCAATTGGTTAACTAATCCTGCTCTCAGGGAACTTACACTCTAGTGGGGGAATAAGACTTTCCCATCTCATGTCAAGCAAGTGATGTAGGGTTCCTTTGCTTTGAAAGAGAAATTTCAGGCAGTGAAAGAGTGGGCATTTCTCTCAGCAGTTTTCATTGTCAAATTAACTTTATCCCTGTACTTACTTATGTCTTTCTCCCTCAGTTTCTGATCTGAGTCGTGTATTTGTCTGGCTTTGCAGCACTCATGACTGTTGTATAAATCGTAATACTGAAAAAAAAAAGAGAGAGAAAGGATTGTTCACACCTATCACCATCCCTGATGAAGATAAAAGTAAAGTAATCAGACAGCCATGCTCACACAAAGCTCTTCTGGGTGAGGGGCCAGATAGGGCATCTATGACATGAGCACTTCAAATTCAGTACTCAAGTCCCTAGTGGTAGAGCTAACATTAAGCACACAGGACATCTCTCTGCACCCTTTATACATTCATTGATGCTGGAGCAGCTGACTAGTTGATTCCACCTCCTTTGTGCATGCCCATGACCTTAGCCTTGTAGTTTCTAAGTTCCCAAAGGGCTCTAGGCAAGAAATGACCAATCACATTCCAGCTTGTCCCAAGCAGATATATACGTTCCAGGGTACTGATGTCCACCAATTGTAAGCAACCTCTTGGCCAGGAACAAATGGGGTGGGGAAATGGCGTAATTATGCAAGGTCTGTTAAACTGACCTGAACTCTGGAGATAATAAGAAAAATGATAATAGCTGATGCTTACATAGTGTGGTAAGGTTTACAAGATGCTTTGTCAGTCTCCTGAAAGCTTTACACAGATTATCTTATCTGAACCTTATGAGACAGGCACTACAGGTGATTCTCTCATCTGTGCAATTTACAGTTGAGGAAACCAAGGCTAAGACAAGTGGTTTGCCCATGGTTACACAGCTCATGTCAGAGGCAGGATTCTAATTCAGGTCTGCTTGATTAGCATGCTATCCGCTCCACAACACTGCCTTTCTAAATTTTGCATTTTCATCAGTACCTAGTGTGGAGCTCTACACATAGAAGGTAATTAATCAATCAGCAAACATTTAGCAAGGGTTTGTTAGGCACCAGGCACTGTTAGGCATTGGAAGTACAAAGGAAACAAACTCCTCCTTTCAAGGAGCTCAATTCTATCAGGAGAGGTGAAATACACTTATGTTGGCATAAAGGGATGCAGATTAAAGCAAACTTTGTTTTAATTTATTTTTCTTGGTTTGCTTTGGTTTTTCGTTTGTTTTCTTTCACAACCCACGTTTTCCACGACTGCACATGAATAATCTATATCAAACTGCTTGCCTTCCCAATGAGGGAGAGAAGTTACAATTCAAAATATTTAAAGAACGAATGTTAAAAGTCATTTTTACATGTAATTGAAAGGAAAATAAAATGTTAAAAAAATTCTTAATTTCTTAATTAAGATTATGTATAATTATATATATAATATGTATATATTATTATATATATATATAATAAATCATTCTTAATCAATGACATTGAAGACACTTACTTGTTCAGAACTGGAAACACTGACAAAACCTGCATTTAAAATGAAAAAAATCCCATTATACAGAAATTCTTTGAAACAAAGCTGAACTACAAGTAGGACAGAAGGGGGCTAAGACATGACAGTAATTGGAAATAGAGGGTAGAGAGGGAGAAGGAGGATAATATTAATTATTTTGCCTTTCAAAGAAGTCTAGAAATTATCAAAATATAACAATCTCAAACTACTAAGAATAAAATAAAACTATTTCAGCTAGGTAATATTCTAACACAAATAATTTCATGAGTCCCCGATAACCAAGCATAATCCGCTACGTTTGTTTTCAAATAGTGTCATTCTGTGGCACTATTTTGTTATATTAATAGATTTCTGAGTCATCTGTACAAAAATTTAAAAAAACCAAACAACCAACCACCTCAAGGTACCTTAAAAAGTGTATCAAAGTTGATGTTTTCCTGTCCGGTTGAGTTAAGGGCTTTGATAGCAACTGTTCTGTGGGGGAAATCATTGAATGTTATCTGTCAATTACAAAATCTTCCAGATATGTTTGAAACACAATAAATCATCAAATTACAAAATTTATAGTGGAAAGGGATATAAATGAGAATCTAGTAACACCTGAAACAGAATGCCCACCACAATCTACCCAAGAGATGGCTAACCTAGGGATGACCCATTCACCACTGGCAGCCCATTCCAGATTTCATTGTTAGGAAATTTTCCTGACACCAAGTCCAAACTTGCCTCTCTGCAGCTTCCTGCCAGTGCTGCTGGTTTTGTCTTCTGGGTTAGGCAGGATGCATCTGACACCTCCTCCATACGTAAATTTGTTAAGCATACTAGAAGGTAGCCACCTTGTTCTCTTCCCTGGGCGCTATCACTCATGCCTTCAAACATGGCATGGGCATGGGGACCTTCACCATCCTGATTACTTTCCTCTGGATACTCGTCAATTTCTGTGTTCTTCCTAAAATCAGGCACCTAGAGGAGTCTCACACCCCCTTATTCCTGGCAATTATTCCTCTCTAAATGCCACCCAGATTTGCAATGAGTTTTTTTGCCTGCTATAACAATGTCAACTAATACTGAGTACGCAATCCACTGAAATTTCTTCTCCAAACAAACTTATATAACCATGCCTTCTCTGCCTTCTACAACTGGGTCTTAATTAGTATGAATCATGAATGTACTTATGAAATTGATTTTTAGACCCAAATGTGTGACTTTACATTGATCTCTATTCAATTCTATCTAATTAGAGTCAATTCAATTTTTTTAGTGTATCAAATTTTTTTTGGATGCTGACTCCAGGATCCTGACTTTGTCAGCAAGGATATCCGATAGGTACCCAAATCTGTATCATCTACAAAGTTGCTAAGCATGTCTTTATTAAAATAATTAATGAAAATGTTAAATAATAGAAGGTCAAGGTCAGTTCTCTGGAACATTCTACTACCAACCAATTACAAAGCATTTACTGTAAAGCGCCTGCCCTACTCTGTGTTAGGCACCATGTCTAAAATTGGGGATACTGAGGAAAAAAATGATAGTCTCTGCTCTCAAGGAGCTCTCCTGCTCTCACAGGAGACAGCATATGTATATAAATACGTACCGAACAAACATATATTAAAAACTATAAAATAAATAAGTACAAGGTACTTTTAGAGATAGAACAAGAAAGGCCTCTTGTGCAGGAGGTGGCCCTTTGAGCCACACCTCAAAGAAAGATAGGAATACCATAAAATAGAAGTGAGGAGGAAACGCATCCCAGGCATGGAAGATGACCATTCAGAGGCACAGAAACAGGAATGGAATGTTATGTATAAGAAACAGAGAGGAAATCAGTTTGACTAGATCACAGAGCAGCCACAGGTCTTTTGATTTATGGGATTCATGGACTGAGTTTGGTGAGGGGGAGAAGAGAGGAGGGGTCTGTAGATCTGGACCAGAAAAGAATTATGTTTTTATTTCAATATAATTGGTATCTTTGCCATCCCATGTCTATTAATTTATACATTTAACATTATTCTGAGGAGCCCATAGGTTCCTCAGATTGCCAATGGGGTCCATGATGCGTACAAAAAAGGCTGAGCCCTAGTCGTGGAATGTGAGAAGGGGAATATTGGATAATGAGACTGGGAAGACACAATGAAACCTGAGGAGATAGGGAACCAGTAGAGTTTATTAAGCAGTGGAATATAACAGTTGGTTTTGCCATTAAGGAGAGTCCTTTCAGAACATGCGTGGAGTGAAGAGACTTGAAGCTGAGAGATCTATTCAGAGGTCCCACAATAATCAAGGAAGAGATAGGGAGGACCTGAACTAAGGTGGCAGCCGCAAGAGACGTTGTACAGGTATAATGGTAAGGGTTGGCAAGAGATCAGCTTTGGGAGGTAAGGGAGACAGAGAAATGGAATATAAAACCAGGGTGATGAACCTGGGAGGCTGGAAGGATGGTGATCCTTTGACAGAAACAGGGAAATTCAACAGAAAAGAGGATTTGGGGGGAAAGATAATAAGACCTACAGACCTCATTTCCAAATTGATAGAAGTAACTGGTCTTACCTACTTTCTGAGTAGTTCTTCCACCAATAAATCTCCCTATTGCTTTTCTCAGCAAAACCAGGTGAGTAGACATGCCTTTAGCTAAATGGTTAGTCCTGAAGCTACCGAAGACACTTTTCTATATCATTCTTTAAATAGTCATAGCACCATAAAAAAAAAAAGTCAAATATTCCTAGGAAGCAATGCTTTTCGACTTCTATGGTTTTCCAGCTGCCATGTGAGAGGGTCATTCTTTTTCGTAGAGAAAAAGTACCTCAATCCCCAAACCCTTGCAGAAATATACCTTCGATGATCCCATGTGGGAGTTTGTTTCCAGTGATCATAATTTGTCTCAACTCGGAACCACCTATGAAACAATATGTTAAAAAAATAATCTGAGAAAGTGGCCCTAGGCTTGCCTTGTAAAAACACATAATTTTGACTACATAATTCAGAACCCACCAAAATTTGTTATAAATGTTAAATAAAATATTTAACCTTAAAATAGAAAATAGTAAAAACATCTTTGATCATCAGAATTCTATATGAATCTGATTGATTCACAGGTATCAGCTGTCAGCAGGTGGAGGAAGCTCCCATTTCCACTTACTCTCCATTTGTGGGATCAAGAGGCCAGATGTCTTCAGGACCATCTCTATTTCTCGTGATGACCACCCCTTCCTTGGGGGACATGCCCCCTACAATATAGTAAACATCTGCAACGATGGGTGTTTTGGACAGTTTCATCACAGCAGCTTCAAAGTCCTCAGCTTCTTCTAAGGTCTACCCCAAAAACACAAATGAAAACCATCAATCCTGCACATGCTGGGCTCCTGTACAAATGGGTGGCAGAAATGCTTGCAAAGTAGAGCAGTAGTTGGTTTATTTATTACAAACTTAATTATAAGAGAAGTGGTCTTGCCAGACCTAATCACAGAAAAGGGGTCAAATGACAAGGTCTTATATTATAAATGTGCAAACACAGGAAGTCGTCCTTTATGAGGAACAGGAAAATTTCATGAGAGAATCTGACAGGAGGCAATAAGCTGTGGGATAAAAGATGATAGATCAAGCCCCCTAGTGACCTTTAGAAACTGGTTCAGTGTGTCCTGAGGAAAGAGTTCACAAGGAAATCAGCTCTTGATGATGAGAATAAAAGACATGTTGTTGTTCATCCTTTGTTCTTGAAGAGGACCAATGACCTCAGGAGGGTGATGCCTTGACTTGCAAGTGAATTGGATTTGAGTGAGGTAGAGCTGTGCAAAGTCATCAGAGTCACTGGGGGTCTGGTAGCAAGACATTGGTCAAGATGACTGGTGATAACTCTTGGTCTTTTTTAAACTAAGGTCTTTCCCAGGTCTCAGTATGTTGGAGGCAACACCCATTCAGTAGTTAAAGACTAGGTAGGAATTGAGACAAAAGCTGGTCTCGTTTGCCTACATGAAAGAATCAGTCTGAGAGGGAAAACCCCTCAGAGTTTCTGGTCAGAACAGAAACAGTTGCTATTCACACTCACCCCGAGCCATCAAAATTCAAACAACCAAAAAGTTCTGTAATACTTTGTTAGTGGTCACCTACCTACTGTAATCAGGGTCTTGCTGAAATCACCAACCCCAAAGTTTTCAAGGACTTCGCAAATCCCAAAGTAAGTGCTTGGGTGCTTGTATGATGTAGTTTCCTTATCTTAGAAACATGCATATGAAGTATGGTGCGTCAGAATCCGAAACATAGTGCAGAAAACAAAGTTAACATGGGCAGGCTCAACAGAAAACAGACTTACATTCCTCACAAGCCAGCTCACAGGACAATTTTTTCTGAGAAGAGCCGCCACTGCATTCTCCCACCAAAAACCTTTATCTACAAAATTGGGGGGAAAATATTAGGGCAGGAGCAAAGTCTATCGGCCACTACGCAACAAAATTGATAAAAATAAGGAATTGACAATTCCACATAGGCTGCTCTAAATCTACGTAGCTTCTGTTTTATTTCTTGAATACACAGCCTGAAGACTTGGCAGAAGGAGTGTGGTTAGAAAAAGGATGAGTCCCAGTAGACAAAATACTGGGTAACATTCGGTTGCTGGGAGTTAGTGAGGTTTGTGTTTTCAGTAACCAGAGTACAAGTTCTTTATACACATGAATCTACTAGAAAATTATAACTGACTTCTTCATAAGCATACCCCAGCCCAAATTGCCATAGTTCTTGCAAGTTTTACACCAGACCCCTTGTTT
This sequence comes from Pseudochirops cupreus, assembly GCA_028627135.1. NCBI lineage: Eukaryota > Metazoa > Chordata > Mammalia > Diprotodontia > Pseudocheiridae > Pseudochirops > Pseudochirops cupreus. The sequence goes on from CM053583.1 coordinate 191,227,124, forward strand.
ACCAGGGTTGCTGTTTTTGTAGGAAGGAAGGGGGTAGATACTGAAACTGTAATTTCATATTCGAAGGGAATTCCATTGAGGAAACTTCTACCAATAGGTCAGCATCTGCTCTGCAGCTTCAAGAGTTCCTTAGGATGCATCAGAGATTAAGTGACTTGTCCTAGGTCACCCAGCCAATTTATGTCAGAGGTGGTACTTGGACTCAAGTCTTCCTGACTCTGAGGGCAGTCTTGTTTTTGGTTTTATCTACCATACCTTATTAATCTCCCTGGACAAAAAGGTAGGGCGTTATTTCTAAGAATGAGTATAATGATAACCACAGAGAAAATTTGAAGTCAGAGGACGTGGGTTCAAATCCCAGCCCTGCTACTTATTACCTGTGTGAACCTGAAGAAAATCATCTTATATATCTGGGCCTCAGTTTACGCATAAGATAAGGGAGTTTGAGGTCCCTTCCAGCTCTAAATCTGTGACCCTATGAAAAATGATTAAAAAATGCTTGGACTAAAGAACAGAACTTAGTTTATGAGTTCTAAACAAAAAAGAAGTTATTAATTAAAAAAACATGAATGCTAAGAATTTGGGGAGATACCACACCATCTTAGGGTTCATGGCAGATAAGGAGAAGAATACTGGGCATAGTCTGACATGCAGATGCATCCAGCTCAGAAAGGATCCAGTTTTGAACAGTTCAAACAGAAGTACATATGACAGATCCCATGGCCTGAGACTCCAGAAGCATGAGAGGTTCTCACATTTACCAACTTACCAACAGTTGCCATTAGTTCCAATGTGGAAAGAAAAAAAAAAAGCAAGGCTGTCTTAAAGAACTAACTATATTAGAAACTCTGATTTCACTTCTGTCAAGAGTTGCATAAACAATGCAGTCTTGGTAAAAAGACAAAAAAAAGTTCTTACTTCCTCCCCCAACAAAACTGGACTAGAAGCCAAGCCTGCCTGTGAGGGAAGCCTTTCTAAAATCCATCAGGCATAGGGAACACTTATCTTCCTGAAGTATTTGAGTAGAACTTGTAACAAGATGGTGGGCCATTCTGGGAATTCCCAGTAACAAGAGGCCTTCTACAATACAGATCAGCAATTATCATTCAGCATCTAATATTAGAACACTTCTAAATCTAGAGCCCATGGATTTTTTTTTAAATTATAACTGTATTTCCATATAACTGGTTTCCCTTGTAATGCTATTTATTTTACATACTTAAAAACATTACTTTGAGGAAAGCTTCACTAAATGCTGAAGACACAGAAAAGGTTAAGGCCCTTGTCTTAGGAAATTGTCTGGGGTACCAGCCAGTGTGTGTCAGGGGGCAGAGACTTGAATCAGAGGCTTCCTGACCCTGAGGCCATCTCTCTACCCATTATGCTTTGCTGCCTCTTAATTTTGTACTTCCAACACATGGTATTCCCAGGCAGTCTCCCATTCGAATATTAACCAAGCCCGACCGTGCTTAACTTCCACCACTGACTCTGTTTAGGGTGTTAAAGCTGTAAGTAGAATAGTCAATAAGCCCATTAAAAAGCATGAAGGTTCATGTGCTTACCTCGTTCATCACCAGAAATGGTAAACTTTTTTGGACTTTGTCCAGTCCATAAACCTACATAACCAACGAATGTAGTCCCTGTGTAGGCAATCTGAAATCAAAGAAACAAGATCATTCTACAGTTCTTACCTCAAATACTGTAGTATAGATTAACTATGAGTTTCCCTCTTCTCTCCTACTCAATAATCTTGTGGATTTCAGTAAAAAGAACATAATTCTAGAGGAGAGATGTGAGCTGTCACCACTCACAAACTTCCTGACTTGTTTATAAGACAAAAACTAATCAACAAAACTGAAACAACTCTAGAAATTCAATGGAGGGGGAAGCAACATGGTTTCTAATTCATTCTTTCTTTATTTCACTCTTATTCATCTAGATACAAAAGTGGTACCAGTTTGAGATGGTAGATGATGTCCCCTCACCTTAACTCCAAATCAAATAATTATATGATGTTGGATCACAAGGAGACCTTCTAGAAATCATATGATCAAACCTTTTAGAGATAAGGAAATGGAGACCTAGAGGAAGGGAAATATTGGACCAAGGTCATCAAGGTAGTAAATGGGAGATTTGGGATTCAAACCCAGGTCTCCTGACTCCAAATCCCATTACCCCAAGCACATCATTTCAGAGAATTGCACACAAAAATGTCTTAACCTTGTTTTGCCTCAGTCTCTTCAACAATAATTTAGGAATAATGCCAGCTGCTCTTCCTCCCTCACCTTCTCACTGTGAGGAACAAATGAGGAATCATAGAAAGAGTTCTTTGGGGTATAAAATGAGCCCACTTCACCACCAACCCAGATAACATGAAGTTGATTAATTTAGTAGACTAAGTTAGAAGCCGAGAAGCCTGGATTCCACTAATGGATTTTCCCTGACTCCTTGAAATGATTAATCAAGATATTCCCAACAATAAAACAGGGGTACTCTAAACTACCCCAAGAGCATGGAATAGTAGATAGTGCTCTCCACTTGGAATCAGGGAGACCTGTATTCAAATCCCCCCTGAGACTCAGAAACCTGCAGGCTATGTGATATTGGGAAAGTAACAGCCCCTCTAAACCTCAGTTGGCTCCTCTGAAAAATGGATATAACACCTATTTCACAGGGTTGTTGCAAGGAATAAATGGGCTGCTAGATGTCGCCTACAGTAGATAGAGCACCAAGCCTGGAGTCGGGAAGACTCTTCTTCCTGAGTTCAAATCTGGCCTCAAACAATTACCAACTGTGTCACCCTGGCCAAGTCACTTCATCCTGTTTGCCTCAGTTTCCTCATCTGTAAAATGAGCTGGAGAAGGAAATGGCAAATCACTCCAGTATCTTTGCCAAGGAAACCCCAAATGAGGTCACAAAGCGTCAGACAGAATTGAAACAAATGAATAACAAAAAAAAGAAGGAACAAATGATATAGTGCGGGTAAAAGTACATTGCAAACCTCTAAGTGGCATGTTAATGTTGACTCATTATTCCTACCAAACTGAAAAACCTCCCGATAGATGCATCACACCATACCAAGGACCCAACTGAACACGTTAGGGACGTTCCTGAAGTTGCACTGAGCTTTGGTAAATTAAATTATATTCTCATTGACCCATAATTTTCATACGTATATGGGACCTGGAAATAAAGTCAGCACCAAATTCTTATCTGTCGTATTATTGTATCATTTTAATATGTGTTAGGGATATAAGTTAGAAGAGGAGGCAGTTCCACATTGTGAACTAGACACAGCAGGTGATTAATAAATGTTTGTCCAATAAATGTAGCAGACGTAGCAAGCACAGTGACAAAAGCTCATTTACATATATTATCTCATTTCATTCTCATAAAAACCCGGTGGGGAAGAATGGATGATATAGCCTCATTTTGCTAATGAGAATCCAAGCTCAAAGGGCTGATAAAGGGCTGGACAGAAAAGAGAATCCTGACTCCTTGGCTTTCCCTCTCAGCCTTGTCGTTGGATGGTAGGCTTCAGAACTAGAATGGCTGACATTTATGTCATCTCAGTTATCTCATTTTTCCCCTCTCAATATTGATGATGATATTCAGTTATGTTCACGTCTTTGTATGTTGATCCCATTTGGAGTTTTCTTGACAAAAATACCGGAGTGGTTTGCCATTTCCTAATTAAAGAAATAATTGTTAACCAATTATTGAAGTAGGATTAAGGTTTTCCCTTCCTATTTCCTCATTCAGAAAGCAGCTTGTGCTGGTTTATTCAGCTTGTCTCTGAAGGACATTGCTGACAGATGCTTTTCAATCCTAGGTGAGACCCTACCAGACTAGAAGACCTTACAAACAGAATCCACTCTAGGCGAGATCTTGCCCTTAGGAAATAAGCCCCTGTCCTTGGAACCTTCCATTAGATTTAGGGTGACCCAGTTTATGAACCAGTCAGAGTAGTCTGAACAGAGATGAATTGTTTTGTTCAGATTGCTAGAGGAGGCTTAGTCTCATGATTTGGTCACATTCTCTGTAGGAAGTGCTGAAGACCTTTTGCCTACTTCCTCATTAATAGGTCAACCCCCTCATTGATTGTTAACCAGCTGGGGTTGATTTCCCCCTCTTACAAAGGCTTTTTTTTTTAACATTCAGTGTTCTCCAGAGGGCATCTTTGGTTTGTTAGAGAAAGCCACTGATAGCAATCTGTTAATTATTTGTTAGCCATAATTAATAAATTGATTATTAATTACCCAAATTATGTCTCTCAGACTTTTCATTTGTCACACTTCTCCAGTTCATTTTACAGATGAGGAAACTGAGGCAAATAGGTCAAGAGACTTGCCCAGGATCACAGAGCTAATAAATGTCTAAGGCCAGATTTGAATGATGAGTCTTCCTGACTCCAGGCTCAGAACTCCATCCACTGCACCACGTAACTGTCTTTATTATCCTTATTAGATATAGTTTGGGGTTTTGTTCTTTTGGGCATATTCTCTGTTAGAATGTAGGCTTCACTGCTAGGAAAAATTATTTCATTCTTTGTAATTGTGTCCCTAGCACCAAGCAGGTTCCCAGCACACAGAAGGCACTTTAAAAAAGTTTGGCGACGGATTTTGCTCTGCTTTCCAACACCAAGTATGTTACTTATATTTAACAAAAAATTATTTTACAAAAGTAATTACATTTTAACATGAGAAGATTGAAAGACAGGTGTCTTTTTTTTCTATTGGATATGTTTTTAAATGTACAAGAGCCTGGTAAGCAAAGCGAGCTCCTAGTCAATTAGACTTGCAAAAGAAGTGATTGTTGGGGGGCGGAGCCAAGATGGCAGCGTAGCAGCAGCAACATATCGCAGCTCTCACGTGGCCATGCCAAAATACCCATAACATAGGACTCTAAACCAATCCTAGAACACCAAAACGCACACAAAGATACTTCCCACTAAAGTCAGTTTGGCTACGAGGAACCATATCAGCACTGCGAACTGAAACCAGCCTGACCTGAAGCTGCTGCTGAGTCCCAGGGGCGGCCGGCGACAGGAGCGGTGAGCAGATTAGCAGCAGCTGCAAGCAGTGTTCAGAACTAGGTCAGTGGAAATTGTGAAATCAGGAGAGAAAAGCAGTCCGGCTGAAAGGCCTCCAGAGCGGAAAAGCGAAAGGCAGAGGTTTTGCACCCGCCTCCGCATTCCCGCCCATGGCCTGCAGACAGCAGGGGGACTAAGCGATTGTTCTGAGGCCAGTGCTCTCGCGTTGAGCGGCCTGGATCCGGATTGCTGTCTTGGGCCTCGGTCTTGGAGTCTTCATTATCCAGTCAGCCGGAAGTAAGTAGGAAGGGACCCAGCACCTTCCTGAGAGCTACAGCAGCCGGGAGGACCCCAACGATGTAGGACAGAGCTTTCCCTTCTGGAAGCAGAGCCCCACAGAGATTTAAAAAAAAATCACGGACTGAACAACCATGAGTAAGAATAAGCATAAGAA
>CM053583.1:191233109-191261290 GCA_028627135.1 Pseudochirops cupreus
ATATCCAAGGGTCCTCAGGGTCACGTAGCCACTTTAACAAAGGGCCTAGGGGCAGGGAAGATCTTCAGATTCCCATAACATCATTTCATATAGCACAGTAGTATTCCATCACAATCATATACCACAGCTTGTTCAGCCATTCCCCAATTGATGAACAGTCCCTGAACTGACAATTCTCTGCCACCACAAAATAACTGCTATATGTATTTTTGTATAGTTAAATTCTTTTCTTTTTTCTTTTTTGTCTCTTGGGGATACATACCTAGTAGTGTTATTGCTGGATCAAAGGGTATACACAATTTTATAGCCCTTTGGGCATAGTTGCAAATTGTTCTCCAGAATGGTTTTATCAGTTCACAACTCCACCAGCAGTGCATTAGTGTCTCAGTTTTCCCACATCCCCTCCAACATTTGTCATTTACCTTTTCTGTCATATTAGTCAGTCTGATAGACATGGGGCTGTACCTCAGAATTATTTTAATTTGTATTTCTCTAATCAATACTGATTGCTAAATTTTTCTTAATTTTAAATTTTTAAAAATTTTCTAAATTTTTATATGAGTGTAGACAGTTTTAATTTCTACATGTGGAAACTGCATGTTCATGTCCTTTGACCATTTATCAATTGGGGAATGACTCATATTCTTGAAGATAATTCTTATAAAGCATCACATTTTTTAAATTTATTTTTTCCAATTACATGTAAAACCAATTTTTGACACTTTTTAAAATTTTGAGTTACCAATTCTTTCCTTCTTTCCTTTGTCCTTTTATATTCTTATATATTTAAGAAATGAGGCCTTCATCAGAGAAACTTGCAGTAAAAATTGACCTCCCAATTTTCTGCTTTCCTTCTAATCTTGACTGCATTGCTTTTATTTCTGCCAAACCTTTTTAATTTAATATAATCTCACTTATCCATTTTACATCTTATAATGTTCTCTGTCTCTTGTTTGGTTGTAAATTCTTCCCTTAACTATAGATCTAACAGGAAAACTATTCCATAATTACCTAATTAGCTTATGATATCACCCTATATGTCTAAATCAGGTCCCCATTTTGACCTTATCTTGGTATATAGTGTGAGATGTTAGTCCATGCCTGGTTTCTGCCAAACTGCTCTCTGGCTTTCTCAGCCATTTTTGTCAGTTAGTGAGTTCTTGCCCCTAAAGCTTAGATCTTTGAGTTTATCAACGTTAGATTATTGTGGTCATTTTCTACAGTGAATTGTGTATCTGATCTATTCCACTGATCCACCAGTCTATTTTTTAGCCAGTACCAAGCTGTTTTGATGACTACTGCTTTGTAATATGGACCCGTCTCCAGTCCTCCTGATCTGTATCTTGCCACTGGACCCAGATGACTCCAGAAGAGAAAGTGAGGCTGGTGACTTCTCACAGCCCTGCCTCACTTAAATCCAATTCACTTATAAGTCATGGCATCACCTCCCTGAAGTCATGGTTCTCTTTGAGAACAGAGGACAAACATCAGCTTTATGATACAGTTTGAGATCTGGTACACCCAGGCCACCTTCTTTCATATTTTTTCCTTTGATTCCTTTTATATTCCTGACCTATTCTTTTAGATAAATTTTGTTACTGTTTTTTTTAGTTCTATAAAATATTTTTGGTAGTTTGATTGATATGGCACTGAATAAGTAAATTAATTTAGGCAAAATTGTCATTTAAAACATTTTCTCAGGGCGGCTAGGCAGCGCAGTGAATAGAGCACTGGCCCTGGAGTCAGGAGGATTTGACCTCAGACATCTGACACATTTAGCCATGTGACCTCGGGCAAGTCACTTCACCCCAACTGCCCAGCCTTCCCCCCTCCAAAAAAAAAAAGCAAAAAACAAAACAAAACAAGACATTTTCTAAATTTAAGGTGCTTTAGAAATATGAATTCTTATTATTATGTAGTAAGTGATTCAAGGAATAGGAAAGAAGTAGGAGAAAGGTAGTCTCTCCACTTAAGAAGCTGGACATCCCACTAGAAAGATGAGATAAAGGCATGTGAAGCAATTAACAAACAGCACAAAGAAATACATGGCTCAGTGTCAATAGGAGCGGTAAGACAGCAAGAACTACTGAAGGTTAATATGAACAGACCCTGGAAGGACCAGGGAAGCCATGACAACAACAACAATAAATTACATTTAAAACTCTAAGAGGTTGGGAATCACCTAAAATTTGTATCTCTCAGTGCTAGACACAGAAACAGGTACTTGATAAATATTTGTTACATATCATCTTTTACTGTATAAAAAGCCCTTTCATGATGGCTATGACTTTACAGATTAGGAAACTGAGTCAGAGTAACTTGTCCATGGTCACACAACTTGTAAGTAGCAAAGACAGTGATGAGGTGCTTCTGTATCATTTTGGTGAGGCTTTTGTACCCCAGTTTGTAAAAATCTCACTTGTGGTTGGGTAACTATGTATTCACATCAGTTTGTAACAAGCCTGTGCCATTAAGCTGTAAAAGTCACACTTTCCTTCAGCCATAAAGACATTCACTCCGCTTCTTCCCCTGCCCCCAGCCTCAAAGTCTTTTCCCTAAGTCTGCTAGATAGTTTCCCATGAATCAATCACTCAAGTATTCTTAGAGAAATACATAACACCTTTGTTCTTAGAAGCCAGCTGCGCTTTAGAAACCTTGAGCAACTTTATCAAGGAGATAACTCCCTCCTGAGATGGTCTCTAATCAGTCTACCTTCCAAACTTGGCACCTCCTGAAACAATCAAGCCTATACTCCCAACTACCATATTGGGCCTATGTCATTCATCCTTGACCAAAAAGTTACCTAGTGACGTGTCAAGGCAAAAAATCACACCCCTCCCTCCCCAACCCGTTGGAATCTCTCAATGGGTAATTTGCCTGCGCAGTTGGTATCAAAAATGTATGGCCCTTTAAGCACTTAACCACTCCCAGACTCCTCCCTAATCCTACCTTTTCCCACCTAATTAGTATAATGAGCCTCTGACTGACAGTTTTATGCCTTCAAAATGACATCTCTATCCCCTAGCACCTTGCAGGTCTTTTTCTATCTTCCCCCCCTCCCCGCTTTGCTGAAAAGCATAACTCTGCCTTAAATCCCTTTTAGCTTGCAGCCCTTGCCTCAGTGAAACAATAAACTTTTATGACTCTACCAAAGGACAGCTGAGTCCAGTAAATTATTTTTCTGACAACGAACCTAGAAAGGATTTCGTTAGAAATCCCACACCCCTTCCCCCTCTTCAACAGGATTTGAATTCTGACTCCAAAGCTAACTTACTAGTTTTTTTCACAGAACTGTTCCCATTTCTCAGAAAGGTGGGATTATGTTGGTTCTCTAGAGGCGTGACTCCTATTCTGTCCTGCTTACTCAAATATCTCCCTTCCATCTGGCTGACCTCATTTGTTTTGCTTTGCCTTCTTGAGCCACAGTCATTTTAGATTTCTTTGACTCCTCAGCCTCTACTTACAGACATAATGCCTTTTCTTTCCTTCCTTCCTTCTTACCCTCCAGTTTTCAGGTTTCCCCTATTTAATTGCAACTCTTTGTGGGCAGGAACTATCTATCTGTTTTTGTGTTTGTGTCCTCAGTACTTAGCACAATGCCCAGCACACAGTAAGCATTTAATAAATGTTAATTGACCATTGACATTCATCTAAGAGACAAGGGAAGATGACAAGTTGATGACAGATGTATCTTTGAACCTGTTCATATACTAGGGAGATGAATGCCCTGCCCTGCCATCATTTTTGGATTTATAAATCCTTGGTGTTTATAGCAATGAAAATAACAGTGGATTGGGACTCTAAAGACCTGGGCACGAATCTAGGCTATCATACTTATTAGCTTCATCTGGTGCCTTATTAAAATGTTTGCTGGGATTTGGAGCAGAACTGACAAATTGCCACCGAGCTAGAAGTCTAGAAATATGCCTTTGCCATATGGGCAAATGCAACTGTGAACAGTGACTTCATTATATCTGTATTTATTTTGTCACCAACCAAAAATTAGGAAAAATTCCAAATCCCAAGGGCAGGGTTTCTCAAGGGTTTGGAAATAGTTTGCTGCCTCTTCATAAAGGTCAGTAATCAACACATCATCTCTGGTGGAAGTGCTCCACAACACCTGCTTCAGTCACCTTCATGGCCATTAGAACAAATTGTTCTCATCTATCCATTTTGCTGGGGAAAATCTTCACATGCCTGGAGTATATACCTTCCTAATTCACCAATGAGTTTGAAGTCTGTAGGTTTCCTTCAACCTGGTTGAGCCAATCTGCCTAGCCAGTTTTACTGGGGTGTACCACTGTGCATGCAACAGCTTCTGGGAGCCACAGATGAGAGCTGGGTGACAGGTGGATACCAAAGGTGAATGAGCTGCCCTCATACCAGAACACCTCACACACACCAAAAGCCTGGTACAGCAGAGAGCATTTGGATTCAGATTCAGATTCCATCCTTTATAATGTGTAAGGAGCCTCCAGCAAGTTATTTAATCTCTGGGGCTCAATTGTGATCCCTAAGGTTCCTTCCAGCCCTGAATCTAAAGTATCCTTCATTTCATATTCAAACTTGGAACTAGGAAATCAGGTTTCTACTCCCTTAGTATATTTGCTCTCTTCTGCCCTCTGGTGGTGCCCTATAAAACTGCGCATTACGGCACAATGTTTTAAGGCAGAAGCCCTCAAGAACAGTCCACATCTCTGGTGTAATGGGGGACTGGTACAGGTGCAGAGAGCACCAGAATACTTGACTGATGCTAATTCTCTCTCCTAGGGAGAGGCTAGGGAGCCTTGCAGAGACATTGGAGCAGATGTAGACATTCTGTAACTGGTACTGGTTGGCTAACTTCATGTGGAATAAGGAGTCTTTTTGATTGATTGTGGAGGCATCAAAAAGCACCAGCGGCCAGATCCTCGGCCATTTCCTCTTGGCTCCTTTGCTCTTGGCTTGACTCCTGTTAAATAAGAGATAATGCTTTAAGGGAAAGAGGCCTTGGGCTCCCCACTGAGCTTGACATGTGGCCCACTGAAAATGGCCTCTCTGGTGCTTGATCTCTGCATTTGTTCTTTTCTGATATAGTTGAGGAGATTGAGCTGCCCTTTGTTAGTATCAAAGGGCTAGGAAAATGAGTGTCCAGGTGTCCTGGCAGATTTGCAGCCAGCTAGAGCATTGAGGAAATCAGGGAATAAGGGAGTGGCCTTTGGGAGTGACCTTTAGGATCCAGTCCAGCAGTGGCTAACATGAGGACTCTTCTGGAAGTCAGAGTAGTCATTCCACATCTGCGTATGAACTTGGTGAGACCTATGTGATATAGTAACTGAGCTAAGTTTGAGCCTACTCTTCTGGAGACTGAGGAGAATTCTTTCTGAAAGTTTTCTGTTCATACCCCTTTGACCATTGCCTATTGGGGAAAGGCTCTTGTTCTTATAGCTTTGAACAAATTCCTTGTAGATCTTGGAAGTGTGACCTTTGTTAGATGATTGATATTCACCTATATTATATTGTTTTCACTTTAAAAAATCTGTCAATTATACTGAACATTTTTCAATGGATATAAATTTTCCAGTAATAAATCTTCCCCTAATATCAGTTTTTAAGTTAAAAAGTATTTATACATTTTTCATATAACTATAAAATATCCCTCTATGTTTAAAAAAATGTTGATATTGGGGACAGAGCCAAGATGGTGGGAAAAGGCAGGGACTTGCCTCAGCTCTCCCAAATTTCTTTCTTAAAAATGAATTCTGAAGGGGAAGAATCCACAAAAGGATGAAGTGAAACAATTTTCCAGCCCACAACAACTTAGAAGATCAACAAGAAAAGTCTGGCATACCTGGGGTAGAGTGGAGCACACTCCAGCATGGGCTGTGCCAGCTCAGGCTGCAATCCAGCAAACCAGGAGCAGATCTTAGAGGTAACTGAATCAACAGCAGCAGCATTGGCTTCCAGACTTTTCAGCCCACAGATGGTAAGAAGTTGACCAGATGGGAAGGAGATTACAGGGATCCCTTTCCTGGCCTTGAGTACAGGACTGTGTTGCATTACCCATATGTGGATCTGGGTCACAGTCCCAGAGTGAGGAGGAGCACAAGCACACCAGAGCTTGCAACCACAGGGGAGCTAGAACCCTGGTCACAGTTCCATGGCAGAAAAGAGTGTTTGTGGTCATTCATAGACCAGAATACAGGCCAAGAGAGTAATAAACACACTTTTCTCTAGATCATACCACCTCAGAAAAACTAAAAACTCACAGACCCTCAGAATTAGCTCTGAAAACAGCTTCATAAAAAAAAAACAAAAAAAAACCTGAACGTTGGAATGGACAGGGCTCCCTCCACTCTGAGAGCTGAGCCCAATTTCAAAATAAAGTTCAAAGTCAAGAAATAGATGGGAAAAGAGAGCAAACAACAAAAAGAATCTGATTATAGAAGATTACTATGGTGACAGGGAAGACCAAATCACAAACTCAGAAGAAGACAATAAAGTAAACATTGCTACAACCAAAGCCTCAAAGAAAAATGTAAATTAGCCTCAAGCCCAAAAAGAATTCCTGGAAGACCTTAAAAAGGATTTTAGAAATCAAATAAGAGAGGCAGAAGAAAAATTGGGAAGAGATATTAGAGTGATGCATGAAAATCAAGAAAAAAGAGCCAATAGCTTGGTAAAGGAAACACACACACACACAAAATACTGCAGAAAATAACACCTTAAAAAACCAGAATAGACCAAATGATAAAAGAGACACAAAAATCTGCTGAAGAGGAGAACTCCTTAAAAAGCAGAATTGGTTACATGGAAAAAGATGTACAAAAAATCACTGAAGAAAATAATTGCTTAATAAGTAAATGGCCAAATGGAAAAGAAGGTATAAAAGCTCACTCAAGAAAATAGTTCCTTAAAAATTAGAATGGGGTGAATGGAATCTAATGACTCCATGAGACATTAAGAAACAATAAAATGAGAACCATTCCCCAATTGATAAGTGGTCAAAGGATATGAACAGGCAGTTTTCAGATATAGTAATAAAAGGTATCTATAGTCATATGAAAAAATTGTTCTAAGTCACCGTCGATTAGAGAAATGCAAATTAAAACAACTCTTAGGTACCACCCCACACCTAACAGATTGACTAACATTACAGAAAAAGAAAATAACAAACGTTGGAGGGGATGTGGGAGAATTGAGACAGCAATGCACAATTGGTGGAACTGTGAACTGATCCAAACTATGTCCAAAGGGCTATAAAACTGTACATACTCTTTTGATTCAGCAATACTACTACAAGGTTTGTATCCCAAAGAGATCAAAGAAAGGCAAGAAGGATCTATTTGTACAAAAATATTTATAGCAGCTATTTTTGTAGTGGCAAAGAATTAGAAATTGAGGGGATGCTCATCAATTGGAGAATGGCTTAACAAGCTGCAATATATGATTGTGATGGAATACTATTGTGCTATAAGAAATAACAAGCAGGATGCTCTCAGAAAAACCTGGAAAGATATAAACTGCTACAAAGTGAAATAGGTAGATCAAGGAGAACATTGTAAACAATAATAGCAATATTGTGCCATGATCAACTTGTGAATGACATAATTGTTCTCAGTAATTTAATGATTCAAGACAATATTGAAGGACTCATGATGTAAAACGTTGTCCATCTCCAGAAAAAGAACTGATAGAGTCTTAATGCAGATTGAAGCATACTTTTTTCACTTTTTAAATTTTTATGATGCTATTACATCCATGTATTTCAGTCTGTTTAACCATTCTGTCAATAAGTGTCTATCTCATTTCCAGTTTTTTGCTCCTACACAAAGTGATGCTATAAGTAATTTGTGTATATGCAAACTTTCATTTTTAGGTGAGGACATAATTGTTATTTCAAATTTTGAAAGGCTGTCATATGGAAGAGGGAAGTGGTGCACTCTGCTTCTCCCTTCCCCAAAGACAAAGAGAAGGTGTAGAAAGGCAGATCTGGGCACAATGTAAGGGAAAATGTCTTCTAGGAGCTGTCCAAAAGCTGAAGGGGCTGCCTTAGAACAAAGGGTGTTTCTCTGACTAGAAGTCTCCAATTGAGGTCAGATAACAACTTGTTGGGGATTATCTAATAAGGATGCTTTTTTAGGACCAATCAATCAATCCTAGAAAGGGCTGGGGCACCTGGGGTGAGGGACGCCAAAGAGCACTGGGCCCAAAGTCAGGAGGTCTCCTCTTCCTGCGTTCAAATCAGGCTTTAGACTTAGTAGCTGTGTGACCCTGGGCAAGTTGCTTCACTGTGTTTGCCTCAGTTCCCTCGTTTTGTAAAAATAAACTGGAGAAGGAAATGGCAAATCACTCCAGGATCTTTGCCAAAAAAACCCAAATAGGGTCATGAAGAGTCAGAAATGACTAAAAACAACTGAACAATGATAATAGAGGATTTTTATTAAAAAGTTGGGGGGGGTGCAGTTTGGACAAAGAAAATATAGTAATATCTGTGATCCACATCACAATTCCTTTATACCTGCTCCACTCAGTCTTTCTTGCTCCCAGTGAAAAGGTGTGGGGCTCCTACTTATATCACTGCCTCTGAAGTGCCAGGTATATCTGCCCCCAGACATGATTGTCACATAGGCTACAAGGGACAGAATTGCCCTAATGAAACCTGGTCAGTTGCTATATGCTAGATACAACTTGTTCCCAGGAGAGCTGATCGTTAAAATTTCAATAGAAGCATTTACACATCAGAAATCAGCAAACACCGAAAAGCAGGGCATGATTTACTGTTTTATTGATTGTCTATATTTAAGAAAGTGATGGAGAAAATATTAATAATTGTAACAGCAATCAATTTAGCAGATACTTAGCCCTTAGTAACTTAGGGCTAAGTATGGAAGGTGTGATCTAAGTATGGAAGGTGTGAACTCTGTCCCTGGTTGAGAGGGGGTGAACTACCCTGTTGACGTGGAAGAAAGGGGTTGGCTGAGACAGGAGGCCAGTGTGTGTATATAAGCAAGAATTCCAGAGACAGAGACAGAATTGGGTATGTTCCTCCTGGTGGCTCCCATTGGAGGAAGTAGGATTGTCCCACCATCTGGGAGCTGGGCTGCTGGACTAAAGAAGTGAGTTGGAGTTTTCTTGAGAGACAGAGAGAGACAGAGACAGAGACAGAGAGGCAGAGACAGAGACAGAGACAGAGACAGAGACAGACAGAGACAGAGAGAGACAGAGAGAGAGAGACAGACAGAGAGAGAGACAGACAGACAGACAGATAGAGCTTTCCTGAGACCTGAAGGTGGTCTTTCTGGTGAAGGCTGAGAGGGCTTGCCTAGAAGGCCTTCTGGAAGGCCAGATTCTCCTGGGTTCTAGGGCCAGCTGAACTGCTGGAGGACTGAAGAAGCATGACCAGGATAAGCCTTTGTTGGTTTGTGGCCTGGCTGATCCTTGAGTTCCTGGCAACAGAAGTGGTGAAAGGTTTGAGATGTGCTGGAGCCTGTGAACTTCAGTGTGTGCCAGGGACTGCCCTGAGGACTGGACAAGGACCAAGAAGCTGTCTACTTGTGAGGACTGGATGAGAACCTGGGAGCTGTCTGCCTCTGAAGCCAGGTGACTGGTGGATTCAGGTAGGAGCTGGGACCATGGAAGGAGATCTAGGGAATCAGAGAGACCACCTCAAGTCAAGAGGAAGAAAAGGCCTCTCCTTGGATAAAACTGAGGTTTGCTGGACACCGAGAGGTGAAGGGTTTGTGTGGTTTTCTAATGACTGTACTTAGTGATTAATGATATTTCGTAATTGTGAATCTAGATTAGTGACTGATTAAGTTAATGGTTGCCCTATGAGTGAAAGTGTGATTATTGCATAGTGAATTGATTGAATGCTTTTTCTAAATATTGTGGCCACTGTAGTGAAAACTGTGTGGCCATTCTAATGTTAAGCTGTTATGAACGCTATATTGTGATTTTCTGTGATAAGATGTGATGTTGTGAATATTATATTGTGATATATTGTGAATGTTTGCCGTGATTTGTAATGGAATAAACAGAGTGTTCACTATGCTGTGTAATCTGAACCTTAAAAGCTGTTCACAGTAGCATTCTTTTGGGAATCTGGTACATGGCATGGCATTACAATAATGCAGAATAAAGTTAAAAGCATGTTATGTGTAAGGTTTTTTTTTTAAGAACCAGTTATTAAATATTTATCAGTATACTCTGAGCTTCTATAGCAGAAGGAGGCAATGGAGTGAGGGGTGGGGTGTTGGAGGATTAGTGCAGGTGGGATTGTACTGGAGACAGGTCCCCCATTAACTATTACAGTGAGATTAGGGCATAACCTGTCTTCCCACCCCCCAACTGGTCGATCATTTGGCCATTGCAGTCAGCAGACCCTGATCCCCCACTAAGGCACTGACTTGCCTTAAGCAAGGATTAGCCTTGAAGTAGGAGACTTTTTCGGTCTCTCTCCCAAGGCCTAGCTCAGTGCCAAGAACACGCTAGATGTTTAATGTTTGGTAAAAAATGAAACCTTTGTACCCAAGGCATGAAGAATTGTTGGGAACAAATAGTAATAAGAGTAAATCATGCTAAGTAATAGTAATGCTTACTTAATTACTTGTATTTATCGTTAGTCATCTGCCTACAAGCCCCTGCCCTGTCCATGCACAAATACTTTGGGACATTCTGTGTATATGTGTGGACTCATACATATATATGAATGTATACATACATTTATACACATGATATACACATATGTATAGGTAGACAGATGGATCAGTGGATGGATAGACTTTCCATTATACTACTTGTGGGTGTGTGTAACACATACACACACACAGAGTTATTTGGAGGTTGCCTCCCCCATTAGAACGCAAACTCCTTGAGGACAGACACTGGTTTCTGCTGTTCTTTCACACTCCAGTCAGCCCAATATCTGGCCCATAATAAATTAATAAATTCTTAAACTAGTAAGTGTCTGAGGCTACATTTGAACTCAGGTCTTCCCGACTCCAGCCCCTCCCCCAGCCCCCACCCCCCACTCTATTCACTGTGCCACCTAGCTGCTCCACATTACTACACAATATTTCAGTGGCTCTTTATTGACATTGGAATCAAATATTATTTCATCTTTATCTCATCCTTTGTAATTCATATTTTGTGTAAGTTTTAAAATGTAGGTAATTACTAGTCCTGTAGGACTTGCCGATAATTTATAAATAAATACGTTTGTTGGCTGGGAGCGATGGACATAGGTCGGAGCACCTGGGCTCCAGTGCAGGACCCTCCACCCTTCCCTACTTCCCTGGGTCTCTAAGGCCTCTCTCCTCTCTAAATTCCAAGTCCCTCCGATCTTTTTCTGGACAGCAGAGAGAATCCAGCCCCTAGGGGCTGGAGCTTGCGGATGTCTTTGGAAGGTGCTGATTGAGTTGTGGCCCCAGAAGATCCTTACTCAACAGCCTGACTGGTGCCAAGTGGGGCTGCTGCTCTCTGCACTACTACTCCATGAACCTAGTTGCTCCCAGGTGGTCTATGTCCAGGGAATGCCCCTTTCCTCTGCCTGTCTCCTGCTGGGCGGAGCTTCCCTGGGGCTCCTATTTAGGGCTGCTCAGGTCCGGAGAGGTCTCCAGGAGTCGCCGAGCCTGAGACATGAGACCGTGGGACTCTGTCGCAGGCTGGAGGAGGCCTCTGGGGCTGCTTTTACTGCCTCTGCTGCTGTGGATTGGCCCAGTAGCGCGGGTTGCGCCCACCCAAGCACCGAGCCGGGACGTGGTCCCGCAGCTCCTGAACGTGAACTTGGATGATGATCCTGAGCAGCGCTGGCTGCCTGTTCTCCAGCGCTTCGACCTAGACACCCTGAGGGAGGACATGCAAAATGCGGTCAAGTGAGGCAGGATGGGAGCAGGGTGGGGTGGGGGTAGAGGGTCAGGCGGGGGACCACAGCCACTGCTGGCCAAGCGGGCTCTGGCGTCCTGGCTGAAAGTCTCCGGGGACCTGGGCTTGCCAATCACTCCTTGAACTTGATTTTGGAATCCTAATTCTTCAAATCCACCTGGAGACAGGGGCAGGATGGTGTAGTGGAGAGCCTCGCAGTCAGGAAAAGCGAGATTCCAGACCGTCCCCTGCCCCGGAGTGGCTATGGGCCCAGGAAATTCTAAAGCTCTCAGTACCACAGGACCTGACCATCTGCTTCTGTAGAGAAAGTTTCCACGGAGGAGTCTCCCATGCTCTAGGCAGCTCTGGAACACAGGACGGCTTAACCTTTTCTGTGCATCCGGAACCCCTTCGGCAGACTGGGAAAGCCCATGAACTCCTCAGAATACTTTTTTTTTTTTTGAGGAGAGAAGGTAGGGCAATTGGGGTTAAGTGACTTGCCCAAGGTCACACAATTAGTAAGGGTGTCAAGTTTCTGAGGCTGCATTTGAACTCCGGTACTCCCGACTGTAGGGCGGGTGTCCTACTCGCTGCGCCACCTAGCCGCCCCCAGAATACTTTTAAATGCCCCAAATATAATACACGGGCCTCAAAAGGAAGCCATCTATATTGAAATAAAGATGTAATTATTTTCCCATTCAACTTCATGAACACCCTGAAATCTGAATGTAGACCTTGAAACTCAGGTTAAAACCCGTGCCCTGAGATTATCCTCCACTCCCCATCTTTGGGGCTGAGAAAAGAGAGAAGAACCTCGGGCTTGGGCTTTTCCGGTTCACACTGGGCGTCCACAGCTTTCCCTTCAAACTGCGGGCTTAGGGAACTGTTAGACCCTGGGGAGATGGTACCTGGTAGGGTCACTCTAGTGCAGAAGTTGGGGGGTGGGCGTGGGGAGAGCAGAGACAAGACTCCCAGCTCTTTTCCTTTCCCCTTTGCCACCTATTGAGTGCTTAAATGAGGGTGAGTGTCTGGTTATTCTTTTCCCTCGGGGTATGGACGCTGCTAGGGATTGGATAAATTGTGACTTTTGCTGCCTGCCCAAGAAAAGACACTTCCCGCTCCCCCACCCCCAACAAGAAGGAGTAGGAAGAAGACTTAAATCTGAGGTTGATTGTTCTATGCATATACACATAAAATGTATTTCCCCCCTTCCTCCCACTGATCCACAGTTTCTATTTCAGTGATATCTTTGTCAGGTTTAATAAATCTTGTTTCAAATCCTCTTCTAGCTCTCGCTTTCTCTCTCTCTCTCTCACATACACACACACACACACACACACACACACACACATATTCCTTCCTCCCTTCCTTCCTTCCTCCCCTCCTGCCCTTCCTTCCTCTCTTTCTTTCTTTCTTTCTTTCTTTTCCTTCCTTCCTTCTCCCTTCCTTCCTTCCTTCCTTCCTTCCTTCCTTCCTTCCTTCCTTCCTCATGGTATGTTAAAGCTGAAGGGCATCATGGAGTTTCCCCACTTTTATGACAAAGAGGTAGGTTTGGAGAGCTAAGTGACCTGACCAAGAACAATAACCTTTGCCCTCCTCACCCCAGAGAAAGCTGAGAAAATGATTTTACTTTCTGGTTTCTTTTTTTCCCCAGGGAACAAATCCCGAGGTGGGTTTATGTTGTGATTAAGGAGATAATCAATGATTTGGATGGATTGTTGCTTGAGACCTACGCCAATGAGATTAGGGGAATATGCAATACACTAAACATAAGTTTTGTAGACGGCATTCTCTTCAATCTGGTCTATGAATCAAGTGTGTGAGTATATGTTATTAGTCTAGTGCTGACTAATGTAAAGGCTTTTTTTCCACCTCTGGGACCACCATTTGATTAAGGGGATGGGTGGGGAAGAAATCTGTTCTCAGTTTAGATCCTAAGGAGTTTATAGATAGGGTGAGAAAACTGAAATGATATTTGGAGATTTGGAATGAGCCTCTTGGCTTCTTATTTCAGATGCATATATATACATATGTATACATACATATATAATACATATATCTATATAATACAATACAGTGTTTTTGTACACCTATGTCTGCCTTTTCATGACCCCCTAGACCACACTGTCCATGGTATTTTCTTAGCAAAAATACTGGTGTGATTTGCCATTTCCTTTTCCAGTGGATTAAGGCAAACTGAGGATAAGTAACTTGCCCAGAATCCCTGAGCTAGTAAATGTTGAGGCTGGATTTGAACTTAGATCTTCTTGACTCACTTAACCCTGTTTGCCTCATTTGCAAAATAAGCTGGAAAAGGAAATGGCAAACCACTCCAGTAGCTTTGCCAAGAAAACCCCCAGTGGGGTCATGAAGAGTCAGACCTAACTGAAAAATTAAAACAACCAGAACTCTATCCACTGAGCTATCTAACTGCATTATAATAATGCCACGTCTGTCTCTCATCTACCTTCCACTCTCTGCTCCACCCAAGCAAGCATCCTCCTCCTTTCTCTAGCTCTTATAATGGTTCTTCTCCCTGCCTCAAATATTTTCCCTTTGTCTCTGCCAATCTACTCACTTCCTTTCCAACTTCACAAGTATGCCTCAGATTTATTCCTCCAAGAACCATCTCTTTACTGAGCCTTCCTGAGCCCGGTTACTTTGTAGCCATGTCTCCTAGCACCTAACTGCTGAAGAGCTACACAGCCCTGACGAGTTATTTCCTAGAATACTCATCCTTGAATATTTTTCATGCCTTCTTGATCTATTCCATGGTCCATCCATCTATAGGTAAGATCAGAGTCCTAATTCACTTACTTTCCCCCCAAGTTAATAAAAGAGCCAAGAAAGTGGTGTTAGTTATCATTGTTTATATTTCCAATAATGTTTTCCTCTGTAATACCTCAACGACCAGAACCAACTAACAGTTCACATAACCATTATCATAAAAAAAAAATTCAACCAGTTTCATGAAGTTTGTGACTCCATAAACTTATTCTGTCCCTAATTACCTGATTCAAACAATTGGCTCTACTCTGTAGACTTGACTTCATCTTTCCCATCTGTACCACTTTCTATATTCACACAGCCAACTCCCTAGTTCAGGCCCTCATCACCTCTCACCAGGTCTATCATCATCATCCCTCATTAGGACTACTGCTCTTCGCTTGGCAATTGGTCTCTCTGCCCTAAGATTCTCCCTTCTCCAAACCACAGTTGCCAAAATGATTTTCCTAAAGTGGGGGTATAACTAAGTCACTCTTCTGCTCAATAAACTTCAGTGGCTCTCTATTACCTCTAGGATCAACTGCAAATTCACCTGTTGGACATTTAAAGCCCTTTGCAAACTGACTCCAGTCTACCTTTCTAGCCTTGGTATAATATCATTCCATTCTATGTACTTTTCCACCAGCCAAACCAGCCCTTTTAATAATGTTTCTCAAACACAACATTCTATCTCTAAGCCTTGCACAATCTGTCTCCCATGCTTAGAATGCACACTGTCATCCCCTCTGTGTTTTAAGCATCCTGGTTCCCTTCAAAACTCAGCTCAAATGCTACTGTCTCTGTGAGGCATTCCTGATTCCCTTCAGCTTCCCATTTCCAATGACCTTATATTATTCTCTAATATATTTTGTGTATACACATATATATTTACAAAGTGTATATGTCTATATTATATACTTTGAATATATTTGTATATATACATATATGTTTATGGAATGTAATCTCATTGAGGGAAGACTCATCTTTGTCAATTCCCAGTGCCTAGCACATTATATTCATTATATACTATGCTTATTATACATTATATGATTATGTTATATATATTACATTATATATAATCATGAAAGTCACTTAATGGTATTGATTGATTTTTTAAAAATATGTCTTATATCACATGTTCTATATAATCAATGTGGAATTAGAAGAAATTTTTGAAAACATCCTGCTAAATGCTTTTATTTTACAGATGAGAAAATTGAAGCCCCTAAGAGATTAATGGACCTATTTAGGGTCAGAATGACAGAGGAAAGATTGAGACCCAGTTTCTCTGAATTCAAATCCATTGTTCTTCCCCCTGCCTCATGTTGCCTTCTCTATGCTTATACTTCCATGTAGCTGAATATTAGAAATATCAATAATAATTCTAATACATATTAAGCACTTTGCTTATATTATTTAATTTGATTTTGATTCTCACAACAACCCTGTGAGATAGGTGCTCTTTCTCTCTGGTTTATATATTGCTGTGTTTTGTCTTTTGGTTTCAAAGAGGACCAGGGAGGAAACTGAGGCTAAGCGGTTCAGTGATTTGCCTATGCTCACAGAACCAGCGGGATTTGAACTCAGGTCTTTCTGACTCCAGGTTCAAATCTCTAGCTAGTGCAGCACCTAACTGGCCCATACCAGTGATGCAAATTGTCAGGGCAGAGCAGTAGTTAGTAGTGATGATAACAAATTATTCAAAATTCTGAAAGTTTTGTAAATCTCGAAGATGGGATGGGCATCCATTTCACCTTTTAAGAAGTAAAAAAAATGGTCTCATTTTGAGAAACTGTTTTAAAACCCAGTTTTCTTGCTTTGCTTTCTTATTTGCATCTGTGTCTTCCTTATTCTGTCCACATTCTTCAGATTCTGTACTAGTATCTTAGCTCAAGATACCAATGGCCGCATTTACCATGGTCGGAACTTGGATTATGAGCCTGGAGAGGGCTTGCGCAATTTTACAGTGGATGTCCAGTTCATTAAAAATGGGCAGGTAAGTGGGAATCTGGCATGAGTTGATACTGGTCTCAGTGAGAGTAGTACCCAGGAGACAGCCACCATCGGTTCCCAAGAATCAAAGGGACCAGATGACAATGTGAGGAGACCACTTGTGTTTTCTGGGGAAAGCATTTGAAGGGCTACTGTGTGAAAGAGGGATGAGATGTGCTGTCTTTGGCCCCAGAGAGCGAGGGGTGGATGCTGTAAAGAGGAAAATTTAGGCTTCATGTCAGGAAAACATTTCTGAGAATTAGAGTTTCATATAAGGGTAATGAGCTCTCCGAGGAGTCTCCATCTGGAGAAATTTAGGAAATGGTGGAATTTCCACCATCTGAGGGACATGTCAATTATTGCAATAGCTTTCTACTACCCTGCACTGTCTGTCTTCTTTACCAACTACTCAATTATACAACTACTATACTACTTTCATAAGAGGCATTGTAGGATAGTAGATAGAACAGATCTTGGACTCTGAATTTCTGGATTCAAATCTACCCCCATAAGTCATTTCTCTTTGTGCCTCAGTTTCTTAATCTGTAAGATGAGAGTGTTGCACTAATGGTATCTAAGGCTTCTTCCAGCATTCCATTAATGCCCAGAACTGCTGGTGGGTAGTTACCCCAGCTATCCACTACAATTAGGTCTAGCCAAGCTTCATCTCCTTCTCTGGAGTGCACATGTACATTCCCTGTCAACCATACCATTCTTTTTCCAGTCCTGGAACCATAGGTAAGATACTCTGCCATTGTTCCTGGAAGGGTATGGCAGTCTGCCATAGATCTAGATCTCCATTTACTACATTGTTAACTTTCTGAATCAAAACTGCCCCCCTATATCTGTTGTCTCTTTCTATTAGAATGTAAGCTCCTTAAGGGCAGAGACTATTTCCAAATTTCTGCTTCGACCCTGACATTTATCTCAGTGTGCTTTAATGTGTTTTTCATTCATTCATAGAGAAGAGGGTTTGATTAGATGGCCACAACATATCAGACTCTTCATGACCCCATTTGGAATTTCCTTGGCAAAGACAGTGGAGTGGTTTGCCATTCCCTTCTCCAGCTCATTTTACAGATGAGGAAACTGAGACAAACAGGGTGAAGTGACTTGCCAGGCGCAGTACTGTGCCACCTAGCTGCCCACATCTATCTATCTAATCCTAGCTGTGTTAGATGGAGGATCTCCTGTGTGAGAGACCAACTCTGGTCAGGATAATTGTTGACCCACTATAGTGTTTGCTACGGTTTCTTACTTCAGATGTTGTTCATAAGTTAGATGAAGAAAAAAGTTTTTAGATGATTTGGCTTTCAGGGACAATTTTAGTGTTTTGTCTTTTTTTTTTTTAATTCCCGTTGAGCAATGTGCTGAAGTGAAGGGAAATACAGATGCTTTAGGTAATTAAAGCATGCATGTGGTAAGAGTTAGAGACTAATAACTTACCTCCTCTGATTTCAGATTGCCTACACAGGAACAACATTTGTTGGCTATGTGGGTATATGGACTGGACAAAGTCCAAATAAGTTTACAATTTCTGGGAATCAACGAAGTAAGTAAAGGAAGTGCCAATAATAACAACATTAATTTACCTTAGGACTGTAGCTCTATTCCTAAAGGCATATGAATGTATTTTCTTAAAGTCGAGTTAGATTCAATTATTTCACTAAACATTGGCTGCAAATCTTGATGTTATTTTGGTGGTGGGAGGGTAGTGAAAATGGGGGAAGGAGGAGAGAGAGCTCTTCTTGTCTTTTTAATTTGCCTGTACGATGGATGCAGTGTTGGCATCATATATGCCGTGATAATTATCTCTTTCCTTTCTGTGAGTTAGCAATCTATAGATGCCTACTATGTGCGAGGGCTATGCTAGGTGAGGGGAGATAAGAGCAAATCTAGACAGTTTTGTGCTTACATTAGTTTGGGAATAGCGGGGGGAAACATAAAGAAACACAAAATATATATTGAAATTGTCTGTATATGAATATAAACAAAAAAAATTTTAGGGGGAGGGTCTATCATGAAGGACAGTTTGTTAGTAATAGAACAAGGTGATCACAGTGGAAAGATAGGGGAGAGTGGGACAGGGTTGCCAGAAGGATGAGGCTGACATAGAATGTTAAGAGGGAGTGGGAATGGTGGTCAAGGGTTTTGGGAGCCTATAGATCAGAAGCACAGTCCTTGTCTGTGGAACCACAGGGCAGCAGATTATCTATCCCCTTCACAGTAGCAATGAGAAAATTGATTTCCACATCAGTCTCTAATGTAGTGGAAAAGCACCTATCCAGTCCCTTGTCCTGCCTGATGGGCAAGGCAGAGGTCAGTGGAATGTTGGGGCCAGGCATATTTCATGTATTCACCACAAACATTTGAGCAACTGTGGTATAAAAGGAATTGTGTCAAGTGCTGAAGATATCAACTGGTCTATCATCCAACATCTGTTGTGTTTACCATATGCCAGGTGCTGAGGAAAAAGTACAAAGATACCAGAATGAAACAACATTCATCCTCAAGAAGCTTATATTCTGCATTCTTGTAGAAATTTGCAATTTAGTTGGGACTCAAAGGAAGCTAGAGAAGTGAGTAGTTGGAGCAGAGAAGGGAGAGTGTTCCGGACATGGGAGACAGACAGAGAAAATGCCTGGAGTCAAGAGATGGAGTGTCTTGCTCATGGAATAGTTCAGGAGGCCAGTGTTACTAGACTGAAAAGCACACGTTGGGGAGTGAGGTGTTGTCATGGCATTCAATTTGAATGGTTTTATTGTTCTTTCCATTTCCATTGTCATAATAATTGTGTGTCGATTGTTTTCCTGGTTCTGCGTACTTCACTCTGCATCAGTTCATATAAGTCTTCCTTGGTCTCTTTTTCTTATAGTACAATAATGTTCCATTACATTCAATTTCATTTAGTATTACTAATGATGAACCCTATACCAAATGATGGAGTTGTCTAGGCTGATATACAACGTGTGTAAACTGTTGCATTTCTTGTGGTCGTGAGAATATTGAATGTACACACATATATATGTATGTATGTGTATGTATATATCTTTATGGGGAGAGAAACTGAAAGAGGGAAAGAGAAATTGAGAGGAAGAGACAAAGATTGAGGGAGAGAGACAAACAGCAGACAAATGGGGCAGGGATAGGATGGTATTACATTCACTTTCCTGAACACCCTCCCTTCTCCTGATGCTGAGGTCCATGCTCCCCCCAGTTTGGACAGCATGAAACATGGGCAAAAAATGAAGACTTGATTCAGAGGATTTTAAAAGTGATGTCTCTTGGCAGTCGGCATAGAATTGTCATAAAATTTTCATTTTATCCTAACATTCCAATAGTGTAGAATGTAAGATTCTTGAGGGTAGGGGCTGTCTGATCTTTATCTTTGTGTTTCCACTATCTAGCATGATGTTTGGTAATACTGGTTTCTTGGTAAATATGCCCTGATTGATTGATTGATCATAATACATTTTTCCTAATTTTTCAGACAAAGGTCTATGGTGGGAGAATGCAGTGGCTGCTCTTGTCAAAAGACATCTTCCCATCAGCTGGGTTTTCAGGAATGTAAGTATATTTTCCATTCACATTACTTGTTTATTAAATTAAAAAATATGAACTTAACAAACATTAAATAAAATGAGCATTTCCATATATGTGGGCGAGCAACTAGATGGCATAGTGGATAGAGCACTGGGCTTTAAATTGAGAAGACTCATCTTTATGAATTCAAATCTAGCCCCAGACACTTACTAGCTATGTGACTTTGGACAAGTCATTTAACCCTGTTTGCCCCAGTTTCTTAATCTGTAAAATGAGCTGGAGAAGGAAATAGTAAATTACTCTAGTATCTTGGCCAAGAAAATCCCAAATGGGGTCATGTTGGACACAACTGAAATGACTGAACAACAGCAATCTCTTCCAAGTCCCTTCTTTTTCAAATATGGAGACTGAGTTTCTGGGCAAGTAAATGTGACTCAGAGTCCATATCCAAGAGATTTTTCTAGCAGAACCATTCTATTATGGATGGGTTGCACTATATATGGAGTATTAATTCAGTCATGGCTCCCATATTTTCAGAAGAAAATGACAAAATGAGCATGTGTTTGGAAGAAGAAAGGTAAATGACCAACATCCTTATGTTCTTTCTGTACTCTCTATAGACACAGATTTACCCCATTCTAAGAAGTCTACTATATTTATTAAAATATGAATGTATAAACCAAAAAAAGGGGAAGTGATTATTTAACTTTTGTTTATTTTTTTATTTTTCAGTTTACATCATTGATTTTGAGTTACAAATTTTCTCCCCATCTTTCCCCTACCCACAATCCCAAAACAACGATCCCACTCTATACCACCTCCCCCAATCTGCTTTCTCCTATATCTTCCCCCATCACCCCTCTGACTTTCTGGTAGGGTAAGATGGATCTCCCTATCCCAGTGTCTAGAAGTGATTATTTAAAACTGAAAAAGAGGCTGTGGCAGGATTCCTTTAAAAAGCAAGTTCTCCTACTGTATGCAAGATATGATTTGATTTGCAAAAGAAAAATAGTTTACATAAAAAATTTTCAGAAATACAAATACTGTGACTATGAAAAGCATATATTAAACATGTGCTAGGCTCTGTGCTAAGTTGCTGGGGTTATAAATTAAAAAAGAAACACAATCCTTCCCTTCAAGGAGATTACATTCCAAAGGGGGAAAAATAACACACACAGGGGAGTGATGGCTAGAGGAGAGAGTATCAGTCTGGGAAATCATAGGGATGATAAGCTGATCTTTAGGGCATTCAGTTGACGTCCTTTCTGGAAGTAATAGTTCTTTTGATTGGATTATTACGGCCAGAACAAGAGATAGAAAGTGGAATTCGGAGGGGGAGCAGGATTGAACATAGCCACAGGCAGAGGTCAAGATATCCTAGATGGACAATTGGTTGGGATTTGTAGGTGAAATCTGGTCTGGGGCTCACTACATACAGTTGGCTCATTTGCACTAACTTGGTGTTGTAAGCCCAGGTACTGCGTGTGAGTGAACTCTTACTTCCACAATACCAGCTAGGACACTTGCAAGCTAGGAGGTTGTGGTACAGACCTGGGGGAACTGGCATCAACTTTGCCTTAGGTAGATTGGACTAGGACCCAGCTATGGGTAAAGAAATATGAAAATAATTGTTAACATTTGGGTTTGATGAGTTCATGAGACCCCAGAGAATCTCCTAACTACTTTTAACTTTTTTGTTGTTTTTATATCCTGAAGTTTAAACATCTTTTAACCATCAGCTTCTACCTGAGGCAGCTATTAGCACTGAGCCTGGAGACAGAAAGACCTGAGTTCAAATCTGTCCTCAGACACTCTTTCTGTGACTCTGGGCAAGTCTGCCTCAGTTTCTTTTTCTATAAACTGATGACAAGACCAGCATCTACTTCAGTGTTATCGTGGGAATCAACTGACATAATATTTGTAAAGCACTTATCACAGCTCTCAGCACAAAGCAAGTTCCGAATAATTGCTTGTTCTGTTCTCACATCCCTTCCTAAGGGTATTAGAATATGTTTTTAGTAAAGGGATTATTAGTTTAAACCCTCCAGTTCTGAGTATTCCATTGAACCAGATGCCCAAGAGTATCCTGCACACTTAGTCACTACTCTAAGCAGCTGGAACTTCCAGGTAGATATTCCAACGATTCCAAAGATGAGTACATTAACTTCCCCATGGACTGAACATAGACTCTAGAGGTCTAGAATTTGGGGGACTGTTCCACGAGGCATGAAGAGGAGCAGAGGCAGGTGAGATAGCCAGGGTAGGTGGAAAACTCCATCAAGTTGAAGAATACAACATACTTCTCCTTGTATCAGTTGAAGGTTGATGGAGTGCGCCCCCAGTAGTCCACTGGTCTTACCTTCATTAGGGCCATGCAACTTTCTTTCTCTCAGGCCATCACTGAGGCACAGTCAGCCTTTCTCTCCTAATGGTTTTCATTCATCTCTTTTGTTAGACCCTAGAAGAAGCCCAGGACTTTGATGACGCTGTTCGAAGACTCTCAGAGACTCCCCTTATTACAAATGTTTATTGTATCATCGGAGGCGTGTCTGACCGGGAGGGGGTAGTCATCTCAAGGAACAGAGTTGGCCCAGTGGATATCTGGCTTCTTAATCCAGAGAGAGAGTAAGTCAAACCAAGAACTTCCGTCTTTCAGCTTCAGTTGCCTGGCTTGGATTAACCCGATTCACAATTAATACTGGGAACTAAGTGGAGTTGTTTGTGTTTTTTTTTTTTTACCAATATGTCATGTAAATTTTGATGAGTCCTTACAGACCTTAAAAATTCTAACAGTTGATAATTTAGTAATAGTCAAAGTGATAAGCATGCCAGAAAATGTGTCTGGTCCTGCTCATGGGCCAAGTGAAGCCAGCAAGAAAAAGACCCCAGAGGATGTGGGTTCTGGGGTTCCTCTGATACCAGACAAGGCAAGCAGTAGCAACAGCTGACACAGTTGCTAAGGTGTCCTTGGGCAAACCTCCCCCCCCATCCCCCCCAACTACTCAAACCACAAAATGGAATGTAATGGTTTCCATGTAGCTGGCTACTGGCTCATTCTTTTCTGTAGTTTCTCTTTCTCTACATCTCTGTTTCTCACTCTGTCTTTGTCTATATCTGTGTCTCTCTGCCTCTGTTTCTGTCTGTCTGTCTCTCCCTCCGAATTCAAAAGAAAGTAAGTCTAGGATATGATCTGAATACATACATACATACATACATACAATATTCCAGAGTGTGTATAAATCTGGAACATTATTAAAATAACAATCTCTCTCTCTCTCTCTCTTTCATAGACTCTACTTCGCTTTTTCATGACTTGAGGAAAACCTTCCTTTTCTCTTGTTGGGTTATCTTTTCTCAGTCTCTCTCCATAGCTCCTCAGGCATATGGTGCTCTATCCACCATGCTACATTGCTGCCACATATATGCAAAGATACATATAAATATGAAATATGCTTATACATGTAAAAAGTATGGGTAACAAAGTGAACTAGAGACCCCAACATAAGAGCCTTGGTGTGATGGAACCCTTCACTGGAATATGATTCTGAAAGGGCTTAGCTTCTTCAGATGGAATAGAACAGAAAGAGAGAAGAAATAGTAACACTATTATAAGAAAGCAGACTAATGTGAAGAAATTCAGAAACCTGAGCTGAGTAAAGGATTTGGGTGGAGACCTACAGAGGAAGAAGAGAGGAATGACATTCTCCAGGACCAACACCTGGACAGACTGGACGAATAAAGTAGAATCTAGAGCAGCGGTTCTCAATCTGTGGATTATGTTCAATTTGTAACAATGAAAATACATCCTGCATATCAGATATTTACATTACGATTCATAACAGTAGCAAAATTACAGTTATGAAGTAGCAACGAAAATAATTTTATGGTTGGGGGTCACCACAACATGAGGAACTGTATTAAAGGGTCGCAGCATTAGGAAGGTTGAGAACCACTGGTCTAGAGAGTCAGGGTAGAGAATCTAGAGAGTCAGACCCAGGCTCCAGTTCCATTGCTGGGATAGGTAAGCATCTGTCTGTTGACTTGTCCAAACAGTTACTTCCTATTTCCCCTCTGACTGGGGAAGAGGAGGAGGAATGAAGTGGGGGACAGAATTATGCCCTGTTGATTGCAGCCAGAGCAGTTGGCATTGGAGACTTTATTCCTTTAATTGCTCACTCTCCTTACTATGCTGTTTGAAGCTTTTATTAAACTTAGATTAGGCAGTGTGGTTTAGTAGATAGAGACCTGGT
Source organism: Pseudochirops cupreus (assembly GCA_028627135.1). NCBI lineage: Eukaryota > Metazoa > Chordata > Mammalia > Diprotodontia > Pseudocheiridae > Pseudochirops > Pseudochirops cupreus. The sequence continues at coordinate 191,257,505 of CM053583.1, forward strand.
GTCAGAGCCAACTTGATCACGGGCTTCAAGTCCTGTCTCTGACATGTACATCAGTAATTTAACTTCTTTGACCACTCTCTAAAGCTATAAATTGCTAAAGAAGGGGACTAGAGGTACTCTATCCACCATGCTACATCGCTGCCACATATGTGTGTCTACAAATATACATGTGTATGCATGTGTATTTATATATATGTACATGCATATGCAAAGATACATGTAAATGTGAAATATGCTCAAGAATTCCCTATGCCAAAGAAATCACAGGGGTAGTCCCCATCCTGATTAAAACTCCCCAGCTATCTGCCTGTGGAGATAGGGAGTGGGATTGGGAAAAGATAACTCAACAAAGGTTTCTATTGATGCCTCTGCCTTCAATGGACTGTTGTTATTACTGTTGAGTTGTTCTAGTCATATTCCATTCTTCATGACCCCATGTGGGGTTTTCTTGGCAAAGGTTTGCCATTTCCTTCTCCAGTTCATTTTACAGATGAGGACACTGAGGCAAACAGGGTAAAGTGACTTGCCCAGGGTCACACAGCTAGTTAAGTGTCTGAGGCTGGATTTGAACTCATGAAGATGAGGTCTTCCTAATTCCGAGCTCAGTGCTCTATATACTGTGCCTATATGCTCTTCAATGGACTGTAGGCAAAGAGAAAAATACTACTCCTGTTTCTAAGATCTTCATTTTCTCACCAAGACTGAATAATTCTTAGTAATACTTTTGAGATTCCTACTTGGCAGTATTGTTTGCGCCTGAATCACCAGGATTAGGTGACAAGTTCTGAGATGGTTTTTGTCGTATCTTGGATACGTGCCCAAGGAGAGAGCAGACCTTTGTTGCTGATGCTGAGTGCATAAAAAGCTGCTTCAATCACCTTTCACAAGGATCGTCAGCCGCCGTCTCTTCTTTCTGCTTTCTCTTACATCTAACGTGATTCCTTACATGGCACCTTATGCCACATCTTTGAGGGACAAGTTTCCCCATCAGAGGACCTTATTCCATCCTATTTGGGAAGAGCCTCAAATTGATGACTTTGCCCCAATTGCTTAATGGTCCTTCTCCTCTTTCTTCTCTGTGTGGACTTCTACCTGGTGACCTCATGCCATAGGTCAGGATTCCATTCCTGCTCTTCAGGTCACTATTCTCATTAATGTCTTTCTTCCATCTTTAGTAGACATACTATTACCCACTCAGTGATATTCACATTCAGGTGGAAAGCACACCAATGTGGTGGGGAGTTGGTAATTTGAAAGGGGAACTCAAGAGTCCAGGAGAGGAATAATGGCAGTCAGACTCAAGCCAGCCCACTTAGCTCCTTCATGACAGGAGACTTTGGCAGGGGTTGGAAAATAGGAATATGTGGCTGGAAAAATCTAGTAAACTATCCCAGTGCCAAAGGTCTCAGGTATCAGTTGATGCCTGTTCCTGATATCAAGTAAGGAAGAAGAGTGGTGTGAAAGTGGAAGGAGCCAGCTCTCCCACAATCAGCATTCTGAGTGTACTGAGGACCCTGCATTCTCCTGGGGAGTCTGCCTTTCTCAGTGCAGCCTGAGGGAGTGCACCTGTAGGAGAATGAGTGTGTTTTGCTCGTGGCCGGGAGCCTCCCAGAACCAAGCTTTTCAGATTTTTTGTCACTCCTAAGCTTAGGAAAGTGGAGCCAGCTGGAAGGGAGGCTAGAGGAAAGGCAGGGACTGGGGAAGATGGGATGGATACTTCCAGTGAAGGGAACACCTTCTTTTGTCACTTTAAATGATTTGTAAAAGTAAACCCCCTACTAAAGCACATGCATGATTATGTGAAGGCAGCTGAGGGCCAGAGCTGAGTAAATGGGCTGGTGGAGGCATCCACATTCAGAAACACTCCTAGAGCTAGAGTAAGAGCCTAGCTAAGCAAGGGAGGGAGGGACGAAGTGAAGGATGGAAACCCGCATTTATGAAACACCTATACATGCTGGGCACTGTGCTAAGAACTTTACAAATATCTCATTTAATCCTCACAACAACCGTGGAAGTTGGTGTTATTATTAGCCACATTTTGTAGTTGAGGAACCCAATGCAGGCAGAACTTATGTGACTTGTCTGAGGTCACGCAGCTAAGTAAGTATCTGAGGTTGGATTTGAATTCAGGTCTTTCTGACTCCAGTCTCAGCTCTCTGTCTACTGCACCACCTAAGGCATAAGCTAGCAACCAGCTGCCTTGATATGTGGACAGGAGAGGAACACGCAGATAGTCCTGCTTCATGACAGGAGACTTTAGCAGGGGTTGGAAAATAGGAATATGTGGCTGGAAAAATCAAGTAAACTATCCCAGTGCCAAAGGACTCAGGTATCAATTGATGCCTGCATGGTCTTTGTTAGATATTCTTTAAAGAAATATACTTCTCACTCATGAGCCAGACAATAAAAAGGTACTTTTTTAGTGCATTTACCTTCTCATCTGGGTCAGGAACAAGCCTGTGTCATGTATACAGATAACCTGTAGATATAGATAACTAGCTACTACTTTCAATTTGTTCCAACAGACATTTATTAAAGCACCTCCTGTGTGCAGATCATTGTGCCAAGTTCTGAGGATACAGAAGAAAAAAAGAAACCTTTCTGAACCTGAAAGAGCTTCCATTTCACGTTGGCGCTGGGTGGGAATGCAATGTATATTCAAATAAGTAAATGCAAAGTAATTTTAGTAGGGGAAAGGTGCTACCAACTTTGGGCAGCATGAGAGGCTTCATAAAGAAGGTAGTTATCACCTCCACATCACAGGGAATGGGGGAGTGGCGGGGTGTGATGTTCTCCCTCCTCCTCTACGATCTGGAAAATTCTCAAAAACTTTTGGTCCTCCTTTCATACCAGAGGAGTCTGGATTTTTTTATTTTTCTTTTATGGGGTGTTTACAGTATTAAAAGATAAAATATGTTGATATCATACTATACATATATTTTATGCATTCCTGAGTTTCTAAACTTTTTTTGTGTCATCTGCAGCCTCTGCAAAACTCCCCCCAAATTCCCATTTAGTTTCTTATGCTGATCTACCATATATCAAAACCATAATCGGGAAAGTTGCAACATGGAAGGGGTAATTGTAGTACGCTAGAAGACCCTTGAAAGAGACTAGGGATGAAAAGGAAGGGGGGCAGAGCCAAGATGGCGGCATAAGAGCAGCAACATATTGCAACTCTCACATAGCCACCCCAAAATACCCGTAAAATATGACTCTAAACTAATTTTAAAACTCCAAAACGCACACAAATATACTTTCCACTAAAGTCAGCTTGGCTACAAGGAACCATATCAGCACTGCAAACTGAAACCAGCCTGGCCTGAAACCTCAGCTGTGTCCTGGGGGCGGCTGGACAAGAGGAGCCGAGCTGGCTGGAGCTTCGGGTGAGCAGATTGGAGGCAGCTGCGGCAGGATCCAGAACTAAGTCAGTGGGACTTGCGAGCTTGTGAGAGAAAAGCAATCTGGCCGAAATGCCTCCAGGGCTGGGAAGTGCAAGGCGAAGGTTCTGCACCTGCCTCCACATTGTTGCTTCAGAGCTCCCGGCCTGCAGACTGCAGGGGGACCAAGCGATCATTCAGAGGCCAAGTGCTCTCACATTGAGCGGCCTGGATCCGGATCGCGGCCTTGGGCTTTGGTCCTGTGGTTCATTTGTATTCAGTCAGCTGGAAGTGGTGGAGGGACCCAGCACCCTCCTGAGAACTCTGGCAGCTGGGAGGACCCCAGCAATTTGGGACAGAGCTTTCCCCTCTGGAAGCAGAGCTCCACAGAGATTAAAAAAAAAAA
>CM053583.1:191261790-191291627 GCA_028627135.1 Pseudochirops cupreus
TGATTGCACGCCACCATGGGTGGGGGGGAGAAGGGAGGGGAGAAAATCTGAAACTCAAGTGATTGTGGAACTGAATCTTGTAAATTAAAAGTAAATGAGTAAATAAAAAAAATTTAAAAAAAAAAACCTCTCTACAGCCATGAAAGCACAGGTCCAGAATTCTTCCTTCTTTCCCTCCCTCCTTCCTTCCTTTTTTCCTATATCTTTTCTTCCATCCCTCCCTCCTTTCTTCCTTTCTTTCTTTCATACAATATAGGTCAGCAGTTCTCAACCTGTGGGTCATGACCCCCTTGGGGTTGAACGACCCTTTCACAGGGGTCACAGGAGTCGCCTAAGCCCATTGGAAAACACATATTTTCGATGGTCTTAGGAACCTCCTCTATCTGTCTCCAGGCAGGTCAGCCCACATGTAGACACGCCCACATGTAGACACACCCACATACGACTATTAAAGGGTCAAAGCAGGAAGCTTGAGAACCACTGATATAGGTGGTATGATTAAGAATCTTGGGCCAAATCTCTCTGGACTTTAGTTTCATTTTTTGTAAATTGAGGAAGGCTAGGCAAATGAAGCTAGCCTCAGAGACAGGAAGACCTGGGTTTGACACATATCAGCTATGTGATCATAGGCAAGTCATTAAACTTTAGAGCCTAAGGAAACTCTTTAAGAATCTACATTATAGGTGAATTCCCAATCTGCTTTCCATAGTAGGAGTTCCTCATCCTAATGAAATCAAATACCCTAACCCTCCCCCAAATGAAGGGGTTAGATGTCTCTAAAGTCCTTAAACTTGCAATAATAATCACAAAAATCACAGAATCTGAGAGTTGGAAGGGATCTAGCAGACATCGAGTCCAGCTCTTACATGAAAGGAATCCCAGGTCTAACATGCCCAATAATAGGACATCCAATTTCTGCTTATAGATCTCCAAGGAAGGGTAACCCACCACCTCTCCAGACAGCCCGTTCTGGTTCTGAATGGTTCTAATTGTTTAAAAACATTTTCCTGACATCAATCCCAAATGTTTGTCTTTACAACTTCCACACCTTGGTCCTGACTCTTCCCTGTGGGGCCAAATGGAATAAGTCTGGCTCCCTCACTCACATGGAAGCCCTTCAAATCCTAGAACACAACTATCTTTTCCCCCTTGGATCTTTTCCTCGAGGCTAAACATTCCCAGATCCTTCAGCTGATCTTTACATCATGGATACGATGTCCTCCATCATCCTGGTTGCCTCCCTCTGGACACAGCAGGGAGAAAAGATTTATGGTACTAGGGATTGTGCGTTCATTACTCCTTTGTCACTCATGGTCTCTGCATATGTTCCTCGTTACCATTGTTCTCTTAAGTATCTTCTGTTCTTCCCATGGATACTCTGTGTACTTTGTAGGAAAGCGAACATCTCTCATTTATCTTGTATATACCTTATCTGTACATAGTTATTTTCATGTTGTCTCCCTTATTATACTGTGAACTCCTGAGAACAGGTACCATCTTTTGTCTTTCTTTAGATCCTCAGCAATCAGCACAATGCCTCAGTAGGTGTTTAATAAATGCTAACCCTAACCACGCCATCCATACATGGAACCATTGGTTATAGCAAATGAAGTTTTGAATGTTGTGGATAAGTGCACTTACTTTGGTACTGTACTTTCCAGGGATGTAGCCATTGATAATGAGGTTGACACATGTATTGCCAGAGCTAGCTTGGTATTTGGGAGGCCCCAAAAGGAAGTATGGGGGGGAAGAGGTATTAGACTGACTACCAAACTGAAGGTATACAGAGTCATGGTGCTGACCTCATTGTTGTGTGCCTGTGAAACCTGGACAGTCTACCAGTATCATGCCAGGAAACTGAATTGCTTTCATTTGAATTGTCTTAGGAAGATTCTGAAGATCACCTGGCAGGATAAGGTACCAGACAATGATGTCCTTACTCAAACTAAACTGCCAAGCATTCAAACTCTGCTTCAGAGAGTGCAATTCCAATGGACTGAATACAAAATATACACTTGCCAAAAAGACGGTTTTATGGAGAACTCACACAAGGCAAGCGTTCACATAGCGGTCAGAAGAAGCAATTCAAGGACACTCTCCAAGTCACTCTTAAGAACTTTGGAATTGGGACAGCTAGGTAGCGCAGTGAATAGAGCACTGGCCCTGGAGTCAGGAGGCCCTGAGTTCAAATCTGGCCTCAGACACTTAACACTAGCCACATGACCTTCAGCAGGTCACTTAACCCCAATCACCCAGCCTTCCCCCCTCCAAAAAGAAAAAAAAAAGAACTTTGGAATTGATTGTGTGACATGGGAGACACTGGCACAGGACTGCCCAGCATGGCATGCCCTCATCAGAGAAGGTGCTGTGCTCTATGAGCAAAGCAGAATTGAAGTAGCTCAAAGAAAATGCAGGATGCACAAGTTTAGAGTATCCACACCAAATGTTCATACAGACTATTTTTGCCCAACCCATGGTAGAGCATTCTGAGATCATATTGGTCTGATCACCCACAGTTGGACGCATTGAAACTTGACTTTAGCACAAATGATGTCATTTTGATCCTCTTTAAGAATGAAGGACAACAACCTTTGACTGACTGTTCTTGGTCTGCTAGTTGAAATAATGCCTTTGCTAAAAGTCAATTAATTATACTAGCTTGTTGTTAATGGAAAACACGCTGGTAGGGGCTCATAACATATATAAAAGCTATAGTCAAACAAGGTTACTGCTAAAGCTCAAAGTAGCAGTGACAGTTCTGGGATCCCCAGTAAGTTGGGGGAGCCTCTTTTTGGGGACTTGTATGAGATTCTTTTTCAAAAGCTTGCTAAAATCTAGGTAATATGCACAGCATTCTCCTCACCTACCAGTTCCAGAATCCTGTCAAAAAGGAAAAGGAGGTGAAAACCTGCCTTATTGTGGTTGAGGGTTGGAGTCTGGAGGAAGAAGGTGTGAGAAGACCTAACTAACAGCCCCTCCAGAGGGAATCATGACTTCTCCTGATACCTTAAGAGTTCAGCTCCTTGAGGTCAGGGGCTCTGACTCTTTCATTTTTGCTTTTGTATCTTCATCACCTAGTACAGCACTTATTGCATTCTTAATTATTTATTTGTCCATGCTTTTGATTGATTGAGGACCTAGGACCATGGACGTTTCCTTACCCTCCTACCTATCCATTTTCCCAGATCTCTGCTGCCTCTCTTCCCACATTTTTTTCCTTCACAAATCAAAGCCAGAGTGGAGTTTTGATGAGGGTTTAAGTATTATATTAGAGGTAGTAATTTTCAGTATATCCACATGGAAACAGAATATTGTATTGTACCAGGTCAGCAGAGATAACTAGTCAGTATTAACCTGGTTGATAGAAACTCCCCTTTTCCCCACTGTGGAGTTTCAACCCCACAGGACGCTTGGTCCAGGAGAAACAGAGCTGCCTGACCTTCTACCTCTAGTTTCATCACCGCACTCTTGCAAGGAACAACTTGCTTACTATCTTGTGGGGCTCATATGACCCCATTTGACAGCTCAATTAGTAAAGTAACTATGTCCCTTAACTAGGGGGCAGGGTGGGAGGAGGACCAGAACCTGTAGTACCAAGAACTTGTGGAATCATGGTAGATTTTAGACTAGAAAGAATTATGGACATTCTGGCTCAATGTCTTCATTTTCTAGATGAACAAACAGACCCAGAGAGGCTTAATTACCCAAAATCATACAAGAGACAAATGGTAGACAATTCAAACATCACTCTTCTCACTCAAATCCAATGCTCTTTACACTATACTGTGATGCCTCTTACTAATTAGTGCTATTACTAATTATGATAGCTAGCATTCAGATAGAGCTTTAAGATTGGCAAAGCCCTCTACAAATATTACCTCATTTGATCCTCACAACCACCCTGAGAGGTAGGGGCCATTATTACCACCCTCATCTTACAGATGACAACACTGAAGCAGAGAGCAAGTGACTTGCCCAAAGTCACACAGCTAGTATGTGTCTGAGATAGGATTAGAACTCAAGTCTTCTGGATTCCCAAGTCCAGCACTGGATGAAAAATGAATGCACCACATGGCTCTTCTGGTAAAATTCAGAAAGAAATGGCAATTTTGTTACAGAAGGAAATTCTTTTTGAATTTTAGCGCATAGTACAACAATGAAAAATACTCCCCAGTTCTCAGTTCTGCTCTTCTAACTGGAAGGCAGTTGAGGGTGGGGAGGAGAGTTGGTTAATAACCAGCCCACCTATCACTTCCATTTTCCCCTGGAAGATTGCTTTCTATTTTGAGATTAATGGAAAGGAACAGTCCTTGCTGATTCCTAAAAAAAATTCACTTTTTGTAACCATCAATGACCTAAACTGTGTGGTCCCAACACTCGTTAGCTAGAATTGAGGATTCCTTCTGCCCTCATGCCAAGCTAGGCTCCACCCCCTCCTCTTCCCATCTTCTCAGGCTGTCAGTACTTTGCTATTTCTGGGCTAAGGAGATCAGTCTTGAGAGACATGTCTCTGAGTCAGTAATAAAGGTTCTTAACTTGGGAAAGCAGAAAGACTTAGAAGTGAGGAAGGGAGGGGAGTTGGAAACAAGAGCAAATCTTGATGGGAATGGGGAGCCCTCTAGGATGCAGCCGCCATTCAAATCTTCCCAGTACAACCTAATCTCTGTCAGAGCTGATTGTGTCTGGTGTCACATGGGGGATCCCTTAAACCTCTCAGGACAATTGTAAATAAATCTGAGATTTACACTTGGCCTAGGGCAGAAGGGGATTCCGGGCCATAACATCAATGAATGTTTTCCCCAAATAGCCACAGCAAGGACTAATAGTTCATTTCAGTATTATTACTTTTTAAAGAGCTGGAATATTTGGAAGAAATCCACCTACCCTAGGGATTGAAGCATGGGTCATGCTGGATGATCGTGTTTGGGAGTCTGGCAAGAACTTTCCATCAAAATAAACCTCCTGTTAGATAACGCTCAGAAAGGTAAGATTGCTGATTCTTTCTACAAAAGAAGTTTTGAACCTTTGTTATATCGAGGACCCATTTGGTAGCCTGATGAAACCAATGTCTTTATGTAATTGAAGGGAATGCTAATTTTAGTTAAGGGATAATAAAATAAACACATAATTTAAAATTTTTATTTTAATATCATATTAATAGTCATATTGATATTTTAAATTTAATTTAAATATTTTAAGTTTTAAATTTAAATTCTAAAAATTTAAATATTTTAAATACATGTATGATTTTAGGATAATAAAATGAATGTGATTTTACATTTTAATTTTATATTAATCATTTAAAATAAACATATAATTTTAGGATGATAAACTAAACATGGATTTTCCCCCAAATACATTCCCAACCCGCTTCCCTCCTGAAATCTATCCATAGACCATGTACTTCAGGATAAGGACCTCTGCTCTAAAGAAATAAGGTGGTTCCTTTGGTTAGTCCAGTGGATCTGCCTATGGATCCCCTTCCCAAAATGACGCTTTTTTAAAAAGTGAAGGAAATGCTAACTTTCAACTAGAGAGTAATAAAATAAACATGGAATTTTTTCCCATCAGAGTTCACAACCCCCCTGCAATCTATCTACAAGCCATGTACTACAGGTTAAAGACCCCTGCTCTAAGGAAACAAGATAGGAAGACATGGGGAGTATTCTATGAAAGTCAAAGACTTTTCTTAATTCTTCTAGGCTCACACGTTATCAAAAGAGTGAGCCAATGACCCACGGACTATGAGATTTGAATCTCCTGCATTTAGCCTAGTATATGATATTTAATTAAGGAATGCTAATTGACTTGACTTTCTAAGGCACCGGTTCTCAACCTGTGGGTTGCGCCCCCTTTGGGGGTCAAACGACCCTTTCACAGGGGTCGCCTAAGACCATTGGAAAACACATATTTCCGATGGTCTTAGCAATCAAGACACCACCCCTCTATCTGTCTCCAGGTGGGTCCATCCACATGCAGATACGCCTACATACTAGTATTAAAGGGTCGTGGCATTAGGAAGGTTGAGAACCACTGCTCTAAGGTCTTTTCCAAATCCGAAATGTTAGGACTTGCTGAGTATCTCCAATAAAGCAGTTCTGCTGGCTTAGTTCTGATGACTTCTGCCATTTCCTGGTATTCACCTTCTAGCTTCATGTACCCTCTTATAGTTGGGGACCATCTGTACATCTTAAAAAATTCAAAAAGAGTTACTTGGGGTGGCTATTTTATATCATGTGACTGGGTTTTTTGTTTGTTTATGGATCTGAAGTGTTCAATGAAGCCCCTTGGACATTGCAGTCTATTTATTGCTTATACACAATTTATTCTTTGCTATTTAAGAGCACCGAACAAGTGTGAAATCAAAGTTTGAAAGAATGGTTAATAAATATTTCCCTAGTTAAAACAACGAATAAACAAACAGGAATTAGGTAAGGGATCAAACTTTTCTTTTAGATGGTCTCGAGGACCTTAGTGAAGGACCTTACTTAGAAAGCATGCAATCCTAACTTCTCATTTTATAGATGGGGAAACAAGGCCAGACAGATGAAATGACTTCTCCAAGGTCACAAAAGTCACAAGTGGCTGAGCTGAGTTTTGAATTCAGATCCACCTTCTAGAGTCACTACATCATACTTTGCTTCATATTCAGAATTAACTCACTAAATTAAGTGTGATCTGTGGTTTGTTTCTGTTAGTGAGAGAGAAGGAATGAGAAGTAACCAAACCATATTTGGTATCCACAGCACCATAACCTCCAAGTACAAAGAACAATAAATCAGTTAATCAACCAACTTTTAAATATAGAAATAATAAATAAAATAAAAACTGATTCTTTGAAAAAGAATAAAATTGATTAGCCAATTTGGCTTTTAAAAAGAGGGCTGAAAATCAAATTAACAAAATAGAAAACGAACAAAGGGAAATCACAACAAAATCAGAAGAAATAAAAAGAACGATCAGAATGTATCACGTACAGAATTCTAACAAAGCCAAGAACACAAAAGAAACAGAGGAATACCTTCAAAGACATGAAATGCCCAAACCAATTGAAAAACAAATGAAGATCTTAAATAATCCAACCTAACGGGAAAAAATAGACAGCTGTAAAGGAACTACCAGAGAAAAAACTCCTGCTCTTGATGGACTCACGAGAGAATTCCATCAAACTTTAACGGAATAACTAGTATCAATACTACACAAATTAGTCTCAAAGATTAAGAAAGTACCCTATCAAATTCCTTTTTTGGGGACAAATATAGTCCTAATACTTAAACCAAGTAAGGATGAAACAAAGAACTACAGACTAATATCATATATAGATATAAATTCAAAAATTTTAAATAAAATCTATCAGATGACAGTGATTCATCCAAGAAATCATTCCTTATAACCAGCTTAGATTTATACACACAATGCAAGGATAGTTCAACAATTGGAAAACAATCAACTTAATTAATCATATTAAAAACAATCAAGTTTTTATCAAGTGCCCAGGATATGCCATGCCCTGGGGGTGAAATACTCCCTGCCCTCAAAGAGTTATAGTGTTCCAGGGGGGAAGGGAAAAGGTACTACGCATTTATGTAGTGCCTACTGTGTGCCAGGCATGAGGGAAGAAATACTCCTGCCTCTCAAAGATTTACAGTCTACTGGGGAAAGGGAGAAGGGAGTAAGCATTTATAAGGTGCCTATTGTGAGCCAGATACTGTGCTAAGCACTTTACAATTATTTCCTTTGATCCTCATAACAAAGGATGTAGGTGCTGGTATTACCCCCATTTTATAGCTTTAAAAAACTGAGGCCGAGAGGTTAAGTGACTGACCCAAGGTCACAGAGCTAGTTTGAACTCAGATCTTCCTTACTCCAGACCCAGTGCTCTATCCACTTTGCAACCTAGAAGACAATAAAACACACAGACATGTATACACACAGATACAATGTACATACACACACACGTAGATATAGATATAGATATAAAATTTGTATAAGCACATATGTAGTGGCAACCACACTGGCATACCCAGGATGGCTGCTAGCACAGGTTCTGCTTTACTAGGACAGATAGCTGTTTAAGGGGCCAATAGTCTTTTTAAAATTACATTCACTAGTTCAGGGGAAAAGCCAGCACCATTAACTTCAGAGAAAATACAAGCAGAGAAATAAAGACTAATAGACAGGGCTTCTAACTGTCTGAGAAATTAGCACAACTCAACAGACAGATCCAATTGTCTGACCAAGGCAATCCATACATAGTTATCAGAGAGACTGACATCTGGGTTTTTCAAAGCTGGGAGCTACTTAACGGCTACCCAGAGTCTCATCTGGTCAAATCACAAACCAATGAGTGAACCTCAAAGCAAAATGCTAACCTCAGACTTTATATACCCTCAACCCTCATGACTCAGTGTCTAATTAGAAATGGACAAAAGGTGTGAAAGCCTTCCTAACAAGCAAACCTTCTCTAAGCAAATTTCCTTTAATGGGCTCCACCGGAGACCTATTAATGGGCTAGCAAGATCTTATATCCCATTAAAATTACAACATACAATTTATACATTCATATAAATGTCTATATATGAATAGATATAAAAGATACAAGTTAATTTCTTTGGGGAGATGTTATAATCTGAGAGGAATAGGTAAGACTTTACATAGAAAGGGGTCTTATTTTGAATTTTAAAGAAAATCAGGGATTCTAAAAGGTAGAGGGAAGGAAGGGATGCATTCTAAGCATGGGGGAGAACAGCACAAAAGCAGTAAGTGGACCACTATAGATGAGGGAAAGTAATAAGGCTAGTCTGGTTGAACCAGAGAATATGAAGGGGAGTAAGGTGTAATAAAGCTGTATAGGGAGGTTGAGGCCAGGTGGTGATGAGCTTTAAATATTGAATAAATCACTTTATATTGAGTCTAAGGACAATAGAGGGCCATTGGAGTTTATTGATTAGGAGACTGACATGGTCACTTACACTTTGGAAAAATTAATAGATAAATTGGATGAAATTAAAGGAGAGATTGGAGATGGAAGAGAATTGAGGCAGGAAGGCAAATTAGGAGGTTATTGGAATGGGCAGACAAGAGGTGATAAGGGCCTGAATTAACATTTACAATTATTACAATTATAATTGTAAATGTAAAGGTGGCTGTATGAATGGGGAGAAGTAACTGGGGATGGATGTGAGAGATGTTGTACATGTGGAATTGACAAGATTTGACAGCTGGTTGCTTGTATATATAGAGAGAAAGTGAAGAGATTGCAAACCCAGGTGGTTAGAAAGATGGGGGTTCCCTTGACAGAAAGGAAAGTTAGGAAGAGAGGTGGGTTTGGGGGGAGTAAAGAAAGTGAAATCTGTTTTGGATATGTTGCATTTGAATTATTTCTGGGATGTCTAAATGTCTAGTAGGTAGTTGGGATGCATAAGACACTGGTAATCAGTAGAGAGACCAGGGCTGAATATAGAGATCTGGGGGGCATGTTGCCTAGAGAGAAAAAATAACACCATGAGAGCTGAAGAGGTTGTCGATTGAGAGAACATAGAGGGAAAAGAGAAGAGTACCTAGGACAGCGCCTGGGTGAACATCTACAATTAGGGAGCATAGATGTGGATGGTGGTCCATCAGATGACTGAGAAGACATGGTAGGAGTAGAACCAAGAGAGAGGAATGCTGTGAAAACACAAAGAGGGTGGAACACCTAGGAAAATAAGACGGTCAATAGTGTCAAATGCCACAGAGAGATTAAGAAAGATGAAGATCAAGCTAAAGGCCCAGACTTTTACAAAGAAGAGATCATTAGTAATTTTGCAAGTGGCAGTTTTAGTTAAGTGATGAGGCTGGAAGACAGATTACAAGGGCTTGAGAAGCAAGTGAGAAGATAAGAATCAGATGCAATAAGCCTAAGCATCTTTTTTAGGAGTTCGGCTGAGCAAGGGAGGAATGATGTAGGACAACTTGAGGATGTTAGGGTTTCAATTTTTTTATTTTAAATTTTATTTTTTTTCTTTTTATATTTTTGTAGTAAGGTTTTGGTTTTTTTTAAGAACGAGAGAGATCTGGGCCTGTATGGATACAGCAGGGAAGAAACTAGTGGATACAAAGAGACTGAATGTTAGAGAGAAAGAGGGCATTGTTTGAGAAAAGATTGAAGGATGGAAACAAGGATTGAGAAGGGACATCTTTTAAACAGAAATTGGAGTTGTACAATAGAGAGAAGGGGAGAAGAAGATCATGGTGAATAATTTGCTGTTTTATCGGTAAATATAGGGTGGGATCCTTAGTTGAGAGGGGGACAGGAGGGGATGATGGGATGGTATGTGAGACTTGAGGAGCAAAGATTTAGAATATCTGCTTCGGTGAATGGGATAGAGAATTATTTAGGGAGAAATGCAAGGATTGCTTGCTACCTGAGAGCCCAGTTGAAATTACAAAAAAGGAAATTTGCAATGAGTCTAATCAGCATGGTTGTGTCATTTCTTTCAGCTCTGCTCATAGCACATGAGTGGAAGCAGAGGAGCAAATGGTGGGAGTGACCTAGGACTGCGGTTTAGCAAAGCATGAGCTGCAATAGGACAAGCAAGTGAGGGATTCAATTTTAGAGAAGTGTAGAGTTGAAGTAGTTAACTTAAATGCCAAGATTTGGAAGGAAGAAAAGTATAGCCTGAGCAGGAATGATGTCCTGGGAAAGACCTGAGGGGTGAAAGAATTGGCAGTCATGGTAAGGATGAAGAATAGCTTCAAATATGGCCTCAGACATTTAGTAGTTGTGTGACCCTGGGCAAGTCACTTAAATCTGATAGATAGAAAGAAGAGGGAGGAGGAGGAGAAGAAGCACTAACTTTCCCAGTTGTGGGGATAAAAAGAAATAATATTTGCAGAGCATTTCACAAACTTTAAAGCATTGTTAACTATTTTGAGGCTCAGGGGCAGTTTACTTGTAGGCAGCTAGAAATTCTACATAACTGGAATTAGAAGATCAAGACGGGATGGAGATTTCTCTAGTCTGGGCAGAATAAGGGTGGCTGGGAGTAGCAACACTGAGGATTGCATGTAGAATGTCGCTGGCCCCCACTCAGGAGGCTTGTAGGTGTTTACACGAACAAACAGAAGGAAATATAAAATGCACACATGCAAAATATATGTAAAATAAATACAAGGCTATTTGGCAGATGGGGGGGCACTAGCAACTTCAGTAAAGGAGCTCCACATCTGAGCTCTGATGAGATGCTAGAGGGACTAAAGCTAGGCAGAGTCATTGTGTTTGTGCAAGAGAGAAACACACAGAGAGACAGAAAGACAAGAACAGAGTGTCAGAGACAATGAGAGAGACAGATATGGGGGGGAGAGAGCAAAGGACAGAGAGAGGGAGAGGATACAGATGCAGAGAGATAGGCAAAAATAGTGAGAGACAGTAAGAGGGAGAGAGGATGGAGGAGGGGAGGGAGGGGAGAAGAGAGAGAAAGGAGGAGGAGGAGGAGGAAGAGGAAGAGGATACAAAGGCAGAGATTGACAGAGAAAGTCAAAGGGAGAGACGGAAGGCAAAGATACAGACACAGAATCTGTATCAAAGGGAGACCGATGTGGAGATAAAGGCAGAGAAATAGAGACAGACACAGAGACAGAGACACAGAGAGAAGAGAGGAGAGACACAGAGACGGCTACATTATATGGAAGATAGAGCTTGTGAAACACATCCCGTGGTTCTCACTGTCTTGTGCCAATACATATTATCCTCTAGTCTAGAGGATGAGTGAGGGACAATGAATTTGTTTTTAAATTAATGTGTTAGAATATCATCAAAAACTCTTCTCAACTATTGTGTTTCAACTCTGCTTTATTCTCCCCGAGGCAGATTGTTGTTCCAGTGGAAGCCACTCAGCCTTGATCTTGTCTGCCTCCAGCCAGAAGGAAAAAGAGATGGGAAGCGGCAGCTCCACCCCCCACCACTGTGTTCTCCAGAAGGCGGAGAGCAGTAAGCATTTGCCATCTATTTCATGGTAGAGGAGGAATCAGGCTCAGACCCAGGAGGACTCAGGTTCGAGTCCCGACACTGACGCAGACTGGCTGTGCGACTCTAGGCAAATCACTAAGATTATATAAGTTGCAAAACAAGGCAGCTGTGCGTGGGGGGAAGGAATTTCCCTACTCTGATTTCTGGAGAAATTCCCTGAAGTCCTAGGAAGGCAAGCTGGGAACGGGACATGCTGAACACGGAGAGGAGCTCCTGACTCCCGGCCATGTTGGCGTCTTCCCAAGTCTTTCTCTCTCTCTAGAGACCTCTTGCTGAAGAGAGACTAAGACTATGTGCCACCCTTTTAAAGCCAAAAGCCCCGTCCTCTCCAAGCTTTGGCCAGGTTTGCCTTTAACCCCTTGGGCCAATATGGAGCTTGGAGTAAGAGGCAGGGGAGTTCCTGGCAATTGCAAGGCTTGGGCCCTGGCTTACAAAAACAATGAATTCAAATACAGAAATGTATATAAATGTAGATATGTGTATTATGTATATGTATACACACATAATATACACATATATGCACACATGTATACATCCATGTGTATATATACTCAGATGTATGTGTGTGCATGTGGGGTGTGTGTGTGTGTGTGTGTGTATGTGTGTATAAACGCACACACACATTTACTTAAGTTTATGGGCCCAGGTTAATCCACACTGCTCTATAATACTTTCCTTAATAAATCTACAGACAAACTTTTTAGATGGGTGGAGTTCTTTATTTGGCCTTGTTAACATTCCTGGCAAACTAAAAGGTCTCTGCTTTGTTCCCTTTGATTTCATTTTGTCTTCTCTTACCTCCCAGAGGAAGAAACAGCTATGAAGCTGTATGATCACCTCCTAAAATAATCATATTTGAGTGTCAAACCTTTCTAAGAATACTTTCCTCCCTAATTATCAGGGTTCCTGCCCACTAAGTCTTTACCTGTTTTAATTTTCTTCTATTGGAGGAGAGGCACTGGTTCCCATCTCTCTCCTGGAAATCAATAGCTTAGCAGAGTGTGGTTAAAAACCAAATTTACATTCAGTTGTTTCCATAGCAACGCTCTCAGATCCCTTCATTCTGATACACACTGCCTTCTTTTATTCATTCAGTATTTCTGTTGATGCCTTCTGGTGCCTTCTCTCCACCAACATAATCATACCTGGTTTAGGCCCTCATCATAACAGCCTTCTACATGGCTGCCATTATGTTGTGATTTCCATCCTCCACTCAGAAGCCAAAGGCAAGTCTACCCACGTGCCTATCGTGTGTGGTTTTCATTGAGTTGTTTCAGTCATGTCCGACTCTTCTTGACCCCACATGGGGTTTTCTTGGCAAAGACACTGGAGTGGTTTGCCTTCCTTCTCCAGTGCATTTCACATATGAAGAACTAAATAGGGTTAAGTGACTTGTCCAGGGTCACATACTACTAAGTGTCTAAGGTGAGATTTGAGCTCAGGTCCTCTTGCCTCTAGAGCCTGAACTCTATACACAACACCACCTAGCTCTAGTGCCCTGCCTTTCATGTACTAAGTGCTTAATAAATGCTTGTTGACTATTAACTAACTGACTACATAATGAAGTCACTGAGAAAGTGTGTAGAGTGAGAAGTGATATCCCTTATCTCTCTGACACGAAGGAGAAGGTATGTTTTGTTAACTGTTCTCTGGTTTTGTCCATTAGTCCATCTGTCCAACAATCATAATTTATCTTCCTTTTAGTGATCTTTTTGTGATCAGTAGTTACTGGCAGCTAGATGGCACCATAGTGCCATAGAGCGCCAGGCTTGGAGTCAGGAAGACTCATCTTCCTGAGTTCAAATCCAGCCTGACATCCTGTTGGCCTCAGTTTCCTCATCTGTAAAATGGGCTGGAGAAGGAAATGGCAAACCACTCCAGTGTCTTTGCCAAGAGAACCCCAAATGGGGTCAAGAAGAGTCAGACCTGACTGAAATGACTGATCAACAACAATCTTCCTACATTTCTGAGTTACTCATAGGCATCATTTCTTCCTGCACTATATTGTGTTACATTCATACACCAGATATTTTTCAACCATTCCCCAATTGACGGACACACTTTTAATTTTATATTTTAGGATTTCCTCTCACTTCTTTGGTTAAGAATTCTCTTTTTTTCATCTCTCTCTCTCCATCCTAACAGTTTTGAAATGTTCCTGATCTTCTTCTCTCCTTTTGTTTACAGTGTGAGATTTTGCATTACATGTTAATATATGTGATGTAAGATGCAGGTAGGGTTTAAATGTCAGTCCAAACCTAATTTCTGCCAAAGGACTTTCTAGTTTTCCCAGATTCTTCTTTTGTTTGTTATTGGTTTTATTTTTTTATATTTACTTATTTTTTTTTTCATTTTTAACATTCACTTCCACAAGATTTTGAGTTCCAAATTTTCTCGCTATCTCTCCCCTCCCCTCACCCCGAGACAGTGTGCATTTTGATTACTCCTTCCCTCAATCTGCCCTCCCTTCTATCACTCCCCCACCATTCCCTTCCCTTCTATTTTCCTGCAGGGCAAGATAGATTTCTATGCCTCATTGCCTGTATATCTTATTTCCCAGTTGCATCTAAAAACAATTTTTAACATAAGTTTTTAAAACTTTGAGTTCCACATTCTCTCCCTTCCTCCCTCCCCACCCATCCTTATTGAGAAGGCAAGCAATTTGATCTAGGTTATATATGTGTGGTCATGCAAAACACTTTCATAACCATCATGTTGTGAAAGACGAAATATATTTCCCTCTATCCTGTCCTGCCCCCCATTTATTCTATTGATCTTGTCCCACCTCAAAATGTTTGCTTCTAATTACCTCTCCCCCCATTTGCCCTCCCTTCTATCATCCCCCTCCTTGTCCTCTTCCACCCTACTTTCCTGCAGGGTAAGACAGATTTCTATATCCAATTGAGTGTGTATGTTATTCCCTCCTTCAGTCAAATCTGATGGGAGTAAGGTTCACTCATTCCCTCTCACCTGCCTCCTCTTCCCCTCCACCGTAAAATCTTTTCTTGCCTCTTTCATGCAAGACAATTTACACCATTCTGCCTTTCCCTTTTTCCTCCCAATACATTCCTCTTTCACCTCTTAATTTTATTTTTTAGATATCATCCCTTCATATTCAACTCATCCTGTGCCCTCTTTGTATGTGTGTGTGTGTGTGTGTGTGTGTGTTTGTGTATACTGAGAAAGGTCTCATGAGTTATAAATATCATCTTTCCATGTAGGAATGTAAACAGTTCAACTTTAATAAGTCCCTTATGATTTCTATTTCCTGTTTACCTTTTTGTGCTTCTTTTGAATCTTGTATATGAAAGTCAGATTTTCTATTCAGCCAGGGTCTTTTTATCAAGAATGCTTTAAAGCCCTCTATTTCATTGAATGTCTATTTTTCCTCTTGAAGTATTATACTCAGTTTTTCTGGGTAGGTGATACTTGGTTTTAATCCTAGCTCCTTTGAAGTTGCTAAATCTAGTGTTATCCTGAATGTATTTCCACAATGCTTGAATTGTTTCATTTTGGCCACTTGCAATATTTTCTCCTTGACTTGGGCACTGTCCCAAGCTTCAGGAGTTTTGTGCAGCTATTTTCAGAGATCCTTCCAGGGGCCTGTAAATTTTCAGTTCTTCCAAGGTGATATGATCAAAGGAGAGGCATTTATTCTTCTCCTGGCCTGTGCTCTGGTCTGTGAGTGACCACAAGCACTCTTGTCTGCCTCTGAACTGTAAGGATTCCCTCTCCACTGCTGCCCCAAGCTCCTCCAGGCCAGTGCTCCTCCTCACCCCAAGACCACCACCCAGGACTGTGACCCAGATCCCAGTGGGGCAAAGCAAGAGAATCCTGCCTCAGTACCCAGCAAAGAGATCCTTGCAATCCCCCTGTGGTTAGCAGCTCGTTCCCCCCCTTCCCCCACCATGGTCTAGAAGCAGCCACCCTGCCCCCACTCCACCCCCTAATCCCCCACCCTGGGGCTCCAGTGCTGGGGTTGGACCTCACTCCTGTGTCACCCAGGTCCAACAGAACCCCTCCCACTGACCTTCAGAGTTGCCTCTGGCATTTGTGGACAGAGAAGTCTGGAACCAGAGCAGCTGCCAGGAGTAAGTGCCCTGAGGCCTGCTCCACCCCATCTGTGCTGGCCACTGGCTCGTGCCAGACAGTGCTCCATGCCATAGGCCCTTCCTGCCTGCCTGCCAGGCCCTCCTGGGCTGGAGATTTGTTTCACTCCATCACTTCATGGGTTCTGCTGCTCTAGAATTTGTTGGGAGCCATTTTTTACAGGTATTTGGAGGGGTTTGGGGGAGAATTCAACAAAGGCCCTGCTTTCGTGCCGCCATCTTGGATGTTTCCCAGTGATTCTTGCCCCAAAGGAAGTCTTTCTTCCAATAGTTTGTTTTGGAGTTTATTAAACACTTGACTCCACTTTTTGATTACTTCTGTTTCTTGCCAATCTAGTCACTGACCTATTTTTGACAGGCAAGGCAGCTTTTTTTGCCGTAGATAGAGTGCTGATCCTGAAGTCAGGAGGACCTGAGTTCAAGCCTGGCTTCCAACACTTACTAGCTGTGTGACTCTGGGCAAACCACTTCACCCTGTTTGCCTCAGTTTCCTCATCTGTAAAATGAGCTAGAGAAGGAAATGACAAACCACTCCAGTATCTTTGCCCAGAAAACCCCAAATGAGGTCTCAAGATATAATTCAACAGCAACAACAACACATAATAGGCATTGTACTCATCTCCTGGTCTACAAAGAAAGCCAAAAACATTCCCTGTCCTCCTTGAGCTCACATTCCAATGAGGGAGATAACAGTTTAAAATTTTGATCTACTTTTCTGGTCCCTTTTTAGCCAGTCTCAAATAGTTGTGATGATGTCTGATAATGCTATATCCCATTCATTTTTTCCTTCATTATTTTCCTTATATCCTAGAACTTGTGTTCTTTCAAATGAATTTTGTTACTCTTTGGTCTACCTTTTAAAAATACCCCCTCGGTCATTGGATTTGTATGGCACTAAATTAGTAAATTAATTGCAGAGTAATATTTTCAATTTTATTTTTTATGTTTATTTTTATTTTATTTTTTCTCAGTTGCATGTAAACAAAATTTTTTAACATTCATTTTTTAAAACTTTGAGTTCCAAACTCTCCCTATTTTTCCCTTCCCTCTCCCTTCTTTGAGAAGGCAAGCAATTTGATATAGATTATACATATGCAGTCATATAAAATATTTCCATATTAGCCATGTTGCAAAAGAAAATGCAGACCAAAACCCCAAAAATAATAAAGTAAGAAAAATATGCTTCAGTTTGCATTCAAACACCATCAGTTCTTTTTCTGGTGGTGGATAACATTTTCTATCACAAGTCTTTTGAAATCATCTTGGATCT
This sequence comes from Pseudochirops cupreus, assembly GCA_028627135.1. Classification (NCBI taxonomy): domain Eukaryota; kingdom Metazoa; phylum Chordata; class Mammalia; order Diprotodontia; family Pseudocheiridae; genus Pseudochirops; species Pseudochirops cupreus. The sequence continues at coordinate 191,279,180 of CM053583.1, forward strand.
TTGTATTGCTGAGAATAGCTGAGTTACTCACAGTTGATCATCATACAGTGTTGCTGTTACTGAGTACAATATTCTCCTGGTTCTGCTCATTTCACTTTGCATCAGTTCATGTAAGTCTTTCCAGGTCTTTCTGAAAGCATTCTGCCTGACATTTCTTATAGAACAGTAGTATTCCATCACAATCATACCTAACATCTTGTTCTGCCATTTCTCAATTGATAGGCATCTCCTCAGTTTCCAATTCTTTGCCACCACAAAAAGAGCTGCTATAAATATTTTTGTACATAAATTTTTTTTGTACATAAATTTTTCTTTTTTTCTTTGATCTCTTTGGGATATAGACCTAGTAGTGGTGTTGCTGGGTCAAAGGGTGCGCACAGTTTTATAGCCCTTTGGGTACAGTTCCAGATTGCTTTCCAGACTGGCTGAAGCAGTGCTCCAATTTTTCCACATCCCTCCCAATATCTATCAATTTCCTTTTCTGTCATATCAGTCAATCTGATAGGTTGGAGGTGGCTTTCTGAGTTGTTTTAATTTGCATTTCTCTAATTAATAGTGATTTAGAGCATTTTTTCACATGATCATAGAGAGCTTTGATTTCTTCTTCTGAAAATTACCTGTTCATATCCTTTGACCATTTATCAATTGGGGGAATGACTCATTCTTATAAATTTAACTCAGTTATATATTGGAGAGATGAGACCTTTATCACTGAAACTTACTGTAAGTTTTTTTTTTCTGTTTCCTGCTTTTCTTCCAATCTTGCCTGCACTGGTTTGTTCCAAACCTATTTAATTCAATGTAATCAAAATGATTTACTTTGCATCCTATAATGCATTCTATCTCTTGTTTGGTCATAAATTTTTCCCTTCGCCATAGATCTCTGACAGGTCAAATGTTCCACCCTCTCCTAATTTGTTATGATATCACCCTTTATGTGTAAATCATATGCCCATTTTGATCTTATCTCAGTACAGCATGATTTATACCTAGTTTCTGCCAAACTGCTTTCCAGTTTTCCCAGTATTTTTTGGCAAATGGTGGTTTCTTGTCCCCAAATCTTGGATCTTTGGGTTTGTCAAACATTAGATTACTATGGGCATTTGCTACTGTGCATTGTGTACCTAATCTGGAATTGTCATTTTTGGTATGTCTGCATGAGGGAACCACAAGCAGTGACTTTCTCTTTGTCTCTTTCCTTGTTATTTTTCATTCTTTTGGGTTTTCCATCTCTGTTACTACCCTCTAACTCACCTCCTACAAATGGAAGTTTCCTTTTGGAACATATAAGTATAGTCAAGCAGAGCAATGAACTCATCGACCATGTCTGAAAATGCATGTTTCATTCCACAGCTCTAGTCTATAGCATCTTTCTGCTGGTGGTATCATCAGTCTTCTGAGCTTGTGAATAGCCAAGAATATTTGAAATTCTGCAATTTTCCTTTACATTATAGTATACATTGTTCTCCTGGTGCTGCTCACTTCACTCTACGTAGAGTAATATGCCTTCCTAAGTTCTTTTTGAATCTGCCATATTCCTCACTTTTCTGGTGAAATACTCTTCATTCACATTCCATAATTTTGATGGGCACTCACTGTGTTTACAATTCTTTTCTTGTAATAAGAAGTGCTACTACAAACATGCATATTCGTAGTGGTCCTTTCTGTTTTTGAGCTCTCTGGGAGTACAGACCTTGTAAGCACTATTGCTGGTTCAACAAGTTCAGCAACTTTGGGGAGATAGTTCCAAATTATGTTCCAAAATGATCAGGCCAACTTATTGCTCCCACAATGGGATATCAATGTGTCTTTCCCCTCACAGCCCCTCTAACAATTACAATTTCCATCTTTTGTTATTTTTTGTGCCAATCTAACACATGTGAGATAGTTTAATTTGCATTTCTGTTATGATAAGTGATTTGGATGGGGTCAGACATGGCTGGAAGGCTCCCCTTTCAAAGGATACAACCCCAGCAACAAAAGTAACAACAATACAATAACCAGCATTAATATAGTGCTTTAAGGTTTGCAAAGTACATTATCTATCTGTCTGTCTATCTATCTATCCATCCTTCCATCCATCCATCTATCTATCTATCCATCTATCATCCATCTATCCACCCTTCCATCTATCTACCTATCCTTCCATCCATCCATCCATCTATCTATCATCCATCTATCCATCCTTCCATCCATCTATCCATCCATCTATCCATCTATCCATCTATCCATCTATCTATCCATCTATCCATCCATCTATCATCCATCTATCCATCCTTCCATCTATCTATCCATCTATCTATCCATCCTTCCATCTATCTATCTGTCTATCTATCCATCTATCTATCTATCATCTGTATATGTGATCCTTACAACAACCAACAGAGAATATTTGTGCATGTTTCAAGAAATGATCCCTCCAGGCAAATTCACCTATATTATACTCTTCTTCCAATAAATATTTGTTTATCCTCAGTAAATAAGCTAGGATACTTTGTGAAGTGAAAATGTAGGCAAAAGTGGAAATGTCGCAATTATCTGAATTGCTCTTGAAGATGTTTGGCTCTGATGAAATATGAATTGGTATTTTTAATCACTCTCCATAGTAACCACCTCAAAATGTTACAAGTATATTATTTGCAAATGTATGTTTTCTGAATTCATGTCGAATCTGGAGAGTATCCTATGGGGGGGGAGGGAGCGGTTATAATAATGGCTGGCATTTAAATAGAACTAAAAGAAGTAAGGGAGTTTGTCCAAGGTCATGAAGCTAGTAAGTGGTGGCATGTGGTCTTGGACCTGGGTCTTAGCACTTAACATCCTAGGCCTCTTTCCACTCAACTATAGTGGTCTCCTATCAATCTCTTCCAAAACACATTCAATTAAACTTCACTTGAGGAGTAAATCTCTTCTGCTTTCATCACCCAATGGACAATGTAACCACTCTCACACCTTGTCCAGCCCAGCAGCAATGATTCTCTAATGCATGGTTTTCTGGCCCTTGTCACAGCCTTCAAGGCAGCTGTCCTGATTCAGAGATGGTACCGCCGCTATATTGCCCGCCTGGAAATGAGGAGACGATGTACATGGAGCATCTTCCAATCCATAGAGTATGCAGGGCAGCAAGATCAGGTCAAGGTACAGTGACAGGGAGATATTGCAAGGGTCCCTTTTTTTTTGGCCAGATTTTTCCATTTGAAGTCAGGGGCTCAGTCACTGTTGAGTTTGGATCTCATCTCCAATTCAACCTTTTCTTTTCTTCTTTAGCAACTCCATGATTTCTTCAGCTACCTTGTAGATCACTTCACACCAAGTAGCCACAATGAAAGTGAGTATGACTCTGCTATGGAACTTTCCCTAGCATGCAGACCTCATAAATCAGGGGTTTAGAGGTAAGGGGCTGTGTATGCTCAGAGGTGAGCGATTACATGTAAAGATATGAAAGGCAATCTAGCGGAAGAAGGCGAGGAGAGACTCCAAGCCATGAATTCATTTTAATCCCCCCTTCTCACATCTCTTCTTCCTCCATTTGGGCAGAATCTGCCAGATTTCTGCCCTAAATTGGACAGCTAATGATTTTCTGAAGATTGTAATATAGTACCCACCTAGATTTGTTTCCATGGAGATATCCACACACAGACATTGTCTCATTCCCGTCGTTCTGAATTGCACTGTTCTCCTTTCTCCTCTTTGGAGTTCTCTGCTTTGGAGTCTCCCCATTAATAGGGCATATTGTTGAAGTTGGAAGACAGAGACTTTTCATGGTGTCCTCCCTTCCCAGTGTCCTTTGCTCTAAAATTACCCCTCTGCCCTCCAACCTACCAAAGCTCCCATGCCTTCAATGAGTTCCAGGTAGGTGTTAAGAGACACTGCAGATCTAATCTGCAAAATAAGAGTATTCAACCCCTGACTTTTTTTATAATTCTAAAGTTCTGATACTCACGCATCCCTGGAAAATTCAACAGAACTTTTCCTGTCTTGATTAGGGAACTTCCTTAGCTGTATGTTCACAGAGAAGAGATTCCTTAAGGACCCTGAGATGGAAAAATACTGTGACTATGAATCCATAGAGGTGCCAGACTATTATACCGGACCCCATGTCTCCTTTCCCCTCCTTCCTGACCATGCAACTGCCTTAGTGGAAGCTTTCAAACAGAAAAAAGTAAGTATATCAGGTGAATATGCTAAGATTGTGAAGACCCAGATGGCTTTTGATGTAGGAAGATGCCAAACTAAAGTAACAACCCCCGGACTCCCCCTCGTGTATTAAAGGTGTCAACTCTGGAGATTTCAGTTCATCCTCTATTCGGCCACTGTTTCTCTAAGATAAGACTGAAGAGGCTATGTCAATTAATGCAATAACTAAATCATATATATGTACATGTCTATATACAGATTTGTGGACATATACATGTATATATGTATACATATATTTGTAGATATGTATGTGTATGTAGGAATTATATATTTGTGTACACATAATTATATATTAATATATGTATGATTTATGCACATAATTTATTAATTATTAACATGTACCATAATATAATCTATATGTATATATGCATGTATTTGTTTATATACATTATATGGCATATTTGCATTTATCTCATATACATATAGGCATATACAAAAACATGTATATAGTATATACATATATACTGTTTATATATGCTAGTACATACACAGTATATATTGGAGTACAGACATGCACACACAGTGCACATATGTACATACCCACATGCCTGTGCATGCATATAATACACATAAACATATACATGAGGTACATGGTCACATCCTATATGGTCTGAATGGTGTATCAGAAAAGGCATTGAACTTGGAGCTGGAGAACCTGAGTTCAAAAATCCTAACTTTACAACATCCTGTATGATTTTGGCAAATGACTTCCTGTCTTTAGGTGCTATTTTTTTTAAGGGTTAACAATCTTACTTTAATCAATCAAACATATATCATTTACCTTCTTCAGGGGAAAAAAGTCAGCACCCTGAACTTCAGAGAATACAAACAGAAGTTACAAGCAGACAAAGAAACAGATCAGCAGACAGCGCTTCTAGCCATCTGACCATTACATCCATACCTAGTTAGTTACCAGAGAGGGAAGCATCAACATCTGGGTTTTCAAAGCCAGGAGAGTGGGGGCTCAACGGCTGCCCAGAGTCTCATCTGGCCAAATCACACAACTCTTTCCAAAGTGAGCCCCCAGTGCTATTTTCTTAACTTGATGTTAAGAGGATGTAATAGTAAGGAGAAGAGAAAGTATTTGGGCCAATTGTCTCAAATATCCAGAAGGGAATGAAATGTACAGATTTTAGGATGAAAGGTTCCATACCAGGTTCCATCTAGGACTCGTGGAAATCTCCAAACAGTAAATCCCAGGTCTTTCTTCACTCAGAAACACCCCTCTCTTCCCCTACCTGCTTTTTCTCCCAGTAGCAGCTACACGCTCGTTATGTCTTAAATATTCTTCATGAGGCCAGGAACCATCTCATACAACTGCCAAACATCAACCACATCTCAACCTGTTATAGTGAGGAGATCACAGTGTGTGGTAAGTAAGAGATTGGGCATACAGAGAAAGCCTTTATTGTTTGGAAGCACAGGAGGGGAGGGTTTACACTGATCAGAAAAAGTCCTGAGGATGAGGAGCTGGGGAAATGAGAGCTGATGGCATTATGTACTTATAGCAAAAAGGGAAACTGCTTACTCCTGCTTCAATGAAAAGATACATGTAGCAGGCCTTGGGGATGAATTCAGGTGGCATTCTCACCGAGAGGTGAATTCAGTGATCCTGTCACCTACAGAAACAGAAATGCTGACTTGCAACTGCCAGTTCCTACAATATTTGGGGAGCAATTTGAGGCCATCAATCTAGTAAAACTGAGGTCACTTTGGTGATTTCATTGTTCATTTAAGGCCTTAAAATTACAGCTTAAGTTACAGGATATGAGTATAAATCCAAATATTTAATTTTAATGAATCTATTAAAATGTTTTTATTATTACTTTATGAATAAATTACATTATAAATTCATATTTAAAATTTTTTTTAAAAGAGAGATACATGTAACCTGGGTCCTGAGGCATGCTGACAAATGTTTAACGGTTATCAGCTCTCCAGGGGGGAAAAATGTGTGCAAAACATACTTTTATGTTGAATCTGTATTAATATTTTCTCTATAATTTTTCAAGTCTAGAAAATGAACAAAACAATAAATAAAGCCCTGATTTGGAACATTTGTTCATTTTCAAGGAGCAAATGCTCATAACTGGTTTTGCAGGTTCATTCAAGCTGTCTAGGACATCCCTGCCTGGGGGGGGGGTCCCCCAACATCATGGACTACCACCAATATCTCTTTTACCAAACCAACCAGAGGACACCCTACCTTAAGGGAAGAGACATTTAAATAAATGAAGAGAAATATTATATACCTCTTCCTCTTGTCTTCAACACCCTTCTTTCCCATTCCAGTTCTACTGGTAGAAGAGGGCGCATATTTGGGGAAACACGTTTGAACAGGTAACACTCATAATTAGGGTGACTCATTCTCCTATGTTTGCATTTTGCTTGAACACTCATCTGGAGACCACTATGGGGACCAGTTTGCTCATTTCCTCTAAGAGCTTCCAATATCATGTGTTGATCTGATGGCATCATCAGGCTGTGAGCTGCTTTTTTGCTGTTACTGCAAATTACTGACATCCTCTGCTGGTCTAATCTCTCCACTGAGCTGCCATCTGCTAATGTCTTGTATTCTCTTCCCCTGAATTACCAGATGCAGGGTGGCTAATTGAACTGCTCACAGTTATTCAACATGACTGCCACCTGTTGGTTCCCTGTTGAAATGCAGCTGCTATGAGAGACCCTTTTTTTTCCCATTGGGGATTGCATCTCAGCTTCCCAAGCCATCTCAATTCTCTATCCCAACCAGTCAACTGCCCAGAGACACCCTTAAGCATCAACTCTAACTTTTAGACCCCTTTATTTGCCTTGGTCACCACTCCTTGGATTTACTCTACTCAGACTTAGGGTGAAAAAATTCCTTTCAACTCCCAACTCCTCAAATTCTCCTGGAATCTTCACAGTCCTCTCATCAATGAAGTCACTGTTATCCCTGCATACATTTATTTCATACAGTCCTCTAAAAATATTACACCCATTACTTCCAGTTGTTGCTATTACTATAACACTAGAAAATCCTATTCACTTCTTACTCATGGAAAAACTAAGAAGCCAACAGGTAGGTATGTGTATATGTTTGGTTTTTCTCTCCTACTTAGATAAACATTAGAGAGAGTAACAAATACCAATTGGAACTGATTATTTTTCCTCTGCCTTTGTTAGGAGATTTACATGGCCAGCTGGATGACTTAATTTTTATATTCTACAAGGTATGAATGTTAAGTAAAACACATCGATTATCTATTTTAAAAAGTGATTAACTGTAGTTGGAGAATGTTTTTATCTTATTAGATGCTCTTACAATAACCCTGTAGTAAGTTACGTACAATCTCAGAATCTCAGAGTTGGAAGGGGATGTAGAGGCATCTAGGTGGTGGGGTGGATAGAGTCAGAATAGACCTGAGTACAAATCCTACCTCAGATACTAATTGTGTGATCCTAGGCAAATCACAATCTCTACCTGCCTCAGTTTTCTCATTTAGAAAATGAGGATAATAATAGAACCTGCCTCACAAGTTGTTGTGAGGATCAAATGAGTTAACCTATGAAAAAGATCTGCAAATCTTAAAGCCTTACAAATACTAGCTGCTTCTTCTCCTCTTCCTCCTCCTCCTTCCCCTCTTTCTTCTTCTTCTTCTTTCCTCCTTCTCTTCCTCCTTCCTCATGATTAAATCAATCATTTAAAATTTATTTATTAATATAAAAATTATTTATTAACTACTTACTACATGAACAGCTAGGTGGTGTGGTAGATAGAGCGCTAGCTCCGGAGTCAAGTAGACCTGAGTTCAAACCCAGGCTCAGACTCTTACTAGCTGTATGACTTTGGTGAAGTCACTTAACCCCATTTGCCTCCATTTCCTCATCTATAAAATGAGCAGGAGAAGGAAATGGCAAACCCCTGAAGTATCTCTGCCAAGAAAACCCCAAATGGGGTCACGAAGAGTCAGATACAATTGAACAACAAAACAACCACGTGCGTGTCTGTAGCTTAGTCTGGCTTCCCTTTTTATTGGATTAGTATCACTTAAGTAACCATGTGATAATTCCTCCTTCTTCTCTGCTCCTAAATAAACTAAAATCTGTTGCTTCCAAAATTTCAGAACTATCCGTTGATATTTTTACCTTCTTGTTTTTCTATGAGAATACCAGCAGCCACGTGGTTTTTAATTTTATTTTGTTTTGTTTTTTGTCTCAAATAGAGTTTGTGTAGTGTCCAGGCTTTGGGGTTCACCTGTAAAATGTCCTTATTTCTTTTAACCTTGCTTTTGGTTCCTTACCTTCTTCTGATGATCCTTTGACTCTTTTTTCTTGCCATACAGAATGGTCTTCCGTCCCCTGAGAGATCCTACGTGTTCAATGGTGACTTTGTGGATAGAGGCAAAGACTCAATTGAGATTCTGATGATCCTCTTTGCCTTCATGTTGGTTTACCCAAAGGAGTTCCATCTAAACCGAGGAAATCATGAGGATCACATCGTCAATTTACGGTATGGTAATGAAACATACCTAGGTGTTAGATACATATGTAGGACTATTGCAAAGAGCTGATTTTTAGAAATCCTTCATTTTCCCCTCTACACATCCTTTTTTAAAGAATTATTTTATTCTAAATTTCACAAACACCAAAAATTTAACAAACCCTGAGCATTTCTGTATGAGAAATAGAACAGCAAACGAGGATTATATGGGAAAAACTATGAATTTTATTTGTAGTTTTTTTCTTTTAAAAAACTATATAGAAAACTCAACTAGTAACTTTCGAAACTGTCTTAGTTGTTTTTGTTTCCTTCAAAACTTTCTTCTGTTCTCTTCTGTGTATTTTTAAAAATGCTTCAATGGTCCTCTTTTATTTCTTTTTTTTAAACAAGCTTTCCTATCCCAGTCCCCTTTCCATGAAAGAAAGAAAAATACAGTCTTTGTAACAAATGAGCATAATCAAACACAACACATCCACCCAATGACCATGATCACATACGTGTGTCTCATTCTTTACCATGAGTCTATCACCACTCTGTCCACAGGTAGGTAGCAACATGCAGGGGTCTGCTGGTAAATATTAACAATTGTTGGGGGCAGGGAATGTTTGTATAATACACTTCTAAGTTTAATTGGCATCATTAACATTTTCTCCATCATTTTTTTATAAATATAAAAACTATCAGCAAAACAATTAATCAAGCCCTGACTCAGGCATTTGCCAAGTCCAAGGAACAAATACTCACACTGAAGATTTAACTCTTAAGAACCAGCTTGAGCGGGCTATAGCAGCCCCCGGACACACGCTTCACAATTAGTACTCTGGAGTCGTGGCTGGTCATTGCATCGATCAGAGTTCTAAAGTCGTTCCAAGTAACTTTTCTTAACAATGTTGCTGTTACCATATAAATTGTTTTCCTGGCTCTGCTCACTTAACACTGCATTAGTTCATACAAATTTTCCAGGTCTTATTGAAATCTTTTAAAGATTCCCTTAAAAAAATAAGATATTTCTGTAAATCACTAATCAGAGAAATGAGAATTAAAACAACTTCAAGGTTTTACTTTACAGTTATCAAATTAGTAGAGATGATAAAAGACAGAAATAATGTTGGAGAAACTGTGGAAAGTTTGACATGCATAAATGTTGTCCATATAGATATAAACTGATCCCACTATTTTGGCAAATAATTTGAAATTGTATGAGGAGGATTACTAAGCCTATTCATGCCTTCCCACACAGTAATTCCTCTACTGAGCATGGAAGTCAAATACAAAAATAAAAAGTCTCACATATACCAAAATATTCATAGCCACCCTTTTCATCATAGTAGAAAAACTGGAAATGGTTGAACAAATAGTGATTTATGAATGTAGTGTGATATTATTGTGCTACAAGAAATGGAGTCTGGGTGCAGTTCATGGGAAACATAGGAAGACTTGTATCAACTGATACAGAGTGAAAAAAAATCAAACCAGGAGAATAATGGCACAATGACTAAAATAATATAAAGCAATGGCCAAATCAAAATATGGTCTGGAGACCCTTGAAGATCCCAGAGACACATTCCAGATGTCTACAAGGTCAAAACAATTTTTGAAATAATACCAAGATGTTTTAATTTGTAATATTGTAAATATCTACAGATATAACTGATATAAAGAAAAACTGTTTTTTGTCCTCAATAATTTTTTAGAGTAAAAAGAGGTTCTAAGACTAAAAAGTTTGAGAACCACTGATGTAAAGAAAAATAAATTTAAAAGGTATCAAACATATATGTAGCTTTAGACATTTGTGAGACATTATTAGTAAAGAACTTTTCCAGGCAAGATTCATTACAAATTATAAATATATGATGTCATAATGTCTTTTGAAATAGGGAAAGTACACTTGATATGTAGAATAGGATTAAAAAATATCATATGACTTAAGATACATAACATAGCTAAATTAAACTTTAGATTCATCTCTCAGGAAAAAAAAGGTATCAAACAGGGATAAAATGCAATGCAGAATGTTGATCCTAGAAGATGAATGATGAAAATATTGGTGAAAGTCTTCTCAGTAAAGAAACAGGGGACCACGGATGTCAAATACAGCATGAAAAAGTAGACATGGCTATTGTATTGGTTGGTTTTGCTTGACTTTATATTACAAGGGAGGGTTGTGGAGTTGTGGAAGGCTTATTAGAGTATTTTCATAAATAAAAGACAAGGACATTACTAAAACTTTAAAATAATATAAAATTACTCTTGCTTTTAAATCCAGATATGGCTTTACCAAGGAAGTGATGCACAAATATAAGGTACACTGTTTTCTAAACCTAAATCTTCTGTTATGTAGAATAGGTTGGGTGCCTTCCTCAAAGCTCATTACTTCATTCATTCATCTCTTCAGGTAAATGGCAAGAAAATACTGAAGATGCTACAAGAGGTTTTTTGCTGGCTTCCATTGGCCACCCTTATTGATGAGAAAGTCCTGATACTTCATGGTGGGATTTCAGACAAGACGAACCTAGAACTTCTGGAAAAACTGGAAAGGCACAAGGTATTGACAGTACACTCAATCACTACAGATTTTCCTGTGATGCCAGATCTCTATCACCACTAAAAAGAATTATTAGTTAATTATTACTGGTCATCTAGAAAATCTTTTAACTAAAAGGTCCACTTTGTCCAAATAATTCAGGCCCAAACCACTTCATGTCTATTCTCCACTTTGCCAGTGAGTAACTGGACCATTAGAGTCTTGTTTGTTTTTTTAATCCACATCTGCTATTCTAAGAGTTTGAAGTTAGTGGGACAATGAGTTCCATTGAGTTCAAAGCACATGTAATAATAATAATAATAGCTTTTAAGGTTTGCAAAGCACATTAGATATTATCTCATTGGATCTTTATCACCCCATAAAGTAAGGGCTTATTATTATTATCTCTCTTTTATGGATGAGGAAATTGAGGCATAGGAAGGCTAACTGGCTTGTTAAGGATCACAACACTAGTAAATGGCAAGTGATTCTTGTAACTATTACTCTGAAGGTCAAAACTTGCTTTTATCATACAACCCAATCCTAACAGCCAAAAAATATGGGTTTTGTTTCTTGAGTAAATCTGGGGTTCTTCATACAAGGAGGCCTGATTCTGATTTTAGACCAAGCCAGAGAGTTGTCTGATCTAAACCCAAGAGGCTGACATAGCATTTCCAGGGTAGGATCTGAGTTTCACTGAGATTATAAAAAAAGACTGACCTTCAACCAGTTGTCTCTGACCCAACACTCAGGAAGACAGATGTGGAACAGAGGACTTCATGGCCTGGTTGGCCCAAAGAGAATGAACTTTGGGCAACAAAGTAGAGTAGTTGCGGTTAAATGGGACTCACAGCCCAAGACACACGAGCAGGGGAGATTAAAGCCTTGGGGAAAGGATAAGTCTTTATAGGTACCTCTTCATCTTTTACTTTCCAAATGAGGCACACTGTAGTAGAAAGAGCACTGAATTTGGATGCCAGACTTGGGTTTGAATCTTGACTCTACCATTTGCTACATATGTGACCTTGTGAAAGTCATTTAACCTTTGAAGATATCAGTTAACTAATCAACAAATGAATAGATTGGACTAGTGTAAAGCCATGCATGAGCAGCTTTCCAGAGGACTGCTGCTGTGAACAACTTTCTTTTTTTTTTTTTTTTATATATGAGATTCTTTATTAAATTTTTTTTGAGTTACATCTTTTCTCCCCGTCTTTCCCCCACCCACCACCCCAAAACAGCCA
>CM053583.1:191292127-191312696 GCA_028627135.1 Pseudochirops cupreus
ATACACACCTCAGCCAATCCCCTTCTTCCACATCAACAGGGGAGTTCATGCCTTCTCAACAATGGGACAGGGTTTGCCCCTTCCACACTTAGCACTTAGTACTAAGTGCTAAGTATCCTGCTAAACAGATTACTATTACAACCTATCCCTGACTGAGACAGCAAGAGAATATTGCAGATATAATATATTTGGATTTGAACAAAGCATTTGGCAAATTTTTATGTTATGATATGAGATGAGAGGAAGAGAGACAGAGACAGAGACAGAGACAGAGAGACAGAGAGACAGAGACAGAGAGAGACAGAGACAGAGAGAGACACAGAGACAGAGACAAATAGAGAGACAGAAACAGAGACAGAGAGAGACAGAGACAGAGAGACAGAAAGAGACAGAGAGACAGAGACAGAGAGACACAGACAGAGAGACAGACGGAGACAGATAACAGAGGCAGAAGACAGAAGAGAAGGGGAGAAAAGAGGAGAGGAAAGGAGAGAAAGAGAGGGGAGGGAAGGAGAGAAGAGATAAATATAGGTTGAGTTTTGGTGTCATGCCAGCATATAAACAGGTGTTTTCCTCATGCTACTGGCCATAGTTGTAAATAAAGTAAGGCGGGGGTTCCTAATTTTTTGTGTGTCCTGGATCCCTTTGACAGTCTAGGGAAGCCTCTAAAGCCCTTCTTAGAATGATTTTTTTGAAGTGTATAGAATAAATAAAATACATAGGATTACAAATTACAAATTAAAAATTAATTACCTTAAAACAGAAACCAAATATATTAAAACAGAATTCTGTGTGTACACATATATAAATATATAATATTATATATTGTTCCTTTATTAATATTAATATACAAATATATACATATATTTAAAACAAGCTCAAGGACCCCAGTTCACAATGTGAGGAATCTGGAAGGCAGGTTATCTGTCAGAAAAATGGGCATGTGACCTCAAGAAACTGGGCATTGCAGATGAGGCGGCACTTTGTGTGGATCTTAAAGACTTTCTGTTCTTCTGCCATTAGAACCTTCTGCCCAATCTCCAAGCTCCATTTCTCCGCTTGCTCTTCAAATTTGGTTTGAAGATATGTTTTATATGGGACCTGCTCCCTAGTCCTCTGAGCCCTTTGCTTTATATGGATTTGTGGGGGAATGTGCCTCAGGTTTTGGGGGGATCTTTGTACCATTTGTCTTTTCCATAGCACCTTAAGAAATGTATTTTTTCCTAAAGACTAATTGAAGCTTAGCTATCAGCACTAAGTGGGGGCTCATGAGGACAGTCCTAGGTAGGGATCTGAGAGGAGTGGTCAGCTGCTGCCTAGGGGAGGATGGGATTTGGGCTAATAGCCCCAAAAGGAGATGTCACATGTATGTGTATACATGTTGTTTCTCTCTTTTAAAATGTAGGTTCCTTGAGGACAGGAATTGCTTCACTTTTGTCTTTCTGTCTCCAGTTCTTGGAATGCAGTAGACACTTAATAAATGCTCATTTATTAATTAATGTGTACTGCTTCCACTGATACAAAAGGAGAACTCTATACACTTCAGTAGACTGGTTTTGTAGTCGTTATGGCCAAAAATAAATGAATAAATGTTTTTACAAAGATAAATTAGTTGGGGCAGCTAGGTGGTGCAGTGGATAGAGCACCAGCCTTGGAGTCAGCAGGATCTGAGTTCAAATCCAGTCTCAGACACTTACTTAGCTTTGTGGTCCTGGGCAAGTCACTTAACCCCAATTGTCTCCCCCGCCCAAAAAAAGATAGATAGTCATATTAGTGGATAAATGGACAGAGAAATCAATCAATAAATGAATGAAAGTTCTACCTTGTGTCCAACATTCTGGTAAAGAGTATTTTTGAACTTAGCTAACCGGCTATCAGATAACAGATCTAGAGTCGGAAGGTATCTTACAGGACATTTATTTTCACATTTTTCACATGAGGAAACTGAGGTCCAGGGACATTGACCTAAGGTTGTATAGGCAGCATTTGAAGCTAGGTCCTCTGACCCCAGAGCCACCTTGACCTTTACAACAAAACTTTCTCACTTAAACTTGACAGGGAATGTGCCCCACTAGCATATTTTTACTGCCTTCCAGATCACCAGTTTGCTCCAAATGGGACTTTATGAAAGGGAAGATAAAATTTAATGTCCTATATAAAGAGCCGCTAGATGTCGCTCCAATGAAAAATGTCACCAAATGTATAGGAAATGGCCATTGCCATTAAGATAGTGAAATGAACTATAGAAAGAGCAATCAACAAGTATTTATTTAAAGACTGACTTGCCAGGGAGCAACAGAACTGGCAAGCAGTCAACTACCCCTTCGCTCATGCTGAGCCATGTGCAGAGTGAAGAACGTGGACAACAGTAATCATGGCCAGGCAAGGACAGCCGCCGTGACAAGGCCAGGGACCAGTAACAGAATGGGCCCAGGACAGCTCCCAGGACTGACCTGGTCCATCCAGTCTTGGATCCCAGTGGAAGGAGCATCTCAGAGACCAAACTTTAAGACTTCAACTTTCCACAATGCACGGGACATCCAAGCAGACTCCACCATTTTCTTCCCTCACCTCCTACATTCCCCTTCTTTCAGGCAAGTCAGACCAATTACCTTACGTACCTTGTGCACAAGCCATCCTTTTTTTTGTTTTACACTTTTTTGACTCATGAATTCTGCTGCCCATCCTTTTTCTCTTTTTCCTTTTAAATGACTTGTTTATTTAATTTTAGTTTACAAGATTCGGTTCCACATTCACTTGAGTTTCAGATTTTCTCCCGTCCCTCCCTCCCCCCCATGGTGGCATGCAATCATGTATAGGATCTGCAGATACTTTCACACTGTACAGTAGTCTGGTTATATAGAAGGGTTGTAACCAATGAGTGATCACTGGGATAAGAAAAAAAAAAAGCAAAACCAGACGTGAAAGAGAACGATAGAGTGTTTTGCTTCAGTCTCCATTTAAACTGTAGTCTTTCTGTATCTTTCTCTGAGTTTAGGTATCTCCTTCCAACCTGAGGCTTGTAGAGTTGTCTTTAGCTGTGCGTTGTTGAGGATAGTCCAGTTTATCAAGGTTGGTCATCATATGTACGATGTGTCTGTGATTATGTCCAGGTTTTGCCTGGTTCTGCTCTTCTCACTTAGCATCAGTCCATATAAGCCTCTCCAGGTAATTATGAAGTCCATCTCCTTCCCATTTCTTATAGCGTAATAGTATTCCATTACATTCATATACCATAGCTTGTTCAGCCATTCCCCAATTGATGGGCATCCCCTATATTTCCAGTTTTTTGCAACCACAAAGAGAGCTGCAATAAATATTTTTGTACATATGGGACCTTTTCCCACTTCTGTGATCTCTTTGGGATATGATCCCAACAGCGGTATTGCTGGGTCAAAAGGTATGCAATTATTTATAGCCCTTTTGCCCATCCTTTTTCTTATCATGCTGACCCTCTCTTCCAAATACAACCCAAGCGTGCTGAAGCTCCATCCCTGAATTGTTGGCCAGAACTATTCCTGTGATTCCTTCTGGGTCTCACCCAAAAGATGTCCATTCATAGAAAGGAATTGTGAAAGAGCCATCTGTACAAGACACAGGATTTGGAGAAGAAATTTCTTGGACAAGACTTGACTCATAATCTTCATACTTTACCCTTTACAACGTTGCACTGGACCTCCTTACAACTTGGCCTCCAGCTACAATCAATTCTCTATGTCCCTCTGGCACCAGAGCCTCCGTTGGCCAGACAACTATCATTAAAGAAACAGAACTTCCCGCTAGCTTCATGTAATGTATGGGTACAGTTTAACCCTGCCCTCCAAATTTCTTGTTTGTTCCTGAAGAGAAGCCTCTAGAAAGTCTCTTGAATATACTGCAGACTGGCCTGGCCCCCAAAAGGCAGATATATCTCCTGGAAAATGTTGAACCTGAGCCAGATAGCACATGGCTTATCTTAGCTGTCAGTCCTCCAGAAGACCATCCTGAACATATCTCCCTGGGGTTTCTGCTTTATACTTCTCCTCAACAAGGAATGAAGAAATATCCCCAACAGACTTGGAATAGAACTATAGTTGGTCCATGGAGGGATACTTTTTTAAAAAATTTATTTTTAATTTATGGAATAAAACAAGTATTTCCATAACATAGTACGATAAAAAGATGATTGCCCATGAAACTACAAATCTACCATGTACAACTGGCTCTTCCTTTCAGCATGTGTAGAAAACCAAAACAAGGAAATGTGCCATGACTGGTCCTGTTACAAACTTCCTGTAGGAGATTCCCTCCTCAGATGAGAATCACAGTGTTTGTTGCTTCTCAAATTTGTCCCTCCTTTTATTTAAAATGTCTAGAGGACACATTTCAGGTATGATTGCAATCATGGACATTTAAAAAATTCAAAGTAGACAACTGGAAAGCCAGCATGATCTAATTAATGAAATTGCTAATAGATGCTCCACAATCCAAACTGATCTTCTGATGAGGGAAGAGGGGAAGGCACCTATGCAAGGCCTTGAAAGGAAGGAGAAGGATTTCCACAGGCAGAGGAGTGGAGAGAGTAGCTTCCTGGCATGGAGTACAGCCGGGGTGAGTAAGGAAGCAGGAAATGACAAGACACGATCATGAAATCAATAGCATTTCCATTAGGCTAGAAGAATGAGTGTGAAGTACAGTAGTGGGACATAAGCCTGGTGGTGGCGAAATTGTGGTGGGCCTTAAAAATCAGGCTGAGGAGGGGGTATATCCTAGAGGGGATATTAGCTATCCATCACAGTTTTGTTTTTCAAAACAACGTTAAACACTGACAAGCCCAGGTGACTCTCCACCAGAGCCCAGCCATATGGACACTGAACCATTAACAACCACTCTTTGAGTATGGTCATTCAACCAATTCTAAATCCATCTGATTCAATGATTACTAGATCCATATCTCTGGTTACTTTTATCAAAAGCTTTACAAAAATCTAGGTCAGTGGTTCTCAACCTTCCTAATACCACGACCCTTTAATACAGTTCCTCATGTTGTGGTGACCCTCAACCATAAAATTATTTTCGTTGCTACTTCATAACTGTAATCTCGCTGCTGTTATGAATCGTAATGTAAATATCTGATATGCAGGATGTATTTTCATTGTTACAAATTGAACATAACCCACATGTTGAGAACTGCTGATCGAGTGATCACTGTCCACAGCCTTCCCCTCACCTATTGGTTTAGTAGTCCTATCCAAAAAGAAAATGAGGTTAGGCTGGCATGACCTCTGCTTGATGAACACTTGAGGAGGCTCTTTGTGGCCACAGCTGCACCACTTAGCTGCCCCCATATTGGCCCATTTTCCCTTTGCCCTTTCCCATAAGTATTCAAGACCCAAACAGCTCCCCACATACCAAGACATTTAGGATTTAAACTACTTCTCTGGGCTTCTGGTTCTTTATCTACAAAATACTGAGGTTGGACTGTTTAGATAATCTCGAAGGTCCTTTCTGACTGGAAACTCTTGCCAATTATGAGCTAATATTTATGTGGTTCACATATTTGAAGGATTTTAATAGAAAATGCCATAAAATAGAAGGTTTAAAATGATTTCAGGTTAAGTGTATATATATATATATATACACACATGTATATGTATATGTGTGTATGTATATATTATATATGTGTGTGTATGTATGTATATATTATATATATATGAAAGCATGGAATATAGCATGTTCTATTTCAGATCAAATATGCTCATTATTTTACTTAAGTATTTAACGCTCTAACCTTTCTTTCCACATTTATTTCCCAATCCTCCTCCTCACATGAGGTGAAAAGCAAACAGGATCAGCCATTCCCCATAAGTGACAGGCATCCTTTGCATCAGAACTTTTGCAAGGCTTTACACCCCCACTGCTTGGCATGTTCTCCCTCCTCACCTTTGACTCTTATAAATCTCTGGCTCCACTTCAGGCTTACCTCAAGCACTACCTCCTACCAGAGACCTTTCCTGATTCCTCCAGATACTAGCTTCAGGTAGTCTTTCTCACTACCATAGAAATGACTTTAACATTTTATATATGTGTGTGTGTGTATGTATGTATATATGTTAATATACATATATGTATATATACACATATGTATATATTTGTGTATACACGTGTGTGTGCATGCGTATATACCTTCATATTTATATAAAATTTTCTTCTGTGTGAATGTTGTTCTTGGCCCCAGTCCCCAAAACAAAGTAAACTCCTTGAAGGTAGGGACATTTTGATTTTTGATTCTGTATCCCCAAAGCATATCATAGTGTTAGGCACAGAGAAGGCACTTACTGCTTGTTGAATTAAAATTTAACTAAATTAAAGTGATTTAAATTAGTCCAAATTCCAAGTACAGTATAGAGGAGAGGGAAAGGTGATTTGCACGTGAATAGGTATAATCTCCAAGGAACTTCATGTTTTCACTAAATCAGCTCAATTACGGGTAATAGATGGAGCAAGGGAGATAATGTCTAGTTTCACAATCTAAAGCAGCCAATGACACCTGTTTAGTTAAGGTTGTTATACAGAAACCCATGTCTAGACATAAGATTATTTGTCAGGAAAGGAATCCACAGATTAATCTTTATGATAATGTGTCACCCAATGTTTTACTGCAGCTTAATTCCTACCCACCCCCTTCCACTCTCACACGTCTTTAAAAAAAAAAGTTGCACCAACTCCTAACATTTCAAAACGGCTATTTCAAGATTGTTCTTCCTATCACTCTTCCTTACTAGGGGTGTGATGTGCCCCAAGTGACTGATTCATTTAAAAATATAGGGGTGTGACACACCCCAAGTGACTGATTCATTTAAAAATATTTAAATGCACTAAAATGCTTACAAAGAATTTGAAGTGATTCCGTAGTTGAAAATCATTGTTTTCTGTAACACCGATATTTGCAGCTTGATTCTTTCTTCATTAGCAAATGTCATTTCTCCAATAAAAGCTAGGTTTCAGAGGCTCCAGAGGCTGTAGGATGATTTGTGCTGCTGAAATCCTGGCAGAAAGCCTGTTAGTGATGTGAAGATTACTGTCATTTTTACAGCATAATCAACATTCTGACCGTCATCACAGCAGCAGGAATTGTCTGCAATTGAAGGCTGGTTCCAATTCTTTTCATGATACTAAAGTATATGACACCTACAGAGACCAACAGAAATGCGGTTCATCGCTTTATATATTTAACTTGGATCATACTTAAATCCACCCATAAAAACTAGCTCTGCAACCTCATAATGGGGCAGAGTTGACTGGGGGTGCTTGAGAACTGTGGCAGTAAACGTTATGATCTGGAAGGCTCTACCAAGTTGGAAAGGCTTTGAGCATGGCCCCAGAAACAGTATTTGCTTTGCTATCAGCCTAGCTTAGGATGCAGATTCATCAGAAGGGAACACCTTTTGAGCAGACTGCATTGGACCGAGTGGCACTTCTTCTGCATTTGAGTTGCCTCTGAGAGGTTTCATGATTTTGCGGGGTCTGCATGTGTCAGAGGTGGGACCTTGGCCCAAGTCTTGCCTCTGAGGCCAAATCTCTATCTGCTATGCCATAGCTGCCTCTCATGGCTCTGAATTCTCCAAATCCAAATTTGGGGACCCAAAGTGCTACAGAAAGACATGCTGATCTAAACTGATGAAAGCATGATTATACTAAATGGCATGGCAAGTCAGAATGAACTCTTGTATAGCAACAAGGGCCCAAAGCACCGCGTGGGCATCTGAAATATTAACAAAGGTCTCCAGGACACAAAATAGCTTCTCTTTGTGGAAGGGTATGGACAAGAATCATACAAGATGAGGCACGGATGAGTTAGAATCTGTACTGATTAGAGAAAATGTCCACACTAATGGCCCAGGGCTTCATAAGAGTATCATGCATCAAGCTTGGGTACGACGTCTACCAAAGTTCATCATCTCGTCCACTCCTTAGGAGATTAGGGGTCACTGTGCTTAATAAAACAAAAACTGAGCCAGTCTGGCTCTTGGATGTAGCTACGTAAAGACACCACGACTATACTCTATCAAACTCTTATTAGCCAGAGCTTACACTGCCTTGGTATAGGTGGGGTCACGTCCCTTCATGCCACTAGAGAAGGCACTCAAGCAGGCCTTTACTCGTTACTTGGCTAATGATCCTGGCCTAAGTGACCAAGGTCTGGAAAGTGATGATGCACCTTGCTCTTGAGTAAGATAGGGACTTCTTGGAAAAGACAACAATGATGGCTTGATCGGTGTAGAAAATCAGAAAAGATGTGTTGTTCTATAGCAGCAAGGGATGATAGACCTTCCCGGACCTTCCATGCTAACAAACCTGGAGAAGAGTCCCTCCCAGGGAGAGGCTAGCAGTGTGCAAAGCAGTTCAGTTGGTCTTACTTCTCACCTATTGTCCATGTCCTGCCAAAAATCCTACACAGGGTATCCAATGTCCTTCCTCTAGACGTCTTGACACAAGTGGACACCAATGAGATGTACAGGGTTAATCAGTCCTTTTGCTACATGAAATCTCATTTCAGGAGGGGAAAGAAACTGTCCCTGAGTCTCCCCATTTTCAATGTTTTTTCTGCCTCCCTAGAAGTAACTTACACCTGAATGTCAAGTAATGTCACAGCAGGTTTCTTTTAGTATTTAACAACAGTACAGAAGAATGGAAATACGAGATCTTTTGATTTTGAATTCCCATGGTGGGAATTACAGGAGTTATCAAGAAACATCCAACACTGACAGAAAAAAATAAATGGAACAGAATATAGCCTTATGGTGAGAAACCATGAAAATGTGTGACTCGAAGAAGTGTGGGAAAACTTACGAACGAATGCAGGAAACAGGAAGAATTCAGAAAACCTAAGGATGTAAACAACAAAATGAAACAGCAATGCAGAATTGTAAGAAAGAGCCAAGCTTGATCCCAGAAAGAGGATAAAAAACACATCTCTCTTCTCTGCAGAGGTTGAGGGTCTAGAAGTGGGACTCTATATTCCATCAGGTATTGGTTGACGTAATGTTTGGTTCTATTATACTCTCCCACCACCCCTTCTCTGTCTTCTTTGTTAAGAGTTGGTCCATTACATAAGATAAAGGATGTGGATGTTGTTTTGTAAGGTGACATAAAAACAAATGCGTGGTTTTTTTGGGGGGTGTGGGGGTGGAGGGGAACCAGACTTCTGATTTCGTTGGTTTAAGGAATGCCTGGTGAAAAAAAGGCCCTCTCCCAATTCAGACTGGCATCTGCTACGCAATTTGTTTGCTAGGAGCAAGGATTCCTAACCTGGGGTCTGTAAGTATCTAAGGGGGTCCATGAACTTGGATGGGGGGGGGAAATCTATCTTTAACTTGAATGTAATTTATTTCCTTGACAATCCCATGTACTGTTTCATGCATTTAAAGACATCGCTCTGAGGAAACCACAAGCTTCACAAAACTGTCAGAAAGGGCTGATTGATGTACAAAAGCTTAAGAATCCTTATCTTGGAGCTGGCTAGAGCAATGAGAAGTTATACTGAGTTGGCCAGGGTCCGTGACCTAGTATGTGTTAGAAGGAAGAGGTCTTTGTCTTCCTACTTAAGACCAGCTCTCTACACCTGGCCATGCTGACTCCCCAAGCCCTGCCAATAAAAACAAGATAAAAATTATGATAGATCATAGCAGAGTATCAGCTTATCTCTTATAATCCTTCTCTACAGAACAGAAAAAAGGTATCTTTAGACAGATCTGACATTTTTATAAAATCAGATTTGGGAACTTGTTCAAGTAGTAATAGAAAGCTATCGAGTTTTTTTTTAAACTAATATTTCCTCACATAAATTCTCTATTTTGCTAAAGAGCGTATTTTACAACTAAGGAAAACAAATAGCTAAGAAAATCAGTTCACCAAATTGCAGAAACTCAAATTTCCAATTAACGTTCTCCTGTGCCAACCTATGCTCTCCCACGAAAAGATGATCCCATTTTCCTGTACTCTCTCTGATAGGACCAATAATCTGCAAAAGCAGAGGAAGGGTGGTGGGAGGAGATAGGTGTTATACTGCAAAGCCAATTCCACGTATTCCAACTGACTGGGCACCCTAGTTAAGGGACTGAGGGTGGCTACGTAAATAGCTAAGGAATTTGTTTGCAGTAATAAGTTCAAATTTTGTAACGTAATGACAATTATAAAAGCTTAAGAGTCCTCTAACTATGTTGCAAGAAGTACGTGGGACGAGAAGAAACACTGATAGGGTTTAATTCTCTAACAATACAGGCCATATTCATAAATTCCTATTGGCATCAGACTGACTGACTGGATCTTGAGATGAAACCAATGTGAGCTGGTTTCCCCACCTTTATTTAATTCCTCTCCTAAGGGATTCTGTGGTATATATGCACATTTCTTAGTTACCTTCTATTGTGCTTATTAAAGAAGAGATATTACTTGAGGGACAAGTATTTCTTAAAGAACAAACTTCAATGATTAAGAGATATTGCCATGGGGAAGGTAACTGGTCCAAGGATCATTCAAGCTTACAATAAAACTGGATTATCAGAGTGGAAATGAAAATTTGGTTGAAAATTAAAAGAAAACAAACCAATGTCCCAAACTGTCAAATTATTCCAGCAAAATAGACTGATCAATCCTCAGTGGAAAAAGAGTAAGGATCTTAAGAAAGCTAGTAAAACAGTTAAGAATGACCAGGAAAAAATAAATAAATAAAAGTAAAAATAAAATAAATTAAAAATTTAAAAAAACAAAAAAAGAATGACTGGGAAAAAAGGTCTGGTAACCATTAGTATAGATAAAAAAAATTACCTATCAAAAGCAAGACAAACACTTTGACTGGAACAGTGAAAATTAGAAAAAAAGCCAATTATCACCGGATGAAATTCACTTTTTCATTCAAGGTTTTATCAATATTGTTGTCAGAAAAAGGCACAGTGGACCTTGTAAGATGTGTGTATCTTCAACGGACTATGAAACAACCACCTCAAAGTTTTTGGGGAATTTTTTCTACTTCCAATGAACCAGGTGAGAGAAGATTAAATGCAACTCTGGCATACTGAGGACTAGAATTATTCAAAAATCACAGAAATTCCCAAAAGTGGAACTAGAACATTGCAACAGAAACTTAGCATGTGCGTCACACATCACCAAAAAAAAAAAAGCAATTTTTCCAAGAAATGGAGATAAATCTACTTTAGTGCCTGAGAACTAAAACGGATTTAAACACCATCGAAAAGCTAGGCTCTATAATCCAGGCTACACTTGGAAAAAATGGACAGAGTGTCCAATAAATAACCAATGTGATAAAAATGTGGTTCCATGATGATTCAAGAATGTGTCAAAATCTTGTGAACTTGATGCCAACTTGTGTAAAACAAGTGATGGTGGCAAAAGGGCATCTTGCACATTAAAAGTTTTTGTTTCCTGTGTTACACTTTGTCCCAGTTAACTTGCACACCACTGCAAAGCTGCTACAACATAAAAAGTGGTCATCCATCCATCTGCCCATCCAATCGGATGGCCATCATTGAAGGACCACAATTTCTTAAAACTATCCACTCCTCTTCTGAATAGCTATAATTAATAGTCCTTCCCCCCATAGGAAGTCTAATAACCTCCCCTTTTAACTTCTTCCTCTTTGCTCCTGGCTCCACCCACTGTGGCCAAGTAAAATGAACCTTATCCCTTTGCCATAGCTACACGTGTTGAGGACATGGCAGTCCCTCCAGTTTTCTCTTCCTCACAAGCTAGTCCTTCAATGGATGCTCACGTAGCAGACTCAAGGCCCTTGCCCGTCCTAGCTACCGTCTTTCTTAAATGGTGGTATATTTTCTCACACTAATCCTAATTCTCCATATATTTTGACCAGGATCAAGTGTGGAGAAGCAACCACTCCCCATTCCTCAGCACAGCCCTGAGACTGCCACCTTACACTGCTGACTCATCCTGGGCTCCAAGTCCACCAAAACAGCCCTCCAGACCTTTTTAGACAAAGGGTTGTCTAACCACACCTCCCGCCTTGTATTTGGGTAGCTGATTTTTGGAAATCAAGTACAAGACCTGACATGGACCCTGAAGACTTTCATCTCATTTGGTTCCATTCAGTGTTCTAAGATGTCAAACTCTTGTGGGTTTCTGGTTCCACTGGATGGTTCAGTCATCACGAAACCAACAGCTAGATGCCAACAGCACTCAAAAAGGAAGCTGTGATTAGGGACTGTGAAGTGAGAGGGTAGACCTGGAGGAGGTGGGGAGCTTCTTACATTTGGGGGGGGGTGGCATGAGGCAATTAGTCATCTGGTAAGCACAAGCAAGAAGTCAAGGAGGGAGGGAGAAAGGATGGCTGGAAAGGGAAAAAGACAAATTTTCCCAACTTTACTGAGGGTCCTGGCAGCCACTGGCGAGAACTAACCTATCCAATTTTGCTGGAAAGGTCTTAAGTCCCCAATTTTCCTCAGTCTCTACTCTAGCTTAGGATCTCCAAATTCCATCACTAGCCTTTATTTCCTTCCTACTGGGAAGAAAAAAAGGAAGGAAAAAAAAGAGACAGACGTGAACGTGCTTCCTCCCAACCCACTCAATGTCAGATCAAGCCAGACACCATTTGTCAGGCACCTCCCACACACAAAGCAGCAGCCTGAGCCCCAGCGACACAAACAGCAACCCCTCCCCTCAAAGACCATACGTCCTATGAGGAGTTATGACATGGAAGGAGGCAAGTAAATGAAGGTGGACCTAAGGAGGTAACAAGCCATTAACAACCAGGAGGGCATCAGGAAACACTTCCAGAGGCACCTGGGAGCTGGGAGACTGCTAACGGCCTTTTGTGATGACTTCATATGAAAACAGATGGGAATTTTGATTCAACTGAGAAAGATCAATACAGTACTGCTCAGAATCTAAAAGGAACCAATGATAACACAAACAACTATGGACTTATGTGAACATAGTATCTATTTTTATTACCAAAACATGAGAATGACATCTTTTTATTGCACTCTTTCAAAACTTTTATGCTGGTCAAACCTACTTCAACATTAATTTAATTCAGCAAGCATCCCTGGACTGTCTTCTGAGTGCGAGGCACTGGGTGAGGTGCTAGGACGCAGCTACGAGAATAAGACCCAGTCCCGGCCCCCAAGGTGGCATGTGTCAGTGCCAATGAATGACATCAATCCGAGGGATGGGCTCCTGGTTTTTTAACTCAAGAACATGGAGCTGGCCATGACAACCAGTCAACACATTAACTATGCACTGTGGGGACTGTTGGGGCCTGTTTTCAACTGAGGGGTCCTGCTTCCCAAACCACACGCTTCACAGCCGTGCCCTGCATCCTTGTGTATCAGGTTCCCTGTCTCTGCAATCATTGTAGCTGCAAAGGTGCTCACTCTACACTGCTCGACATATTTATTCTGGGAATCACCACTGGTGAATAGGCCATTTCCCCAAAATTACCCTGCTCCACCTCTTAAAAGAACCTGTGCGTTTAGAGTATTACCAATGCTGACCATGGAGGCCAAGAGCCCAATTCAACATGTTAAATCAAATACATAAGCACTTAAAATCACAAGTTTCAAAATAAAAAGATAGATGTGGAGACTTCTGTAAATGACAGAGGAACTAAGGCAAATTGTATGGCTACCTCATGCTTTGAACGGTCTATTTTTGGTGTCTAAGCTAAGAGATGGTTGTCTTCTAAGAGTTCAAAAGAACTTAAACAAAAGAGAGCTGTGTGTTTTACCAATGGGCCTTTTTCTTTTAAGAAAAAACAAAACAAAACACATGGGTGGCTTCGTTTCAGAAACACAGCAGTAATCTCTGAGTGAACACTTTCCATTTGCTTCCTGAAAATCTTTATTACGTGTGGAGACAGACCAAAGTACTGTCTTTGAGGCTCCACCTTAAAAATTACACGGTAACCTCTGTTATTTCTGGAAACGCTTTACAGTTCAGGCTGAGCCCTGCACGACTTCGTTAGCGTCAGGATGGCTGTCTCCATCACCACTGTCGTCATCATCGTCATCGTCATCATCATCGACATCATCCTCAAGGTCATCGTTACCAGCCTGGCCTCCAGAGCCAAGTTCATCTTCATCTTCATCTTCAACCTAAACAAAAAAAAGAACCTCCACTGAGTCTGGACCAAATAACCCGAAAACTTTCATTTCTTGGCCAACGAATGCCATCTCAAATGCCCAGCTTACCTCGGAATTCAGAACTTGAGAATACAATTACTTCCTTGTCCTAATGACTTATGCAACTTATAGAAAATGGTTTGCGGGACAAGTTAACAGAGAGCTACTCCTGCATAACAAAGACTATGCTGAACAGAAGTAAAAAAGGGTAGCACCTTCCTGTTCTTCAGCACCAGCGAGCGGCTCCCGCCAACCTAATAGCAGCCAAACCAATGCACATTACTAGAAATAAAATATCAACATTTACATGCATTCATGAGATGTAAGCAAATCCTTAACAAAGACAATACTTTCAATGCAGGAATATGTGCACTCCTACAGAAGGCTTAAATTTCTAAAACATAATAAAAACATTAAAGACCTTATATTCCAGGCCCATCTACTCATGACATAGCACCTTCAACATAAAACATTTCTAAGCACCTGACAAAAAAATGTGAAACCGAGCACATAGTGAAATGCTACTTGTGGAACAAAGTCACGGTAAGGAGAAACACTGCAAAAATCTGGGGCCTCACCGGGTGGCCGAGCTCCTTGAGTTTCCTTTTCAATGAAATGATTTTCTGATCTTGATCAGCCAGCAGCATCAAGAGGTTATCCTGCTCTTTGTTCGAACTGGCGAGGTCCAGCTGCAGCTTGCTCTTCTCATTCTGCAAGATGGCAACAGTGCTGTTCGATGAGTCCAGCTGCTGTTTTATCGATGCTTTTTCCTCAGACAGAGCTTTCACTTCATTCTGACAAGGGAAATGCTCAAGTTACTAACCTGGAAGGAACACTGACGCAGGGGCTTGCACATGACGAAACGGTCTTTTCATTCAAACCCACTGCATCCACTCCAGCCTCAGACCACACACAATTATTTTTTTTAAATGTATCTTTTACAAGCAAAGAATTTATATGCCATCATCCAGAAAAAAATTTTTAGGAGCCTGAGTTGCAGTATTCCCATTCAATAGAAAGACAGCTAAAGAGTATGTTAATAACAAAGCAGGGCAGATTCCAAGAGCAACACGAACAACAACCGCTTGGCTTCCTCCTACCTTCCACATGCACACAATACAGTTCTGAACAGGCTCCACGCTATACAGTAAGACAATGCGCACGAGGCATGGGAATGATGCTACCAACCTTTAATTCTCTGGTCTCCTGAACCAATGCAGAGAGTCTGCCCTCGATGTCGGGGGGTCTGGAGGCCGTTACAGTGCTATTGTCTCCTGATACTGGAACAGATTTAGCCTAAGAAGGAGAAACTGAATTAAAAAAAAAAAGCTAGCAATATAAAAGCCCAGGCAATATTAGGCATATAGTTTTATTTAATTCTGGACTTAAAATTTGGTTTCCCAGATTAGATAAAACAGCTCTCAAATAGACTCGTCTGCAAACCACATTCTGTTGTATGAAATGAATGACACTTGGGGTATCAAGAAGCAGAGACAAGGCAGTGCAGACACACTTAAGAAAATGAAGGAGACAGATCCGGGAAGGAAGGATCAAAGTTGTTCTGAGTCAGAAATGCACTCTAACCGTGCCTGAAATGTCAGATCAGATTCAGAGCTTGAATGGCTCTCAGGGACCATACTGTCCAACACCTTTGAGAGACAGGGCCTGAGGGTCCAGCAGGTCTTGGAGACCGCCAGACCAGGGCCTCTGACCATAACCTGGGCTCTTTCTGCTGTACCCCAGCACCCCAGGTCAGTAAGCAGAGTGCGTGAGGGGACTCCAACTGATGAAATGCCAAGATTCTGCCAGGCCATTGTAAGCCTCCACATGAGGGCAGGAGAATGGGCCAATCATGCATAAGCAGCCCAGTCAGCCCAGCCCTAGTTTTGTTATTTCTGGATAAAGAAAACAAAAGAAACTTACAAATGTTTCAGTTTTCTGTAAAAGCTCCTGCTTCTCCATCTGTAGTTTAGAGATCTCCACAGACTGCGAGTTTAGCTGAGCCCTGAGTGTTTCGACTTCCTTCAGAGACAAAAGTGGCAAAAACTATTTTATATTTATTTAGAAAACTTCAGAGAACCAGAAAAGAAGCTGAGACAATTAATGGTTTTAGTCAAATACCAGCTTAGAAATGAAATTTTAGGACTGTGATATGTGACGATGAGATCAGTAACAGATTAATAAAAACATCTGGGCATCAACCTTCCAAGACACTCTGAAGCTATAAAACATCATAGCAGAACACGCATCAGAACAAGACAGGATGTTCATCACTCTTGGGTGACCCAACCACTGTAAGGAAAATAACCAGGCCACCTGGATCCATGCACACACCTGCTGCTAGACCAATCAAACTCCCACGTGCTTGAGAGGGTTGGACCAAATCAGTTTGGTTGGATACGGACAGAGAAACTCAGGAAAATAATGAAGCAAGTGAGAATGAAGGAGGGATAGGAAGGAATGAGGGCGGGATTGCAGATCTCCAAAGTACAAGGGACAGTCACCAACACTGCTCCGAGTCACCCTTGTGGCACAAGGTATGCTAAGAGTCATTAACAACAAAGTTCAGTAGTCCGGCAAACCCGAGAGCCCGCTGATTAACACAGAAGACCCCGGGAAGCATCTCCATGGGACAAGAACTGCCAGGAAACAGAAAAGCAGCCTGGCAGCAAGTATGTTTAGGCAAACCTAACACAAGGCCAAAATGGATAAGAAACCTTAACATAAAAGGAACACCATAAAACAAACTGAGAAGACGCCTCTAAACCAAACAAGACAGAAAAGATCACCAATGATAAAACAGGTTATTTCATTTACATGACACTAAAGGGCGGTGGATGAAACAAAACCAATGCAGCGAGGCAGGATAAGAAGAAAATGTCCAATGGAAAAAAATTCTTTCCATTAAAGACTCTTTGGCAGGGGTCTGATAGCAAAGATCCCTAGGGAAATAGCACAAAAATGTATGCAAAAAGCTACTCTCTTACAGATGACCAATCACCAAGGAACATGAACAAATATTCCAAAAAGAGTTACAAACTATTAACCACCGTGTGAAATCTCGTTCTAAATCACTAATAAGAAAAATGTGAATTAATATCGCTCTGCGGCTTCACAGCTGGCTGAATGTGAGGACCGAAGACAGACGCGGAGGCTGAAGAAGACGGGCACACTAGTGTTTTGGGGGAGATGCAAGCCAGTCTAGCCATCCAGGACCGCAATCTGGAAGGAGGCTTTAAAAAGTGATCCGGCCGTGCCTGGGCACAGAGATCCCGTCGCTGGGCATGTTAAAGGGAAGCCAGAGGAAACAAGGAAGCTTCCATGTACATGAAAATACTCACAGCAGCACACTCTGTGACAGCACAGAACGGGGAAGGAAGCAGCTGCCCATCCCGGGAGGCACAAGGAAGTGACGGACAGTCGCCACTCCACAAGAAGCCGCGAGTGGGCGGGATTCCCACACGCACACAACCAGACGGAAAGTCAAGCAAGCAGAATCAGAAAAACAATGCACTGAAGAACCAAAACTCTGAAGCACAATTCTGCCTTTTGACAGGAATTTCCAAGTTGCAAAAGATGCCATAAAAATGAAAAAAGTTTATTTTTTATAAAATACTAATTTTATAAAACACTAATTTTATTTAAAAAAACCAAACAAATAAATTAAAGTTTATTATTTCAAACAGGCATCTGTTTGTAAAAAAATATTATTGTAATAATAAAGTAAATCATAGTAAGTAATATAAATATAAGTAATGAAATAAATAATAATGAATAATAAACACAAACAATATAAATAAATAACAAATAAGTGACAAATAATAAATAATAAAGTAAAAAAGTTGTTTGCCAAGATACGTTTTTCCCACCAAGTAATTATAATGAAAAACTGGTCGTGGAAGTTAGGCCAAGCCTGCAGGTTAACACAGGCCACTGGCCATGTGCAGTCACGCCGCACCCCTGGTCTCCTCCAACACTCCCTTTAGCTGTTACTCTGCAGGATGAGAGGTGATCTGGGCAGAAGGGGACGACCCCCCTTTCAGCGACAGGAACCACAGAAGAGCCGTGACGCTCATAAAGATTCTAAAAAGTGTCAAAAACTCGAGCAAACACTCGGTGCCAAGCCTTCGCCGCTCCCCGAAAGGCGGAGCTCAGACGGAGGCGAACTCCGAGCACACACTCACCCGCTGCAGCTTCGCGGCCCGCTCAGAACCACCGTCCAGAGAAGTCTCCAGAGGCTGCTCTGCCTTCCAAGGCTCTGACCGTGCCGCCTTCTGCAACGGCAAAGAGAGAGACTGGGCAACCAGAGCACGGTGACAATCGGTGAGGGAGGATGCGGACTGGGCGCCTTTGCCAAGCCTGAGAAGATCTGGATCCCGGGCCCAGCTCAGGCACCAGCCATCTGGGCTGTGTCCAGAGAGCGGACGGTTCTGGTGTCTGAATAAATAAATCACTTCTGTGTATAACATTAGATTTTGTCCTAAAGTACTGGAATATCTGAAAATATAAAGCTAGCCACACCAGAGACACTTCATGGAAGCTGACATGGACAATCACTTTATAAATGTTCATTAAAAAAACATCGAGACCAGCCATTCCTTCTCATTTTAACACACACGACTTGTGATTCATGTGAGACTAATGACAGACTGTCTAGATACAGCCTGGACAGAACGAGCTCTTTACTAGATCTGCTATAGCAATATGCAAGGTCATCGGAGAAGGAGAAAACAGCAGTCACAGTAGGACTAAAAGAAGGACTGGCAGACCCTGTCTTTGTAATTCAGTATTCCGAACGCTCGCATCTTACCAAATTCTCAATCAAGGAGTCCTTCTCAGCCAGCTGGCCTTGCAAAAGTTCTTGCTTATTTTTTAATTCTCTTATCTCTTCTCTCAGCCTGCTAATTTCTTCTGGCTGAATGCCATTCATCTGAGCTCCATCACTGTGAGAACCATGATGCTGATTGTCTTTTCCTGTCAGACATGCACAAAATGGGACAAAGTTACATAATGCTTAAGCCTAGCATTATCTGCCCTAGAAGATCCAAACACACAGACATCAAAGCAAAGGCAGAAGGCTGTGTGTGCCCTCCGAGCGCGAGATGCCTGTGTCTCCTGTACGGTACTGTCAGATGTTTTACTGTATGTAGAGTGTTGTAATTTAATCACAAAATAAACATTTACATGACTGATCACTACTTCTTGTCTCTGGTCAGCCCATTACCAAACTTACTAAACTACATTATCATGACCTCCACCACAATGCTCTATCCTCTCCACAATATAATACTTTGCCAAATGCTTTGCAGAAATCCAGGTACAGGGGGGCAGAGCCAAGATGGCAGAGTAAAAGCACGAACTTGGCGTGCGCTCCAGCTTCAGCCATCCCCAATATCTGTAAAAAAAAATGACTCTAAACAAATTTTAAAGCTACAGAACCAACAAAGCGACAGAGAGAAACAAATCTCCACTGAAGGCAGCCTGGCAGGCCGGCATGAAAAGTCTAACGCAGCATGCTAGTAGCAGAGGGCAGGCCCCCAGGTTCCAGCCCCAGGGCGGCCTTGACCAGAGCAGACTTCAGAAGAGTGAAGCACCAGCAGCAGGGCCAGTTTCCAGACTTCTTAACCCATAAACACCAAAGAGAAAATAAAAGGCCAGTCGGGAACTCTGTTGTAAGGTTTAAGAAACAGCGCAGTCCAGTCCCTGCCCCCATGGTGAGAAGTGGTGGGCACAGCAGTGCCACATGGCTGCTTTCAAAGCCCCTGGCCTGCAGATCGTTGGGGGACCAAGCGACCGCGACCATTCAGAGGGTAACTGCTCTTGCTTTGACCTGCCTGGATGTGTACTGCAGTCTTGGGTGGAGGTCCAGGGGTCAGTGACCAGTGAGCCCGAGCTTGTGAGGTCTGCAGAGAGGATACCCAACTAATAGCTCTGGCAATTACGAAAACCCCAGCAATTTAGGACAAAGCTCTCTCCATTTTGGAAGCAGAGTTCTACCATGGCAAAGAGCTTAAAAGTCAAGTAACTGGCAAGATGAGGAAGCACAATTAGACCATACGATCATGAACCTTTTTTGGGGACAAAAAGGATCAAAGCATGGAACTGGAGGAGGACAACAAAGTCAGAACTCAGGCACCAAAAGCCTCGAAGAAAAATATGAACTGGTCACAGGCTATGGAGGAGCTGAAGAAGGATTTTGAAAATCAAGAGAAGTGGAGGAAAAATTGGGAAGAGAAATGAGAATGATGCAAGAAAATCATGAAAAGAGTCAACAGCCTGCTAAAGGAGAACCAAAAATACACTGAAGAAATTAATACCTTAAAAAGTAGAAATCCTGGGGCGGAGCCAAGATGGCGGCGTAGAAGCAGCAACACATCGCAGCTCTCACATAGCCACCCCAAAATACCCATAAAATAGGACTCTAAACCAATCCT
>CM053583.1:191313196-191373817 GCA_028627135.1 Pseudochirops cupreus
AAAAAAAAAAAGTAGAAATCCTGGGGCAGCTGGGTGGCGCAGTGAATAGAGCACTGGCCCTGGAGTCAGGAGGACCTGAGTTCAAATTCAGCCTCAGACACAACACAAAACTAGCTGTGTGACCTTGGGCAAGTCACTTAACCCCAACTGCCTTACCTTACCCCCTCCAAAAAGCCAGAAAGAAAAAAAGGTAGAAATCCAGGTACACCATATCTATGACATTTCCTAATTGACTGATAATTCTATAAAATTAAGAAATTACATTGATTTACCATGAATGGTTTTAAATGAACTGCAGGTTCTTACTGATTACCCTGCAGTTTTTTAAAATGTTTGCAAACCATCTCTTCAATAACACATCCTAGAAATCTGGTTGGAATTACACTCTAATTCATCACCCTATAGTTTTGGAAAGTGGGGAAGATCATTTGCCTGCTGCACCTGTAGCAATCTTGGTGGTTTTTCAAAGGTCACTGACAGCAGCTTGCTAAGTGTTTCTACAACTGTCGCCTGTGGCTTGTTTAAACCTGGAATCTCGAACTCACTGAAGGCGCTGCTTACGCTTTTACAATCCAGTCTTTGATCTTTGGGATTCGTCTCCTCTGTAACCAGTTTTATTCTATTTTCCTCAGTCCTGAGATTATTATTCTTGACACAGAAAATAGTGGCCTAAAAATGCATCCACTCCAATTATCACCTCCTGTTCTAACTGCTCCTGCATGACCCCAAGTCTTCATCTCTGAGTTGTCTGACCGACCTTCCAACACACACCCTACCTACAAGTGAAGTTCAACATACACCAGGCAGGACAATGCACTCCTCCACTACCACTGCTCCCCTCCTCCCATCCAATTCCCTGCCGGAGTCCTTCCTAAGGCTCTTCCCTCCCTGCCATCCCTCCCCAATCCAATCAGCTGTTAAGTACACAGAGGTTGCACTACCTAACGTACCTCTTGAGTCTGCCTCCTCACATGTTTCTACTGGTCCTTGTATTATGCCAGCTCAGCTCATTCCCTCTTCCTCGGAGTACCAGAACAGCTTCCGAGCCAATCTCCCCGCTCCACTGTCTGGAGGGGTCTCTGAAGAGAGCCTTCACAATGCTACCTGTTGTACAGGTCTGACCACGTCACTCTCGCTACTCAAATACCTTCAGTAGCTACTCCCTACTAAGTGAAATACAAACTTTGTCAGCCAGCACCGAAGGTTTCCGTGGCTGGCTCCAATCGATCCTTTCTGGCTTATTCTGTAAGCTCTACCCTCCAGCCACACTGGACTGCTCACTTTCCCTTTATGGGGTCCTATTTTCTCTCACCTCGGGGGTCCTTTCTCAGGTATCTACAACATTCCCTTCACATTTCCAACTACTAACATCACTTTCATGTTTCAGCATCTCTTGCATGAAGCGTCTTTGATTCTACAGCAAAGACTTCCTCCCTCTCCTCAGATCTCTTCTAAGACTTCTCTGTACTTCATCATATTATGGAACCACACTATGGAAATCTCCAGGACAGGGACTGTGTCTTCTTTAATCTTCACATCCTCGGCAGCTGGACAGCGCCTTACATACAGCTGGTACTTAGTAAAGATTTCTGGTTGCCCCAGGAATCTCTGAAGTGAGGAGTTCTAAAACGGCTGCCAAACTCCATGCATGGCATTTGCTCACAGGGAGTTCCCTGATCCAATGAAAAGGCAGGACAAGATCCCCCCATCACCAAGACTTTCATTTTTAAAAAGGCCAGTCCCCTTCTCTGTGACCCAGTGAATGGGTGTGGCCATCTACATGAAAGGAGTGTGTGCACACAATGTACAGACCCCCAGTGGGACTGCGTACCTAGCTGCACTTTGAGGAGATTATACTGGTCCTTGTGCTGCTGGATCTGGGACACCTGCTGTGTCACGGCTGTCTGCAGCTGTTCATTCTGACATTTGAGGGTAGAAACCTGTTGTTTTAATTCCTCAAGCTGGCAATCCTATGGAATAAAAACAGAGAGCATGGGTGTCAAAAGAATGTACATATGGATGCCTCTGGACCTCAAGACAAGGTGGAGTGAAGCAGGAAGGAAGACGTGAAGCAGGAAGGAAGACAGTGCAGTATGTGGGCACGCTCATTTGCACACATGCATTTCCACACCTGCGGTCTCCCTCCCTCACTCTCCTCCCACCGAGGGTCGAATTTAACTCAAGTCTTTGGATCCTGTGAGAAAATGCAGAAGAGAGATCACCCTTCTTGGCCAGGCCTCTAGGGAGTACAATGAGGAAGAAGGTTTAGGGATGTGCTTTCAGTCTGACAGAAGGAAGAATTTTCCCCTTTTGGAAGGAGAAAAGTAGTCCCGTCTAGATCACTGAGCGGCCCCAGAGCTAGGGCGTTCTGCCCCCCCCCCAGGAGGGAAAGTGCGTCACCACCTGTCTGGGGACCACGCAGAGAGGAGTTCTGTTTCAGATGGACTAGACCAGATGATCTCAATGTCCAATTTTGACATTTTATGACTCTAAGCCACGTGAGAAATCATTCCACTTCTTTCTTGTTACAGATCACAGTTGCAGCCCAATAGTCACCCTAGTCCCATGATGAACTAGCTATCTGAAAACAGGCATTCATTAGATTACATGCCTGAGATGTTGCTGCAGGCCATTAGCGTAACACCCCCCGCACCCTCCCCCTTTGGTAGAGTCTGGATAACTCAGTATTCACAAACATTTAATAAGAAACAACACTTTAAAACATGACACAATGCTTATTAACATCTCCTAAGTGTAAGGTGTCCCGTGCGACTCCATTAATAAGCACTATGGCAACCTCTAATCTCATTACAACTTTAAAAAATAAAGTTAATATTTTAAGGCCCAATAAATTTTTAAAAATGAGTAATTTATGATTTTCCCAAATTTTTTAGTGATTATAAATCAATTAAATGTCATTTTCTTCTCTCTAATCCATTACTTCTCAGCTCCCAGTGTATGTTATACATTCTAATCCAAGAATGAATCTTTTCTCCCTTGTTCTAAGGTAGTTAGCTAACACCAAAGAATATTTCATGATGTGCAATAAAGGGAGAAATATTTTTTCACTTCTGTAAACTCACGGTGGTTTGAAGGTTGCTGGGTCTAAAGCAGCATCTTCTAAAGGAAATTTAATTAATTTGATTTATAGAAAGACTACTGAAAATGCAAAGTCTGAACCTGGAAAATTATAGTCACACTTTGATTTTGTATCTGGTGGGGGAAGGGGGGCAGGGTGTCAAAAATGCCAGAAAGTCACATGCAAATTGCCTTAAGCATAGAATGACTTGACTTGCAGGAATTCCCATTCCTAGAGCTCTGTCTATCCAGGTAGTATCTATGACGAGCAGCACACAGCCCGGCTGGGGGGCCCTTTCTAACACATACAGACATACAAATACACATATACACGTGCATGTGCGTGTGTGCATAGCTTGTGCTACAGGGAATTTACATGATGAATGAGAGCTTGTCCAACCTCCCTTCTCAATGACAGCAAACCCAGTAATTCCTCGGCAGGTTCTAAGTCGTCTCTCCATTATCTCGAGAGGCATCTGTTCCCCTAATCTCCCCACACTCCAGCCCTTCTGATTTGCAACCACGATGAGGATGCCCTTTTAGCAGTGCCATGGCCACCAGCTCAGAGGCAGCAGAGCTAGGATCCAGCTCTCGCCTTGGACAGCTGCTCCACGAGTGGGACGCTGGGAAAGCCACGTCACCCTCTCCTGCGTCCGCTCGTGTGCAGGTCTGGCAAAACAGCCCCACGTGCTCTCAGACCTAGATTTAAGAGCCTATGACCTTGACCAGGAACTTGGAGGTGGTGACTTTCTATCACCCCTAAATACCTAGTACAGTGCTCTGAATGCAGTAAGTACTTAGTAACAGATATCTGTTGAACTGTGGGCTGTCTTAATCGTTTCTATTTAAAAAAAAGAGCAGCAGGGATGCTGTTAAGACCATTTCAACAGAAAAAAACAAGATTTAACACACAGCATTTTAAATTACACCCCTTCTTCCAATACTATCAGCTGTCCTAATGGAAGGGGGCTGCCTGTACCCTACTGGTGTCTACCACATATTCATGCTATCATTTCTTCAAATGTGTAACCCTTGAATTTAAAAATAAAGGGAAGAGGAAAATGAAAATTGTTCACGTAATTTTCAAGAAAATGTTCGTGTAAAACAGGTTCTTAACTTAGGGTCCGTGAACGTGTCTTTTTAACATTCTGATAACTATTTCAACATACCTGGTTTCCAATGCTATGTATTTTATTTTGTGTACTTATAAGAACCCCTGGCCTAAATGCGCAACAATAAGTTGCAACTACTACTGGACCTTTTTAAATGACGTTTTTACTAGGAGCCTATAAAAGAAACGACAACTCTGAAAGAGCCCATTTTCTAAATTATAAGGGGTTTGGTTAGGTAACCAGAACTAAAATGAGTCTGCACCTCAGCGCACTGTATGCTTTACAAAATCCCACCCAGATCCACCTAACAGGACCTTGACCCAACCCCAGGGGCTAGAGGGCCCGAGGACATCTGTCCTGGCGTTTACCTGCTCTCGGATCATGTTTTTGTAGTGAGTCACAATGCTGTCGTGCTGCTCCAATGTTTTCTTCACTTCTTCTTCCTTTTTATCTTCTTCACTAGACTTATAGATGGACTTTGTTATGACACCTGCAAAAAATGGCTCATAGTTAGATCTTTCAAACTTGGTGTAATAGTAATTAGTTTAGCAGATACTTAGCACTTAGTACCTTGGGGCTAAGTGTGAAAGGTGCAAACTCTGTCCCACCGTTGAGAAGGCATGAACTCCCCTGCTGAAGTGGAAGAAGGGGATTGGCTGAGCCCCTGTTGATGTGGAAGAAGGGGATTGGCTGAGGTGTGTATATAAGCAAGGATTCCAGAGACAGAGAGACAGAATTAGAACACGGCCTCTAGTGAAGAAGAATCCTGGAGACTGAGGCCAGCTGAGAGAGAGGAAGAGAGGGAGAGAGAGAAAGTTTCTCTCCCAACATCTGGAAGCCGAGAACTGACTGAGAAGTGAGACGGAGTATTCCTGAGACCAGAATCTGGTGAAGGCCGCCTGGAAGGCTGAGAGGGCCTGCCTGGAAGGCCGATATTCCTTCTGGGTCCTAGGGCCAGCTGAAGTGCTGGAGGACTGAAGAAACATGACCAGGATAAGACTTTGTTTGTTCGTGGCCTGGCTGATCCTTGAATTCCAGGCAAGAGAAGTGGTGAAGAGTTTGAGATGTGCTGGACCCTGTGAACTTCAGTGTGTGCCAGGGACTGCCCTGAGGACTGGACAAAGACCTAGGAGCTGTCTACCTCTGAGGACTGGATGAGGAACTGGGAGCTGCTGCTTCTGAATCCAGGTGACTGTTTGATGGATTCAGGAGGGAGCTGGGACCATGGAAGAGGATCCAGGGAATCAGAGAGACCACCCAGAGTCAAGATGAAGAAAAGGCCTCCCCTTGGATGGAACTGAGGTTTTCTGGACACTGAGGGGTGGAGGGTTTGTGTGGTTTTCTAAATGACTGTATTTGCGATTAACGATATTTAGTAATTGTGAATCTAGATTAGTGAATGATTAAGTACTGAGTTGCCCCATGAGTGGAAGTTTGATTATTCTGTTGTTTCTTGTTCTAAATATTGTGGCCTCTGTAGTGAAAACTGTGTGGCTATTTTCTGTGATAAGATGTAACATTGCGAATATTATATTGTGGTGATACATATAATGAATGTCTTGATTTGTAATGGAATAAACAGAGTGTTCACTATATTCTGTAATCCGAACTCTAAAAGCTGTTCACAGTAGCATTCTTTTGGGAATCTGCTGGTGCATGGCATTACACTTGGTAAATAAGATTTCGATGGCCATGTACAATCTATCAATGAAAAGACCAAACACCGCCCCACCAGGCGACACCCTCTGGACTGAGCCAGCTAACACGACGCCCTCTCAGGGTCACCGCGTCTCTGGAGCACATTCAGCGGGCACTCATTTATTCTAATTACTGTCCAAACACACATTCAATGTGTCTCACCTTCGAGCTCTTTCACCAACTTCGTAAACTCGTGATCAAACATCATGTGGTCTGGGCTGGAGAAGCCGGGCTGCGGCTTCTGGGCGGCTCTCGAGTACAGCTCGTGTTTGCTGATGAAGCCCAGCTTCTCTATGAAGTTCTCTTTGCCAATTCTCTTCTCAATGAGCTGCTTCAGTTTCTCTCTAAAAAGAAAAAAGAAAGAAGGCAGACGCATTAGAAACTTCATCCACAGCTCAAACGCGAATGCTCAAACACCATTTTCACTTCCCATCACTCCTGGCGCCCTCACTACAACAAAGCCGTGCTTTCACTCCTCCCGGCCGTACAGAAGCTGCTGCTCCTCTTCTTGCGCCTCACTCTCTCAGTTAAGGCCCGGGGCTTGAGTGCGCCCACCACAACCCCTCTGCATCCCCTTCTTTATCTCAAAAGCCCCGGACGCTACATTATCCTCCCCTGTCTCTTATGGGATCCTTCTTCTGGCCAATGGCAGCCTCTCTTCACATGCCCTTAAGCCCATTCCCCTCCCCTCCATTTTCTCCAGCAGATTCTCCCTCCAATTTCTACCTACTTACTTCCCTAAGGAATCCAGACGTATTCAAGTCTCCCCAATCCTTAAGAACTCTTTTCACTGGATCCTACTGGCACCTACAACTACCATTCTCTCTCTCCTTCCTTATCTAAATTTGTAGAAGCTGATACATCCAAGGTTGCTACTTCTTTCTTTCCTTCCTCCCACTATTCAGTCCTCTGCAATCTGGCTTCTGACCTCATCATCCAGCTGCAGGTGCTTCCCCCGAAGCTGCCAACGACCTTTAAACCACACAGTCCGATGGCCTTTGCCCAGTTTTTGTTATTCTCTACTTTTCCGTCAGACCCTGAGGACCACTATGGCCTCCAGGGTCCTCCTCATTCTCCTACCCACCTGACCCTTCTTACTGTTCCCCAGAGCTCTGTCTTGGGCCTTTTCTCTTCCCTTTCTGAACCCTCTTGTTGAATTCAGCTGACAGACTTATCATGTGACTCCATATATGACGACTCTATATATATCCAGCCCTAATTTCAGAATATTATTTCCTGCAGAACAGTTCATTTCCTCCTTTATTTTTGCATCCCTAGTGTCCAATGCAGTCAACACTTAACCGATGCCTGTTGAATACCTGTCTCTCAAGTTCCTAAACAGCATCACCAACGTCTCAATGGACCTTCAAAGGAAGTGGCCTAGAGCCATTGCCAACTCGATACAGCCACAACAGAACTCTCTCATCTCTCACCCTTCCAAACATCCCCATTTCCATCAAGGGAACTACCACCCCTCCAATTCCTAGACTCGTACCCTTGGTCTGTCTCCACTCCCTGTCTAGACCGTGACCTCGATACCACTCTCCTGCCTGGCCTCTTCTCTCTACACACATAAGCGACATCCAATAGGCCCAGGCACTCACCTCTATGGGCAGACCAAGGCCATGGCCTGCTCACTGGACCCCTGCCTCAAGTCTCTCCTTGCTCCATCCAACCCCTCCTCTGCCCACCTGCCCATGTGCTCATCCTTCAGCTCAGCTGTGTCCTCGCCCTCCCCGACCCTCTCACCCCATACCATGACTCCTGCCTCTAGGATAAAGTGCTAAGTCTAGCTCTCAAAACCTTTTGTGACCTGGTCCCAACTTATCTTTCAACCTCATTGGATATTACTTCTCTTCTAGTGCTTGACTGCCCAGAAGGGCTTTCCTGGTTTCTTACACATAACACTCTACCCCCCAACTCCTGCCTCTGCACACTGATGCCCCTGGACTCTAGGATCCTCCTCCTGATCACTTCCTATCTAGCCCATACACCTCCTGTGCAGACAGGCGACTTGTACAGCTGTGTGCACGTGGTCTCCTCCATGCTGGGAGCGCCTGTCATGCCTTTCTGTGCATTCCTAGCACTCAGCAGAGTGCCCGGCACATAGTAGGCACTTAAACGTCTATTCAGATCCGACTGTGTGCAAAGCCCACGCTAGGTGCTGAGAGGACACACGCTTCAACTACCTGGGGTTTTGTGGGTCTGGCACGTCCCAAGCTGCCCACGTCTCAGTCTGAGACCACGGATGCCAAACTCGCCAGTCACATTTGCTCTGGTTAAGCATGAGAGTGGTACAACTGTCTCTGTGCACGGCACTTAGAAGGACGACTCTCCCCCTACTTACTTCATGTAGTTCTCAAGGGAATTGTCATTGAAATAAATGCAAATGCCCAACAAGAGGGCACATAAGCCTTGCACCAACTGTTCCTCTTCGCCGAGGTTTTCTGCTATTTGTGCTGTAAGCTGAAGCTCTCGTTAAGGAGGACGACAAACAAAGGATCAACGTAAGCTGTTTGCTAGTCACAAAGTCATCCCACGTTCTTCGGAGGAATCTCCTTTTGAAAATTCTGCATAAGGGCACGCCTACAGCGCCAGTTTGGCCGAGTCAGACACACAAGTGCTGCTGCGTCAAGACCGAGGGGTATTTCATCAGAAATGCTTATTCCTCTAATACTTACATGAGTTTGAGCACAGCCAAGGTCACGCAGGCAAATTTAAAGCCTAGCTCTACTTCTAAAAGAAAAAATCATGGTTAAACCATCCCTCTCCCAGGCACTTAAAATAAAGGATACAAATGGAATATTGGCTGAATTGTGGAGAAAGTGTGTGACAGCAATAGGGCAGTTGCTTAACCAGGTACAAAGCAACATTAACAACCCAACTCGCGTTTGTACTTTGCTCCCCTGAAATAAAAAAGTCAGCATCAATTTCTTCCCGTAAGTTTGGTATTTTTACCAGTATTCCTCTCTCTCTCCCATCAAGCGGAAGAGCTGTAACGCTTAGCTCCTGCCCCCGTTCCACATGCCCTCCCGCCCTTCCACAGGAGGAAGAGCATCCGGGCCATGTGCAGTAACCAGCTTCTGGGCATGCTGTTAATTTTCAGTAAGAGCACATTCCTACCATCCACACGCAGCACTCCCAAATGCAATCAACACCAAGCTCAAGTAAGACGAAGAGGACTCGATGAGAATTAGTAAAAACTAATTTATGTTCATAAGTATAAACTGGCCTACCCAAAATATTACTAACAGGAAAAACAATGTTTTCTGAAGAACGTGGCAATCTCCCTTAAAACAGCTCAAATATGCACGAAATACAAAGTGAGAAAAGAGAACTGCCCTTGGCTCTAGCGCAGGCTCCCTTTCCCTGCTGCCCAAATCCCAGGCATTGTCAGGAGGTGTGTGTGTGTTGGGGGGGATCCTTCTCCCTGCTCCTCTCCCCTACCCCCCGTGCAGGCTGCAGCCTCCCCGGCGATGAGCCTCTCCAGACTCAGCCGGGTCGATCCTTAGACCACAGGCACACAAATCTTCACTAAGTCTGTTCCCCTAAATCTGGCCTACTTGGTCTAACTTCCCTGGAGTCCCATTGTGTTAGGATAATCTGTGAGGCCCCAAGCCATAATCAAGCACTGGAGGAAGATGTGATTTTATACGTCTGAATCTATCTCAACACAAAAATGTCAATCTAACTTGAGTACTATTTCACCCTTAATTTTAGAAATGTCATTTCTGCAGTATCATTTTTTTTGTTCAAACAATGAAATGTAAACAAAAAGACACAACTGAATAATATTGTGGATCATTTAGTCATATTCCCCCACAGAGAGGTGGGAGTTGGGGAGACTGACCAATGAACTCAATGGCAGAAGAATTCTGCCATGGCCAATCAGGGCTGAAGTAACTCGCTCAGAGTCACAGAGCCAGCATGGCAGAAGGGGGAGCTAGAATCTAGGTCCTGACCTCAGGACTGGCTTCCCAGCCATTCTGCTAAGCTTTCTTTGAAATTCCCCATCATACTTCTTTATTCCCTAGCATGAAAAAGTAGAAACTATTTACAATAAATTTAATTATGATGTACATGAAAATCTTGGTAAATTCACATTACTTCTCAGAAGGAAAAAGATGTTTTTGGATTTGCAAAACATTTTGAATCACAGTAGAATAGTTAAGCAATAAAGTGTACTATTTTAAATGATTGCACTTTTATAAAATGACCACTTTTAAACTTTTGGACACATAAAGTCTACAGTTCCACTTTGGAATTCTTTCATCATATAGGACAGGGCTGTACAGTCTTAAAATCTCTAGGATTAAAAACATCTACTTTTTATATCAAATGAACCAATACTCTGTAGTCACTCTGTCTCTTAAAATGGGACCAACCATAGCATGGAATGAATCTAGACCACCTCCCCAAAGCAGTAAACATGAACATGTACCACCATGCGAGGATCAGGAAAACCCTGTGATCAATGTCTACAAGACATGGCCTCCCAAGGCATCAGAAGGAGTCTCTGCTCCAGCACCCCCTCCTCCTACCAGCACAAAGTGAGGTTTCTCACCCTTGAAGAGGCTACTGATACAAGTTCTTCAGCTTCATGGAAATCAGTGATATAATCTTACAGATGAAAGCATCCTGAGAAACTATCTAATACAACTTCACTTTACAGATGAAGAATCTGAGATAACCAAGAAACCAAGTGACCCACCCACCAAAGAGGCGGAACGACCAAGAGGCTGGCCGCCTCCCACTGACCCGTGTGTGTGTGTGTGTGTGTGTACGCACACATACATACATACACAATATGACTGCACACATCATCTCAGTGATTCCAATGCTTACTATCCTGCCTTGAAACGTTCCTTGGTGTCAAGCCCCGGCACAACCTCTTCACACTTCAAAGGACACCAAACAACTCTTCCCAAGCTAATCAAAGGGGGGCATTAGTTTGATTTTCTAGTGCTTCTGTTAGTCAAAAGGGTCTCGGGTCTCAGCTCTTCCCAACATCCCCCGATCAAAGACTTTTCTGTTTTCTCTCCAAAATAAGACTCA
This sequence comes from Pseudochirops cupreus, assembly GCA_028627135.1. Classification (NCBI taxonomy): domain Eukaryota; kingdom Metazoa; phylum Chordata; class Mammalia; order Diprotodontia; family Pseudocheiridae; genus Pseudochirops; species Pseudochirops cupreus. Next base: position 191,324,140 of record CM053583.1, read on the forward strand.
AAACCATTTTTTAATTCAGCAAGATGAGCAGCTCCACACTCTTGCCCTCAGATGGGTGTCGTTCCCAGAGGTCGGTGCAGGCCCATCCTTTCTAGGTGCCAGAGGCTTCCTGATCGCTCCGTCCTCAGACAGTGTACGGCTGGGGTTACTTAAGCAGCAGACCCAGTAAGTCATCTCTATTAAGCACCGACTCCACGTCTGCTGTGTTTTGCTCCTCTTCCCTGCAGGCTTCAGACTCCCCGCTGTGACCATGAGAACCACAAAGAATATCTCCACACTGGCCTAGTCTCTGCACCCCATTTTCCCTGGGAGGACACTAAGGTACAGCTGCCACGTCACTTGCCCAAAGTAGACACACAGCTGGCAAACTGAAAAATACAGACTGGGGTTCCGCAAACCCAACCCACCAACCCACATTCACTTAGCACCTAACGAGCACTGTGCTAGGCACTCAGCAAGACAAATTCAGTTAAGAATCTGCTTTCAAGAGAATACACAATCTGCAAAGTTTTGATTATGGCACATACACAAATAACTAATCGTTCATGACTTGGCTTTACATAAATTAATAAGAATGTAAAGATTTTTGTTTACAAGACATACAGAAGTACACACGAGGTACAAATAAATCAGAGCTATGGTCACGGAGGAAGTCAAATGACTTTTTAGTTCAGTGCTGTTTCCAAATTAAATTAATTGAGCATCAAATACTTGGCATGTGCAAAGCACTAAGAAATGATAAAGACAGCCCCTACCTCAAGGAGATTAATACAGTCTGCATCTCAGTTAATTAAAAGTGACTACTAGATCCCTGACAACAGGAAAAACATTTAGACAGAAAAACAGGAAATCAACTTGCTTTCTCGCATACACATGTGGGTCTGAGTGCGAGCTTTTAATGATGATCACATCATAATGGTGATATGTAACTTGTCAGTTCTTGACATCCAAGGCCTGAACACTGCCAGAATTCAATAAACGTTTACTTGAAAATACTCTAAATCACACGAACGAGGTAAACGTAATTTCATCTTTTGAGGATTTTAAATGCTGGGGAACTGCTCTTGGCAATGAGCCCAAATAATATTTTGGAAACTTTGAACTGGCCTTTTCAAGATAATTTATCTCAATTTTTAGTAAAATATTAAAACATGTCTGGTTTTCGGATTGATTTCCATTGTGAGAACAAACATGCTCAGGAATTTTAGGTCTGGCAAAATGTGTTTCGCAGATCTATGGGTGTCCCATACTTTGATGCCCATTTCCCCCTATACTTGTATAGTATTAAGTATGATACTTAGGACATACCTGTCCTTTTCAAATACCACAGAAAGCAAAAAGGTGAAGTTTCACGTCAATAAAATATCAGCTCATGCTCTGAACACAGACACAATGCTCAACATCATTAACTGACATGAATAAAGCAAGTATCTCAATTCAGCAGTTCAGTTAGAGTTATCCAGATTTTAAAGTGAAAACATACACCCAAGCATGCCTATGTTTATTTAAACTATACACTTTTCTGCCAATCACTCAGAAAAAACAAATAAAAGCATTCCCAAATGTTTAAAGGTACAGATTACATACAAAACAAACCATGGAGTTTTAATTGTAAACATTTTTCAGGTCAAGACTTAGCATGGTCTTAGCAATCCACTTAAAATGATTCCTACTTTAAATCATGACTAAACAAACTGGGTATAAGTACCTTAAAACTAAATTTTGCCTTCGTAACAAAACATTAGAGGGAAAAGAAGAAAGTCTGAACTAAACCCCTTTGAATTCTGCAAAGTGCAAGCATCCCAAGAGAAAGCCCAAGGCCAGCTTAGGATTGTCACTGGCAGAGCTCCGAGGACACCGCTGCAGCATCCCACCGAGAAGCCCAGAAGAGCACTGTCTGGGCCGACACAGGAAAGTGTAAGTAGAATATTACCTCCACAAGCGTTAAAAAAAACCAACCAGCAGAACCCAAGACACAGAGAAGGCCCTAGTTTTAAGAGGGAAACACCTAACTCCACCAGATGATACATACCCGTCTGTCGATCTTATCACCCTGTAAATCATACATTGAAAAAATTCACATGTATTACTATTTTTGAAAACTTAAATCTGGAAAAATCCTACCAAGATTCACACCCCCTCCCCCATCTTTAACCACCACAGAACTAATGGTTTATGCCTGGCTCTACTTTCAGGGTGCCTCTAGTTGACTACAATGTACATTCATATTTTGGGGTCAAGGCAATGCATCGCTGCCATCTGGGAGATGAAATGAAATCATCCTGAAGCTACCTAATTATCTGTAAACCCTTCCAATTACTTATTGTTCAGCGCACGGCAGCCAGGACAGCGGACAGAATCTCTGATAGGCTGTGCAACGGCAAATGCCAGAGCTGACAAATGTTAAGTGACTATAAATGCTTCTCAGGACAAGGGTTTGGCTACTTCCAAATATGTGGGGCATTTATGTTTTTCTGAATTATTTCTGAGATTAAAAAAAGTCCAAGAAGACTTGAGAGACCATTAAGCCCAAGCCCGTCATGGTACTGATCAGGGAACTGAGGCAGAGGAGTTAAGTATTTCTGTTCAGGTGATATTTCATGCGAAGTGCTCTGCTCCAAGCAAAGGAGAGCCAGGGTAGTTCAAGCCTCATTAACGCTATGCTGTACAAACTAATACCAAAGGCAAAGAGCCAGAGCAAAAGGTCACATCAGCTGCTTTCTCTTCCTAACAGAAAACGAGCATGTGAGCCCTGCTCTTTTCCCCTCTCTCTGCTGCTCCATAAATCCTGCAAGGCTTTTGTGCTGAAGTCACAATGTTTCTTCAGTGCATGCTTCCCTGCCTCCCTTCCCCTCTGGACATAAGGACGGCCAAGGACCACACCTGAGAGAGGATGTTGGTGCACTGCTGCAACAAAGACACCGGAGGGTTGCCAATATTCGTGGCAAGCTGGACCCGCAACAGCTGCTCCTTCTGAGTAGAATTTTCTTGCAAAGCATGCGCCAGGGCCACGGCAGCACACCAATTGGAAAGGGAATCCGTAGAAAAGAGGCCTCCACATAACAGCTGACCAGCGGAGACCGAGACACCTGTAGCTGCAAAATTGGCAGGCAGAAGATAACGTCAGAGCTCTATGTGTCTGATCAAACTAAATTCAGAATGAACTCAAGACACGGATTACATATTAGACAAGTTGCCACTCGATAAGGTCATGAAAACGCACAAGACGTTAGCATTCACTGCTCTTTACATCCACTATGGTGGACGAGTAAAGGACAACTCAGAGAACATGACGCAGCCAAGGAGACAGTGTCTAAAAAAAGGAGACTGTGGAAGAATCTCACAGAATGAATGAGAGCATCTCAGGAGAGCATCAAAGACAGGCACCAGGCTGGAGGTGATGAACATGCTTCTAAAACAAACTCAAGGACAGGCAGAATCCAGTGAAATCATCCACAAAGCTCAGGGCTTTCTGTCTCCCCACATGTTGGCATCCCTCCCTTGCTGTGCAGGGCAGGCCCAGGGGCACTGGTTGGGCTGCTCTGAAAAGCAGAGCCCAGACACAATGGTCACACAGCAGGCACCTGGCTCCCACCTGGCTCTGCTTCCTTTGCTGGGCCTCCGATTTTTATAAATCTTTCCTTGCTTCTTATAGTAAATTAATATTCTATTACATGCATGAACCACAATTTGTTCAGGCACTCCACAAAGTGGATCCTGGCTAAGCTTACAGGAGAACACCTTCCAGTTTTCTACAAGGCCTGGTCTTAGTAACTGACAGAAATGGCAAATGAATGGTAAGCAGACCATGTTGTCAGGAAGTGAGTTCTGTCTCAACTTTTTTCGATTTGCTTTTAAAAGAGATTATTAAGTTAAAATAAAGAGCCAAGCAGAAATGACTTTTTTTTTGTAACTTTAGGAAAATGGTAGGCTTATTTTATATGTTAACCTATTGATTAAAGAAACTGGATTCCCTTACTATTTTCAAACAGCATTTCCAAATTATTAAGGTTCAGCTAAAGTTTAGAAGATTTACATTTCTATAAAGCCCATCAATTCAGATACAATGGACCCTAACTCCAACTATAGAGAGGAGTGACAATTTCGTTTTAATTGCATGAATTTTTCCCAACAAAACCCTGAAAAGTCTTCTAAATGAAATCCATAATCACTTGGGAATTTGGACTTGTCAGCAAAGAAAAGTCAAGTGGCTTGAGAATGGTTGTTATCCAAGCTATGATATGCACCAGAATGAGAGGGAGAAAAAGGCCAGTTCTTAAGAGTCAGAGAACTTGACAGCTTCCTCCCAAGCATGGCAGGGGACGGCAGTTGGTCTCTGTGAGACTTAAGTTCCTCACTTGTAAAATCAGAAGTTGGGTCTGACCATTCCCGTGGTTTCTTTCAGTGAGCTATCACGGTTCCTTAACCACTTTTGTGTCCTGGCCCCCTCTGACAATCTGATGCCACCTACAGACTCCTCTTAGAATAATATTTTTAAGGGAATAAAACAATATACATATGATTGCCCAAGACACCAATGACATTGGGAGGTATATTTACAGATCGAGTGATGGATCTATCTATCCACTTATCTCAAGTACAAGGACCCCAGATGAAGAACCCCTACGTTTTTCATACTAGCCAAAAGCTAGAAACTAAGTGGGTGTCCACCTCCTGGGGAATAGTGAAATGGTCCGTTTCAGAGGAAACTACAAAGACTTCAATATGAAATAACGTAGACTGAAGTGAACAGAATTAGATGAAGACATTACAGAGAAAAACAACTATTAAAGTCTCTAATTCTGCTCAAAACAATAATAAACCATGAATCCCGAGGCCTAAATATGAATTACTCCTCCCAGCCCACCCTCCCCCCGTTTCCACTCAGAGAGGTGATGGACGAAGGTACAGGACGAGATCCAGACTTCTGGAAGTGGTCAGTACAGATGTCAGCTTTGCTGGACTCTATTTGCTATGAAGCTTTGAGCTTCTGGTTTTTTAACCTGCTCAGTGAGGGAGAGGAGCAGGGTGAGGATGGATAACAAATGCCTGCAGAAGGAATGAATAAACAGACCAGGGGATTATGGAGGATAAAAGGAAATCTGGTGCTGGGACTTACAGGGGCAGATCACACAGTCAAACTTCCAGAAAGCCAAAATGATGAGACGTGTTCACTTAGGATTCAGACACTTCCGCTGCCATGAATTTTTATCTTTACAATTCACCTCAAGATTTTATCATGAAAAAACCTAACTGAAAAATATCTGATAATAAAAAGAATCCTTGCCTCGGTTTCTGACCCTGTCAGGGAGACGGTCCATGAGTACATCGTGGACAGAAGCACCAAATGCCCAGGGGACTGGGAGGAAAGAGAACTGGGCTACCTTTGGGAAACTCCGCGGTGCTTTTAATGAAAGCAAGCTTTTCCCTGGCACAAAGGTCCAGAAACGTTTTTTGGTTTTTAACGTTCACTTTCTCATTTTTCAGTCTGAACCTAACAAAATTAAATGGATAGTTCCATACACACTATGAAATAAATATAAAGGAAGGAATGTATGACAAGCTGTGAATATCCATTATGGAGAGTTTGCTTTTCTTTTTAAAGTACAAGATAAAATCGACCTGTCACTTTTAATCTCTGTCCTACTTGTGTAATCCTTCCAGTGGTGATATAATGGCTGTAAGTAATTGAATACTAGGTCCCAAATAATTAAAATTGTGAGTCACGCACAGGACAATAAAGACCACAACATTATTACCAGTAAAGAACTGCTCACACCAAAACATTTACATTTTACTTAACATTAAGATTAATTTTCAAATATAGGAAGATGAACTGCAAAATATTTTCGATGAAAGCATAAAATTGAATTCAATTTAGAAATGCTTAAACAAACAAGTCATTACCATCAATGGTAGAAGGCAGAAGCGTTGCCACAATTTCCCCTTGTCCTTTCTGGTTTTTATACAAGAAACACTGGAAACAGTAAAGAACTGCACAGCGCAACACAAACGGCTGCCTTTCATTCACCATGGACATCAGAAGTACAACAATCGCAGGCCTGTTTCATTATTAAAAGAAAAATGCATATCAGAACCAAAGCACACAAAGCCTGAGACTCCGTCATGTAAGACCCAGGGCTAAAAGGACAGTTATAGATGCATAGGAAGGTTTGCTCAAATATCTTTTTTCCAGGGCTATCTGATTTTTCTAAGGCCAAACTCACCCAATTAGGAAAACCTGAAAAATGCATCTGCCTAATAAAACTATCTCGTTTTGCAGATGATATGATGATATACTTGGAAAATCCTAAAGCTTCAATTAAAAAGTTAGTAGAAACAATTAATAATATTAGCAAAGTAGCAGGACGTAAAATAAATTTCACCTAAGTCATCAGCATTTCTATGTATCACCAACAAAACCTTGCAAGAAGAGACAGTAAGAGATACCCCATTTAAAATAACTGTAGACAGTATAAGGTACCTAGGAATACACCTACCAAAACAAAACCTGGAACTATATGAACATAATCATAAAACTCTTTTTATACAAATAATGTCAGATTTACATAACTGGAATAATTGTTCATGGATAAGCAGAGCTAACATAAAAATTTTACCTACTCTACATTTATTCAATGCCCTGCCAATTAAATTACCAAAAAAATTTTTTACTGAGCTAGAAAAAAAACAAAATTCATTTGAAAGAACAAAAGGTTGAGAATATCAAAGGAATTAGTGGACAAAAATGTAAAGGAAGGAGGCTTAGCAATACCAGATCTTAAACTGTAACTATCAAAACTACCTGGTGCTGGCTAAGAAATATACAAAGCTAGGTCAATGGGACAGAGTAGACATAGTATACACAGAAGCAAATGACTGCAGTAACCTTGTGTTTGACAAATGTAAAGATTTAAGTTTGGGGGATAAGAATTCATTATTTGTTCAAAATTGTTGGGAAAGCTGGAAAGGAAATTGGACAAGGACCAGTATCTTACACCATTTACCAAGATAAAGTCAAATTGGACATAACCAAGATATAAAGGGACATATTGCAAGAAAACTACAAGAACATGGAACATGTTACCTATGAGACTTATAGACAGGAGAATAATTTATGAATGAACAAGAGACAGTATAGTGAGGTGTAAAACTGATAATTTAGATTACCTTAAATTAAAAAGGTTTTGTACAAATAAAACCAATGCATCCAAAATCAGGAGGAGAGCAGAAAACTGGGGAAAAAATTTTACAGAGAGTTTCTGAGATAAAGGTCTTATATCTCAAATATATAAAGAACTTTGTCAGATCTATAAGAATAAAAGTCATTCCCCAATTGATACATGGTCGAAGGATATGAACAGGCAGTTTTTTGATGAAGAAATCAAAACTACATACAGTCATAAAAAATACTCTAAATTACTACTGAATAGAGATAAAACAGCTTTGAGATAAAACCTCACATGTATTAGATTGGCTAAAATGATAGAAGGGGAAAGAGACAAATGAGGGGATGTGGAAAAACTGGGGCACTAATTCACTGTGAACCGGTCCAATCAATTTGGAATTATGTCCAAAGAGATAGCAAACTGACCTAGTAATACCATGGTTAGATCTGTTTCCTAAGGTGATTGGGAAAAAAGGAAAGGAATTTATATGTTCTAAAATACTCACAGCAGCTCTCTTTGTGGTGGCAGAGAACTGGAAACTGAAGGGATGCCCATCACCTGGGGAATGGCTAAATAAGCTGTGGAACATGAGTGTGATGGAATACTACTGTGCTCTAAGAAAAGAAGAGCAGGCTGCTTTTAAAAAACACGGAAAGACTTGCATGAAATAACGAAGAGTGAAAGGACAGACCCAAAAGAACGCTGTACACGGTAACAGCAACATTGTTTGAAGAACAATTCTGAATGACAAAGTCATTCTGAGTATTATAAATACTCCAATCAACTGCAGAGGACCTGGAAGGACGACGTTACCCACATCCAAAGAAGTATGTCGAGTACGGTTTTACATATACACATGCACACGCACACGCGCGCACACACACACACATACGTATAGGAAGCCTTCTTTAGGGTGGGGTGAGGAGGGAGGGTTAAAAAAACTAAAAATGCACAGCAGAGAATACAGTAAAACTGAGAAGGAAGCACAGAAGAGCAGGGTAGTTTTGAAAATGATGTACAGTATTTCGTACACAGCTTTTCAAAAAAAGTCAACGGTGTGAAATGAAATTCATTTTGAAATTCATACTGAATTCCCTTTTTATGTTGAGCTGTGTACATGGAAATGTTTTTCTTTGCCTTCGTGTACTTACATTCAAAAGCAATTAAAAAATCTTTTAAAAAGGAAAACAAAGAAAAATGAATTTGCCCATTCATTCCTAATTATTCCCTAGAGACAAACACCCCTCCCACCCCCACCCCTATATGTAGGAGAGTGGCAAGGACACTGCTTGAGGCAAAGGCCCTGGGACGTGACAAGGCTTCTTTGCCTGTTCACTAGGCGGGTAATCTTCAGCAAATCACCCCTCTGACAACTGGGTTTCCTCATGTATAAAATGTGGACAACACCAGTCATCTCTGGAAATATCTACCTGGCATCCACCACTAAAATTCTACCCAAATATTTCCAAAAACAAGATTAAAAAAAAATCTATTTCCATCTCTCTACCTCGTGGTTAGGAATCCTGGGCAAAAGCTGGAGGCAGCGAGGGTCTGATTCAGCTCAACACTGAGGGCCTGCTACACACCAGCATTTGCTGACAGGCTCCATTTAGAAGAGTCAAGACACGGCTAAAAGTGAACTGTGTGGGAAGTCATATTCTGGGGAAGAAGAGCAACATGTGTTGTCAAGGGCTCATTATTTCAAATCATACATGTAACCTGAGTCATAGAGTAGATATTTCTTGTAACCGACAGAAAACTGGGAAAAGAAACCTCGCACCCAAAGCCTGAAACAGAGAAGAAAAAACCAGTCTATCTGACTCGCAGGGAAGATTCCTCTCTCGCCGTCTCAGAGGAGCACCACAAGATTTCAGAGGCCGAAGACACACACACACACTAATTAAGTATATTTATATTTTCCACAGGAACCTTTTGTAAGTGTCGATACATCCCTTTCTCCTACCGTGGTGGGTTTGAAGGTGCATTGACAGATGCAAAGTAGTCTTGGTTTACTTGGCAGCCTCGAATAACTTCTGATACAGTGTTAATAGTCTGTTGAGAAGAATTTAAATATTTATCAGAAAACAAACAAAGAAGGAGGCTAATGCTGATTTCAAAGTAGGTAAAAATTTGACTGCTTCTCTTTCAGCTTAATTTCTGAAGCTGGCTTGAAAACCTGCAAAGATCATTGGGAAACAATTTGCAGCCGTTAAAATCTCAGACATTGCAAATGAATTTCTTACAAATAGACTCATAACTCTCCATTTAAAACACCTCCCTTTCCCAGCCGATAAACTGTCAAAGGTGTGAACGGGCAGTTTTCAGACGAAAACATCACATCAGGGTGACTAATAGGACAAAAAAGGAAAATGATAAACGCTAGCAGGGATGTGGGGAAACTGGAAACACCAACGTGGTGCTGGAGGAGTTGTGAAATGATCCAACCATTCTGGAGAGCAATTTAGAACTAGGTCCAAAGGGCTACAAAACGGTGTCACCTTTAACTCAGTAACACCACTGCTAGGTGTGTATCCCAAAAAGGTCATAAAAGGGGGAAGGACCTCCGTGTACAAAAAGGTTTATGGCAGCCCTTTCCATGGTGGCAAAATACTGGAAACTGAGGGGAGGCCCATCAATTGGGGAATGGCTGAACACACTGTGGTACAGAAATGTGATGGAATACTACTGGGCAGTAAGAAACAAGAACAGGCAGTTTTCAGGAAAACCTGGAAAGACTTGCACAAAATGATGCCGAGTGAAAAGAGCAGAAGCAAGAGAACACTGCCCACGGCATCAGCAACGCTGTGTGAGACCAGCTCTGAGAGACTCGCAATGCTCCAGGACAAGCGCAAAGGGCTCAGGAAGGCAGCGCTCTCCACACTCGGGCAAAACGCAGAGCGAAGCATGTTTTCTCCATTCACGTTATTCTTTTTGGTGTTTTTTCCCTTTCATTTGTTTCTTCTTTCACAACTGTGACTAACACGGAAATAACGTTTTACATGACAGCATGTGTATAACCTCTATCCAAGTGCCTATCACTTTTGCAAGAGGAAAGGGGAAGGAGGGAGGGAGAAGAATTTGGAACTCAAAATCTTGTAAAAATGAATGCTAAAAACTGTCTTGACATGTAATTGAGAAAAAAGACAAAATACTACTAAAAAATAAAATAAAAACACTTCCCACTAACATCCTAGAAACAATTTTTTAAAAAAGCTTCCTCAAAATCCATAGTCATCTAGGAAGACCCAAAAAAGAGGCCAAACCAAAACCCTTTGCCATGGGATGAAATGACAGCTAAGGAATCATTTAAGCAATCCCATATGGACACACACATAAGCAACGCTCATGAAGATCAGTATGACCACAGCTGCTTTCCTTAGCACTTACAGACCATCTCTTCCTAGCCTAGGTGATGGGTCATCTATTTACCTCAGTAAGAATGTCAGCAGGAACACCAGTAGCCATTAAGATGATGCAAAGCTGCTGCAACAATCCACAGAGATACATGGCCTTCTGGCAGGAACTGGTAGCACCTGGAGGATTAGTAGGTGATACCAGAACTCGAACAAGCTAAATTGGGGAAAGGAGAAAAAAGAACTGCTTTTAAAATAGAAGGAAAGCATAAAACAAAGCCCAAACAAATAAGAGAGCTACCTCTCGCTGATAATTAGAAACAATAAATACTGTAACACTAACAAGTATTTGTATTATGCCAAATTTAATATTATGAATCAACCAACAAGTATTTGTTAAATACATATTATAAATAGAAATTAACATAAATTTTGAAAGCCAACAGGTTGCTTTTCAAAGCTGGATAAAAGGAAAACAAAACTGATTTAGAAATACACAAAAGGAGACCTGTCTAAGGAAATAACACAGTATGAAAACTGCACGAAGATGTGTGAGGGTCCGTGGGATGCTTGTTTCACCACTTTGAGGACCCAAATTTCACCAGCATCAGTGCTACTGTCATCAGGCACATCACAGCCTCTCTGGCTGCTAGAAAAAACTGATCAACTGATGGCTAGCCCTCGATTGATAAGCTCCTCACACCTCACAAACTCTCCAACAGCATCAACCAGGCCCTCCTTTCCAGCTTGGCAGAAACTATCTATGTGCTGTAGACACTACATTCAAGAATCCCGGGACCCTTACAAGCTTTGCAGGTGCAACGTGAACAGAACAGACGCTGTGGTCACACACATGCATGCATGTACACACCTAGGTGTGCATACATAAATATAAAAAGGCAGTACAAAAGCCGTGCTAGGCTGAATTATAATAACGTGCCCTGGATCAAGTGAACCAAGCCCTTTGTCTGGAGAAGTGGTTCTTAGCCAGAGGTCCGCAGACCCCTTCTCTGTGGTTCTAGGGACAGATGTCAGGGGGTCAGTGAAACTGATTTTTAAAAATATTCTTATAACTATTTCAATACAGTCAATTTCCTTTATGATTTTACATATTTTATTTCTTCACAAACAAATGTTATTCCAAGAAGAGGTTCCACAGGCTTCCCCAAACTGGACCAAGAATCCATTCCACGAAAAAAGGAACTACTGCACCCAACTGTAGATAGAGCTCATTTCAAGAGAAACGTGGACAAATCAATCTATCTAATGGTAGGAAAAGCAGATGACAGAGGTCTGCAAACCACGTCATAAGAGAAAGGGTCAAAGCCATCAGTTTCAGCCTGAAGGGGGATAAAGGAAGACATCTATCATGAATTTCTTCAAATGAAGGGCAGGGCAATTAGAGTTAAGTGACTTGCCCAAGGTCATTCCGCTAGTAAGTATTAATTAAGTGTCTGAGGCTGAATTTGAACTCAGGTCCTTCCTGACTCCAGGGCCAGCGCTCTATTCTGCGCCCCTTCAAATTGAAGGGCTTTCCTGTGGAGGATTGAGTAGTCCCAAGGCAGGCTTAAAGCCAGAGGATGGAAGTCACAGTGAAGCAGATTTCAGTTTGTCAAGGAGAGAACTTCTGGGGATGTCCAATGAGAATTCCAGACAGATGGTCAAGTCAGAAGCTGAATCTAAGCTCAGCTCCCACCAAATATTCAAATGGATCTGTGATCTCAATTTGGAAGTTCCTTCCATTAACACGGCTCACCGACCATTCATGCCTGAGCCACATCCATAAGTTCACAATGGCAGACTGCCCTAACAAGCGGGAAGTCTTCTTCACTTTCCCCTGACATCAGGGAACAAAAGAGGTGTAACAGGAAAAGCAATGGACCCGTCCTTAGAGAATCTGGGTTTGAACAACTATCCTGCTATTGTGAGAGCGAAGGCAGGTCCAACTTCCCCAGTCTCAGCTCCCTCATCTATAAAACGAGGGTTCTGAATGAGCATCCATGTCTAAGATTCTTTTTTAGGTTAAATTTTATGAAAGCTCCTATGAGTGCTAGAAGAACTGGGCCTCTTCAAGTAAAGGCTAAAGGATAACCATCTGTAGGCAGCATTATAGAAGGAATTCCTACAAGGACAGAGAATTAGATGAGATGATGTTAAGATCTCTTCCAGCTCTAAACTTCAACAACTTTGTGAAACCTTGAATCATTTGAGAACTCTGTAATGTTTCCTAAAATTTAGCCTCCATATGCACATTAAGAAAGAGAAACATCTTACATAAAACCTCAATTTTAATGGCTTATAATTCAACCATGATCAGATTACTAATACTCATGAATTACTCGAAGTGCCCTGGGAAACACCAAGTCATTACAAAAAAATTTCAAGTGTTCAGTCAAAATAAGGCAGGAGAGTAACCTGAAATAAAAAGGTACCACAAAATCATGCTAAAATGCAAGATCATTCCTTGGGCTGGAAAGGTACTAAGTGCATCAAGCACTTAACACAGGAGCTACAAAGAAACTCATGTGAAATGTAACTGAGTCACGATTCTTTCGAGAGGGTATACCCCCTTCAAGACTGACAGGACATAATGAAAGGTTTTTTGCAACTTTAGGCCAAGCAATGTAGAAAGAAAAAAATCTCACCCCACACCAAATGAAATCTAACAAATAAAGTAATCACATGGTACTTTGGCTGAGATTTCAGTTTACATACATATCTCTACACTTGAAAAAAATCTCCTGGAGGAATTTTCACCCTTAATAAGCAGTGATGTTAAATAAAATGGAATTTTTTTTAAAAAGTTAAAAAAAGACTGATGTTGACTTTTATATGAACTTTACCACTTGTTTGTGCTAGTTATAAAAACAAAACAAAACAAAATCATCTAAGATATAAAAATCACAACACTGGCCGTTTCAAATTTCAAAAGTCAAGACTATAAAGAAGTTGTCCACTGCCACATCCACCTGTAAAATGCTTCATTAAGTTTTCAGAGGCATTTAAAATTTTGTAAAAAAATAAATAAAATTTTATGTTGACAATCCCCACAGTTGCCAGACCCCTTCTCGAGTACTTAGCCATGTAGTGGTGAGGAAATGTCCTGCAGAGTTAAGGGAGCCACAAGTATCATGATTGGGTCCAGAAGCTTAGTGTCTCTTCTGAAAATTAAGCTAAGACTAAAGGGACAAGCAATACAATCTCTAGCTCTCACATACAACAATAACGAACTTTGGCACAACACTGGACAAGCGCCTGATAAATACTTGTTGACTTGACAGAGAACCAGGAGACTTAACGTTAGCTCTCTAGAACCAGCCTCAGAGAAGTAATCAAATACTTGAGAGGAAAATGTGTTACATTATTCTGGATTTATGGTTTCCACTGTTACATCATGAGTTTGCGTAACGTTACAAAACATCCTAAACAGACGAAGGCGGGAGCTGAAAATCCTTCACTGGGCTCTCGGGTATGAAAGGATTTTAGCTTACAATGCCATTTCTCAAAGTCAAGAAATCCTAGCTATAAAATGAAACAAAACATTAATTGATTCTTCACTGTAAATCTAGCAAGAATTCCCATAGCAAGCTATGCCATGTCTTTTATTCTGAGAGTTGTGTGACTTCCTATGACATTTGTGTCAAAGAACATTTTACCTGAAGCATCAGATGAAGATTGGTCACCTTCTGTGCAGACCAGCCAGAATTGTCGTCACCAACCTCAAACCAAGGTTTCATGCGCTGAATATATGAACCTTCTTTAAAAAAATTCTGATTGGAATTATTGTTCTTTAACAAATTCTGAAGGAGGAGGAGACAATCTTCAACTACTATTCCTGCAAAAGCAAAGGCTGAAGTTAAGAAAGAAAATTCTGAAGCACCACTGCCTGATTAAACATTAAAAAGCCATGCAGATACCGAGCTGCACTATCATTCTGTTTGTGACACCTTCCGAGTTTTCTCTCCCCTCTCCCTTTCCATCGTACCTGTCATCGGCTCTAACTCAGCTACGTTGCACAAAATGATCCCCACTTGCCTTTCCTATAGCCCCAGCCTGGGTTCAGGCCCTCATCTTCTCCACCCTGGAATGCTGCCACAGTCTTCCATACAGCAGTGAAATATAAGCAATGCTGCCAGTAACTGCCTAAAAGCAGGTCTGATCATGTAGCCCCCACTACTCAAAACCCACTAATTCTACACTATCTAAAGCATCATGTCTTCAGACAGTGTTGAAGGTATTTTATGATAGGGCTCCAACTCTATCAAAACTAACCATTCTCATGACACATCCTCCCCCCCCACTTTGCTACTTCTAGATCACTGCTCACAGGGTCTCCCATGTTTAGAATGTTCTTCCCTTCCCATTAGTGATCCTTGGAGGCTTAGGGCGAATTTCACCTATTACAATTTTGCCTGATTTCCATGGTTAAATATAATCTCATTTTTGAAACCAAATACCAAGCAGGTACTAGCAAGATACAATAAGATCTTTCTTTTACTATTTATTAAATTCTACCAAAATAAACCTGCGATGCCATAAGAAAATCCTAAAGTTTCTTCTCTTGCAAGAGGTAGTTGGAGTCATACGACAAACAAAGACGACAAAGAAAGTGACAAGCAAAGAGTACCCCCACTTCAGAGCTGAAATACAGCTGGAATTTCTGTATTACTGGGAACTAAAATGGGATAAAAAACTTTCCATCCTTTTGATGAACACAGCTCTCAAATAGAATATTTTTTCTCGGTGCTTTATCTAAAACAGTAACTCTTAAAATAATTGTTATAATATCCAGCTCTTGTGAATCTCTTTTCTAGCTAAGCCTTCGGCCGGACCCTATTTGCTCTTCAGCTGCGTCTGACTCTCCACGACCTTGTGGCCCGTTTCGTGCCAATACTGTCCGTGGGGTTTTCTCAGCAAATACTGGAGCAGTTTGCCATTGCCTTCTCCAGCAGATTAGCGTAAAATGACCAGCCCATGATCACACAGCTAGCAAGTGTCTGAGGCCGGATTTGAACTCGGGTCTTCCTGACTCCCTGGGCTCCACCCACAGAGCTACCTCACTGCTGTTACTACACAGTGCACTTTTATTTATTAACATATCCCCTCTCTGCCTTTTCCTTCTCCAGCCTCCGTCCACCAGTCCTTAGTGAAACAGGTGGCACACTCTTCTGCAATGGACAGCACTTTATATTAAAAGAGAAAAAGGAGGCACTGCACCTGGCTTCATCTTCCATGGCTCATTATTTTTTCATTTTTAATATTACAAAACCCCTTTGCATTTTATATGAAATCTAAAAAGGCGACAAGCCTTCAGGTAACTCGCTCAGACCATACCTCCGTCACTGTTCCCCTCCTCTGTGATGATATCCAGTAACCTTTCAAAGGCATTTTCAAAAGCAACGATTTTCTGGATTGCTGCATTACTTCTTGTCAATGCCTGCAGTAATAAGACACCCTGGTGGGGAACAGGGGGGAAAGGATGTTTAGTGGCTTAAAATACTCATAGGAAATGAGAGCCACCCAAACCACAGCATCATGAGGCCCAGAGAGGCCACCAGACTTTTTTAAGTTTATACAGCTAATTAGAAAGTGATAAAGAGTAATTTCGTCAATAGTCTCCTCATATTTGAAACCATATCTATATGTCAACAGAAAAAAGTTTACACATGAAAATTAAAGAGCTGCCCACATGGTTAGTATACAAGCAAAGTCACGAGGATAAGTGAACAACTGCACGTCACTGTGCAAAGTCTCCAGGGGAGTGCCACAGTGATCTGTGCATGGGCCTATTTGTAGGCAGAGCACTTTTACTGATGACGGGGATAGGAGCATAGACGGCAGGCTCATAGAGCACATGGATCCCACAAGGATCAGGATGATAATAAGCTAGACAACAGGATTTCAAACCGCTCTCGATGGGCCGAGGCCACTGGGCTGTACCTAATGACGTGGAATTTATTCAGGATCCTGATAAAGGCTTATACTTAGCAACTGCACAAGTGGGAAAAATGCTAGGCTGCATGTCATCTATAAGAGATGGGAGGGATTTCAAGCTCAATGAGCCAAGTTCATTAAGACAGCTTTAAGTGGACTGCTCTTAGAGAGTGCATAAAATCTAAGAATCGGGAGGTGCCAAGCTCACTGAACCCGGGCCTGGTTGGCCCACAGCTGGACTGCGTCTTCAGCACAGTGTTTAGGGAGGACATTAACAAGCTGGAAAAGCTCCAGAGGAGGGAGACCAGCACGGTAAAGGGGCTCACATCTATACCCTAGCAAGGGAAGGAACTGGGATTGTTCCATGTGAAGAAAAGAAATATTAAGGGGAACATGAGAACTGCAAGCGTTTTCACATGAAAAAGCATCAAATGAGTTCTGCTCAGGCACAGGGAGCAAAGACAGGAGCAATGGTTGAAAGCTTCAAGTAACAAAATTGAAGCCTGATGTAACAATCAGTAATACCAAAAAACAGCCTGGGCCGCCTCGAGCATCACCAAGAAGCAGCAAAGCAAAGGCCGCTGTCCAGTAAGGTGTGCTGGCCCCTGAAATCCCTCAGGCCAACCCCGAGAATCTGCCCCATCACTGACCAGTGGAGGCACTGACTCTCAGGACCTGAGTTTTCTCATCTGTAAAATAAGCAGGGGGGGACCAAATAGGCTAGAGGCCCTTGAGGTTTTCAGAATTCTTTCTCTCTCTACAAACACAGAAACACACAAGAGAGAAAGAAAGAATGTGTACATTCTGGCAATACCAAATGATAAGAAGGAAAACTAGCCAAGAACCAGCAAGTCTTATATGCAAATCTTCTAAGGTATAAGAGAAAATTTAAATTAAATTTAAATTTAAATTAAAAAAATTAAAAATCTTTTAAGCAAATTATCCTCTGTAATTGTTCAAAAACTGAGCAGTAAAATATTCATTCTTTTTTTTTCCTTGGGGGGAAGGCAGGGCAATTGGGGTTAAGTGACTTGTCCAAGGTCACACGGCTAGTAAGTATAAAGTGTCTGAGGCCGGATTTGAACTCAGGTCCTCCTGACTCCAGGGCCAGTTTCTATTCACTGCGCCACCTAGGTGCCCCCATACTCAGTCTTGATAAATAAGTTCAACCTTATATACTCCAATGGCCTGGGTCTTGGGCATACTGAAATCTATATAAGCCTAAAAGCTATCAGGGTAAAATCCCTACCACTGACATTAGCTCATAGAGTTCAGGGCCTACAGGGCACTGCTCCTGTGCTTGTAGAGGGAAGAATGGACACAGCACCAAGCTGGCACGCTCTCTCTGGAGGCGGGGTGGGGGTGGGGGCCTCAAGTGCTATACAGAACTATATGGCAAGAAATAGTCTGGTTAAAATAACAATCTGTATAAAAAGGAACCAAAGAAATAACTTGTCTTATATTATCCTTTGTGGAACCAAAAAACAAAACCAGATGATCCCTCTCTTCTATCGAATTCATATAATGTTACAATTAAGTACTGAAGCAGCTTCAGGCTTCTCCTGTTTTTTTAAACGAAGTCAAGAAGAAAACCTTTAAAGTGAAAACAGAATAAGCTCATCTTGCAGGTCCCTGTTTACTCACATCATTCCGTATAACTTCCCTGGAATCAGCGAGCAAATCCATTAATCTTGAAACACCTAGAATAAGCAAAGCATGGGCCGTGAACATCTGCAGTCCAACAGAATACATGTTAAAAGTGAACCAAAGAGGCAAGAGTCAGCCCACCCTTCAGTTCCACCTTCAAACGTTTTTATAATCTGAAATGAGGCAAGTCTCTCACCCATGGGACTGACGAGAATGATCTGCTGCACTTGTGGCCCCTGCTGTTTCAAGAGCGTGGTGAGAAGCTTCACCCCAGGCCAGCGAACATGGAAATCAAACTCCTGCAGCACAGAATGCAAAATATTTACATATGCTTTTAGATAAGAAAAGATGTTTCAAATCGATCACAGTGTATATGTAGTACAGTAACTTAAAATGTCTTTGAAGAAATTTTTAAAAACTCATTTGAGAAACAATAGAAATCAGTGAAAGAGACACAGCACTAAATGAAACTGAAATTAATTGAAAATTCCACTCCTTCCTTCCATATGCTTAAATTTATGTAGAAAACATCTCCCAAAGTTTAAATTGTCAACATTTCTCCTCTCCGTGTTTTACTTCCTTTTCCAAAGGAGGCTGTAATCTCTGGTGATTTACTAAGGAAAACTGCCATTTCCAGCCTCCAGACTGGAATTCTTAGATAGGGAGTAAGGAGAGTAGCCAGAAAGTCTTCCACGCCCCCTACTGTCCCCTCTGAGCCTTCCTTTACCTGATACTCCTTCCTGATCTCTGCCAAATCTTACAGGGGAAGTAACGAGTGAAAAGTCAATAGTGACAAAGCACTGCTCTTTAAGGTACCAAAATTCTGGGAAGGCAGCAGAATAAGGTGGAAATAAGGAGTGTAAGAAAACAACACCCCAATTCAGAGAGCTCACTGATGATAAGCAGAGTGGGAGTAACTTTCAGGCTCTAAGAGTTCTCTTCCCCACCCTCCTGGCTGCTGCACTTTGGGGCACATTTTCTTTTCAGGTGCCCAGGGAGGTTCCCCAGCTTTAGGGCACCCCATTGCTTCCAGCTTTCTACCCAGCTCTCCAGCCTACCAGGCAGTCTGGCAAACCAGGTGACTGCTACACCTGGCTCCTGACTTCTGGAGCTAAGCCCAGGAAAGGGCAGGGAGAACCTGCCACCCGGTCAACTTGAAGCTCATCAGACTACCAAGACTGAAGAAGAAAAAGGAGTGGCTGTGGAAGAGTGGCACCCATGCAGGAAGGAAGAGACCAAAAATTATTACTGATTGCAAATTGTTATTATAGCAAGGAAGCAATAATCACCAAGAGGAAAACTCCCATGCAAAGCCTTCTCAATCAAAGGTAGTGGAGGGAGGGCCCCTCCTATAAGGGGCCTGAGGGTCTGCAGACAGGACAATGTAACCACGGACTGACAGGACAGGAGAGGAGAGAAGAGGCAGCAAGTGCTGAGCGAGGTGCACTCAGTGCCAGGGTTTCTGAAGGGGAGAGACCGCTAATAAGTGTATTTTCAGTAAAAACACAAAAGAAAAATCAGCAGGTGTGAAGTGCTCTATCCACTCGGGAAAGCAAGTGTGCTAAGACAGTGACTAAGGTGTACATACTCCTTCTGGGATCCCACTAAATGACTGTCACAAGAAGTCAAACACAAAGAAAGGTCAAATATAAAGCCAAAAGGAAAAGGGTTTTAAGAAGGCTCTTTTTTTTTTTGCTGCAGCAGCAACAAAGAATCAGAAACAAAGTAGATACCCATTAACTGAGGAATGGTTAAGCATAATGTGGTACCTAAAGAAATGGAATACTACTGTCCTATAAGAAACTAGGAATACAAAGACAACAGAAAACCAAATAATTCATATGAACTGATGCAAAGCTAAACAGGAAGAACCAAGAAAAAAATGCAGAGAAGGGAACAGCTGTAATCTTAGAAGGAAACAGGGGTGGGACAGCTTTGAAAGTAACAGTGAATGTATTTTACTTAAAAGGAAATTCAGACTACTTATGGTTTCATGCACAATCCTCATGATCTACTTTGGATTCAAAAATGATAGCTTTATTCTGTATTTATTTCAGATTTTTAAAAAATTAATAAAATTTTGTGGGTGAATATCCAGAAAGTTATTAATCATGTTTATTTTAACCCTTAAAAAAAAGCAAAGCATTCTTTAAATCTTTAAAGCAACCAAGGAAATGTTACAGTTAAGTGCTCCATGTAACTAAGCCGGCTGACCAGGAAGATCAGTATTTAAAGGCAATTCCTTCCCTTCTTTGCCAAGATGGACAACTACAGCTGTGGAACACCACATATACTCTTGGGCTTGGCTGATGTTCGGGGTAGTTCTGCTGAACCACTTAACTCCCCCTCCAAATGACAGCTCTTTTCTCATTCTTCATTATTAAGGGATGGCTTTATGGGTCAAGGAGTAGGGATATATTGGGAAATGGAGATGATGTAAAAGATACTAACACACTTTTCAAAAGAAAAATCAGGAGTGACTTGAGACAAAAGCTTACTACAGAATTGATGTGAAGAAGCATTTAAAGAAAAGCTCCATCACAGTGGAAAAGTCCTTTAAGGACTTTTTCACAAAAGAAAACAAATTCAAAACCCCTGAGGAAGATGAAAAAGTCACAACAAACTCTTTTTTTTGCCTTCTAAAGTCCTTCATTTATAGCATTCTTTTTTGAATTCCAAATTCTCTCCCTCCTTCCAGTCCCTCTCCCATCCACTGAGAAGGAAAACAACCTATCGATTATATATGTGAAGTTATTGGAAACCTATTTCCATATTAGCCAGGTTGCAAAAAATATATAAACCAAGAAAAATAATGAAGTGAGAAAATTCAGCTTCAACTTGCGTTCAGAGTTCATCAATGCCCTCTATGCAGGTAGAGAGTATTTTTCATCACAAGTCTTTTGGAACTGTCATGGATCATTGTATTGATCAGAATAGTGAAGTCTGTGAAAGACTCTGCTGATCACTCTGACAATATTGCTGTTACTGTGTGCAATATTCTGGTTCTGCTCACTTCGCTTTGCATTAGTTCGTATGTGTCTTTCCACAATTTTCTGAAACCAACCCCCCTTGTCATTTCTCACAGCTCAATAGTATTCCAACACAATCATTTATCACAACCTAAATAAGGGAGAATATACATGAGGAAAGGTGATGGACAGTATCAAAGGCCTGACCTCTTCAAGTCAAGGATGAGGAATGAGAAAAGACCATTCAACATATGTGGCAACTGTGAAAATTAAATATCGATCCTATATTTCATATTTTTATTTCACTCTGTAACTGATTCTATTCTGTAACCACATTCCCTATTCTTCTTTGTCTCTGAGTGTGGAAGCTCTTGAGTTCAAAAGGTCAGTCTTCCTCTCTCCAGTTAGATGCCAAAGTTTATTCCCTATTGATTATTTTTAGTTAAAGATAAACTCTGAGCTTAGTTCAGAAGTTCAATACTCTGATAAAACATTTTAACTCTAGGGAACTGCAATCCCAGCACTACCTGCAAATCACTTTGTGCCAAGGAAGCTTGTTATTCTTCATAACTTCAGCTCTTAAGAAATTCCATGTCATTTGTGTGCTATAGCCTTGAAAGCAGACAAGCTGACATTGGCCCAATTTTGCCTCATTCTTGCCCAATTAAAGGTGGTCTAATCTCATTCCCAGGCACCAGCAAGTATCCCTGGGCTACTATCAATGGCCTTGAGATGTATCGAGGTCCCATAAATCCATAAAGCAATTTTCTAAGATAGAGAAGGGTGGCCCTAATCACGTGTGTGTGTGTGTGTGTGTGTGTGTGTGTGTGTGTGTGTGTGTAAACCCCTTCCCTTAACACAACCAGTGATGAATCCTCACCTCCATGATGTTGCCAAGCCCATCAGAAATGGTACGATTTCCTCTGCTCTGTTCTTTTGTTCTATGCTTAGAAAAAAAAGCTAAATTTTCAATTCTTTGTCTTTGGCTAAACTGGGCCAAGTCATTAGATCTGCTTTATTAACAGGTAGTGTCCCTGCTAATTTAACTATTATACAGCTCAGAAAAAAGGTGTCTTTGTCTACCTTTGTTGACTGGCACTCGAGACACAATTGAGAGATCACTGATAACTCTAGAGAGCAGTTTCCACTGAATGATGAGGTCAGCAGCCAGACTTCAGCATTAAGAAGCCAACAAGGAAGAAGAAGGAGAGCCAACAGGGAAGGACAGATCAGGAGAGGGTTTTTTGAATATGGGGGACACGGGGGCATGTTTGTAGGCAGTAGCAGAGCAGTCTGATGTGAAGAAATTAGGGATAATAGTGAAGACAATCTACTGGAACAGATGGCACCAAGGGTCCCGCCTCAGCAAGGAGGGCCACCTCTTCATATGAGCAGGGCAGGGATGAAAGATGAGATGAGGAGGGAAGATGTCAGCACTGTAAGGCATGGAAGGAGGCCAAGAAGAGAGCTTCGGTGTTTTGGTGAAGTGTGAGACAAACCTCTCAGCAGAGAGAATGTGGGGCGATGAGACAAAGGTAAAATGGGAGGGAGCCTTGGAAGAGGGATTAAGAGAGCTGCTGGCCAGAGGGCAGTTTGGAGGAGCGCACTGCTGCCCAGAGGGCAGCACTCATAGTGGATCCCAACAGCTCAGTTTTGTGACTCTATCCAATTCTGTTCAGCAAGGTATTTGGCTTGTACACTGATCAAACCAAAACAACTGATTATTTTCAGAAAATTATGTAAAACTAAGGAATGAAATGTCTGTTTTCATTTGACTAGGGAAAAATAGGCACTTGGGACCAAGGAGTAGAATATTTCCATTTGTGACTGGATTTTCTATTTTAATTCTAGAGGGACCAGAATTTATGAATACCTCAAAGGATCAAACTGTGCCAACAGCAAAGTACATTTTTTTAAATTCCATAAAGCAAAGAAAATAGAGAAAATAGAGTAGGATAAAAAAATTTATTTCAAAATAAAATTATATTTCCTGCATCAATTGGCACACCTGGTCCTTTTATAGTTAAAAGACTCGAAATGAACGACAGTAAGAAAGAACATCAATAGGCTAAAGAACCTTAAGGCTCGGTTTTTTTTTTTAATTGTGTTATCTGGGACATGACAAACAGGAAAAAAAATGAAGTGTATATGAAACCACAAATCGGATCAGTGTATCTTGGATAAATTTTATTTTTTTTGTTTTTTAAGGAGTAAAAGGAACCCATCAAGAGCAGAGCAGGCATAACAAAGGAGCATCTCAGGGGAGAAAAAAAATCTCCTTACTAATTCCACATTATAGGTCTGTAATAGCGTGGAGGAACACTTCTCAGCTGTGGAGAGAACGAAATGGGAACCCCAGGTCATGACTGGTCAGGGCTCGAGACAAGAGGTGAACAAGTGACTCAGTTTCTCCTCTGACTCTGGGGTTTTAAGAAAACAGAACAGAACATGGAGAGGCAGAAGGAAGAGAAACTGTGTCATGGGCTGCTCAGTGTCCAGCACTTAAGCATGATCAGAGAGGTGAATAAGAAACGACCAGACCATGTGGGTAAGAACCAGGAACTCCGTTGAATGATTCCTTGAACGAGGTTTTTATAAAGATCAAGCAGACAAAGATTCAAGTACTCTTATCAATAGCTTAGTCTGTCATATCCTGGAATATTCTTGTCATTATCACAGTTTGTCACATCCTGGAAGTAGCTCAGATGACTAGGCGCCAAAAAGTCTTAGGAAAAATCAGTTAACTCCTATCAAATACATTTACATAACAAAGGATGCTCTCCAGAGCAGGCTTCGAGGCTGGAAGCCAAAGCCGAGATCATCAAGGACATCTACACAGAAAACTGACCCCCAAGAATCAAATATTTTGGCTCTCCACAAAACTGTGCCAGCAGAGGGAACAACAGCATGACCCCTCAGACATGAGTGAGCCACGTCATGCAGCCAACTCTCCTGAGCGGTCTGGATACTTTAGAAGAAGACTAGAAGCTGAGATGAGGTTTATGAAATACTTTGCACTATACCTTGATTTCTCTACCTAGAACTAGCATGTCTGGGAATAAGTCCTAAAGAAAACTAGAAGGAGTAAGAAATAAGAGAGAGGAAGAATGGAGAGGGCTGGGGTGGCCAGGAGAAGGCCGGGATGATCAGAGTACTCTCTCCTGCTTTACATGCTTACCAGCAGTGAGACCCTGAGCAAATGACCTCACCTCCCTTTGCCTCAGTTTCCTCAACTGTAAAGTCGGGATAATAACAGCACCTCCCTCCCAGGCTTGTTGTGAGGCCCCGCTGAGATCATATTTGTAAAGCCCTCAGCACTGTGCAAGGTACACAGTGTGTGCTATTGAAATGGCAGCTCTTGCTGTTATTAAACAAACACAAGAGGCAAAGAATAACACCAGTAAACTCAAACAACCCAGGGTCAGAAGAGGCAACAGAGGAGCCCAGGTTCAGAGTGAGATTCATATAAGCAAAACAAGTACAGAGACTAAGCACTAACCTAGAGAGGAGAAAAACCCAAGACTCAGACATTTTCCTTTAAAACAGTTGATGAAAAGACACAAACTTCAACAACTGTAACTTTAAATGTCAATGGATTAAATTTCCCAATAAAAGAAAAAGAACAGAAGAATGGACAAGAAAACAAAATATTACAATTTGCTGTTATCAAGAAACACACCTAAGACATTCAGAAATCAAAGGATGGATCAAGATTACACTTCATGTGCTGTGGTAAGGCACTCACTAAGACAGGAAGATCATAGCTATGGCTAGGGGGGACCTCAGGGACCAGCGAGTTCAACTCTCCCATTTTAAAGATGAAGAAATGTCTGACCATGACCCCACAGGGAGCTCCAGAAGCATAACTAGCAAGCATCTCAAATAATGCAGTACTAAAAACTGACAGGCAGAAGAACTACATTGTGTTTAGTGGCATCACAGACAAAAAAATGTTAAATGTTATGTATCAAGTGACATTGCTTCTAAATGCACAGAGCCAAAATACATAAGGTGCTCTACTCACCTCCAAGAGGGATAAAAGAAGTGTGACATTCTCTTGCTGTTTAATGAAAATTTCTGTAAACTGGCCTCCCAAATCATCACTCTGTTTTGAAGAACTGTCTTCTGTAACATTCAAATATAAAATACTTCAGTATGGTGCTAAATTATTTTGAACCTTCCTTTTATTTCAGCCATTAAAGTAATACATTTGATATTATGAAAGATATAATTCTATCAATAAAAGTCTTGTCTTTCAATAGTAGTACTTCCATAAGCATCAATAACTTTTTTAAATTAAACATTCAGATTTAATTTTCATTCAATATTCAATCTTCTCGTCTCCTTAAATCAACATTTCCCCCTAAGAAAACATTTAGTTCCATACCCTTTGACCCAGAGACTCTACTATTACGAAGTATATACCCCAAAGAGATAAAAATTACAAAAAAAGGCTCTATACACATCAATTTATAGCAAACTGTCTATAGTAGCAAAGCTAGATGCCCACTGACTAGGGAATGACTACACAAACATGAATATGAATGGAATTATCACTGTGCCATAAGAAACCAAAACGAAGACCTCAAAGAAAGAGTCTTATGAACCAATGAAGAAAAAAGTAAACAGATCTAGGAAAAGAGTAGATACAATGACAGTAACAATATAAAAATTTAATTAAAAAAAAACAACCTTGAAGCTGAATGTTATGTAATTGTAACCAACAAGTCTGAGCCCAAAGAAGAATGGAAGACCTCTGCCCTTGTGCACGGAGGTGGGGGACCACAGTGATGGAGGAGCAGTGCATACAGCGGCAGACTAGGTTTGGGCTTGTTTCCTCAATTTTTTAATTCTTTTTTAAAAAGACTAAGCGGAGAGGGGGTCAGTTGGAAAGGGGAGATACATCTGGAAATAAAGGTGACACAAAAAAGCCAAAAGAAATCCGTAAACACTTAAAGTAAAAATACACACGTTTTTAAGTTAAGACTACTGTTAATGACTGGATATGCCTCCTAATAACAGCTCAGTCATTAAATCTCCAAATGTTAAAAGCAAATGTATCCCCCCCCCCTCACTTCTACCTTTTAGTTTCCCTGACTTCCTCTGAAATACAGCTCAAATCTCACCCTCTCTAGGTGCTCCAACACATTAATCTTCCCCCTTCAGACAGCGATGCTCTATTTTGTAGCTACCTAGCTCATCACATGTTGTCTCTCTCCTTCAATGTCCTCTCCTCAAGGGGTCATGACTGTCATTCTGCCCTTCCTTGTGCTCTCAGGGCTTACTATGTCACCTGGAGTACAGTAAACACTTGAATCCTTATTGATTTCAATTCTGGAAATAAAACAGTTATTCTCCCAATTGTTTAGTAACTCTTCAAAAGAGAATTAATTTTATAGTACTCTCCATCTACCATTAACTAAAAATTTAAGAGTATTACATTTAACTCTTTGCTTTCTTTAAGCAACTGTTTCTCCAAAGATGTAAAAAATTCTTATAATCATTGAAAATAATGGTTATTTTAATTCAGCTGACTAAAAGCCTTCAACTGAGAATATAAAATAAAAATGATCAAAACCCACTCACTGAATCCCATTTTTCAATCTGCCATTCTGACTAAGATTATACTGGGGTTTTTCCCCTCTGGGTGACACTTAATATTAGCATGGTAGGGAAGTAAGTAAACATGCTTAAATTATGGAAAACAATTATATGTCACTGATGACAAAATAGGTTCTTAAAAAAAAAAGAATAGGCAAGAGGAAAGGAAAAAAGCCACAGAAAACATTATTAGCGGAGTGTCACCTTGTATTGTTCATTTAGTAACTAAATAAATACAATGCTTATCTTTGTTTTCTGGATCTTAAAAAACCCAACCAAAACGAAATGCAATAACCCACAACCATAGACGGGCTTTATAATTCTTACAAAAATAGTCTCTGTAAAATTCCTTGCCCCTCTACCCAGGTCAACTTTCTTAAAACCTTAAAAACTCCTCAAAAACAAAACAAAACATTAACTTTTCTTCTGAACACTAGAAAGGTTTAAAAAGACACAACACTATTATACTCTCCATAGTTAAGACTAATACAAGGGATCTAAGAAACATGGGATTCAAAAGAGTGGGTAATCCACAATGTTTATTTTTTATTTCTTTTTGGGGGGAGTTAAGTGACTTGGCCAGGGTCACACAGTTGGTAAAGCCCGACTTGAATGCAGGTCTTCCTGACTCCAGATTTAGTGCTCTAACCACTGCACAACCTGGCTACCTCTATTTTTCCATTTTGATGTATCTTTTAAAATCTGCTTTTGATTATGGGGGGTTTGATGTATCTCTATTGAATGGCTGGGAAATTACCCAGTTTACTCATCTGCTATGACACTCACAGCAGTGATTTAGAGTTACAATCACTTTCAGCGGCTCTCAACCTGTGGGTTATGCTCAATTTAAATACATCCTGCATATCAGATATTTACACTGCAATTCATAACAGTAGCAAAATTACAGTTAGGAAGTAGCAACGAAAACAATTTTATGGTTGGGGGTCACCACAACATGAGGAACTGTATTAAAGGGTCGTGGCATTAGGAAGGTTGAGAACCACTGACTTAGATCTTCACATAGCAGGAAAGAGAATTAAGTGTTTAGATTTCAATATGCTCTACAACGAGCAAAGCAAGAATTAAGAGGTAAGGATGTAACTAAAGTTATTAGTAAGAAGATTAAACGCTGTAAATAATGAATGGCCAGGTGGGCTACAGAAGTCCAGTGGGAAGGCTTGAACGTGTGTGACATGACAGAGACAGAAGGGGGAAGCAGGACTTTGCTGGTGAGATTCATGAAGACCCAGCTTCAAGCACTGCCTCTAACACCAGCTACCCATACAGCTATGTGCCAGGCCTATCAGTGCCCTCAGACACGCGTTCCACAGAAGCTACCAATCCAAGTCAATGACATTTCCCTATTAAGAAGCTCCCCAGAGCTCAGAGCAAACAGCATCACAAAAATCTGAGAAAGGAATCTCTGGAAGGGGCAGCAGGGACATGGTCAGCAGTGTCAAATGCTGTGGCGAGGGCTGAGGGCTAAGAGGCAACATGCTCAGAAAAGGCCAACAACAAAGACCTCAAAAACAATACAGACCTTAGAAAGAACAGCTGAAAGTGAAACTGTAAACACGGAGGGCAGATTTCAGAGTCTGGCTTCGAGAGGGGAGGGATGGTAGAATCGGGTCAAGGTGAATCCTTCAGTGCCTTCCCTTGGCTGTTACCTCTCAATTTATCCCTCATTAGAGTGGGAACTTTTGGAGAGCAGGGACTTTCCTTGCATCCCTACTGTTTAGCACAGGGCCTGGCACAGGGGGGTTGCTCAATAAATGCTGAAAAATCTGATTACGTTTGTATGTAGCAGGTAAGAACCCAGTGCCTAAGAGGCTGGAAATTAGAGAAAACTGATCAGAGGGACAAACTCTTGGAGGAGACAGGCAGGGACATGATTAAGTGCACAAAGAGAATGGCTGAGTCGGGAAAAGGGGCTACTTCATCCTCTGCTACAAGAGCAAATGAGGAGAATGGGACAAGATGCCGAGGTCGTTTCAAACGTAAACTGGAGAAGAAAGGAGAATGCCATGGCACGGCCTCTGTTTTTTCAGTGAAATATAAGGCGAGATACTTTGGTGAAAAAGGTGGAGACGCAGCCTGAAGTGATCTGGAGTGGCTCGTTTGGGGGTGAGATCCCCGTACTTTGCATTAGTGTCTAATTTATCACAGGATGACGGTGACTTTTTTTTTTTAAATAAAGGTTGGGCCTGTTGAGAGTGCTGGAAGGCTACAGGAAGAATGACCATTTTTAACTTCATTTAAGGAAAAGATGTGAAGTGGAGAAAGAAGTAAGAGGAAGAAAACAATGCTTGCACTCTGCCCTTGCCTGCTTAATGAAATTCTACCAGAACACTGCCACCAGGGAGGGCCCGCAGGCCCTGCGCAGCATCCACAGGCCACCTCCTGAGCACTGAACGTGGAGGCCCCAGCACTACCACCGCTCATGCTGCTCCCGCCTCATCAGTCACCGTGGCCTGTCCAAACGAAAGTAATCTCCTGCACCAGAGACTGGCCATCCGGAGGCTGCTTCGAGACCTCCGCTGAGGGGAACCCATGACCTCTTTAACAGGAGGTTACATTTTTGGGCAGTTCAAGTTTGACGTTTTCCTCCGAAAGTCAAGTCTAAATCGGCCTCTTTGAAAAGCCCATCCACCAATCCTGGATTCTGCCTACTGTGGCCCAAACAGAACAAACCCAATCCTCTCCACATATCCATGCAGGAACACTTGAACACAGCTATCGTGTCCCTCCTGAATCTTCCTCGTAAGGCCAAATATCCTCAGATCCTCAAACTGCCCATCATTTGGCCCTGACTCAAGGTCCTTCACTACACTAGTTACTTAGCCTGGATGCTGTCCAGCCTCTCTCTGCAGAGGTGGGAACTATGCGTGTGGGCCCTTACAGAGAACATTAGACTTTTTTGATACGTTGGTTGCTTTTAACTGAGCTATATTGTCTGTTTTAATTTTTTGTTGTGAAGCACTACTCACTGATGAGGGAAAAAAAGGACAAAATGGGAAGTGTAGACGATATAAAAACAAGAGAAACCAACAAAAAGTTACTATAAAAAAGACTGCAGGGCCCCAAACTGAACACGATACTCCAATGAATCAACAAGGCTGGAGAGACCAAAAAACTCAAACAGCTCAAGAGTCAGTCCCTTCCTCAAGGAGCTCCCACTCTACCTGAGGAGGCGAGCAATGTGCATACACATGTGTATGCAGTTTGTAAATTCTGAATTGTAAATTCGCGTCCAACTCTCCATGACCCCATTTGGGGTTTTCTTGGCAAGGATACTGGAGAGGTTTGCCATTTCCTTCTCCAGCTCATTTTACAGGTGAGGAAATCGAGGCAAAGGGGTTAAGTGACTTGCCCAGGGTCACACAGGTAGTTAAGTCTGAGGCCAGATTTTAACTCACGAAGATGAATCTTCCTGATTCCAAGTCCAGTCAGCAATGGATACAGTGGAAACAGCTACCCACTGAGTTGGAAAATAAATAGAAAGCAATTAAATAAAAGGCAGTTTGAGAGAAGGGCACTAAGAGCTGGTAGAATAAGGAAAAGCTTCACTTCATGTTGAAGGTAGCACTCAGGGAATCTAAAAGGTGAAGGAGAGAAGGGTAGACATTTCATGCACGGAGCACAGCCATGTAAAGATGACAGAACAGGAAATAGGCCCACATGGCTCGATCACAAAGCACGTGGAAGGAAATTCTGTATAGAAAGCCCGGAAATGCAGAAAGGTTGTAAGGACATTTAAATATTAAAACAGAGATTATATTTGATGCTGCAGATAAGAGGGCTGCTTGAGTTCACCGAGTAACAGGGTTGACATGGTTAGACCCATCCTTGAATAAAACTGCTTTGGCAGCTACGTAGAGGATGAATCAGAATGGGGAACTGGCAGAGGTAAGGAGGCCAATTAGGAAGCTATTATAACAGTCCAGGTGAGAAGTGATGACCCCAGGCAGGCAGCAGTGTGAGCAGGATGGAGGGAGTGCATGCAAGACATGTCAGACACAGAAAAGATCTGGCAGCTGACAGGATACGTAGGATGAGTGGGAATAAGAAGTCAAGGATGATCCAGGTTATGGATCTGATGGCTGGAGGACGATGCCCTTCATAGTAACAGGAAAGGTGGGAAGAAGGTGTACTTAAGGGAAAAAGAAAACGAGTTCTGTTTTGGCCAAGATGAATTTAAGGGGCCTACAGAACTCAATTTAAAATGTATAACAGGCAATTCATGGCTTGGGCCTGAGACTCGGGAGCAAGACAGGCTAGATACATCTGGGAATTATGCAAATATAATAAGTGAATCCCTGAAAGATTATCAAGAGAGAATGTACCAAGAGAAAAAAGGTCCAGAAAATACTCCCGGATGACATTCAAAGTTAGCAAGAGAGACATGACTGAAAAAAGAGAAGGTACATCAGAGAAGAGAGAAGATGTCCCCAATGCCACCTATGTAGCTACTATAAGTGAATGAGTAACAGTCAGTTTATAAAGGTCCTGCGTGGCAGACAAAGAACAGAAGAACAAAAGTTGAGACCTTGCAGGCAAACGGGCAGGAAGAGAGCAGCAGGAAGGGCTAGAGTAGAGTACAGCTGGGAGACAATAAGTGAAGGGAATGGTAGGGTTTCATTGGCAAAAATCTCTGCTACTGCCTACTGTGGAAAGAGATGCATCTCCATTTTACAGCCTCAAACTAATGGACTGTGCACCCCTCATACGTCATTCCACTCCCCTTTGGGGTTATTTTCTTCAGTACCTTTTTTGTACTTCTCTTACTATTTGGCCAATTCTGATTTTTAGCTAGTTATTTTCTTCACTATTTGTTTGTACTTACCAAGCTGCTAATTCTCTTTTCATTATTTCCTTGAATAGCTTTCATTTCATTTCCCAATTTTTCCTCTACTGCTCTCATTTGATTTTTAAAATCTGTTCAGTCGTTTTCTTAAAGTATCTTTCTTTAGCTCTTCTAGAACTTCTTGTTGGGCCTGTGTCCAGTCTGCATTTTTCTTTGAGGTTTTGCTTATAGATGTTTTCAAGTCATTTTCTTCTGAACTTTTATCTTGAACTTCTCTGCTACCATGGTACCTTTTTACTGTCAGGTTCTTTTTGTTGTTGTTGCTCATTTTTCCAACCTATTTCTTGACTTTGGACTTTGTTAGAGTTGGGCTTTGCTCACCTCTGGGAGGGATGAGTGGCCTAACTTTCAGGCTTTTAACATCCTACTGCTGTTTAACAACTGAATGGGAGAGATCTGATCTCTGACTCTGACTGCACTATGGCCATTACAAAGGCAGAGCCCTGGCTCCCTCCTGACTGTAACAACTTCTCTGATCTGGAACTGAGTAACAGCCAAAGTTGTTATAGAGAGGATGTATTGGGAGAGCTCAGTAAAAATGCTGGCTTTTCTCCACCTAGGCTCCACCCCATCTTCTGACCCTTAGTGTAAAGACCGCTGTCTTAGCCTGTCAAAACCTTTTTTTGTCTTTTGGATCCCAACTGTCATCTGGTCTGAGCTATTCATTTCGGCTTCGTGTCATTCACAAATTTGATAGCATACCCCCTATAACTTTATTCCAGAACAAGACCAAGCAAAGCTCCCCACTTTACCCTTTCCAAGGTGACATGAATCCTTAATCCCTAAATTTTCAGTCTAGCCATTCAACCAACCCACAACTCTCCATCTTTTCTATAAGATAACAACCAGAAACCACATTAAATGCTAATTTCCAGGTTCCATGCTACTTTAACTGAGACACTTTTTCAAACATTTTGCTAAAGTCTAGTTAAATTATATTTACGGTATTCCCCTGATGTACAATTTAGTAAACCTGTCAAGAAAGGAAAAAGGATTAACTGTGCATGACCTAGTCTTGATGAAGATACTCATGGACTGTCCCTTAATTACACATGACCAAGTTTTTCCAAAATTCAGAGTTAAGGTCACTGCATCAAAGTCTGCAGCCTGCATTCTTTTCCTTTTTGAATAACTGGGGCAGTATTTTCCAGTCTGCAGCCCTACAGTACTTCTCCCATTCCCCCTCATATTTTGATCAGCTTTGAAATCTTACAATATTATTTTTCTCTTACTCTTGTGGTCACAGTGCAAATTATTCTCCTAGTTCAGTTCATTTCCCTCTGCATCAGTCCTTCCAGGTTTTTCTGAAGCCATAGTATCTGTTCATTCTTCCAGCACAATATTTCATTACATTCATATCCCATTTGTCCAGTCACTCCTTAACTAATGGGCAGCCACTGTTTCCCCTTGTTTGCTGCACCAGAAAGTGCTATTATAAATATATATCCATCCTCTTGGGTTCAAAGACAGCAGTCATATACTGAGTGAAAGAAATTCCAAAGAGCTTGCTAGAATGGTTGGATCAAATCACAGCTCCGCCGACAGTACATTAATGTGCCTCTTCTTCCACAGCCCCTCCAAAAACCGTCATTTTCCTCTGCTGTCATTTTTGTCCATCTGATGGGTGTGACAGAATCTCAGAATAATTTACATCTGCACTTATAATATGTGTAACTTGGAGCATTTTGAAGATGGTTAGTGATAGCTTGCATTTCTTCATTTGAAAGCTACTTAGTTAAATCATTCAACCCCTTATTTCTTGGGGAATGGCCCCTGGTCCTCTATGTTTTCATCATCTCCCTATGTATCTTGGATAACTCCACCTGATTCTTCCCACCTTTAGCATCTCTCTTCTGGTTTCACTTGCTGACTTTGTCTAGTGTTGCCTCTATGGTTGGCAACTTCAGTAAACATCCCAGCATGGGAGTCCTTCCAGGACGCCCTTTCTCTGTAGTCTGGTCATCCAATGAATTCCACACTCCAGGTACCACTCACCACCAGTTTCTCTGATCTTGCTACAGATTTATATTAGATAACCTCTGTAGTGTTTACTTCAAACCTTGAAGTGATACATAAATAAATGATCATAACCTCAGCTAGACCTTTACTACCACTCTGCAAGTCTCTTATCCTGTTATTAATCTCTTATATCATTGCTCCAATGACCTCAGAAGGAAAAAGAGAAAATGAGAGAAAAAGTGAAAGGGGAAGGGAAAGCCGTGTGATGTTAGGCAAATCACGGTGCCTCTCAAGGTCTCAGCGTAAAACGAAAAGGAGAGACTGACTGATGTGTAATTTCCCTTTTAGTACCAAGAGTACAACTAAACATCAGAGACGAAATCAGAACCAGAGACAAACATGAAAGAAAAAGCGGATTCCTGACCAGCAGGCCCTTTCACCTGTATGAGGAGCGTTAAAGCACATCCCAGATCAATCTCTCCCAGCAGCCGCTTCCCACAGGCCTCCTCTCTGCCGCTCTCTGGCTCCCCTCCCTAACAAAGACACCAGAGAGCACACTTGTGGAGAGCGGACACTGCTGCTTGTTTATATTCATAGAGCCGCCATTAAAGTAGGTATTCAATAAGTATTTGTTCATTGACTGAATGAGTGACTGAGTATAACTGCCTTTTACTCTTAGCCAGTTACCCTCTCCTATTTTCACACGGGCTGACACGAATCACAACTAAAAACTTGGTTCTCACACAGCACCTTCCCCCATCAGGAGGCCCACACGGACCCAAGCTTCCTACAGCAGTAATATCTAAAAGCTACAGATCCTGTGAGGAATAAGGCCTTTTCTGGCCGACAGTTCAGCGACTGGAACCTGGCTAAACGCTCCCGCCGACACCGCAGAGGGCAGCCCATGCAGGCCTTTTCTTCAGGTCTTCCCATAAACAAAGGATCCACCCATCTCACAAGAGGTCTTCTTCTAGACTGTGACCCTGCAGAGGCACCAATGAGGCGTGCGTGCAGCCCACCCATCAGCGAACCTTTCCTTCTGCTCTCCAATGAGCTCAGCTACTCTCCTGTCAGGCAATTCTTCTTTGGTAACATGAAGTAATCGCTACCTTCCCTGACTTTCTCCACTGTCCTTTGAGCAAACTAGAACTTTAAATCCTTAGAGGCTGTAGTATTTCATGATGGATAGCCACAGAACATTACCAGAAAAAAATCATTAAGCTAAAAAAACACCAGAATTGTTAAAAACACCAAACAGTTTTCTCAATTTAATCTAGATGCAGAGTTTGTTCAAGACATACAACATAACATAATCTGGACAACAGGTATTCTTCAATCACATGTTTTTTCCTGGGAAAATAGTCAGGCTGAACTACTTGTAAGGATTATGGATCTCGTTTAGGCGATGCCCTGTTCCAAGGCTTGAATGGTGCAGTAAGCACAATGACACCACAAACAGCAACATCTGGGAAACCTCACACATTATAAGGAATCTCTCTTGCATTTTAACTCTGTAATGGATACCATCCATGCAATGGCAAACATTCATCTTCAGATCTGATGCCCTAATTGGCTTTACCAACCCAAGGGTCAAAGTTGAATGGCCTAAGTCTGAATTTGAGCTACCTGGATGACCTCAGACAACACATAACTTCTTTGAGGCTCATTTTCCTCTTCTATGAAAATCGGAGTAACACTGCCCTACACCTTGCCTGCTGAACAGAGCAGCTTTAAGGCTCAAAAGACATGAAAGTATACTATGTGTACTTTAATTATGTAAAATGCAAAATGCCCCCTGAAAAAGTCACCTAAGTCACCTCCTCACTCTTATCCAGCAGGGAGGAGAGAAACAGGAGTCTGGGAGATAACTGAAATAGTTCAGATGAGAGGTGATGAGGCCCTGAACCAAGACAGTGATTGTACCGGTGGAGAGATGCTGGAGGTCAATAAGACCTGCCAACTGATGAGCTATGATGGAGCCAAGCACTGAGTAAGTGCCTCCCACATGCCAGGCACTATGCTAAGCACTGAGGATACAAAGAAAAGTAAAAAGAAAAACAAACAAAACAAAAACCCTCTGCTCTTGAGGAGGTTCACAGTTTAATGCGGAAATGAGGAAGAGCAATGTTGCCCTGAAGCCAACTTAACCTGTCTTCTTGAATTGGCATATTTTCAGAAACACTGGACCTGGGCTCCACAGGAGCCCCAGAAGAAGTCCAGGATGAACCCCTCCCGCTCCAAGCTGATATAATTTGTTATCTGTACCTTTGGCTGGACTCTCGGTGTGTCCTTGAGGGTAGAACCAGCTACAAGACTGACATCAGTCAGTCTGCACCAGACTGACAAACTGCGCAGCTGGGACTCTCGTAAAGAGTAGACCCTCCTACCTTCCTGGTCTAGCAGTTCCCAAGAGGAAAAAATGTGACTTCTGCCATCCTGCTCACTCATGCTTCCCATGCCTTTCTTTCATCCTTCTTCCTCCCGTACCACTGACATGTGAGAGGGAATTGCCCACGAGATTTACCCCTTGTTGCAACTCACAGATATGAAAGGTTCCACCTGGATAGTGAACTCTCTTGTACTTGGGATAGGAGTTCCACATACACGTTCATTTATCTTGGAATAAATCCAGGTTCAATGTTTGTCTCAAGGATTTGTAATTTTTTTGGGTAACAGTGAGAAATACAAAATGGCCTGGGTGAGTTAAAAAAAACCACCTCTCAAGAAGTTCAAAGGAAGGATGCATTTAAGATGAAAGATAATGAATATTATTTGGATATGATGAGTAGCCCATCAGACATCCAGCTGGAAATATTTAAGAGGCAGCTAGTAATGTAGCACTGGAGCTCAAGAAAGAAACTAAGGCTGGATACATAGATCTGAGAAAGCACCTGTATGGAGATGACAGTTGAACCCATGAGAATTGATGAGTTCCCTAAAAGACTAGATACACAGGGAGAAAAAAAGAAGATCCAGGACAAAGCATTAGGGGTACACCAAAAAGACAAAACACGAGCGGTCAGTCTCTTAGCAGAAGCAGGAGAGCTGTACTGTGAAAATCCATTTCATCACAAGACCTTATATAGAGAAAAGTTTAAAGAGGAAAACAAATAAAAGATTTGCTTGTATTTCCTTAGCAACCTATTTTCATCATTAGGGACATGTGCCGAATGAGGAAATGGAAATGGCTCAGGGAACTATTTCCAAGATCTTAACTGGCAAAGATTTTTAAAGAACAGAAATGATAACAGATAATATTATTCAAGTCTGACACTATATGCCTATACTTTATCATCTTTATGACAATGGGCAGAACACAAAGAGTGTCTCTTTCAGGAAAATATGAGACAGAAAAAGTCGGGCTTCCATAGATGATTTTTTTTTTACAGTATAACAAATCTTTACAAGCACACAAATGACTGGAAGGTGTACCGAATTCTGGATTACGAAAGAACATTTTCATTTAATACAGCAAACTTGTCTTAAAGGCTCTCCTGCAAGCTCTCTCTCAAGCATATGTAAGACCATAAAGACTCCCCGACAGATGCAACACAGGGATATCTGTTTAACGATCAATATCAAGGAAAGAACAGAAGAGGGAGTCATATGCTCACCAAAGTTATCTGTTAAGTGTCATGAAGGGCACACAAAGACTCAATTCAGAGGGAATTCCTTTTAAATGGTGCGGTTCTCAAAATACTCCTGGTTGTACGCGATACTCTGTTAACGGCATCAGTCCCTAACATACCACAGAGCCTCTTCAGTGCCCTACGCAGCCCCTGAGACCAGGCTAGCACTCCATATACGAAAAACCAAAAGGACGAAGCATGAATACTGCTCAGTAACAAACATGTTTATGGTCAACCCACTGAATTAGTCCAAAGGTGCGTAACATCTTGTAAATGTTTGTTCTGCATGTTTACCCCATCCCTTAGGTAGAGATAAAAACACCAGTTCCATGATTTTAACAACACAAAATGAAAGGGGAAGCACAATAAGTCTACATTCTATCTTCTCTGCTCATAGATTTAAAATGGAAGGACAAACTGTGTTGATATAGTTAGTTTTGTTCAAAATACGTTATAATTTTTTAAAAGAAAAAGTATTCTTTAAGTAAATCTCCCTTAAGAGAAAGGAATGGAAAAAGGACAGAAGGAAGACTGATTAACCTCCCTGACACTGAATGACCTCAGTCAGCTGTTGGTGATGAAGGCAGAGCTATGTCAGAGAATGTAACCCTCTTGGCATGCAGCAAAAATGACCTGGAAGAAAGGAGAGGGTCCCTCCCTTCTGGCATCTAGCAGACACAAGCAACTTCCCGAGAAATACAGAGCTGGAAGAGACTTTTAAAACTGTAGTCCAGCCCAATGACCATTTCTGCAGATAAGAAAACAATGGCACAGAGAGGTTAGGCAATCTGTTCTCAGTCACACAGCTAGCAGACTACAGAGCAATACAAGCTCCCCCTGAATAGGCAGACTACAATCACAGATACCGACATGGGGCTGATGAATCATTATGCTCTTGTCTCATTAGTCATTTAGTCTGGATTCAAGTGGGAGACAGACTCCAAGAAATGCTCTGCTTTATCAACAAACATGGAATGTGAGACAGTTCTGGGGACAGGCTCACAGAATCAGAGGTTTAGAGCTGGGAGGGATCTCAGAGGTCACCTGAGTCTCTCATCTCATCACTGAGGACACTGACACTGACAGAAAGGCTGGGCCATTTGTCCAGAATTACAGCGCTAACAGAAGTCTGAAACACACACAGTGACCTATCCAATCTGACACTCTGATGCTGACCGAGTGAAACAGAGCAGTTTGGCTAAACAAAAACCTTTGAAAAGAGGAGCTGCTGGACAGAGTAAATGCTCCTGAAAGATGTGTCAGAAGAAAACTTCCAATTTTTATGTTGATAAAGAATGATAAAGTGAATATTGAGCAGCTGACAAGTTCAGTGACTTTCTAGTTTAAAATATCTGTGACAGCAAAGGGACGAAGGGTAGAACGAGAAAATTAGAGACACTGAAACAGTAATGGGAAAAGGCCAAAAGCTGAGTCCAGAGGAAATGTTCACACAGCAGTCATAAGACAGGCATACATTCATATAACTTGGGGGCTGAGAGAGGCAAGAGGAGAGTAAACAGGGAGAACCAGACCTGGGATTTCCCCAACACAGGGAACTCCCAGAGAAAAAACTCCCCCTCCCAGTGCAGATGAGTGCCAGATCAGTAACAGACCCTTTGGAAACTGCCTGAGGCACTGCAAGGTAAGTGATCAAATTGACAACTACAGAACTTGAAGTCAGGTCTTCCGGAAACTGTGGCCAGATGCTGAGGCATGCATCATCCCACATTCAAGTGAGAAAAATGCATATGAAAAGAAAATAAATCGGAGCCATTACAGTGCAAAGGAAAGAGTACTGGATTTGAGATGGGGGCAGAGACTGAAACCCTCTTGATACCACTTAGAGCCTCTCTGACTTTAGACAAGCCACTTCACTCGGGGTCTCAGTTTCCCCAACTGTTTTTATAATCAGGGGATTCAGTAAGTTTACATGTTTCTTCTCACAAGTACAGAATTTTACACTCTCTGTTAAACTGCTTCACTTTTGTTTTGGGAAGTAAAGGGAAGGTTATCACAGAACAAACACAGGTGAACAGTGTTGTGTAAAAACACAATGCAGCAACATTTTAAAACTTTTTTTGAAAGTAAGAATTTCATCAAAATAATTCAGGCTCCCAAGATGCCCACTTTGCAGTAAAATGGCTGCATATTGTGAGGGCATAATTTACTCAAGATTCTACTGTAATTTACGGAAAAATTCAATTGTGGATAGTATTTCATGTTAAAAAAAAAAGGGAGAAAGAAATCCAAGGGCAGCTCCTTCCAAATGTCACCACAAATTCCAGAAATACAGTTCCAGTTACTGCTAAAGACAGACAGTTCTCAT
This sequence comes from Pseudochirops cupreus, assembly GCA_028627135.1. Classification (NCBI taxonomy): domain Eukaryota; kingdom Metazoa; phylum Chordata; class Mammalia; order Diprotodontia; family Pseudocheiridae; genus Pseudochirops; species Pseudochirops cupreus. The sequence goes on from CM053583.1 coordinate 191,363,591, forward strand.
TTAATTTAAAAGTAACATCAGCATCAAAGACATGCTAAACATACTACCAAGTGACTGCCCTTGGCCAAGTCTCCGCTAGACTGGGCTACTTGTTCAACTGCCATCTCAAACCAGTTTATGGCTAAAGCCTTTCCTTCCTCATTTAACAAACAAATCCACAGAAAAACAAAAGTTACAACTGTACTTAGTGGGTTTGAAGTACCTACTGAACAGGACTTTTTATGCTTTCAGGAAATTGTTTTTTAAATGGTCAGTCAGTAATAATACTATACAGACACACAGACAACCTTGCAGCCCCCTCCTCATTCGAGGGTGGGAATTCCGAGCACAGAACGGTATATAATTGTCAGAATCAGTGTCACCACAGCAGCTGGTTTGGCTTAATTATCTTTATTAAAAAGTGGGGCAGGAGGGCACCTCAGGAAATGAACAGACCTTCTGTAAACAGTAAGCTATAGTCTGGTTATACTTTGTAGGAGCCGTTCCAAGATTTGCTAGTTTCATTTGTTGTTTCAAAACATGTGGGAGTGGCTGGGTGACGCAGGGAATAGAGCACCGGCCCTGGAATCAGGAAGACCCAGATCTCAGACACTTAACACTTACTAGCCCTGTGACCTTGGGCAAGTCACTTAACCCCAACTGCCCTGCCTTCACCCCTCCAAAAAAAATAAAAGAAAAAGAAAGAAAACAAAACGTGTCAACAGATTTAAAAACACACATAGAAATAAAATGAATTAAGGTGATCTTTTTCCAGGCAAAAAACCCACAAACTAATTTGTGACATTTGCACTGTCCTCATTGTTTTCATTCTAAAACTGCCCTGGAAACAGAAATGCAATTAATAAACAATGACTTCACGAAAGATCGACCTTCAATAAGGAATTCTCAAGCAATAAAGGAACTTTCAATATGAAGAGCTTTACTACAAGCTGAAGGAGAAAAAAAAATCACATAACGATGTTTTTATATTATCAAAAATTATGCCTGAAAGCATCATGCATATAAAAATGCAACCTCTTTTACCTTCCATGTCATCTGCAAAGGTAGACATAAAAGAAAGAAGAGAGAATGGTTGAAAAAGATAAACATTACCTACAGAGCACCATACATACAACAATCAACAAGAGCTTTTAAAATACTTCCCAAAAAATAGATTTTTCTCGTAAGCTATTACATTAAAACATTAGTTGGTTGTAAGAAATAAATCAGATTCATTTGATCAACTACCACACACGGCATCAAAGTAATTCTTTCAGAATTTTGGACCAGTGCACTCAGGACATCCTTTACCTCATGCCCCCAGGGAGCAGCTGGGCAGGGGCAGACGGGCTTTCTGACACAGCACCAAAGGGCAATGACCAGGCTGAGGAGCAGCAGCTCCTAACAGAAGTCTAACAGCTCTTTGCTTTCAGAGGACTTGGCTTTCACAAGGCACACAAAAGTGCAAACTCCTTTGTCTCCATTCTTCAATCTGGAGCTGGTCTACTTTTTCTGCCTTATTTCAAACCACACCATGGGTTGGATAAACAGGGTCACTGTACTATATGTGACTAATGTCTGTGCCCTGGCTGACGCTGCCCTCCAGGCCTCACACCATCCCCGTCCTTTAAGGGCTAGTGCAAATGTAGCCAAATTGCAGGAGCAGAGTTATCTAGCCGAAATCAAACACCAAGGTCATCGAGTACTAATGGCGTAAAATTCCAGTGGACCACATTCGGCTCAGAAAACCACAAATCAACACTACCTAGCTGGTATTGTACTTTTCCTTGCTTTGCTAAACATTTTTCAATTACATTTAATCTGGTTCAGCCCATGGCCATGAGTTTGACCCTGCTCATTCACCACACACATCTCTGTATGTACCTGAGCAAGACTCCCCTCTATAATATCACCCCTTTAAGTCAGACTCTGCTCAAGGACTCCCATAGATGAGGACTTCATTGTGTTACAAGCCAGCCCATTCCACTTTCAAAGCTTTAACTGTAACAAAGTTCTTCCTTTCACTGAAGCAAAAACTATCTTTACATCTTACACATAAATGTTCCCTCTGTTCCACACAGAAGTCCTTCAAATCCTGAAAATCTGCTACCATGTCCTTACTCTCTCAGTCTGCTCATCTTGCCCAGGTTAAATTAAACATCCCTTGTCCCTCTTGGTATCTCTAGCTCCTCCAAGGCTCAATCCAAGCACTACCTCCTCCCAAAGACCTTTAGTGTGGTGGCATACACACCTCAAGCTCCTGCTTCTGGGGAGGCTGAGGCTGCAGTCCGGATAAAGTATGGACTGGCTGGCTGTCCTCATTAAGTCCAGCCCCAATATAGCAAGTCCCCAAGAGCAAGGAACTAGCAGGCTGCTTATGGAGGGCAAAGCAGCTCAGCCTGGAAAAACTGGGAGAGCATGCCCATGAATGTTGCGATCAGCCCCATGAGTGGCTATTGTACTCTCAGCCTAGGTAAGGCAGTCTCAAAGATACAAACAAAAAAGCCTTTCTCAATTTAGTAGTGTCTCCCTTCAAACACAAACACAAACACAAACAAACACACACACACACACACACACACACGTACGTTTGGGGACTTTCTTACTTTCTTATTACACCCCTACCACCTAGCACAATGCCTAGCATGTTGTGGGCATATTATTGGAATGGCATGGCTCCCGGTCCTTCACCAACCTACTTGCCAGCTCTACATGAACTCTAGCCTATTAATGTGCTTTCCGATATGTACAAATCAGAACTGAAAACAGTATTCTAGCTAGGGTCCAACCAGACGTACAGAATAGTCTTCCTACATATTCCACTAGGTTTTTCCCTAATGCAGCCTGTGATTGATTATGTTAGCTTTTTCTCACTTGTTGATTTGTTTCAAGCCTGCAGTGCACTAAAACACCCAGATCTTTATCTAGGGCATACCTTTCCCATCTTGTACTTGAGAATTTGAGATTTTTCACCCAAAGACAGGATTTCATAATTATCTTTGCTACTTTCAATTTATTAAATTTAGACCATACTTCTGACTTACATTACCTTTCTATATCCCAATTCTAGCTATCCTCTCCTGTTTTATGCAATCCACAAATGAATATAGTAACATGTATGCCTTTGTTCAAATTACTGAGAAAAAGCATGACTACAAGAGAATAAAAAACAAAGTTCCATGGCACTTCACTAAAGACTGCTCTTCACATTTAAACTGACCCATCTATCACCATTTTGGGGTGTGGGGTGGCTGACTGTTCAACCAGTTTAAATATTTACCTGTCTCCATCTTACCCACAGTTAAAAACTAACAAATGCCTTCTTGAAAACCATTTGCATAAACTATCCATCTGCATCAATCTATAGAGATACATACAATATCTACTGTGACATATGAAATTTCCCTACTCTAGTAATCCTGCGCAAAAAGTAGAAGTTAGTCTGGCCTGATTTCTTCTTGATGAACCCTTGTCAACTCTTGGTGATCACCGTTTCCCTTTCAAAGCGCTCATATATCATCTTTCTAGAATTCTACCAATTCAAAGTCAAAGTCAAGCCTCTAACTAAAAGAATCTTTTCCTCCTTTCTGAAAATGAGGCCCACATTTGCCCATCGCTGGTCCTATGACCCCTTTCCCCACGTTTCAGGATTTTTCACAAATCACCATCAATAGCTAAGCAATCAAATCCATAAGTTCTTTCAGTACCCTGTGTAGTATACTTGGTCCAGGCCTGATGATTTCGACATATGGAAGGCAGCTACCCTTAGAATCTCCTCACTTATCTTGGGTTTCAATTCCCTGTTAACCATTTTGTTCTATGCTTCCCAGTCTCCTAGGTAGAGAAAACAGAAGCAAAATAAGACTTTAGTCATTCTACCTTCTTTTCCTCGTCGGTCCCATCCACCCCAAGCAGTCCTCCTTTTTCTCTGATCTTCCTCCTTTCGTCCCCTACATACCCTTTCAAATCTGTTTTGTTGTCCTTAGCATGGGTTTCGGAGCTCCTGACTTGAACTATGACACTTTTATATTCATTCTCAGCTGTTTTTACTGCCATTTCCTGGACTTATCTTTTAAAAATCCAAGCTGGTTTGTGACTTTTCCGATTACTCAAAGGACTCTCCTTAGATAGCTTTTACATCATTTCTTCATCGACAGTATTCCTTGTTTGTCTCATTAAAAGTTTCACCTCCAATAATGAACAATCTTCTTGTGCAGTGTCTCAGGATCACGGCCCGCTACCAAGCCTTTTCCGAATGCTTCCACATGTGCCTTCCCAAAGCCTACAGAGTACAACACACTGGGCTGTCCTACTCTCTCGTGAACTGAAGGATGGCATGGCCTCTTTCTCTGTAGGCTTACTTTATTTCTATTTAAACAACTAATTCCTCCTTGCTCATCAGAGTGGCTTCAGAATTGTGGTCTCCTTTGTTGCTTCCTCTACATTCCAAAAGATGAAATTATTATTAAGGCAGATCATCATGATTTTCTCATCTCTGCTACTCTCATCAGAGACAGACCTCCAGCAGGTGTCCAGGGAGGTGAATGAGCCCGTCATAACTATCACCCTGCCTCCATGCCAGCTTTGTGATCTGGACTCCTAGTCCACTTCTGGCCTCTCTTCAGGCCATCTGTACCACATTCCCACTCCAGGACTGTCTGTCTCTTTCTCCCTCCATTGAACTTCATCCCAAGGTCCTCAGCCATGCTTTTCTACCTCCACTCTTCATGCAGAATGCTATCCTACCATCCCTCTGACGTCCCCTCTTTTCCTTTTTTTAATAAAGTATTCTCCGATCCTTCATCACAGTACTCCCATCAAGGCTTTGGTTTATCTTTGAGGTTTAGTGTATCTCCTTACACTTAAAATTCTAGTTCACTTTTCTACTGGAACTTTTCAAATGTTTAAAGAACTGAGATCATGAACACCATGGGAAGGTTTATTATGTAGCTAGCAATGAGCTCTCTTCCTTTAGACCTTAGACAGAACTTTGTTTACAACTCTCTTAGTGTGGATTGAAACTTTTAACAGCTTAAACAGAGGCAGCTGGTGGCATAGTACCCAGAACATGGGGCCTGGAGTCAGGAAGACCTGAGTTCAAATCCAGCTTCAAACACTAGCTCTGTGACCATGGGCAAAGCACTTAACCTCTGTTTGCCTGAGTTTCCTCAACTGCAAAATGGGTGTGAGAAATGGTTATTTCTCTCTTGTATTAATAATTACTTACTGTATTAGGACCAAAGTTTTCCCCCTTTCTCTACTTCCTCGTCCAGAAATCCACCTGTGTGAGAAATCTTCCTAAAACACTTACCCCGCCAGGATGGCTGAGATCTAATTAAAGACAGTAAAGGAAAGTCTACGTTTGGGCTAATGGGTGCATTCCTGCTCACTATCTTTACTCAGACAGGTCTGACAAAGGGTTGATTCTCCCTTTTGTCAGAGAGGTGATATGGAAATTGCTAAGTGTCTTGGACCAAAATTTGCATAATTCAAGTCAGGAGCCCCAAGAGCCTCACTGTCACATAGTCCATCCTCTCACTGTAATACTCATTTCTGCATTAATTATTAACCAATCAGAGCTGACGGCCACCCTCAGGAAGACCTGCTCTTCTAACAGTATATGAACTGTGAGCTCCCCATCATGAGAGGCATTGATCTAAGAGAGACAGCCAAATGACCATACTTTTATTAAAATGTTGGCACCACTAATAAAATTATCCAGAAATTCTCTCTCTCGAACCTTTTTAAACACCACACGGGAATGCTGATAATAGCACCAGCCTCTCAGGGGTGTTGTGAGGATCAGATGAGATCCTATTTGTAAAAGCCCTTCGCACACTGCTTGGCACATAGGGAAGGCTACTGTACACACTCATCCCCTACTCTTCCCTCCCCGTAAAACAATCAGGATTTATTCTGCACCCTAGTTCTGGGTGCCCATTCTATGCCCTCCAAATGACCAAAAGCTCTAGTCCAAGTGTCACAGAATCTTCCTCTCTCTCTCAGTGCCGAGCACTGAGCTTGGCACACAGCAGACGATAAAGCAAGGCCAGCTGAATGACTATCAATGCACAAATCCTTATCATGCCTCCAGCCTGCCTGGGGAGCCCTCTCCCTTCAGTTTCTAGAGGGAAATCGCCCAGACAACATATTTTAAACAAAGGAAAGAAAAAATCAAACACACAAAAGGAAGTCCAAAATTTCACCCTGGACCTGTTTACCCTTCTAATCCTTAAAAAGAATAAAGGAAAGATACTATCTACAGCACCAATGTTTCATTTTCTGATAGGGATTCTCACATTCTTACTTAAAAATACCTTCTAGTCATTAGTGGGAGAGCTGGATTTTACATCTAGTCAGAAATGAATCAATTACTTATTTTAAATTAGGCAATTAATAAATACTTTTCCTAAATAAACTTCTCAATTACTCATAAGTATTATAAACTTGATTATTTCTTGGGGTCCAGAAAACAGAAACCACAAAATGTCTCAACACGATCTTTGAGACTAAAGAAATTTAAAGCTAGAAGAAATCGTACAAATCACCCAGTCTAGTCACTGATTTTCCATTTGTGGACTTCAAGGCTCAGCACAATATCCTGCCTAAGGTCACACAACAAGTTAGTGACAGACCCTAGTACTAGAATCTAGGGTCAACCCAAGAATGCCAAGTGATGCTTACCAGAGATTCCCTATGCAGGCAAGGTCACCAGTATTAGGCCGTGGGCAAAATGGCTTAGAGAAAACTGTGAGTAAGAAAGTTTGGGTATTAAGAAAATAAATAAAATTGTAAAGAGACCTTACCATAAAAATTTTGAAGAATTTCCTCGACTGGTGTCCGACACCATAATGCATAAGAACTGCTAACACGTTGACACCAGTTTTTGCTGTTTTTAAAATAATACTATACACTGTCAAAATACATCTATCTTCTGTCAAGATTTCCCTATTTTGTATTTCAAAAGATTGGACATTTTGCTCATCACTTAATTCTAAAACCTGAATAACAAAGTTAAAAGATATTTCTTATTTTCTGAGAACAATGCAGACTTTTCTAAGAATACACTCCCAATATCACAGAATGAGGTGTGGTAGTAAACTTAGAACTCAACCACAGTAAGCAATCATCTCTTAAGAGGCTTCTCTCTCTACAAGGGGACCAACGTCAATACTGCTGAACGGCACCAAGTAAAAATGAATACATCACAGGAAAACAACCTTGGCTTTAGAACATGAAGTAATTTGGGTCAAAAAAGGAAAAGGCATTTAAAGGAAAAGGTATTCTCTTCTCTTCCCCCCAAAATATATCTGAACTGCAGTTTGCTTCAGAATCACTGAATACCAAGTAATTTTTAATGCAGAGTATCATGGGAGCATCGGGAAGGCAAAATTTCTTTCATTGAATAAATTCAAGTTTGTGATATATTCATATTGGATAGACTATTAATATAAGCAACTGGGTAGTCTTTTTAAAATAACAGAAATACCTACTTTTAAAAATATAAACTAAGATGTGATCTAGCTTCAAGATAAGAAATCTGACAGAGCTCTGGAAATCATTAAGAGGTTTAGAACCCCTTGTAAGATAGATCTCTTTTCAATTCAAAGACGATTTTTTTTTTACTATTCATAACTGTAGTACTAACAAAAATAGAAAACTTTATCTGGATAGCTACCTAGATGGAAAAATAATCTAAGACAAAACCTGAGAAGTCAAAGGCTGATACTGAATGTTAGACAGCATAAAGTTAACGCATTCCACTGTAACTGAACTCTTTTATATCAACTTCTTTATAGAGTATATTCTTAAAATAATTTAATAAAACATAACTAAGGAAGTAAAGGTTCCCTAAAAGGAACTTCAAATCCAAGATGTTACTGCAGAGATGCAAAACTCTGGTTTTCAATCAGCAGTAAAGAATGACAACACACTTAGAATCTGCTATATGTTCATATAAACAAAACCTTCTAAAAAAAAGTACACTAACGATAAAGAAGTTTTCTTAGAGGGCAAAAGGATCAATGAATGATAATCCGTTCCACTTTTTAATAACATGACATACACTTTCACCCAGCAGCCATTTTCAACATTTCTCCCCAAGGACTGACATGGCAACTGATCTTATTCTAATCTAACAAATTTCTCTTTTACTGGAAGCCTGTAACACTTAGATGATTCTGCTTCCAAGCGGCAACTGTCTTTTCTGTCTGCAATTCTGAGATTTCATCAGTCACAGAGACAAAAGCAAATAATAAATGCACAGCGCACTTAAATTCTTCCACAAAGCCAGGCATTTTAAATTTAAATTAGGCTAGAACTCTCACACAATTTTACCAAAAACAACTCAGCAAAGAAAATCTACAGTAGCATTTGCACTATCAACATTAACAATTCATTTTGGAATAGTCTGATATACTAATGCTACAAGCCGACGCTGGGCCTCAAAGGTACTGTGCAGTCTGTAGCTGGGAACATGCCCACCTTGCCCCCACCAATGTAAATGCTGGTGTGTATCTATAACACACTTTTAAATCATTACCTTGTTCCAATAAGACAGAAATACCTGGAGACTTACCTTGCTCTTCTTCTTCTACATCATTAGACATTATATTGTAGAGTGTGTCCAAAGCATAACCTATTATTTCAGAATCTGAACTGCAAAACAAACAAAAAAAAATGATTAAATGCTTACGGCTAATACTTGTTTTGACCAAAGCTCTTACAACTATTGAGCATTTCTACAGAGCAATATTTTCCAAACCAGCTGGATAACAGGACACTCTGGACTCAATGCTGGTCCTAATACCCCAGGGATAAAATGGAGTGATTCTGGAGCAAAACAGAAGAAAACAATATCCCCAAAATGTACCCATCAAGTGGCAAGCATTTATTGAGTAGTTATTATAAGTCAAAACACGAATACAAAAGTTAAGGCAATTCTCACCCTCAAAGAGCTTACATCCTACTAAAGGGGATCCAACATGACCACAGGTGAAGAAACACAAAGTGGATGCAAGACTCATGAATGATGCTGAGAAACCAAGAAGGGCCTGATGCATCTGCCACATGTGCACTAATTTCATATTTTATGTTTAAAGAAGAAAAGTATCTTTGGCACACAAATTTTCCTCACAGACACCCACACATAATGGGAACACCAACTTTCCTGGCAAAATTGCTGAATCACTCAACTTCTTAATTCCTAATTCTTCAGAGGAAAGGTTAAATGCACTTCCAAACTAATTTAGCAAGATCTGTATCCTTTCTGAATCTGGGAAAATTCAGGTACATGAAAATCCAAAGAGTTCTTGTAGCTGGCAGCCAAGTCCCAAATTTCAGTGCCCGGATTCTAAGACTTAACAGGTATGTGTGACTGACTATGGGCATGTGAATCTGAGGCTCAGTTTCCATGTCTATAAAATGGTCATAATATCACATAAAACTATCATCTCAGAAGATTACTGTGAAGGAAGTGTTCATGTAGACCATAAATTATTTACACACACACACACACACACACACACACACACACACACACACACACACACACACACATGTTATTTTTTTGCCACACTTTCAATAGAGACCCTCATCTGCAGCTACCTTTGTGGTTTACAGCTCTACTTTCCCAAAGTCCAGGTTGCCAACAGTCCTCTCACCAGCTCCATTTCCAATTTAGACCTACTTCTGCCTCAGTTCGGTACCCAAAATTGGCCAGATTAAGTAGAGACTGAGATATGGCAGCAGTTCAGGTATGTTTGAGTTTTTTGCTTTTTGGAGGGGCAACTGGGGTTAAGTGACTTGCCCAAGGTCACACAGCTAGTAAGTGTTAAGTGTCTGAGGTTGGCTTTGAATTCAGGTCCTCTTGACTTCAGGGCTGGTGCTTTATTCACTGTGCCACCTAGCCACCCCGCAGTTCAATTTTTAATAATCTAAGTAAAAATCTAGTGGATTCCTACAGGAATCTTATTAACAAAAACAAATTCATGATATTTTACTACATAATTATTGTATCGATTTTATGCAGATAATTTTGATGATAAACAAAATATACTTTCAATAGTTTACATATATTTAATTTGATGTAATTAATTCCATAATGTCTTTAGATTTCTTGAGATTTTCAATTGTCAACATCTGAAATTGAGAAGTGGAGTAAACTATATCTCTTACTAAAAGATCCTCACTGAAACCAGTGTGCACAGAACATAAAGAATATTACCTTATTAAATGTTAACTATAATT
>CM053583.1:191374317-191413872 GCA_028627135.1 Pseudochirops cupreus
ATAAAGGCTTTCTGCATATACTGAAATGTTAACTTTTCTTCTTCACTAACTAGAGCAGATTTAATGAGAAATATTATATAAATGTTCATAAGAAAAGGAGAAAATGTTATGAATAAACAGAGCAACCATCAGATTGAAATTTTTACAAGTTTTAGGTTCCAAACCTTACTAGGTTCCAACATCAAAGTTATAGAAAAATAATGAAACCCTCTGTGTTTAGGTTACATGGATTAAAAATAATTCCATTGGCCCTACGATTGAGATATTTCACCTTGCTTTTCACTAACACAGTTTACGTTTCTATCACAAAAGCACCTAGTCCAATATGTAAAAGGGACACTGGGATAATTATATTGCAGTATTTTGTGGTCAATAAAATGCAACTTCACTTAACAACTTAGAAAAAAATATAAACCTTTAACTTGTTAACAAAGTTGAAATTAAGTAAACATTTTACATTAATAATTTCTGGAATTTTAATTACACTTACACACACACACACACACACACACACACACACACACACACGTTTAATTTCTACTGATTAACAGAAAAGTTGTAAGTTACAGAAACTTACCGGTCTGTCTGCAAAACATGGATCAGATGTTCCATAGCTTGGATACCTACTTCCAAACGGTATTTCTGTCCACAAAATAAAGATAATATTAGAAAAAATGAACAATCAGTCTAAATGTTATACTTTAAAACAAATTATCACAAACCTTAGATAATGATCTGAGAGCACGGACAGCATCCCTTCTATCATCCAAAAGAGTCGATGAAGCTACTCGGTCACAAAGTTTTTGTATCTGTCATGAAGGAAACGGCAGAGCATTAAGTTAAAAGGCCAGATGCAAAATGACTGTTCAATCTGCAAATGGAAAGGTTCAGGACTTGACTTTTGGAAATCTCACTGGCAACCTCTGTGGGGTCAGGGACAGAATAAACCCTCTTCTGGAAGGATGGCACTGAATCCTCCTCCTCCTTCCTTCCCGGCCTCTCCCCCAAGTCCCTTTTCCAACTGTTTTTTACTCAAGGTGAAAAAACTGCTAGTTCTAGGCTCAGTAAAACAATTCAGACCAAGGACAACTGCAGTTCTTACTCTACTTTAAGATCACAAAACACAGGATCAAAAATAGAGAGGTCTATCAATTGGAACAGACAAGGCAGAATCAGAAACAAGGGAATTCAACAGCCCAGTGTCTAACACACCAGAAAACATAAAATGAGAAAAGAGCTCCCTATCTGATGAAAATCAGAAAGCAATCTGGCAGATACTAGGCCCAGAGATCAACACATGAGTCTTCAGCAGTTAAGCAAACATTAAAAAACAATGGAATTTAAGAAAGGGGCCTAGGAAAAGGGCTGAGAAGGTATCAAAGACCAACTGTCTCCCCCCCACCCCTTGCCTAGGGTTTTCCCTTCTTCTCCTCCTCTCAAGAAGAAACAGCAAGTGAATTCATGACCACTAATCTCATTACCAATCTCGCAGTTCCCTTACTTTTCAGGGGTACACCAGCATCTCAAGTTGTTAGCCCTCATCTTATCCTAGGCTCCGTCATGGTAGAGTCAATAAGAAATATCTCTAGTCCCTGAAGAGCTTCGGTGGCCCCCTATCTCTTGCCAAGTTCCCGCATGCATGCTAGACTTGTAAGCTCTGTGTGGAAAGGGATCATAACTTCATGATCTTCTTCGGCTTTTTTTCTCCCCAATTTCTTCCTTTACCTCTTACAGCCTATCTTTTCCCCCTGAAGACCTGTGCTTGCTATCGTCTTTCCCTGTATGTCAATGTGACAGCAGGCAGAGACTGGCCTGCTCCCTACATTCTATAGTCACTTTAAGACAAGGGATCCCCGAGTATTACTCATTCATTCAACAAATATTTCTGAAGCCCCTCCTGTGTACAGCAGGAGTTACCTTCTGACAGAACAGGGGCTCCACTGGGGAAAGGTTAAGACGCTGCTGCTGGATGAGACAGGGGAAAGTGAGCCATGTGTCATGTTGTGCGGACAGACTAGTAAAGCTGGGACCAGTAACTAGCATGTGACTGAGAACAGCTAGCAAACCAAAGGGGGAATCAAGAAATGGGGCTGATGTTGGGGGTAGTTTCCAGATAATATGACTGGTGGGATGGGAGGTAGGCACCCTCAGTCCCTCACATACACTCCAGCAAATTGCTGAAGCTTACACCAGAAGAAATGATGAGGAAATCGATGAGAAATTACTGTGACTTCTTCCATACCAGAACTATGGGAGAGGTCAGCCCAAATCCTGAGCAGCAAGAAAGGGCAAAGGCACCCTCGAGAAGGCTCCAGGGTGCAACCCTTGGAAACCCTGGGGGGAATGGGAGTCAGTGACCATCATGCTAACACTGGGAGAACAAGGTCCAGGGGCTCTGAGGTCCCGATATGCCAGGAAAGGCTCTGAAGTGCCAACATGCTGAACCTCCAAGATCCAAGATCCTCATCCCAGAAGATGGAACTACACCTTCAAAAGCACAGTCGGGGACAGAGCTTGGTTCTGACACAAAGCCAAGCAAATAAAAGCAAACACTGACTGGTATAAAAAATTATTGAGGCTCAGGGGCGGCTAGGTGGCTCAGTGAATAGAACGCCAGCCTGGAGTCAGGAGGACCTGAGTTCAAATCCGACCTCAGATACTTAACACAAAACTAGCCGCGTGACCTTGGGCAAGTCCCTTAACCCCAACTGCCCCTCCAAAAAGCAAAAATAAAATAAGTTATTGAGGCTCAAAGGGGAAAGAAAGGGATTTTCCATAAGGACAACATTAATACCTAGAAGAAATGAAGGAAGAGATAAAAAATAAAAGCTCTGGAGGAAAGAGTTACAAGTTGCTTAGCAGAGACAGTAGTGAATCTTCCCCAAGAAATGGGCTCCCTGAAGACTAGAAGAACAAACAGAAACCAGGGATTCCATGAGAGGAGGAAATACAAAAGAAAATCTAAAGGTTGGAAATACAGGGAAAAAATGAAGGTATCTGAAATCAAACATAACCGACCTAGAAAACAGATCAAAAGGAAAGATCACTTAAAAATCATAGGACTTTCCAAAAAAATGTAATTAGAAAAACACTCACACACATACTGGGATACTATCCTTTTCTTTTTCCCAATTAACTTTTGTTTATTTTTAATTCACATCATTCATTTCCACGAGATTTTGAGTCACAGATTTTCTCCCCATCTTTCCTCTACCCACCACACTGGGATACTTCAAGAAATAAATTAAAATTTCTCAAATCTATTAAAATTAAAGGGCAAAGATAGAAAGAATTCACCCACCTCCTTCTAAAAATAACTCCAAAAGGAAGTATCAAGGTGAGAAGTGTCTCAGGAAAAGTCCCAGATCAAACCTAGAGCTGTCCACAAGACAGTTAAAGAGCCAGGTCCCCCAACAGCTGATGGCTGCTACTATTCCACATCAGAGATCCGGGAACAGAATACTCCAAATGGTGAAAAGCACAGGCTTACAATCGAGGGGAACTCGTCCTGCAAAGCTGACTATCACCTGTGAGAGGACCTCTAGGGAACTTCTGGACCAGGGCGGAGCAGGACGCCTGACACAAAGATCCTGGGCAGCTTTACACATCCCACATCCGTAGTTTCACTACAGCAGTGCCCCCAGAGCTCTGCCACAGGGCATGCTGCACAGCAGACACTTACAGAACACCTGCTAAACTGACTCCACTCCAGCCACACGAGGCACACACCCTTTTTTTACAGCAATCATTACTAGCCTTCACATAGCACTTAAAGGTTTACCAAGAGCTTGAGGATAAAGCAGGGGTTGTCATCATCCCTAGCTTACAGATGAGGAAACTGAGGCTGGGAGGCTTGACTTGCCTAACCCGACTGAGGAAAAGCACACTGACTCCTAGCCGCTCCATCTACACTAGCTGTGACGGGGAGATCTATTTAAAGCCAAAAATGTTTAAAAACTTAAGCTTGCTTTTCAGACCTAATGTTAACGCAATCACATAAATTCAACTAAGGCATCAAGAGCTGTGAAAGCCTGACTGGTGCAAAACAGACCAGTGACAAGGCCGGGCCTTCTCCCTTTCACTTCTCCTGGTCCAGACTTGTGACTTCATTGGCCTCAATACAATTGGGAACTCTGTCTTTCACATACTGCTCACATTCTGTGGCAACAATTCGAATAGACCAACCTTCATCTGAAGTTTCATCATAGGATCATAAACTAAGAGCTGAAAGGCACTTTGGAGATGACCAAATTCCACACCCTCACTTTACAGGGGAGGACACAGATCCAGGTTTGCACAACTGGTATGATCTGAACCTGGGCATTAGTTTGGCTTCCAACATCCAATACAGATAAACCAAAAAGAGGTCACAATACTGGAGATACCAGAAGATAAGGACGTCTCATATCAAGCACACAAACATTTATTAAGTGTTTACTGCATGAAAGTCACTATAGCTACAAACAGACCCTGTCCTCAAAAACCTTACATTCTCACAAAGGAGACTACACAAGCACCTAAGCATGCACAAAATAAATATATACAAAGTAAATAAAGGGTAATTAGCAGGTGGCACCAGTTAAAAGGTTGGGGGAGGAGGTAATCATGGTTTTTGAACTAAGTTTTGAAGATAATCAAAAAGGATTTGAAGAGGAAAGGATGAGCAGAAACCACATCATTCCGTGCTTGGAATGCTTGTGCAAAGGCACAGAGAGATGGGGGATGGAATGGTTAGTGTGAAGAAAAGCAGAAAGTGGGCTTCCAGTGAAGACAGTGAAGACATGGAGGAACCAGGCTTCCTACACATGTCCCAGTCAATATTCAAAAAGGGTACTAGATACAGCAAAAAAACCCAAACAACTGAAGAGAAACAAAAAGAAACTCGTACATCCATTCCAGGACTGCATGAAAAGCCCATCAGAAGCCTAGGGGAAGGCATCTCTGACTTAACCCTGGATAAGCCACATCCTCTCAGTACTCTAGGCAATTCTCTAACTAAAATTTAAAATTGCAGAGAAGGAACCACCTGGCTTTGGTAGAGAGAGATGACTTAACAAGGTCTCCCTAGCAATGAAATCACAGGTCCACTCCCAGAACCATTACTTTCTTAATACGGCAAACAGTATGTATCTAAAAAGCAGTGTTAGCCCTATCTGTCCCTAAGATGAGGGATAAAGAAAGGACAGTCACTGTACTCATTATTATCTGATGCAGATCTCGAAATGCTAACTATAGCAATATAAGGAAGGGATAAAAGAAATCCCATTCAAAATAATTATAGAAAGCATAAAATACCTAGGAATCTACCTTATGAATACCAACAAAGAAATTAAATGAAGTCAACTATAAAAGCAACTGGAGAAATAAAACACTTGGATAATTTGAGTTTTATCAATTACTCTGGATTGGGCTCTGCCAATATAACAAAAATGACACTGTTACCTAAATTAACGTACAGCTGAAATCCCATATTAATCAAACTCCCAAAGGGTCACTGCATAGTACTAAAGATACTGTAAAATATAGTGAGAAACAAAAGGTTAAGAATCTCAAGGGAAAAAATGGGAAAAAAACCTAGTAGCAAAAGATCTCAAATTATACTATAAAACAGAAACGATCAAAACTATTTGGTACTAGTTAAAAAGACACCTATTTCATCAGGAGAACACAAATTAGTGCTCAATGAAACCAAAGACTCTGAACATACTCAGTAACAACTGCTGAGAACACTGGCGACAACACAGCAAAATCAGCGTTAGACCAGTAACTCAGACCATAGACCACAATGAGTATCATAATCAAAGGAGCAGGGGAAAAAACCTTTCATAAACATGTAGGGAAAGAGCTCTTAACCAGGTGAGAAACAGGGTAGAGGCCGCTAGGCGACGCAGCGGATAGAGCCCCGGCCCTGGAGGCAGAAGGACCCGAGTTCAAATTCAGCCTCAGACACTTAACACAAAAACTAGCCATGTGACCTTGGGCAAGTCACTTAACCCCAATTGCCCTCCAAAAAGCAAAAGGAAAAAAAAAAAGAAAATAAGAGGAACCAAGCAAAACACCTCTAAAATTCCACTGCACACCTACCAGAATGGCAAAGACGACAGAAAAAGGGAGATGCCAGCTACTGAGTGGAGAAGCACATCGATACACTGTTGGTGGAGCTGTTAACTGATCGAACATTCTCAAAAGCAATATGAAACTACACCCAAAACAGCACCAAATTGTGATCCTCTGAGTTAGCAATTCCACTGCTAGATACGTATGTTCACCCAAAGAGATCAAAGCCAAGAGAAAAAGTTAATGGGCATAGGCTGATTTGCACCAGGTTTTAGGAAAGCATATTTTTGCTTCACAGGAAATACAGCCAGGATTCCATGTATTAAAATGCTTCGAAGGAAGCAAGCTCAAGATGGATGAGAAACGGTCAAGAATAAAATTCTGAGGACACAAAGGTAAACAATTTTGATGTGGAGGATTCGTTTGATGAGACCAATGTGGATGCACACACAAGGAACTCATAAAGCAACTTACAATGTTAAAAAGAAATGTACAGAAGGAAGGAGGGTGAAAATAACCAAAGATGAATATGAGAGTGTGACACAGTGCGGTAAAAAGTGTTCTGAAACCTAAAGCTCAGAATGGATGGGGGCTCCTGAGAGAAACAAAGACAATGAAAAGGACCAAAACACAAAACCGACCTTTGCTTATGGCGGAGAAGGCAGAGCTACTAAATAAGTTCATTGATGTTTTGTTTTTTGTTTTTTCCTGAAAAAAGAATGACCTTTACACTAAAAATGACAGACAAAAATTACTGACAGGTGTTGACACACAAGATAAGGAGACGGCAAAAGGGACACCAAGGTTTTGTTTTTCTTTCTTTCAAATGAGGGGAGGAGGAAGGCACTCTAAGGGGGCAACAATGAGACCCAAAGAATCTGTAAAAGAGGGTCTGCAATATTTCAAAACACCTATTAGAGAACGGAATGCTGGTCAGTAAGAAATACCAACATGCTTAAAAGGGAAAAAGCACATGGCAAAAGAGAAAAGCAAGCTATTCACAACACAGGTTCATGGTTCCATGGACTATTCATTATCTTTTCTGCTTTACACAAGGAAACATTCATTTTATTTGGTGTTGGTCAAGTCCAAAATATTTTTAAAAAGAAAAAAAAATAACCCTACAGGACGATGAGTTTGACTGCAACTGCAGCTCACTTCTAGAACAGAGCATTAAAAAGAAGTGGCTGGCTAACATCTAGAAGGAGAGGCAGAAAGTACAAGGGCCTGGTGTCATCAAGAACAGGTTGCGCCATGTCCTGTGACCCATCAACACCACCACTAGGTCTATATCCCAAAGGGATCAAAGAAAATGTAGAAGAACCTGTATGTACAAAAAGGTTTATGTAGGTCTTTTAGTGCTGGCAAAGAACTGGGGATCGAGGGGATGCCCATCAATTAAGAAATGGCTGACAAAGTTGTGGCAGATGGCTGAGACGGAATACGACTGTGCTTTAAGAAATGAGGAGAGGAAAAGTTTCAGGAAAATATGGCAAGAACTGATGCAAAGTGAAGTGAGAAGAACCAAGAGATTATGTACAGTTACAGTTTTCATGACCTACAGGCTCAACATGAGTCCGTGATGGGATCTTGGGCTTTATTTATGGAGGAGGCCTAGCTTCGCAGGGTAGGGAAGTCATGGCCTCACTTTTCTGCACTCCTGTCAGATCTCACCTGAAGGATGGTGATCAGTTCTGGGTGCCAGGAAGGACACTGACCAGAGAAGGATTGTGAGTCTGTATCATATGAGGATGGGTAAAGGAAAAGTACATAGTTATCCTGGAGAAGACTCGGGGCAGATGCTAGTGGTCTCCAAGTATCTTAAGGGCAATCATGCGGAAGAAGGATTAGGTTTGTTGTGTTTGGCTCCAAAAGGAAAAACTGGGACCATTTTAAGTCACAAAAAGACAAAATTAGGCTTGATGTGAGGAAATGAATTTACTGATCCAAAATGGAAGAGCCGGCTTCAGGACACAGTAGGCTCTGGCTCCTTGGAGGTACTGAGGCATAGGCCAGTGACTACTCATATTTTATAGGCAAAGAGAAGGTAAGAAGCATCTGTTAAAGTGCCAGGCACTGCCCGTACTAAGTGCTTATAAATGTTATCTCGTTTGGTCCACACAATAACCCTGTGAGGTGGGTATTACTATGATCTCCATTTAACAGGGGAAAAAACAGAAAACTGAGAGACAGGTCTAGTGACCTGCCCAGGGTCACACAGCTACAAGTACCTGGGTGGGGATTAACGTAAATTCCTTGGTTGCAGGGGTTGGCCCAGACTAGGTGACCATCTGAGTCCTTCCAACATTAAAACTCTGCCATCCATCCACACACAGATATTAATAGCAACAGTTTTTTTCTTAAATTCTCTCTCTCACACACACACACCCTACAATTACATCAGTAGCAGTACTTTTGTCGTAGCAAAGAAATGGAAATAAAGAGGAAACTCATCAACTGGTGAAAGGATGAACAAACCTTATCAATATGATGGCATCTGATTTTACTGTAAGAAATTGCCAAAGGGACAGATTCAGGGAAACCTGTGTCAGTGGTGTGAGCTGGCACCCAGTGAAGGGAGCATCGTGAGAACAATTCATTCAAGGACAACCCGGCAGAGAACAAGCTCCAAAGACTTCAGAACTCTGAGCAATCACAGCTCCAGGAGCTGGAGAGGAGAGCACGCTTCCCACCTCCTAGTAAAAGGAGAGCTGGACTTACTCTCCTTGATTATACTCATGAAAGGGGAGGGAGAGAGGGTGCGTGAGCGTCTGTGTGAAGTTATGAAAGAAAAGACAGGACAGCAAAGTAAAAAAAAAGAACAGCAATGAAACCTTCTAAAACACACAGCAGAGCAGAAGGAGTTAAAAAAGAGACAGAAATATAATTCTATACATTTAAAAAGTGCTAAGTAGATTCCAATTACGAAGTTCACGCAGGACTGGAAAGAAGACATGAGAGGGCCCTCCAAACCCCCTCTTTGTGGCAGCGTATGAGTACAGAAGGAGGTGATGTGCACAGGTATTGCACAAGCTTTCGGACCTTTTCAAAGAATCCATAAGTTGTGCAGATTTTTTTCCTCCTCTCTTTATGTTTTTATAAAACTACCATTATATGGAACAGCTCTCTGGAGAGAGGTAAGGATAATGGGCAAAAGTAAGGTGAGACAAAAAATATTTTAAAAATTTATTTTGAAATGTTCATTAACTGAAAAAAGTAAAACTTTCTAAAAAAGGAAAATGGAGAAGTGATAAGGAATCAAAATGCAGTTTCACGTTAAAGTCCACATTCTATGCTTCCGTGTGTACTAAACTATGCCCATGTGTTTGTCTGCTGTCTGGGCCATGAAGCTGTAAGCACCCGGAGAGGAGAGACTGTCTTTTTTCTGCCTCTACATTCCCAGAGGTTACTCAGCATTGTGACCGACACATACCAGGTAATCAATCAATGAGTACCGACTAACTTGTAGGCACCCCATCGAGTTCATTAAAGAACCAAACAAGGGAGCAAGAAGAAGGGTGAAGCTCGCCCCTCCACTCAGACTGGGGTCCTTTAGCACCACGCCCCCTCCCCAGGTTTGGTAATAATGGCCCTATATATGGCGGCTTCAGGTTTGCAAAGTGCTTTAGAAGCGTTATATTGGGATGCTCGCACCCCTAAAAGAAAGCCGATAGTATCATCCCCCCTTTACAAATGTGGAAGCTGAGGAAGAGGCTCCGGGATGTGCCCCAATGGGCCACACTCGAAGTCACGGCTGAAGACAGATTCTCTCTGTCTCTCTCTCCTATTCTCTGTATATATATGAAACCATACATACACGCATACGCATATACCTGTATTACACACATAAAAACACTACACATATATATTATAGACATTACACACATGCACATTATCACACACACACCTAAGGCATCCATAAAAGCGCACGCTGTGCACATGCAAGTTACACACGTACAGACAGCTAACACACAGCTAACACACACGAGACGGCAAACACCCACCCCGGACTGCGGGTACAGCGCTAAGCGCCCGCACACCGGCAGGGCGCACACCACGCGCACCGCCCGTCAGCTGTGCAGACACGCACCCCTTGTAGACGCCGCAGGATTGGGATCCTGGGGTATTCCAAGCACTTCACCCGCCCCGGGAACGCTTCGGGGGGTGACGGGCACGACGCCCACCCACGGTAGAGCCGCTAATACAAGGGCTCCCCGGCTGCCCCGGTCCCTCAGGACACGACCCTCCCTTCCCCGCCCGCCCCCCCCCCCACCGGGCCGCCCGGCGCCGGGCGGACAGCTGGGCTCTGCCCCCACCCCGCCTCCACCCTCCCCCTCCCCCTCGGCCCGCGCGGTGGTCGGCGCACGGGGGGTGGGGGGGAGCCACACCCCGCCCGCTGCCCCTCCCCCCGCCCGGCTGCTCCTTTCCCTCTCACCGTCTCGGCCCCCGAGGGCTGGGGTCCGGTGCTCTGACCCCCCATCACCCCGCGAAAGAAATTCATCTTGCCGCTCGCTCCGGGAGGCCGAGGTTCCTCCCGGCCCCTGCCCAGAACCCCTACCCTCGACCTGACCCCCAACTCCCAGGCCTAGCCCTCGAACTCCGGACCCGGCCCCCGGCCCGTCCGCCCGCCCGCCAGCAGCTGCACAGCCCGGAAACCACCGCCGGCGGGCCGGCCTGCGCATGCGCGGGGACGTGGCCTGACGTGGCGGCCCGGAGGGAGGGGGAAGGGACCCGCAACTGCTCCTGAGCTCGCGAGGTGCCCTCGGAGTCCCGCCCCTCTCCTCCTTATGGCCCGCCTCCGACTCCGCCCCCTCCAGGAGTTGCCTTTCCAGCCATTCCTGAAGGTCCTAGCCGGGGATCTACTGCAGTTTGCAGTTTGTCTCCCTCACTGGAACCTCAGCTCCTTTAGGGCAGGGACTGATTTTCCAAGTCAAGGCAAAAGCATTTATTAAGCACCTGCTGTGTGTCAGGTACTCTCAGTCAAACACTGATTAGGCACCTACTGGATGCAACGCGCTGCGCTAAGGCTGAGGACCCAAAGAAAGGCAAAGCAAACTCTGGGAGATAGCAGTCTACAGAGTTAATGAGCCAAAGGAATATGCACAAACCGTTCGTGCACAATAAATTGGAGATCATCTAAGAGGGAAAACCCCGACATTAAGCAGCCCCAGTGACTAGCACAGGCCCCTCGCTCATAGGAGCTGGTTCATAAATGCTAGACCACCGACCGATGTCCTACCAGTGCCAGGGAAAACTGTGACTCCGCACACTTTTTGGGCTGTTTTTTCTTAAATCACCGATCTTTTCGCTTGTTTTTACCATCTTGTCTGCCATTACCTTTTATAAGAAAGAATGAAAAAAGAGGAATAAAACAGCTTAGCTTATCTAATAACAGGATCTGACAGCACATGCCGTATCCCACTCCCTATACTGCCCTAGAGGTTTGGTTTGGTTTGGATTCCGAAAATGCCCAAAATGAGCATTTCCATATACAAAGTAGAACATAATAGGAACAAGGACTGTACACGAAACCTCTATCTCATATAGCTTGCTTTTTAAAAATAAAGTACAGGATAAATTCAAAAAGTTACACATTTTAAAGCTGTCCTGGTTGTCCACTTTCTTTTGTGTTTCTCTCAATTCTCTTCTGCGCATTTTTTTAAAAAAATGTTTCAATGTGCCTCTAATTTTCATCATTAATCATTTAATTAGCATTATTAATAACTAATAAGCATAATCAAGCATGGAGGTAACCCAATAGATCCTCGGGATGACTGGTGATTTCGAAGAATGAGTTATTGTCTTTTAAAGTTGTTTTTCTGCACAATGTTGTTGTCATTATGTAAATTGTTCTGGTTCTCTTTACTCAGTATTAAGCCATCCAAATATAAGGAGAGGATTGGCCAATGAGAGGCCAGTCATTATAGTTTATGGAGCATATGCTTAGATCTGTGTCCATACTCCCCTTTTTTGTAGTGAGCACAAATGTGAGAGTAACCCACTTGCATTAATTTCTAGTATCTCGTTTTCTTCTGGAGGAGAAAGTGAGGCTGGTGACCTTGCACAGCCTTCCCTCACTCAAATCAGTCAACCGCAAGTCATGTCCTCATCTCCCCGATCTCGTGGTCCTCTTCAAGAACGAGGGACAAACACAGCAAAGGATCTCATTTTGTAGCTGCTACTCAGTAACAAGAGACATTGGTCGGTCAATAAACATTTATGAAGCATCTACAATTCGTCAGGCACTAGGCTGATGTAAAAAGAAGCAAAAGATATCCTTGCCCTCAAGGAGCTCACAAGCTAATTGTTCTAATCAGTCCAAAATGCAGAGCTCTTTGTGTTGTAACTTAATACAGCAGGTGTAGCAAAACAATGGAATGGCAAGAACTTTTATAGGTGCTCAAGATGGATAGAGCAAGGAATCAGGAAGACCTGAGTTCAAATCAGACCACAGATACTTACTAGCTGTGTGACCCTGGGCAAGTCACTTAATAACCCTGTTTGCCTCAGTTGCCTCATCTGCAAAATGAGCTGCAGAAGGAAATGGCAAACCACTCCAGTATCTTTGCCAAGAAAACCCCAAAATGGGATCACAGAGAGTTGGACACAAATGAACAACATGGAAAATTACAGATGTGATAGCAGTATGCCAAATGAAATAAAGGGGTAGAGGGAATTGCCTTGAATTAGGGTACAGAAGGCAACATACAGTAGGTAGAGATAACATTCAATATTCAAACAGGCTTGAATTTCTGGCTCTTAAATCTCCTCAACAGAACCCAGAAGGTTCTACAGTTTAGCAGAGCTGATAATTTAAAGGCAATGGGAATTTAAAAGTAATGTCATTTTGATGCTCTGCTGGTCAAGTAAAGTCTGAGCCCCTTAGCCATAGCTACTAGGAAATAAATATTCTGAATCTTATGTAATTACTGTTCTCAGATAGCCTTGACATTCATCCCTATTCTTTGTCTGACCCAATGACCTCATGTCTAACTTTTTTTGTACACACTGAAATTGCATGGTTTTTTAAGGTGAGAAAGTCCACTAATCCCCTGATCCACGACAAAATATTTGGCATTATTCCAGGAATTCTTTTATATTGAATAGATTAGTTTTACACATCAATTTCACTCCAAGAACCTTGAGTCAGGGGCCTGGATTCCCTTCACAAGGCCATTAGACCGGTGTGGAAAGGGTTTTGTGAAAAGCCACCCTCCCAACCTGAGAACCTCCAGGCCATAGGTCAGAAAGTCTTGACTCTTTCTTTGAACTGTCAGGCCAGCTTTGATCTGTGAAGTCATCCTGAAGGCACAGCTGGTAATTCCAGAAATTCTGGACCTCAGAGTCTGTCCTCCATTGGAATGTCTCAGCCTATTAAACAATCCCACTCCTTAATGAGGAGGAGAGGTCTGTGGTTGCCTCCGGAAAAATCTACTTGGGAGCTGATCCAATTAGGCTCCTGTCTCAAGGACAGTAGCTTTTTCTAACTATTTTGCCTAATGGTCTTTTGCTTGACCTTTATGCTCATTACAGACTGAAACCGAAGTACTGACTTCATGTAACACTGACTTCTCGGGGCCCCCACTAATGGTTTTCCCCCTAGAGTAGGGGGTAATTCTCTGCAGCTCAGTACCATTCAACCTCTAACAATTGCAAAAGCTTTCCCAAAGGAATATTTACTTCAAAAGGCAAAATCACAAATACACAAATTTACTCCACTATCATGTCAGAGGTATAATTGCACCCCCCCAAACCACCTCAGTTTCTGTAGATTAGGTTGATAACTTAACTCAGATTCTATAGAATACAGGCCCAAGTGCCGAGTCCCAGATTCCCTTTGGCCTCATAGTTTTTTGGCTTCTCAGGGCTGATCGATTACAACATCCTATCTGTGTAACCTCTGTCCCAAAGCCCATTGGTATGGGACTAATTAATCATCCAATTGAGATGAATGCATTACCCTGTGTGAGGGATGGGGTAGGCTTGGTGAGAGGCAAGAGAGCTCCAGCCTTCACTAGTTCCCCTTCCAGAATTGTCAAGGCCAGTCACCTTTGGGACTGGTCAAGCTTCAGATCTTCTTCAAGCAGAAAGTTGCTTTGGGTACTCCTGGCTTCAAGAGAGAAGATGGAAGAGGCTAACCCCACTTCAAGTTGCTAAAGGAAAAGTCTCTGGGGAAAAAGAGAGGACCTCGCAAGTCTCCAACTACTATTCTAGAGACTTTGAGGAGTTTCCCCTTGGGTTAGATCCAGGATGTTCTCTTGGTTGAGCTGAGTTATCTTGCTCCCAAATGAGAGAGCTCCTTCCTTTTGTATCATCTAGTATATATTCTCCTTTGTACACCTTCTCTTATTTCGCTTTTGCTAAGATTGGGTTTCTTTGCTACTCACTATGTGTGTTCACTGTGAAACTGGTATTAGGTAGGAAAGGGGTCAAGCCTTTGACATAGAGCTTGGGATCCTGCTTCCTCCTGATAATAAAAACATTGGTCAGAGATTAGAATGAACCTCATCGTATCCTAATCTAGATTAACAATATTTAAAGGAATCAGAGAGATATAATTTTAGGCTAGCATTCACTCTTTCTGAGGAAACTAGAGTGGTTTCCTGCTCTTCCTCCTGGCAGGAATTGGTCTCCCTTGGACAAGGGTGGGGGGAGAAGAGGCTGGGGAGGTCTATTCTGACACAGAGCTATACACCAAGGGTGCCATGGCTCAAATTCCGGGATCCAGTGGGATTGCACCAGTACCTAATGCTGAGGACAAATGACCACAGAACAGAAACCAGTATCCTGAGGGGGTGGGGGCAGTGTTGGGGTTCAGGGTTGGGAGATCTGGTTCAGATTTTTGAAAAAATTCAGTCAGACCTTCTCTTTAGCCAAAGGGAGCTTTATGGGCCTAAGACTTAGCAAGGAACTAAACTTAGCAAGACTTAGCCATGATATAGGACAAGGACCAGACTTATGTAGCCAGAAAGCTATACAGCCCATAGGATGATGATATAAGTTTTAGGGTTTCTAAAGGGGGTTGGAGATTTAGGGATAAGACAAGTCTTATAAGATAAGGACACAGGATGAGAACAGTGAATGACACATGATAAGGGAGACAAGGGAATTTTTGTGACACAGGATGGGAGGAGACAAGGAATTTTAGGATAAGGGAGAGTTTTGTGGTATTTCAAGATAAGGGCAAACTTTAGAATGCCAGGGAATGAGCAACTCAACCTTTAGGACTTCTGTATTTTAGGGTGCCTTTAGAGCAGTGGTTCTCAACCTTCAATACTCGCATATGGGTATATCTGCACGTGGGCAGACCTGCCTGGAGACGGATAGAGGAGCGGTGTCTGGGTTCCTAAGACCATCGGAAATATGGAAATATGTGTTTTCCTATGGTCTTAGAGGACCCCTGTGAAAGGGTCGTTCGACCCCCAAAGGAGTCATGACCCACAGGTCGAGAACCGCTGCTTTAGAAGATAAACCAGGGAAAGGGCAACTCAACCTTTGGGACACCTTTGCATCCATATCAGCAAGGCATTGCCCTCCCCCCCCAACACACACACACGTGGGTGAAGTGTCTGTTATTTCCTCGCCCTGCGTATAGCTTGAAAGAGAGACTCTGGCCCAGTCTGACAATTTTTTAAAGAGGCAGTCAATGAAACTAATTCAAAAAGATTCCTCAAAAAGGCTACTCAAGCTTATAATGCCAAGTGCAGGAGCAAGTTAAGAATGACCTTAGGCACAAAAGAGCCTGCTGGGCTTGGAGAAGCCCTAGGTGTTCTGGAATGGCTAATTAGAAGCTGAGGAAGAAATAAGATAAAGTCAGAATTGTTTTGCTAGAGGGAGGGGGAAAAAGAAAAGGCTGTAGCCTTAGTCCACTTTCGTAATTTCCTGGAGACTTAGAAGAAGATGGCCTTGGATTGCATTTCTGAAACATTCCTCTTCACAAGCTTCCTGTAATCTGCAAAAACAAAGATGGGGAAGATTGTTTCAAGGCCGGAATTTTTCATTGCATTTTCTCTCTTCTAAACTCATCTCCTCTTCACTTGGGCAGAGATCTTTAAGAAAGACTCAAGCTCGCAAGACTTTCCCCCACAAAAGAGAGAAAACAGCACCTTTGGGCAAACAAAGAGCAGGTAAAAATAAGTAAGAACGGGGCACCATGGGATCCTCCTGGGCCAATTGGAGCAGATCCGAAGTTTGAAGAGGTTTGGTCTCCATAAAGAGTAAAAACCCCCAGACTAAGGGACGCTTTAGCAACATGCAGGCAGCCCTGCTGTCCAGCTACAGTAACTTTTACCCTGGGACAGTGAGGGGGTTGGGCGGCTGAGCCAGGGAAGGTCAAAGGAACCTCGGCTGACCAGGAATGCCAGACCCAACTGGGCTGGGGAGAGCTGCGGGAAGGAACCAGCAGCCCCAGGTGAGTGCAGAGCTGCGGGAAGGAACCAGCAGCCCCAGGTGAGTGCAGAAGCAGTGGGACAGAAAGCCCTTGGCTGTTGATGGGGTATAGGCTCTGGGAACCCCCTTGAACTCTCCTTGAATCTTCCCACTTGCTGAGGAATGTGCCTAAGCCATAAACCTTTCATTATCGATAGACCCAAATCTCAGTTACTAGCCTAGCCCTCCACTGTCCAGCTACTTTCCCACCCTCGATCCTCCCCAAATATGCTACCCTTAAACTAGCCTAGCCCTCCATTGTCTGTCATCTCCAGGTAGCCTCCAGCTATTTCCCACTGACATATTTCCCATATTTCACATGACATAATAGTGTCATTATTGGAGTCTGACCTCATTTGACTCCTCTTCAAGACCCTCCCCAAACTCCTCCTCTAGACCACCCCTAAAACCTTCCCACAATCTTTCTGTATCTTACCTCCATGGGATGGCCCAGAATTATTTAGCACAGACTCACTCCGTGTCAGATTATTCTGGCCCGCTTGTTCAATACAAGTGTCACAGATACCTAGGCTCCTTAAGAGTCTACCCATTATAGTGAATCTCTAATAAACTTTGTTTTACTTTGTCTGAGAGAAGGCTTGAGTCCAATTCATTCAGCAAGACCCCATGTGTTGGTATTTTGGGATCTCAAGCACCTCTAAACCTTAAACCTCAACAGCTGTGGACACTTACAGGAGGCTGGAGGTTTGGCTTTGGCTCCAGATTAGAGGGAGAACTGAAGCTCTGGGCAGGAGGCACCAGCTCCCAGACCCCAGGGCTAGAGATGATTACAAAAATTCGCTATTCCCAGAAAAAATGCCCAGGCAAAGGAGAAAGAATCCAACCATAGAAAGCTATTATGGGAATAGAGATGACTGGGGTTCATCTTCAGAGGAGAATATTGAAGCAAAGAACCCCCAAAGAGTAAAGTCAAATGGTCACTTGCCCAAAAAGAATTCAAAGAAAATCTTAAATCAAATGATTGAGATGGAGGAAAAACTAAAATAATAAGAAGAAGAAGAAGAATGATCCAAGAAAAATAAGAAGATTATGAAAGGAAAGTCAACCAATCAGAAAAGGAGATTCAGAATCTTAAGGAAGAAAATGACACCTTGAAAACTAGAATTGGGCAAGGGGAAATCAGTGAAATTTTAAGAGATCAAGAAATAATTAAAATATGAATGAATAATGAAAAAATGAAAGAGAAAATGGAACATCTTACAAGAAAAACAGCAGATTTTGAGAATGGATCAAGAGAAAACATCAAAATAATTGGAGTAACTGAAAGCTATGATAAAAAAAAAAGAATTTTGATACAATAATACAAGAAATAATTCAAGAAAATTGTCCTGAAATATTAGAACAAAGGGAGAAAGTAGAAATAGAAAAAATCCATTAATCACCACTTACAAGAGATCCTATGAGGAAAACTCATGGGAATATCAGTCAAATTCCAAAACCCCCAGCTCAAGGACAAAATAGTAAAAGCAACAAGAGTAAAACAATTTAAATATGATGGTAGCACAATTAGAATCACACAGGACCTAGCAGCAGAGACATTAAAGGACTGCAGGTCTTGGAACACTAGAAAGACTTACATGAACTGGTGCAAAGTGAAATGAGCAGAACCAGGAGAACATTGTAGACAGTGACAGCAATATTACAAAGATGTTCAACTGTGAATGACTTAACAATTCTCAGAAATACAATGATCCAAACGACTTATGATGAAAAATGCTATCCACATCCAGGGAAAGAACTGATGGAGGCTAAATGCAGATTAAAGAATCCTTTTTTGTTTTTACTTTCTTTATTATTCTTGGCTTTTTTGGGGGCAAGGGGGTCTGTATTTTCTTTTGTAATATGGTTAATGTGAAAATGTTTTATATGACTACACATGTATAATCTGTATCTGATTGCTTGCCTTCTCAAGGAGGAAAGGAAGAGAGGGGGAGAGAATTTGAAAATCAAAACAAAAAAAAGCTTTAAAAATCTTGTTTACATGTAATTGAGAAAAAAATAACATACATACTAATTTTTTTTAATTTAAAGTTAAGTTCTGGGAGCACTTTCAAAAGCTAGACCCTTGGATCTGGTCCATCTAATCTTGCCTACCAGGGGCAAGAAGAGGGAGTGGAAGGAAGGAGCCTACAGGAGGGAGTGATATACTCCATCCTCCTCACCCAACCCCACTGATTATGTCATCAGAGACACTGGTCCAATTACAAACAATGAAACCAACTAGGAGCTAAGATAGGACACACTTATACACACTAAGGAAAGGAAGCTTCAGAAAGTCTCTTCAGGGAAGCATTAATGGCAGCTTCAGGAATGCACAAGGGCCCCCAACTCTCAGAGCCCAGTAGAAAGTTACACACACCTCAGGAAAACTTCTGGAACACCCCACAAAGGAGAGAAAAGGAATTCCAAGAACAAAGAGTCATGACTTACCCTTCTGCCAAATGTGCTGTCTAAGCTTGAGCCCACTTTGTCCATGATTCTGTATATACTTGTGGGATACTATGTCCTGGGTTTTTGAGGGACATCTTGAGATTATTTCCTCGGGCTGGTATAATCATCATTGTTATTTTAAGTGCTGATATTTGTTTTAATGCTTTTGATATATATATATATTTATAGATGTCAAGTAAAAGGTGGCTGACTTTGCAAGGAACTACAAAATTTTGTGGCTTAAGGGTAGAATATAGTCCCAATTTAGCCATGCCCACAAGATGGCAGTACTTGGGAGAAAGATGCGACCAGATAGGCAGTGTTCAGATTTTCACCTCCCTCTTCCAGCCTTTGGTAATGGGACTTATAGGTTAGGGAAACAGAAAGGAAAGCAAATAAAAGGATAGAAGGTGATACTTTTGGATAATACAAGAGATACCAATCTTGGTTAGAGACGATACTAGATTAACATTCAGATAGTTTAATGAGAATCAAGACTGAGAAGTGTGACAGACCAATCCATTTGCTGACCCAAACACACATGGAGAAAGGTGGTGAATCCTCTTCCCTTACATCTCCTTCCTCTGTCTGCCTTTTCCACCTCTGGGAAAGCAAATCTCCCTGTTGCTGCTTAATTTCCTCAATTCTGCTCTCTATGACTCCCTTAAATTTTGCTTTGACTTCTAATATTTTTAAACTGCAATAAAGATGTTGGACAACATAAATATGTTTATGTATTGTTTACCCTAGTTTATTTATTATTTAGATATTGATATAAATGAAGAAAGAAAAAATACAAGGGAATTCCCAGCTCTAGAGAGAGATGATTTCTTATTCAGAGATAAGAAATTATCTGGTCAAGTGAAGCTGATCTGGGGGCATTAAAGTAATTCAGTTTGGATTTTTTTTGCTTTTTGGAGGGGGGAAGGTAGGGCAATTGGGGTTAAGTCACTTGCCCAAAGTCACACAGCTTAACACTAGTAAGTGTTAACTAGTGTTAAGTGTCTGAGGTCGAATTTGAATTCAGGTCCTCCTGACCCCAGGGCTGGTGCTCTATTTACTGCACTACCTAGCCACCCCTAGGACAAAGTGGGGAGGTCTGATAATACTTTAAATACCTTAGATCAATGCAATCCTAGTTATGTTTGAGTTGATTAAAAAACCAAATAGAAACAGGAATGGCTAGGGCAGCCAGGCTTTCCTGAGGAGTTTGAAAGGAAAGCCACACCTCATGCAGGCAGGGGAAGTGAGTTCCCGAACATCTTCAGACAAGTCACGTAGCTCAGGGGACGATTTGGTTGCTTGGCAATGCCATCTGGTGGCAAGATAGAAAGACTTTCACTTGGAAGTCTGCCTTTCCCCTCAACTTGGTAGAACTACATTTACTGGATTAATAAGCAAGATGATGCTTTGGCATTGAGCCTACAGCCTTTTTATTATTTTGTTTGTTTTAACTTTGAAGTTCCCAGTTTTCTCTCAGCTACATGATAACAATCCACATTTTAATGGCACAAGTATTACCTTTTTTTCTACAGATGACAAAACTGAGGTTCAAAATGGCTTCACTGATTGGCTAAATATTATTATACAATTAGTATTGGCATCAGGACTTGAATCTAGGTCGTTTAGATTCTAGGACCTTATCCCTTTCTTCATTACAATTTATCAAAATTCTTCAAATTGTTTCTTAGGTATGTTCATCTGCTTGCTTGAAAAGTGACAGCTCTGAGGATTTGCTTGTTGAATGATTCCATGAATCATACAAAAGTGAGTCCTTAGGAAGCAGGCATTTGAAACAGATTTCTTCACATTTTAGGCATTTCACTTTTATCTGCTAGAAGCCAAAACAAACAGGGTAATTTTTTATTTTAGATGTGACACTGCTGGGGTTTTTAATAGTAGTTTCAAAACCCAAGACCACGACGATTTGAAAAGATTGCAAAAGGAATGAGATTGATAGCCCTAAAGCTATACTAAGTCTTGTGCTTTTTTGCTTGTTTGCATACTTAGATAATGGAATAATGAATGGGGGAAAAATTCTGTCCAAGTACAACCCAGGTTTTAAAGCCTGGGAAGTACTAGGTGCTACCACTTTGATGTAACGCTGGATTTATGGAAAGAATGCTGATATGAGACTGAGGGAAGGATAAAGTCGGTGAAAGAGTTTGGAGAATAAAGATATTCTTTTCTTCAAGAGTCAAATATGGTGCTAGATTCTCTTCAGATATGTGGAGAGAAAGACAATTACTTTGGAAACAGCAGACATGTGGGAGAATTCAGTTTTTGAACATGTCTGTGATTTTCCACTTTCCTCCTTAGAAACTTCAGAGAATTTCTCCTTGGGTGAGGTCAGTGTCTTTCTCTTGGTTGAGGCTGAGATCTTGTCTCACTCCCAAAGGAATCATTGCTTGTCCATTTTCTGGTATATTCTAATCTGTATAACCTCCATTGTTGTTGTTGTATGCTTGGATAAAAGGGCTTACTCATCACTATTTGTGAAGTTCTTTTGTGTAATCTCCATTTGGTAGAAAGGAGTCAAGTTGGTGAGTGTAATCAAAAGGCCAGCAACTAGGGAAATGGCTTATGTTTAGAACCCCAAAAATGACACCCCTAGACCAGCAATATTTGCAGGGTTGGATATAATTCTAGCTTAATATAGTTAGTTAGATAGACCCTGATTAGTGTGCAAAATGATTCTCCATGAAGTGGCCACTTCATTCAAATTCACACTGCATATTTCCATTGGGCTAAAACCAATGACCATATTTTACATAATTATAACTTCCAATAGTGCTAATTTTGAATTTGAATACACCTGCAGCCACTTCATGGGATATGATGTTCATGCCAATTAGGAAAGAATACATAGCCTCCTGGCCCTTCTCCTGCTTCTGTTAAGGCAGAACTTTCAGTCTCGCTTGTAGAGAGATTGGCAAGATTCCAGAGATATCCATCAATGCTTCCCCTGAGCTTCATTTAGACAACTCCTATAGAATTATGTTTATTACTTGGGCACATACATGATCTTATAAAAGTAGAGGAATTGGAATAATAATGTTAAAATATTTTTTGTATTTTCTAAATATAGTAATATGAATAATATTAAAATGTAGTTATATATTAGAGAGCAGACTATAGATTATAAAATTGAGGAAGCAACCTGGTATAGTAAAAAGAGAACTAACTCTGGAATGAGAGGATGGGGCTTCAAATCCTTCCTCAGACACTTGCTACTTCTGGGACCAAAGACAAATCATTTAACCTTCTTGCCTTCAGTTTCCTCATCTGTAAAATGAGAAGGTTGGATTGTCCCTTAGCTAAGGAAGTACATAATCCTAAAGCCTCAGTCGTATTATAAAATATATTTTTTATTTTTAAAAATAAGCTTCTACTGATAGCTTCTGTTTCTTATATCATCACAGTTATCCCAGATATCCCTGCTCTATCCCCTTCCAGAGAGCTATCTCATATCATATATAGTGTTTTTTAGAGAGGAAAGATGGGGCAGGAAATCAGCACAATTGATCACTACATTGAAAAAGTTTAAAAATGTGCGCAGTATGTAAAACCTATAGAACTCCCACCTCTGTGGAGGAGTAGGTTAGGGGTATCTTCTCCCATTTCTTAGCTTGTCTCGCTTATTTTTATAAATTTGCTATATTTACTTTTTTTACATTGTTGTAAACTGAGTATATTGTTTTCTTGGCTTGGCTTACTTTACTCTGCAGTCACGTACATCTTCCCATGCATTGCTGTATTTATCACACACATTATTTCTTATAGCAAGGTAATATTCCATTACATTCACATACCACAATTTGTTTAACCATTCTTCAACTGATGGGCATCTATTTTGTTTCCGATTCTTAACTATCATGAAAAGTGCTGCTATCAATATTTTGGTGTTTTCATTTAGGAGTTTCTTTCAGGAGATGATTGGCGAATGCTTTCTATTTCCAAGAAAGACTTTTACCATCATTGTCTAAAAGGGAGGTGCATTGTAAATCAATAAAGCACACAAGTATGAGGAGGCCTTCCACATGACAATCTTTGTTTGTGGCATTGGTTGTTGTTCTTCATTCTCAAAGAAGACCAAAATGACACCACTATGTTGGAGTTTGACACAACATGTCGGAGGTGTAGTGTGTCTGACTATGACTGATCAGACTAATGCGAGCTTG
Source organism: Pseudochirops cupreus (assembly GCA_028627135.1). Lineage (NCBI taxonomy): Eukaryota > Metazoa > Chordata > Mammalia > Diprotodontia > Pseudocheiridae > Pseudochirops > Pseudochirops cupreus. Next base: position 191,397,435 of record CM053583.1, read on the forward strand.
GAATGCTCTGCCACAGGTTGGGTACAAATAGTCCACATGAACATTTCGAGTGGAGATGTTGCTAAATTTGTGCACCTCACATTTCTTTTGAGCTACTTTAATTCTGCTTTGCTCATAGAGTACAGTGCCTTTGATGGGGGTAATTCATACTGGACAGCTCTTTGCTAGTATTTCCTATGTCACACAAACTATTCCAGAATTCTTCAGAGAGACCTTCAGAACGTCCTTCCATCCTTTCTTCCGACCACCACCCATTGGAGTTGAGCTCTCTGCAGCATAGTTGCTTGTTCTATAGCATTTCTTCCAATGGTCAGTGAGAAATGAAAGACTAAATTAGAACCAGACCAAAAATAGTTTATCTGGTCTGTGGAGTACCCTTTCCACTCTTGTCATCTAAGAAATACTTTGAACTTCCTTAAAAAAATTTGTTTTGGTGTCCTGAACTAGGAAACACCAGTAAACGCAAGCATTTTTATATACAAAGATGAGCAGACAAAGAAGATTGCCAATAACATCCATTATGTATGGATTTTCATATTCAGCATATTAGTTTCAAAACTATCCCGTTTGTCCATGTTTCCCTATGTACTGCCTTTTGTTCTTTTCTTCACATTTTTAAGTGTTTAACTGACATTTTACCTTTTTCTTTTTGGCATCACCATCCCTATCTCTCCTCTAACACTTCCCTCTCCTTCATCCCCAATTAAAAGAAAACAATCATCCCTTGTAGTCAAGGAGCACAGTTGGGAAAAACAAATATACACATTGATCATATCCAAAAATACTACACCTCTGGTTTATATTCTATATCTCTATTCTACTACCTTGCTTTCAAGAGGTGGGAAGAAGGTTTCGTCAATGCTCCTCTGGAGTTATAGTTGGTCATTGAATCAACTCCAGGGTCTGTAAGAAGAAAGAGGTCAGCTAAGGAATACATAGTTTTCTGCTTACCTAAACATTTCCCATCCCCCATACTGTTACACTATTAAAGAATGTTTACATGGTAATATTTTTCTTTTGTATTTTTAATTCTTAGTATTTTATTTTTCCCCAATTACAAGTAAAAACAATTTTAAAGATTTGTTTTTAAAACTTTGAATTCCAGATTTTCTCCCTACCTCCCTCTCCACCCCCTCATTGAGAAGGCAAGCAATTCAATATAGGTTATACATGTATAGTCATGTAAAACATATTTCCACATTAGTCATGTTATGAAAGAAAACAGACCAAAAAAAAAACTCCTTAAGGAAAATAAAGCATATTAAAAGAAAAAGATAAATCTGTATTCAGACACCATCAGTTCTTTTTCTGGGGATGAATGGCATTTTTCATCACTAAGTCCTTCAGAGTTGTCTTGCAGCATTGTGCTGCTGAGAATAGCTGTCATTCACAACTGATCATCTTAAAACACAGGTAGGGAACCTGCAGCCTCCAGGCCACATGTGACCTTCTAGGTTCTTGGATGTGACTTTTTGACTGAGTCTAAGTTTTATAGAACAAATCCTTTTATTAAGGAGATTTGTTTGGTGAAGTTGGGATTTAGTCAAAGGGACACACTTGAGGACCTAGAGGGCCACATGTGGCCTCAAGGCTGCAGGTTCCACACACACACCCTTCCCCCTCCCCTTAGAATTTTGCTCTTAATTTGTACATACTACATTTCACTTTGCATCAGCTCATGTAAGCCTTTCCAGATTTTTTCTGAGAGCATTCTGCTCATTATTTCTTGTAGTACAATAGTATTTCATCACAAAGCACAACTTGTTCATTCATTGCCCAATTGATGGGCATCTGCCCCAGTTTCCACTCCCTGTCACCAGAAAAGAGCTGCTATAAATATTTCTGTATATATAGGTCCTTTTCCCTTTTGTTGTTTTATTTCTTTTTAGATACAGACCCAGTAGTGGCACTACTAGGTCAAAGGGTATGCGTAATTCTATAGCCCCTTGGGTATAGCTCCAAATTGCTCTGAAGAACAGTTGGATCAGTTCACAACTCCATATTAATGCATTAGTGTCTCATTTTCCCCACATCCCTCCAACATTTGCCATTCTCCTTTTCTTGCCCTATTAGCCAATCTAATAGGTATGAGGTAGTACCTCAGAATTGTTTCAATTTGCATTCCTCTAATCAATAGCAATCTAGAGCACTTTCTTATATGGCTATAGATAGTTTTTATTACTTCATCTGAAACTGCTAATATATTTTAATCATTCATCAATTGAGGAATAGCTTCTATTTTCAGAAATTTGATTCATTTCTCCATATACTTGAGAAATGAGGCCTTTATCAGAGAAACTTGCTTCAAAAATTTTTTTCACAGTTATGATTGCTAACTGTATTTCCCTCCATCATATTCTCCCCACCCCATTTATTTTATTCTCTCTCTCATTTCACTCTGTCCCTCTTCAAAAATTTTGCTTCTGACTACTGCTTCCCCCAATCTGCCCTCCCTTCTATTACCCCTCCCCCCTTCACTTATTCCTTTCCCCTCCTACTTTCCTGTAAGGTAAGATAGATTTCTACCCAATTGAGTGTGTATGTTATTCCCATTTTGAGTGAATTCTGATAAGAGTAAGGTTCTGCCCCCTTGTACTGCACCTCTTTTTTTTTCTTGCCTCTTTTCTGTGAGGTAATTTCCCAATTCTACCCCTCCCTTTCCCTTTCTCACAATGCATTCTTTCTCACCTCTTAATTTTATTTTTTAAGATATCGTACTTTCATATTCAACTCACACCTGTGCCCTCTATCTATATATACTCTTAACTACCCTAATAATGAGAAGGCTTTTATGAGTTACAAGTATCATCTTCCCACATAGGAATGTAAACAGTTTAACCGTATCAAGTCCCTTATAACTTCCCTTTCCCGGTTTACCTTTTTGTGCTTCTCTTGAGTCTTGTATTTGAAAGTCAAATTTTCTATTCAGTTCTGGTCTTTTCATCAAGAATGCTTGAAAGTCCTCTATTTCATTGATATCCATTTTCCGCTCAAGGGATTATGCTCAGTTTTGTTGAGTAGACGATTCTTGGTTGTAACCCTAACTCTTTTGCCCTCTAGAGTATTATATTTCAAGCACTCTGATCCTTTAATGTAGAAGCTGCTTAATTTTGTGTTATCCTGATTGCAGCTTAACAATGTCTGAATTGTTTCTTTCTAGCTGCTTACAATATTTCCTCCTTGATTTGTGAGCTTTGGAATTTGGCTATAATATTCCTTAGAGTTTTCATTTTGTTATCTCTTTCAGGAAGTGATCAGTAGACTCTCAATTTCTACTTCACCCTCTGGTTCTAGAATGTCAGGGCAGTTTTCCTTAATAATTTCTTGAGAAATGATGTCTAGCCTCTTTTTTTGATCATTGCTTTCAAATAGTCCAGTAATTTTAAAATTATCTCTCCTAGATCTATTTTCCAGGTCAGTTGTTTTTTCCAATGAGATAGCTCATGTCGTCTTCTACTTTTTCATTCTTTTGACTTTGTTCTATTGTTTCTTGATTTCTTATAAAGTCATTAGCTTCCATTTGCTCACCAGTCTAAGTCTTTGCCCTTAAGTGACTTTTGGAAGGACAGAACTAGCCCTGTACTTATCTACATGGTATCCCATATTGATGTCCTGTCCTAATCCCTCTGTTCCTCGGTTTTCTGACCCTGTACAAGCAGCTCAGACAGCTATAATACTGTGTATTATTGGGTTGATTTCCATAATTTGAGTCTCCAAGGCTCTGGGAAGAAAGGTACAGTGTGGTGGGGTATGAGATTGAACCATATTTCAATACCAGCTATGAGATCTGTCCCTTTTCTTATGCTCAGAAAATCTCTTAGAGAGATATTTTGCGGCTCAGAATGTTGCCCCCACAGTACTAGCTATCTTTCACAATCTTAACAAGCTTCTATAGCAACAATGACTGTCTTTTTTTTTTTTTTTGCTTTTTGGAGGGCAGTTGGAGTTAAGTGACTTGCCCAAGGTCACATGGCTAGTTTTTGTGTTAAGTGTGTGAGGTCACATTTGAACTCAGGTCCTCCTGACTCCAGGGCCAGTGTTCTATTCACTGAGCCCCCTAGCCGCCCAACACTGACTGTCTTTGTGGCAAAAATAAACTTTTGCTGTCTGGGGCCAGGATCTCCACAACAGTGGAAAGAGGGAAGAAGGGCCAAGTTGTGACACTGGGTTTTGTTGTGAGCCCCTGTGTCAAGTCCTTGGGTTTCATTGTGAGCCCATGTGTTTTGGGTCTTTGTGTTGGCAAGTACAGCCTCATAACTGGTAGGATAGTGGCCAGTGTGGGCGCTGAGTGGGCTCCAGGACGATCTAATACCATGAGTTGTTATTGTTTTATCTTCTTTTGATTTCTAGATGCCCCAGATGATGGAAATAGCTGAATTTGCTTTTTGTTGCATAATTTTTTTTTTGGAGAGGTGATGACCATCATAGAAAATGTCTTGTCCTCCATCTTATTGGTTACATGATCCAGAAGTTCCTTAGCAGACATTTAAACTCTTATATGAACACGAACACGCACACACATGCACACATATACCCACACACATGTACACACACACACGCACACACACACAAGCCCCTTCTCCTCCCAATGGAATTGTTCCTCTAATTTTGTTCAGACACATGACAGAGAAATGAGGCACCGAAAGCACAGAATGAAGCATCTATTTTTCAGACATGTTGTTTTGCCTGACTATGCTTGTTCGTTACCAAAAAAGGGCTAATGAATTAATTCATCCCTTTTGGCAAAGGGAGAGCAATGGAGAAGGGAGGGCCGCTAGTGGTATGAAACACATAAAGACATAATTAGAAGTGAATAGAAAGAAATGCAGAGAGAGACACAGGCCAACAGGCCAATCTTCAAGCTAACAAGTTGGCCTTATTATATTCGTTTAAAAAAGCAAGTTATATGTAAAAGAGATTCATGATTTCCCATACAATCTTCTTTCCTTTGTAAATTGGATTGATTACGTTTATGGGTATCTGCCAAGCTCAATGTAACCCCTGTTCCAAAACCCATTTGTATGGGACTCTACATACTCTGGGATAGTGGTTACATCAAAATAACAAAAAAAGATTTTTAATGTCAAGATGGGATATTTAACATTCACATTGCATATCCATTTAGTGTTTATTTTGAAATATAATAGAGGGAACTGGACTGACCCAAATTTATATCAAATTGCTTTCTTGTTTTCTGCACCATGCTGGTCAGAAAAGGAGTCCTTATGCCTCATAATTTAGATTCTTGATTTGGCCGACTATTGCAGTTTTTGGTGGCTCTGGCTCTTGCTTATCTAGCCCATTTGGCTTTTTTTAAGCCAATACCCAAAAAGTCTTGCTTTATTATTCATTGATTATTCATCAATAATATGGCTTGAGGCAGAAATATGCTGGCAAATAAGAACCAGTTTTAATAACCAGTTTTCTGGAAAATATTCACAACACACTTTTAAGTAGAATCTGCATTATTAACATTCTCTCCAGTATAATCTGCATATCACTTAATTAAGTCTAGCTAATCAACAAAACACTAAATCAAGCCCTCATTTGTAGCATTTGCTGATTTCTGACATTCACACTAAAAATTTAACAATCAGTTCTCTGAAGCTCACTGGCTCTGGCTGCAGATGCTAAATCTATGCCCTCTTCATTTCTAGCTATTTGACCTATTTGACTCTTTTTCTAGTCTTATGTAAAATCAATTAGTATTTTTCTGTTATGGATTTGATTGGCAAGACTACTGTACCTCAGACCTCTGAAATTTGCTTCGTTGGCCCTCAGTTATGGGAGTGAGAATCTACATCTAAGCAGGTACATTCCCTGCCCCTATTTAGTCAGTTTGGGGATATTTTACCTTAGAACCACTGGCCATGGTTTGGCAAAGTCCCTCCTTGTTAGGTAGGAATAACCCTCTGCTCTGGGCTAGACCTGACTTAGACCAGTCTTCTGGTAATTTAGGTTGGACATTGGAACAAAGTGAGATAGTCATAGGTCATTCATTAAACAGTTAAACAAAAAATTTGTTGAGCCCTAATAAGAGAAGGATATTCATCAAGGACAGGTACTGAGGACGTCTAGAGTTGATTCAGTGGAGTAAATCTCCCATATTCAAGTGATGAGTAAATGAAGTCAACATTAGCCCCTGAGGCAATCAAGTTTCTAGGAATATCTCACCCTGTTTTAAGAAAAAACTGGTTTAATCTGCATGGAGGAGGAGGTGAAGTCACCACACCTCTCAACTTCCAACAAATTTTCTTTTCTAAATGGATCCAGGACCTATCTTCTCTTAGATCAAATTGGCTTTGAATCAATGATTCTCTTAGATCAAATCTGATGCTTTCCTGACCTATGTGGAGCTTTCTATACTTTGGTCTCTAGAAGATGCTTCCTCTCTTATCTCAACATAACTTCTCCACTCCAGGTGATCTGCCTAAAGCAAATTCTATTAGTCATTTGTTCACAAATGTCACAATTAATGAGACCTCAGAAATGAGTTCATCTAACTCATACCTCTTCCAGTAGGTCCCTATTCTGTCCTCAGGGGCCTGGGGCCTGTTTCCACATTGGCAAAGCCTCTGGAATCCTTGGCTTGTCTTAAACCTAACACAGCATGGCTTCTTGCCCATTGCTAACTTGCTCTCTTGTCCTGACTCTGTTGGGGAATTTCTCAGCCTAGATTACTGGAAAGCCCAGGGACAATCAAACCTATGAGCTGGATCTTCTGACTAGAGTCAAATAATTTAACTGGCAAAATCGAAAATAAAAAGGTGGTGTTTTTTTAAATAGCATGCTAAGGAAGGCTGCTTTCTAGTAGGAATTCAATCTCTTTTGCTATAGATTTGACCTTAAAACTTTACAGCCTTACTTAGAGGACACAGCCAACCAGCAGCATTCTGTAGCAATTTAGGGTAACTATGTAATGCTTCACAGCAGAGAAAGGAATAGAGTTGGGGGAATCAGAAAGAGGGGTGTTTCTAAAAGGAATATTTGCTATGCAATTGGCAGGATTTATTATGGGATGAGAAAAAAAATCTCTGTTCAAGGGCAGCAAAGAGGAGGTGGCTGGACATTTTTTTTACAATGATTAAAGAAGCCTATTTGATCTAAAAAGCAGAGTTGAAGTAATCATTTTAGAGAAAGCTACAAGTGTCTCCTAACCAAGGTCAACAAATAGTTTTTCCAGCAGTGAAGGAGATCATCTGATAGACCGTATCCTCGTATGATTTGTTAGGTTTTATTTCTCCATCAGCCCCGTCTTGGTCTTGCTCTGGATTTCCATTTATTTACCAAGGGAAGCTTACAGACACATTGTAAAGACATTGAACACCAGGTACGATTTATTCCCCCCTCTTTTAATCACTTACCTAGCTCTGCTGGGGCTTCCTTTTCTGTATTCAGATCTAGAAGGCCAAACACTTGGAAATGTGTCAATATTGACATACTTTCAACCGCCCCTCCCTCCCGATGGTGATTGTGTCACATTCACAGTACAGCACAAAGTTAGTAGATAAAAGTTGAAACATTTCATCACCTTGTGCAGAAACTGCATATTGTGTCATGAAGTATAAATCAATTAGAAGGAGGTCAATCCAAATAACAAAGTATAAGAAACATCTGTCAAAAATATGAGACAGGAATGCCAAGTGGGTCAACCTTAGAATTGAAGCTAAGGAATAAATATTTGGATTAGATCTTGACCATTTTTACTCTGTGGTGTGTGTGTGTGTGTGTGTGTGTGTGTGTGTGTGTGTGTGTGTGTGTGTGTGTATGTTGAGAAGAGATGGGTATCTTCTAACCTTCCCATGTTCTCTTTCTCATCACAGTGCCAATATTATCTCCCTTCACAAATTCTATGAAGAACATGTGTTGTGAGATTATGTAGCATTAGGATTTTAACTGGTTTCTCAGAAATACTTCTGTGCTCAGAAACTTTTAGAAAGTTCTTTCTGAATGGAAGGTTAAGGAGACACTTGTGGTCACCAATCCCTGGGTAAAAGACTAGATTAGGAGAGTCAAAAAGAATAAAATCCTAGAGTATAAAAGAATATTTTTTCCTTGCTAAATACTACTTCTTAAAAATTCTGTACTTAAGAAATAAAACATTTCCATAACAAAGCGGAATTTTAAAAAAAGAAGATTGCCCATGAAACTGGAAATCTATTATGTACAATTAGCTTTTCCTTTTAAATATATAATAAAGTTATCATGTAACTTTCTTCTTTTCCCATTCCTCTACTTCCTGCTCCCCACCCAGAGATGGCTACCATTGGATATAAATGTGTATGTATGTATACATACATATATGTGTGCATCTATACTATATATATGTATATATGTAAATCCATACTCTGCATACATTTATTTATTAGTTCTTTCTCTGGATGCCAATAGCGTCTTCTTTCATAGGTCTTTTCCAGTTATTTTTGGTATTTTTAATAGTCAAAATGACTTGGTTGCTCAAAGTTATTCTTAAAACAATATTGCTGTTACTGTATACAGTGTCTTCTTGGTTCTGCTTATTTCACTTTTCATTATTTTGTTCAAGTCTATCCATGTTTTTCTAAGATCATTGAGCTCATCATTTCTTATAACACAGTAGTATTCCAACACAATCATATACCACAACTTGTTCAGCCATTGCCCAGTTGATAGACATCCTTGCAATTTCCGGTTCTTTGCCACCACAAAGAGAGCTACTATAGATGTTTAGAACATATAAGTTCTTTTCCTTTTCCTCTATTCATCTTGGGAAACAGGCCTAATCGGGGTGTTGCTGGGTTAAAGGGTAGAGGCAGTTTCATACTTCTTTGGACATAATTCCAAATTGCTCTCCAAAATGAATGAACCACTTCACAGTTCCACCAACAGTGAATGAGTATCCCAATTTTTCCACATCCCCTCCAACACTTGTTGCTTTCCCTATCATTTTAGCCAATCTGATAGGTGTAAAATGATATCTCAAGGTTGTTTTAATTTGCATTTCTTTAATTGATAAATATTTTGGGCATTTTTATATGATTGTAAATTGTTTTGTTTTCTTCATCATATTTTTCTGATTCATATTCTGTGATCACTTATAAATTGGGAATGATTCATATTCTTTTAGATTTGACAAAGTCCTTTATATATTTGTGATATGAAACCTTTGTCTGAGAAACGATCTATAAAATTTCCCCCCAGTTTTCTGCTGTCTTTCTGATCTTGGCTGCATTGATTTCATTTGTACAAAACCTTTTTAATTTCATATAATTGAAATTATCTATCTGACAATATTCTCTATCTTGTTTATTCATAAATTATTCACCTATCCATAGATCTGATAAGTAATATGTTCCATAGTTTTCTTGTGATATCTCCCTTTATAACTCGGTTGTGTATCCATTTTGACCTTAGCTTGGTAAATGGTATAAGATACTGGTCTGTGTCCAATTTCTGCCAGACTACTATGCTGCTTTCCCAACAATTTTTACCAAATAACGAATTCTTATCCCTCAGACTTAAGTCTTTACACTTGTCAAACACAAGATTACTGTAATCATTTGCTGCTGTAGATCATATGTCTTCTCTGTTCCACTGATCTACCTAATTCTCAGCTGCACCAAATGGTTTTGATTATTGCCCTACAACATAGCTTAAGATCTGGTACTGCTAAACCTCCTTCCTTTGCTCTTTGTTTTCATTAGTTCCTTTGATATGCTTGACTTTGTTCTTTCAAATGAAGTTTGCTATTAGTTTTTCTAAGTCAGTAAAATAAATTTTTTTTTGAGAGGGGAAGGTAGGGCAATTGGGGTGAAGTGACTTGCCCAAGGTCACACTGCTAATAAGTGTAAAGTGTCTGAAGCTGGATTTGAACTCAGGTGCTCCTGACTCCAGGGCCGGTGCTCTACTCACTGCACCACCTAGCCACCCCAAATAATTTTTTTTTTTGTAATTTAGTTTTGATGGCACTCAATAAATACATTGATTTAGGTTAAATTGTCATTTTTTATCATATTGGCTCTGTTTGTCCATGAGCTATTAATATTTCTCCAAATATTTGAATCTGATTTTATTTGTATAAAAAGTGTTTTGCTTTTTGTTTTTAAATAATTTTGTTCCTGGGTTGTGATAGTTCCTGGGTTTGTTTTGGCAGGCATACTCGCGGGTATTTTATACTGTCTGAAGTTATTTTAAATGGCATATCTCTTACTATCTCTTCTTGCAGGATTTTGTGGGTGATACATAGGAATGCTGATGATTTATGTGAGTTTATGTTATATCCTGCTACTTTACTAAAATGATCAGTTATGATTATTAGTTGATTCTTTAGGATTTTCTGAGCATATCATCATAATCTGCAAAAGGAGATAGTTTTATTCCCTCATTGTCCATTCTGATTCCTTCTATTTCTTTTTCTCCTCTTATTATTCCTAGGAATTTTAGTACAATATTGAATAGTATTGATGACAGTGGGCATCCTTCTTTCACACCTGATCTTGCTGGGAAGTCTTCTAGTTTATCCTTATTACAAATATTATTTACTGATGATTTTGAGTAAATGCTTCTTATAAATTTAAGGAGAAATCCATTTATGCCTATACTTTCAAGTGTTTTTTTTAATAGAAATGATTGTTGTACTTTATCAAAAGCTTTTTTCTGTATCTACTGATATAATTGTATGATTTTTGATACTTTTGTTTTTTATATACTCAGTCATATTAATAGTTTTCCTTATATTAAACCATTCCTGCATTCATGGTATAAATCCCACTTGGTCACATGTACAGTCTTTGCAAAATATTCTCGTAATTTCCTAACTAGAATTTCATGTGGGATTTTTGCACCCATATTCATTAATGAAATTACTCCATAATTTTGTTTTTCTGTTTTTACTTTTCCTGATTTAAGTATTAATATCATATTTGTTTAATAAAAAGTTTGGTAGGATTCCTTCTTTACCTATTATTCCAAATAATTTTTAAATATTGCTATTAGTTGGTTTCTAAATGTTTGATAGAATTCACCTGTAAATCCTTCTGGTCCTGGTCCTTTTTTCTTAGGAAGCTCATTTATAACCTGTTCAATTTCTTTTTCTAAAACAGGTCTATTTAGATATTCTATTTCCTCTTCTGCTAATCTAGGCAGTTTATATTTTTGCAAATATTCTTCCATTTCACTTAAATTCTTTGTAAAAGAATATTTTTTAAAAATTAGGAATTGACTTTAAATTAGTAAAAATCATTTTAATTTGAAATTGATCCAGAAAGAATTAAAGGAATATAGTATAATAAACTATGGGCCAGGAGACCTATATTCTTGTTCAGGTTCTGTAAACTTGCTATTTAATTAAACAAGTACCCTTCCCTTTTTAAAAATTTTCAACCTAAGCTCAAAAAAGCATTTTCATGCTCAGCAGAATACAAAAAGATTTTATATGATACTTTGTGAACCTCCATTTCATAGTGATTGCTTTTTTAAAAACTATAATACATTTTACATGTTATTTTCCAAGCAACCTTTCTGTTATCTTCGGTGCACTGAAAAAAAAAACATTTCACTGGCTTCTCCCCCTCCCCCATCACTTTTGTTAATTTCTTTCTCTCTAATTCTACCCCCACAATTAAAAACTAAGAGAAAGAGGGGAAAACCTGATAACAAACAAGAACAATCAAGCAAAATGAATCTATACAGTGGCCTGGTTGAAAAATTCATGTCTTTTTCTGCACCATATTTCTATCAGCTCATGAGGTAGGGAGGTAGGGAGAATGCTTTATCATGTTGACTACCATGGACCCATGTCAATGAAGACATGGTTGTTTCTCTCTAATGTCATCATATACATTATTCTCTTAGTTCTCATTTCAATGTATAATTCATACAGGTCCTTCAAGATTCCTCTGAAACTGTCATTTCTTATGACACAGTAATATTCAATTATGTTCCTATTCCATAATGTATCTAGCCATTCCCCAAGAGTAGGGAACCACCTTAGTGTTCAACCTTTGCCTTTTGCCTATTAAAAAAAAAAGATAGAGATTTTAAATATCTTTGTACATATAGAATCATCTCTTCTTTCTTTGGCCTTCTTAGATATCTCACCCTTTCACTCTCACAATAAAAAGTTGGAGTATAATTTTCATATTAATCAATATGATATGTGTGATGAGTCTACCAATATACTAATACCTTCATATTCTCAAGAGCTACCTCTATGCATTCTCTATGCTTGGAGCCACACAAAGCAGGCCCAGAGAGGGGAGTGCCAGTAATCTGTTTAATTAATCAATTTCAGAGTGAGGAATTTTCTCCTGGCAGAAGTAAAAGTTAAATCACAATTGGGGAAGGAGGGAAGAAGGTGAATTACAAACAATCATTTAGAAGTTTCCCATGAGAAACCTACAAGTCCCACAATACAACAATTTTGGAGTCAAGTCTTTGGGGGTTGTGACCACCTCCCCTAAAGTACAGAACTAAAGTGCCATGACGGGAACAAGTTCTACAGTCTTTGATTCACTTCACTTAAGGTTCAGTGATTGTGAGTGTTGTCAGAGTTTTGATTAATCAGTTTAAACTGCATTGTAAATGCTGATTCCCAAGCCAGAGAGGCAGCTCTTGAGAAAATGAAATTATTAGTATATTTGTTACATATATCGTATCGATTAGTATGAAAATTATAAATTCCCTTCTTAGGGTAATAGCGATACTGGGGGGGTAGTAGTAATAGTAGTAGTAGTAGTAGTAGTAGTAGTAGTAGAAGAAGAAGAAGAAGAAGAAGAAGAAGAAGAAGAAGAAGAAGAAGAAGAAGAAGCAGTAGCAGCAATAGTAGTGGAAGTAGTAGTAGTAAAGCAGCAGCAGCAGTAGTAGAAGAAGCAGTAGTAGTAGTAATGGAAGTAGTAATAGTAGTAGTAGTAGTAGTAGTAGTAGTAGTAGTAGTAGTAGTAGTAGTAGAAGAAGAAGAAGAAGAAGAAGAAGAAGAAGCAGTAACAGCAGCAGTAGTGGAAGTAGAAGCAGCAGCAGCAGTAGCAGAAGTATCAGGAGAAGGAGAAACAATAATAGTAGAAGCAGCAGCAGTAGCAGTAATGGAAGTAGTAGTAGTAGAAACAGGTGTAGCAGTAGTGAAAGTAGTGGAAGAAGCAGCAGCAGTAGTAGAGGCAGCAGGAACAGTAATAGTAGTGGATGTCGTAGTAGTAGAAGCAGCAGCAGCCGTAATAATAGTGAAAATGGAAGTAGTAGTAGAAGAAGTAGCATCAGTAGTAGTAGTACAAGCAGTAGCAGTAGTAGCAGTGAAAGTAGTAGTAGAAGCAGCAGCAGCAGTAGCAGTAATGAAAGCAGTAGTAGTACTAGTAGAAACAGGAGCAACAGTAGTGGAAGTAGTAGTAGAAGCAGCAGTAGCAGTAGAAGTAGTAGTAGTAGAAGCAGCAGTAGCAGTAGAAGTAGTGGTAGTACTAGAAACAGCAGGAGCAGTAGTAGACATAGTGGTAGCAGAAGAAGCAGCAGTAGCAGCAGAAATAGTAGGAGTAAAGCAGTAGCAACAGTACTAATAGTGGAAGCAGTAGTGGTAGTAGAAGCAGTAGCAGTAGTAGTGGTGGAGGTAGTAGTAGTAAAAGCAGCAGCTAACATTTTAATAGTGTATATGTAATCTCCTTTGATCCTCAAAACAACCTTGGGAGGTAGGTAATATTATTCTCCTCATTTTATAGATGAGGCTCAGAGGTTGATTTGCCCAGGGTGACAAAGCTAGTGTGTGTCTGAGGATGAATTTAAACTCAGGTCTTCCTGACCTTAACTCTATCCATTATGTCATCTAGCTGCCTAAAAGAAAAACACCATAAAAATGTATAGTAACCTTTTTTAAATAGTAGCAAAGAACTGGAAGCAAAGTAGATGATTATCATTTGGAGAACGAATGGCTAAACAAATTGCGGTACATGAATGTAATGAAATGTTACTGTTAAGAATCAATGAATATGATGAATACAAAGAAGCACTGGAAGACATAAACTGATAGAAAGTAAATTAGGCAGAATCAGGACAATAACACATACAGTGACTGTAACAATGTAAATGAAAAGAACAGCAACAGAAGCAATAAAAACTGAAGGCTTGCAAGGAAATTACAATGAGCAAGCTGAGTCCTAAGGAATCGATATGAAAAGGCTCTGCCCTTCCTTCTTCGAAGAGATAGCAGGCAATGGCTGTGGAACAATGAAGACAGGTTGTACTTTTCCCATGCGCTGGTTAGTTTTGCTGAACAATTTCTTCTTTGTGTGCGTAGTGAGTACTTAGGCTCACTATTCCAGAGCTAGGGCAGTTCCATCTCTCCCTCAAGGTTGTTTGGGGGACTGACTGCTTTATTGACTTAAGTCCCCATTCTGGTGTGTTCCCTCCCCCTGCCCCCACTGTTAAGTGCCAGGGACTAGCACCCTGGTTCCCTTTAACCAATTAACATAAATAAACTTTTCTAAACTTTTACTTTGAAAATATAAAAGAAGTGCAAACATTCTACTACACCCCTCCCTCAGTCGGGGCACTGGAATCTCTCTATTCTTTGAAATTCAGGTACAATGGAGTTTTTATATAGCATTGGTTCCATCAAGTTCACATCCAAATGCAACAATACTCCTGTATGAGCCCCTGCTTCAGTAACTGATAGGCTGGATCCATAAGATTGTTCCTCACTCCAGACCTCTCCTGGGCTCCACTTCTGGACCTCTCTCTCCAAACTCCTTCACCTAAAGTGACAAAACAAAAGTCACCCAAGAATGAAGGGCATACGCCTTGAGAGCTAGGAGTAATCTCATCAATCAGTCACGTCCTTCAGAGGCTGACTTTAATAAGAGCTGGGCCTCAAGGAGGAAACAGGAAAAAAGCTTGAACCACAAATTAATAATTGGTTATGAATATAGTAGTATAATAATAATTTCTTTTTGGGAAACAAATATATGATGTTAGATGAAGGATAGATAGGAAATGAGAATACTTTTTCTAGTAATAAAAACTAGAATCAAAGTAGCTAACTAATCAATTGGAGAATGATGAAACAGGTTGGGTAATGGAATGAATGTTGCAGCTTAAGAAATGATGAATGTGAGGACTACAGAGAAACTGTAAGAAATAATTCATTTGGACCCCTCCTTTATTACAATCAGTATTAATCAGTTTGACATTTTACATAAATCACATAGGGATGAATAGATAAGCCAGGTTCTTATAGTTGGCCTTTATAATGGGCCTCAAACTTTAATTTAATGTTCACTATTTATTTACCAGTTAGGAAGCTCACTTATGCAACCACAAGAATGCTTACAAAGATATCTCCATCCTGGTTTACTCAAATTTCATGTCCAAAGCCAACATGGGTGGGTTGTCTTGAGTCTTTGGAAAGTCCCTCAACTTATTTTTGCACGTCCAGACCGCTGTCTCTTGTCCAACATGAGCAGCTGATCATCTTATGACCACTTAGTCAGTGGAGATTCCCCATGCTTCATCCAACCTATAACCCACCCCACCCTCCCAGCTGATAAGTCATTTTTGGTCCTCAACAGCAAGGTCTATCGCCTAATGAGATCTGTATTTTACCATGTCTCTTTTGCATATTTGGGTATCAATCCCTATAAAAACAAGGTCTTGGAGATCAGGGGCATCTCAGATCATGAGGAAGATATGAGGTCCACTTCATTAGAGGGGACCATGGACCTTTTAATGAAGTGCTATCGGCTCAGAGCTCTGCCTCAGTGGGTTTTCTTGAAGATTGGGCAATTATAATCCCCGCAAGACAAAGGGAGAGTTATATGAATTGATTTTCAATGAAGTAAATAGAACCAGGGAGACAATGCACATGACTACAACAATGCAAATGGACAGAACAAAAAACTGAGACCTGATATTTTGGAATTATAATGTCAAACTTTGCCCCAAAGAAGGGAGGAAAATAATATCTCTTTCTCCTCTCTTTGCAGAAATGGGAGATAATAGGTATGGAGCACTGCATGTACTGTCAGGCTTAGTTTTTACTAAACTTTCTCCCTTCTCTGTCTTTCTTTTTCCTTCTTTATTTCATCTCTGAGGTGGGGAAAGATAACATTTTTGGAAATGAAGGTGATTCAGAAACAAAAGCCATTAATAAAATATTTTTAAATGGAAATTCACAAGTTGAATGAATAGTGCAAATCCAAAGTAGTGGTTGAATTAGAATGTTTGGAAAAGTGAGTGCTTTTAAGATAGTATCTTCTGCTTCAATAGTTGTTAACCAAAATAAACTACTATGACTAAAAAACCAATTAATGACAATTTCAGGGTTATCTAGTTGGTAAACTACTGTAACAGCAAGCACCCTAGCACACCCAGGGCGGCTACTAGCACAGGTTCTTAGATCTGCTTTTCTAAAGGAAAGCAACTCAAAATGGGTTAACAATCTTACTTTAATTAATCAAATACCATTTACCTAGTTCAGGGGAAA
>CM053583.1:191414372-191494185 GCA_028627135.1 Pseudochirops cupreus
GAAGTAGTAGTAGTAAAGCAGCAGTAGCAGTAGTAGAAGAAGCAGTAGTAGTAGTAATGGAAGTAGTAGTAGTAGTAGTAGTAGTAGTAGAAGAAGAAGAAGAAGAAGAAGAAGAAGAAGAAGAAGAAGAAGATGAAGAAGCAGTCACAGTAGTAGTAGTAGTAGTAATAGAAGTGTAAGTATACCTAATCTGTCCCACTGATCCACCACAACCAGTACCAGGTTGTTTCAATGTTTGATGTCTGGTACAGCTAGGCCACCTTACTTTTTTTTCATGGATTCTCTTGATATTCTTGACTTTTTGTTCCTATTATTTTTTTAGCCCCATAAAGTAATTCTTTGGTAGTTTGATTGGTATGGCACTGAATAAGTAAATTAATTTAGGTAGAACTATAATTTTTATTATAGGGGCTTGGCCTACCTGATTCATGTTTCTCTAATTATTTAGATCTATTCTTATTTGTGAGAAGGGTTGTTGGTAATTGTGTTCCTAAAGCTCCTGTGTATATGAGTCTTGGCAGTTAGACTCCCAAGTATTTTATACCATCTGTAGTTATTTTAGTGGAATTTCTCTTTTTATCTCTTTCTTCTGGGTTTTGTTGGTAATATTTTTTTTAAATGCTGATGATTCTTATGGGTTTATTTTCTATCCTACAACGTTGCTGAAGTCGTTTCAATTCATTTTTTAGTTGACTTTCTAGGGATCTCTAAATAAATCATTATATCATTGGCAAAAGTTATAGTTTTGCCTCTGTTTATTATTTCAATTACTTTTTCTTGTCTTATTTCTATAGGTAGTATTTTTAGTATAATTTTGAATAATAATGGCGATAATGGGAATCCTTGCTTCACCCCCATCTTACTGGAAAGGTTTCTAATATAATAATATATTATTAATAATATATATCTAATATATATCTAATATAATAATATATATCTAATATAATAAGGTTGCTTATCCTGATTACAGTTAATGCTTGCTCTTGGTTTTAGATCGACACTACTAATCGCTTAAAGGAACGTTCTACTTATTGCTGTGCTTTCTAATTTTTTCAAAATAGGAATGGGTATTAGGTTCAAAATAATCATTATTTTTGTTGTCTCTGTTGCTGTGGCCAATTATGTTTATAATTTTCCTAATATTGAACCATTCCTGGTATAAATCCAGCCTCGTCATAGTATATGACCTTTGTGTTGTATTGCTATAATTATCTTCATAACACTTTATGTACAATTTTTCCATCAATATTCATTAGGGAAATTGCAATATAGTTTTCTTTCTCTGTTTTGACTTTCCTGGTATCAATACCATATTTGTGTAATAGAAGGAACTTCCCTTTCTTTACCTATTTTTTTCAATCTGCTTATATTGTATTAGAAAAATTGTTCTTTAGATGTTTAGTATAATTTTCTTATGTAGCCACCTAGTTTTTTCTTAGAGTGTTCATTTGTGACTTGTTCAATATCTTTTTCTAAGATAGAGTTGTTAAAGTATTCAACATCCTGTTCTGATAAAATAGGCATTTACTTTTGTTAAGTATTCATCCAACTAATTTAGACTGTCAGTTTTACTGGAATATAGTTGGGTGAAGTAGCTCATAATAATTGCTTTTATTTTCTCTTCTTTGATTGTGAATTCACCTTTTTCATTTTTGATACTAGTAATTTGGTTTTCTTTTTTAAAAATCAAATTAGCCAATGGTTTGTCTATTTTATTGTGTTTTTAAAAATAGCTCCTAGTTGTATTATTAAATGATTTTTTTAAAAAAAACTTTTAATTTTGTTAATTTTGCCTTTGATTTTCAAATTTTCTATTTTAGAGTTTAGCTCAGGGTTTTCAATTCATTGTTTTTCTAGTTTTTTTTTTTTTTTTAGTTATATGTCCAACTCATTGAACTATTCTTTTCCTCATTTAGAGATATAAAATTTCCCTTAAGTACTACTTTGGCTACATTCCACAAATGTTAGTATGTTGTCTCATTGTTGGCCTTATTTTAATGAAATTATTGATTTTTTTCTATGATTTGTTCCTCGACCCATCCTTTCTTTAGGAGTAGGCTATTTAGTTTCTAATTAATTTTTAATCTGTGCTTCAAAGGCCCTTTATTGAATGTAATTTTTATTTTGTTATTGTTGAAAAGATGCATTTTATATTTTGCATTTCTGCATTTGGTTGTGAGGTTTTTATGTCCTAGTATATGATCAATTTTTGTGAAAGTGCCATGAGAAGCTGAGAAATAGATATATTCTTTTCTATTCCTATTCAATATTCTCCAGTGGTCTATCATATTTAACTTTTCTAAAATTCCATTCATCTCCCTAACTTCTTTCTTGTTTATTTTATGATTAAATTTATCTAGAACCATGAGGGGGTCAATTGAGGTTCCCCATTAATTTAGTTTTACTATTTCCCCCATAACTCATTTAACTATTCCTTTAAGCATTTTGATGCTATTCCATTTGGTTCATATTATGTTCAGTATTGATATTAATTCATTATATATGATACCTTTTAGCAAAATGTAGTTTCCTGATTATTTCTTTTAGTTAGGTTTATTTCTGCTTTTGCCTTTTCTGGATCATTGTTGCTGTCCCTGCCTTTTTAACTTCAGCTGAAGCATAATTATTCTGCTCCAGCCCCTTGTTTTAACTCTATTTGTATATTTTTGTTTCAAGTGCATTTCTTGCAAATGACATATTGTTGGATTCTGGTTTCTAATCCATTCTGCTTTCCTGTTCTGTTTTATGAATCATGTTGTAGGCATGGCTCTAAAATTAGCACCTTCTCAGTTCAGGTTCAAAGTTGGGACAAAATGAGGCACTCAATTCACTGCACATTTAACAAAGGATGTTTGCAAAGATATTCAAAAAGGGTACAGTGGCACTTAGCTTCTCTCGACATACACCCCCTCATCTCTGTGTGGAAAGGTGTCTGGTCAGTGAGTCATTAGGATGTAATGATTCATGTGGTCTTGGGCACCCACCAAGTCTGAGAGTCACTGAGCCCACAGGGTTGGGTTTTTTGTTGACCATAGGCCAGGAAGCTACACCAGAGAAGTTGAGGCTGCTCAGATTTCCTAGGGGGTAAGAAGCTTCAAAGACTACAAAGGAAGCTACTATGGAAGCTGGGGCTGAAGAAAGTGGGGTGGGGAGGAAGCTGTGTTGGAAGAAGAGAAGCTCTTTCAAGAAACTTCTGTCCTATCCCATACTGCTCCTTGGTTGTAAGGTCCTCATGATCTTCTTAAAGGACCTTTCACCATTTAAATAACTAGATAGTTCTCCTGTCAAGGGTAATGCTAATGTAGGAAAAAGAAGGGAAAGGGAAAATTTAAAAAAACTTATAACAAAGTCTTACGTGTTTGTTTTGAGGGCTCAGAGTGAGTATCAATGGCAATTGTTCCTGTTTTGGTCAGAAACCTTGAGGGTCTTCTCCTCACTATGGTTTTTATTTTCAACTAGGTAAAGAGGATATTTTTCTTTCTTTTTTGGGGGGGGAGGGGAGTTCATTTCTTATCTAGCCTTAATCACAAAATGGGAATAACCTCAGACAAACCGAAACCTGGAAAAGACCATGGCTTAAAAAGGCCAAGGTCTCCTATTGCATCTGGGGCCATCTCAGGTTGCCCTGATCTACATCTTGCCACTGGACCCAGATGGCTCTGGAGGAGAGAGTGAGGCTGGTGACTGCACAGTCCTTCCTCCCTCACTTAAATCCAGTTCACTTGTAAGTCATGACATCACCTTTCCAATATTATAGTTCTCTTTAAGAATGAAGGACAAACAAGAGACTGTCATGGTCTCAGATACCCACCAAGTCTGAGAGACCCTGAGACCTAAAGGCTTGGGTTATTATTGGCCTTGGGTCAAGAGGCTGTATGGGAGAAGCTGGGACCAATCCTTTTTCCTAGGTTGTGGGGAGGTTTTATAGCTTCACCAGGAAAGCTGGGAATGAAGGAAGTTTTAAAGGGTTTTGTGTGGGGAGGAAACTGTGTCAAGCATGGGAAGTTGCTTCAGAAAACTGCTGTCCTACCATAGGGTAAGTTCATCCCATTCATATTCAGTTATGATTATTAACTATGTATTCCCTTTCATGCTGTTTTTCTATACTTATTCCTTTCTTTTCTACCTCATTCCCTTCCCCTCAAGAGTGTATTAGCTTCTTACCACTGCCAACCTTAATCTACCCTTCCTCTTATCATCACCACCTTATCACTCCATTTTCTCTTAGCTCTGTTTCCCATCTACTTTAATTTCTGTACCTCCAGACCTCTAGAACTCATAAGGTTATCTCCAAGTTTGTATACAGCCATTGTGGGATAGCTATCCATCTGTCTATAGTCAGGGAAGAACAAACAGAAAGGCAGACCCTAAGCCTGGATTCAGACTCCCCTAGGCAGAATACACTTTGGATGCCATGTGCCCACGGCAGCATGGAGGCCAGGGTGGGAGTTAGAGTAAAGCTTCCCCTTTGGTAAGTAGCTCAAAATAGTGCTACACGATTCACACACAGCTGGTGGGGAAGAATGGCTTCTGGTTGGGTTGCTCCTTTTTCTCCATCCACTGAGTCATCCCTTCAGCTGTGGGACTAATACAGGGACTTTTTGTCATTTCAAATGCAAGTCCTTTGTCCTTGAGTTAGATTTACTTAGAAGCAGGCCCTCCAACTATCATGAAGTTGAAGAAAATCACCATGTTCCACAGGATGGGCCCAATAGGCCAATTGAAACTTGCTATGATGGTTCAAAAACAAGCTACGGGACCTGTAAGAACCCTTGCAGCTCAAAATTTATGACTATGATACTCAAAGAAAGATTTGACCTTGTTCATGAGTTGATTTGCATTTCTGTTTTCTTAATTCTTCACTGTTTGAGGGAAATCTTTCTTTTTTAAAAAAATAGCATTATATTTTTTCCAATTACACATAAAGACAATGTTCAACATTCATTTTTTGGAAAGTTTTTAAGTTCCAAATTTCTCTCCCTCCCTCCTTTTCACCCCCTCCCCAAGAGGGTAAGCAATCTGATATAGGCTATACATGTACAATAATGTAAAACATTTCCACATTAGTCATGGTGTAAAAGAAGAAATAGAATAAAAGGGGGGAAAAAAACCTTGAAAAAACTCCAAAATTGAAAATAGTAGGCTTCGATCTGCATTCAGACTCCATCCGTTCTTTTTCTGGATGTGGATAACATTTTCCATCTTGAGTCTTGAAATTGTCTTGGATCATTGTATTGCTTAGAAGAATAAGGTCAATCCTGGTTGATCATCACACACTGTTACTGTTACCGCATACAATGTTCTCTTGGTTCTGCTCACTAAATGAAATCTTTCTGATTATTTAATCAAGTCAAACAAAGAATTTTGCAGCACATATTTTGAGTATGGCTCTCTGATAGCAAGTACACTCTGTAGTGCAATTGAAAGAACATTGTACTTAGTTTCAGAAGACATGGCTTTAAGCCCTGCCTCTGTTGACTTGCTGTGACATTTTTCCCCCTTCTCTGCTAGGATGAACTCAGCCTGAAAAGGCTTTGTTGGAGCATATGTATATGAATGATTGTGAAGATTCTTAGGCAAGAGATACACTATGATCTGGGGTTAAGTTTTTGAGTAATTTTCTTGCTTAGAGTTGTAACACAGTAGAGCTTTTAGACAGGGAATGTTTACTTTCAGAGGTCACAAATACAGAAACTCACTTGCCCCTCCCCCAACACTGTGGAAGCACAATCCCCTTCCTTTCCTCCCTCCATGAACCGCCTCAGTCTCTGGGGAGGGGAAAGGGTTAGGTTTATACTTTAGGTTGGTTCCCATAGAGTCTAGTACCAGGTCCAAGTCCAAAACCCAATTCAGGCTTGAATGCTAGGCAACCTGGCTCCTTAGGGCTCCCATGCTGGGTTGGTTACACTATCTCACTTATAATCCCGGCTCCAAAGTCACCATGACTCCAACTCCCAGGTCTTGTGAGGATTATCACCTCTGGCACCTGAACCCAAGAGCAAACAATATGGAACAGAAACAAATACTCCCTGACCCATTTCTTGGAGCCCAGGTAAAAGAAAGAAAGTGAAAGGCAAAGTCCATCCCCTCTCACTGGTTCAGTCCATGAAATCTACTCTGGTGTAGTCATTGATCAGAGCGCAGCCAAAAAGATGGTGGAGAAAGAGCAATCACCTTAGTCTCACTTGTTTAAAGATGGAGGCAACCGATCAAAAGAGGCTGCCATAACCATGTGGTCAGGGATGCAATGGACTCCATATTAGACAAACTAGAGTGTGCTCAAAAGCTGAGTTACAGAGTCATTTAAATAGCTAACCTAAGACCTGTTGGATTCCCCCAAATACTGTAAACAGTCAGACTCACATAGCTCTAGGTTAGGGGGGCTGGATGTCAAGCGGCAGATTATGACAGAACTGACCTAAAATGAGTTTGAAGGCACAGAGTCCTTGAGTGGAAATGAAGCCAGTGGTCACACAGATTTTTTTGTTTCTAAGGTAGAAAAATAGTTTCCTTTGGGGATTTGAGTGTTAAGGAAGTATGTACAATTCAAAATAATGAATCCAATGGAAAGGCCCTCCCTCGCTAGGAATCGCAATGTTCTATGCTCTAAAGTTTGGTGCCTGGGGGCAGAGTCTCCTTCTAGGGATTTATGTCTCCTCTAGCCAACATTGAGAGAAAAGGCAGATGATCCTATTACAAAAAATAAAAAGCCTAGAAAAGTTCTCCCCAACAGGAAAGCTTATTCTTCCTACTCTAATATACCTTGGATGTTTTCTTTAGGAGTAGTGGGGAGTATTCTGCCTCTTTCTCCGGAAAAGGTGCCTGGGCTTTAAGTTGAAAGAAGATGCCAGTCTACTCTTCACAATCAAGTGAGCTAACTGCAGGAATGTGCTGGAATCAGCTCAAATGGACTCATAAGGGCTGAGTGTTAAATTTTCAATGTGACCATTTTATACCTTGGAAATAGACAAATAAATCAGAGCTTGATTTATTGCTTCGTTGACTGTGGAAACTTAAGAAAGTGCTGGAGAAAATGTTACTAATGCAGATAAAACTTAAAAGTGTGCTTTGTGTACATTCCCCCTGCCCCCAGAGCCGGTTGTTAAACATTTACCAACATGTCCCTAATTGGGACCTCTTGCTAACTAGTAAATATAAGCACATGGGTAGAGGATCATGTATTATGGTTTCTAGTGGATACAGCCCTAAAGAGCACCTTGAATCTGAGAAAAATACATAACAGACCTGTGTGTGAGTTGGAAGTTGTCCATGGATTATGTCTGTAAAACAGAGGCTCATGGTAATTGGATTACCTACCTCACAGGTTGGTTATAAGGATAAAATGAGATACTGTATATAGTGCTTTCCAAACCTTAAGGTCTATGTATAAACATGAGCTATCTTTACTGTATGAGTTGTCTGAATTTATGAATTTTATGTTAATGTTCCAAAATAAAAATGTTGCCCAAAAGAACATTGAGTTGACTCTGTGTAGGCAGAGCCCAGGAAGATTCCTTTTCTTAGGCACAATGTTTCACCCTATCCATCACTTGGTCATTATTTTACTTTGTAAATATCTCTGTCAAGTCTCTCCAACAAGACTGCAAGCCATGTAGGGAGGAAGATGGAGTTCTAGCCCTTACTTTGAGGTTCCCCATATAACACCAAGCAGAGAACATTTTCCAGAGCCACTCATGCAATAATGATGGGCTTGATGGATTCTGAAGAGATTTATGGGGAGATGACATAAGAGCCTGATAATTAATGCTCTTTCTGAATGTACACTTGCAGGAATTCTTTACAATAATCCCAACTGTAATTGGAATTGTCTTTAGCAAACAGCCTAGAAATGCAAAGTTTGATGAAATTTATAGCTTGTTTTATATCCGAAGATAGTCTGACTACATATTTTTCTAGATTGTACATATTTCTGTTGCATAATACAGTGTTTCAAAATATGAATTATTTTAAAATACTGCCTTTCAGAATATTTGGAATAAAGAAAAAGCAATAAAAGACAAATAAGGGGTTTCTCTAGTCCAGGGTTGAGGAACCCACGGTCTCAAGGTCATATGTGGCCTTCTAGTTCCTCAAGTGCAGCCCTCTGACTGAATCCAAGCTTCACAGATCAAATCCCCTTAACGAAAGGATTTGTTTTGTAAAACCTGGACTCAGTCAAAAGGCCACACAGAGGACCTAGAAGGCCATAGGTGAGGTTGCAGGTTCCCCACTCCCACCCTAGTCACTACAGTCACTATACCCTGCTCTTTAACTAACCCTCTCAGCATGCAGTCTACCTCTCTATGGGATCCCTTAATGGTAGCCATTCAGCCTGCCTCTCCCCACTCTCTCAGACCCATCTAACACAGTCCCCTGGCAAACCTGCTGAGGGAAGCAACTCTGATTATCTTGGGCCATAAATAAATAGTAAGGTCTAGTTAGCACTAGGTTGACTTAAAACACTGATTGGATAGCACTGATAATCAAGTAGCAGAGCTCAGTGAGGTGGAGTCCTTTGTGACTGCCACATCTGGGTATATTACATTACATTAAATTGTTGCATCATGTTATACTATGCCATGTTATACTAATTATATTATATTATGTCACGTTAAGTCACATCACAACATATCGCAATATGTCATATCATATCATATCAAATTGATATGCATTTATTAAAGTTTATTATGTTCTAGGTATTATGCTAAGCACAAGGTATATACCCCCAAAAGGCAAAAATCCAGTTCCTTACCCTCAGAAATCTCACATTTTAATAGGGGAAACAACATGCAGAAAACTATACATACAAGATATACACAGAATATTATACACAGAATATATGGAAGGTAATCTCAGAGAGCAGTAGTGGGAAGGAGATAGAGAATGAAAAAGGCCTCCTGCAGAAGATAAGATTGGAACTGAGTCTTGAAGGAAGCCATATAATATATTATTATATCATATCATCTGTTATGTTTTGTAATGTTACAGTATATGTATATATGATACAATATAATGTAATACAATATGATATAATAAATTATGTTATATTATATTTGATCATATTTTATTACATTGCTTTATGTCATGTTCTAACCACAGAGTAGGGGCCAAAAATATAATTTTAAAGTATCAAATAAAAATGCAAAATACAAAAATTAGAGGTAGCATGATTTTTTAATATTTCAAATAAACAGACATTTACACATACACATATATACACAGTCACACAAATAAAGTCCTATTTGCCTCATCATGGCAGGGAAATGGCAGGGGGTCCTGAAAGGTTGGGTGAGTGGAGCAGGTTCTATGTATCAAGTCAGAGATATTTCAAGTATGGGCCTAACAATAGACTGTGTCTGTATTCATAGGGCCAGCCTTGCTCAGTACTGAGAGATTCAGCAGCAGCTGTGGGCCGGCCTTTTGGTGATGAATTCTTCAGGGCTAGAAACCCAGGAAACAAAGAAAAATACAAAATTGCCCTCAAGTCTGTGCAGTCTCTTACTGCTTTGTAGTGATTGTGGCACAGTGAGGGCAACATGGGCAGAGGGTACAAAGAGTCCCAAAGTTTTTAGAGGATAATAATGATTTTTAGATGAATCAGCTGTCATTATTGTAAATGTGAGATCCTGTCCAATGACCAATGACTAGACATACTACAGGAGGAAATGAAACGGATGGATCTTTACATTTTAAAAAATAATAAATGAAAACTGAAGAGAAAAGGAAACTGGCTTTTAAATACACAGATGGCTCATAGGTTCTCCTTGGAAAGTTAAATAAAGGATTTTGTAAAATTGGTTTTGTTGTGTGTCCAAAAGTACAATTTTAAGAGATGTTTGGTCATTTCTAGTTGCGGTGTTCATGATAAATATTCACAAAAAGATCACCATTAAAGTTGCTGTTGCTACTATACCAACATTTATTGGAAAGGAAGAAAAAGCAGAGTTATTGTACAAAGACCAAGAAAAGATCCTCCAAATTCAAGAGACTTTAAGAAAACAAGAATTCTAACGCAGCAGCCTTGATGGAGCTGTGAATTGTTTCAGTCATTCTGGAAAGCACTGTAGAATCATGCCCCCAAAGTTATTAAATTGCGCATGCCCTTTGACCTAGCAATATCACTACCAGACCTGTATCCCAAAAAGACCAAAAAAAAAAGAAAATGAACTATAGGTACAAAAATACGTGTAGCAGCTATGTTTGTGGTGACAAAGAGCTGGAAACTAAAAGGATGCCCATCAACTGGGGAACGGTTGAATAAAATGTGGTTTCCAATTCACCTGCATGTTATGGTATCACAGCCCCATTGTCAAGGTCCTCTTCAAGAACGAAGGACAAGCAACAACAATTTTTCATAACTAATTGTATGTGAATGTAATATAATATTATTGTGCTATAAGAAATGACGGAAAACTTGTAAGAACAAATACAAAGTGAAGTGAATAGAACTAGGAGATCTATTTACATTGTAATAACAAACAACTTGGAGAACTCTGATCAACACAACGAGCAGCCATGATTCCAGAGCAGCCGGAATGAAGCGTGCTAACCACATCCCAACAGAGGGATGATGGACAAAATTTGTTGATAGAGAAGCATTTTTTGACATAGCCAATGTGAGGATTTGTTTTGTCTCACTGTGTATATTTTATTATAAGAAATTTTGCATTTCTTGTATTGGCCATTTGATTCCATTTCAATAATTTTTATTTTTAGATCACTGAAATTTCCCAGTATATGTTTCCTTCCTCTCCCTCACAGACAGCAATCCCGTTTAATAAAATTTTTTTTAAAAAGGAAAAAAGAGTTAAAAAAATAATAGCTCAATGTCTGGGATTATTTGCAGTGTATCATCTAGCTCTCTGCCAAGAAACAAGGGGAGACGCCCTCTCACATTCCTTCTTGGGGCAAACTTGCTTGCTATAATTTCACAATAATATTTTTTGTTGTTCTTTCCATTTACATTTCAACAAATAATTTCCAGGTAGAACTATATACCCAGCCCTAGTCTCTCTCCTGAGCTCCATTCCCACATTATCATCTGCCTATTGGATATTTTGAATTGAACATCCCAGAGGATATGAAGATGATTTCTATGGAAATGTCCAAAAGGATGAGGTTTTACAAAAGGCCATTAAATTTGGTAATTAAGAGCTCATTGGTTTGGAAAGAACCATTTCACTTGAATGATGAGATTAGAAGCTAGATTACGGAGGGTTTTGAGGACAGTGAGTGGAGAGAAATAGGAGGCACCAAGTGTAGGTGGTTTTATCAAGGAGTTTAGCATACAAGGAGAGGAAAGAGAGGAAAATAACTAGGAACTTGATAGGATTTGATAGGATCAAACTCAGCCAGTCTAAAATACTCATTATCTTTTTCCCTCAAACCCATCCTTCTTCTAGACTTCCTTGTTACTCTCCAAGGTACTTGTACTATCATCATAGGCCTGGGTTTTCAACCTCATGTCATCCTGGACTCCCATCACTGTCACTCACCCCACACATCCACTCAATTGTTGCATCTTGGTGTTTCTACCTTTGCTTCTGTCACGTACATTACATTCTTACCACTCAAACATTCACTTTTCTAGCCCAAGCATCCATCATCTCTCTCTCAGAGTATTGCAATAGATTTCTAGTTGATCTCTCTCCCTGAAATCTCTTCCTCCTCCAGTTCAGCCTCCATGTAACTGCCAATAATGATTTTTCTAAAGCCCAGATTTGACTATGTCACTGTGAAGAATGAAAAATCCAAAAGACAGTTTCTGTGTAATTAATAATCAGTTCATTAATTAGGCTAGTTAATCACCAATAAATTGGTGGTCAGTGGTTTTTCTTGGTGACCAAAGATAAAGGCATGAAGAGACTAGTACCCTTAATATACTTTTGAAATGGCTCAGATGCCACCTTTTGCAGGAGACTTTCCCAGTCATCCCTGTAGTTGCTAGAGCCTTACCCTCTGAGAATATTTTTCCATCTATTATGTATGTATCCTAAATGTAGCTAGTTATTTATATATGGTTACTCTGACTTTTTTCTGAAAGTAGAGAAAACACTTCATCTGGTACACAGAGTAAAGGAACGAGTAAAAGATGAAGAAATGAAGGAAGAGACTACAAGAAAGGGAATAAAAGTAGGTATGAACTCAAATGGGCAGGCTTAAGTGTGCAAATACATTTTGTAATCCGCCATAAATTTAGGGCCATGGATATATAAAAGAGAATTAAATTTTGCTCTTGAGTTTATTCTAATTGCAAAAGATCCAATGTTAGTAAATCCTCAGTCACCTCTAATTAGCACCTTCTTGGTCTTCCTCTCCCAGTCCATATTCATACTGGCAGGTTGGGTCCCCGAAGAATGGTCAAGCAGTTCTTTCCTCAGAGTTCTAGGGGTAACCCCAAGGAGTTGTAGCTCCTATTATGGCCCCTCACTTCCCTCCTAATATTAATCAACTAACGGAACTCTATTAGCTTTTAGAAAAGGATATTTATTAAGAAGGAATATCAAGAACACATTCCCAAACTTGGGGTTACCTTGTTCCCATATACAATCCTTGGGGAGAGTAGGCTCAAATTTAAAGTATAGGCACCTCTAACTTCCACAAACAGAAGGTAGTCCCAGCAAGGTTCTAGTCCATCCCTGGTTTCTACTCAACTTTCTATTAGAATCACCTAAATATAAGAAAAATGGGATGTAAAAATTCCCCCAAAGACTGTAATTTTGGGTTCATTTACTCCTTCCAGTTTCTATTTCTTTTATTCTATCCACAGCAGTCATGAACATCATCAGTTTAAATGTATATGCAGGAATACTAAAGGCCTTTTTTTTTGTCAGAAAAAAGACAGCAGAGTAGGGTTTTAAGATTCACCAAATTCATGAGTAATTTACATGAAGTGGTCATCCATAAGCCTGCTGCTTTCATTACCATATTCATTCTCATAATCCCAAATTCTAAAGAAATTCAGGGACATGTGGCAGAGCAGATAGAGTATCAGACTCCAAGTCAAGAAAACCTGAGTTCAAATCCTGCCTCAGACACCAACTTTGTGATCCTAGGCGAATGAATGAACCTCCCGGCCTCAGTTTTCTCATTTGCAAAATGAGTGATAGTAACACCTACTTAAGATTTTATATTTAAAGTGCTTTGAAAATCTTTAAGCACTACATGAGTATTAGTTCACAGCATCTCCTTATTAATTAATGAAACTAGCCTCTCTCACTGGTATAGGACTGTCTTCTGATTGGTGAAGATCAGTACTCTGAACCTGGAGAGTCAGCAGAGCTGGCAAGAGAGAGGAGAGGTCTGGTCTCTTCAGTCTCTCGGAGTCTTGTGAGAATCTCTGGGCTCTTCTGGCTTCTAGCTTCAAGAGAAAAAATAATGATAATGACAACTAACATTTAGAAAACACTTACTGTATGCCAGGCATTGCACTGAGCACTTTATGATTATATAATGCCAATATCACTTCATCTTGCTAAAGAGAGAGTAAGGCTTGGGGAGGAAGCAGGCATGAGAAGAGCTGGCTGTCTCTATCATAGCTGGTGTCCCCAGCTTGCCACACTAGAGATTGCGGGGAATTTCCATTTGGGTGAGATCTGGGACTGTCTCTTTTGGTTGAGCTGAGTTACCTTGCTCCTTCACTCTGGACTGTGTGGTATATATTCTCCCATGTATAGTTTCTCTGGTTTCTGTTTTGCTATCAACTTGGATAAATGGGTCTCTTTGACACTTGCTACGTTTGTTCAATAATGGAACTGATTATTTGGTAGGAAGAGAGTCAAGCCTTATTTATAGAGCTTGGATCCTCCTTTCTCCATTAATGAATAGTGATCAGAAATTTAGTCTGAATCTAAATCTCCCAGATTAATAATATTTAAGAAAGTAGATGGATATAAATTTAGCC
This sequence comes from Pseudochirops cupreus, assembly GCA_028627135.1. Lineage (NCBI taxonomy): Eukaryota > Metazoa > Chordata > Mammalia > Diprotodontia > Pseudocheiridae > Pseudochirops > Pseudochirops cupreus. The sequence goes on from CM053583.1 coordinate 191,428,276, forward strand.
TGGGGCCCCCTCTCTTTGAGGAAAGTAGAGTGATCAAACTTTTGACCCCAGCCTTCTACTTTCTCTCCTGGAAGGAATTAAAGTCTTCCTGGCATAAAGGTGTGGGGAGTAGGGGTAGTAAGAAGAAGCTGAAGATATCTATTCTGCCTCTCTCTGAGCCACACAGTGATACCATCATATTGCACGTGGAAGATAGCTTGGTTACCTATGGTTAATTGAGATCATTCAGTGACTTATCAATGACTTTGAAAAGACAACAAATCTTCAATTACCACCAAATCCTAGAAAAACCTTGCGACATATGTGCAGAGAGGTTCATACCTATCTATGTAACAAAACTGGTGATATAATTTATTAATAGAATAACTAACAATAAAACTAAGACATATCATTATTTATACTGTTTTATCTTGAGGAAGATCAGAGCCAGAGTCACTTCTAATCAACTCTTGATTTCTCACTTCTGGAAAATGGTTCCACCATTTATTTCTCAGAAGCATAACCAAAGTCTCTCAAAACAACAAGAACAACAACAACAAAGCCCTTTCATTTATTCACGATATAAGGGTTAAACTTGGTTCTCTCAAAGAATGTTCTTTCTCTCTTTCCCTTCACAGTCTCTCTTCAGCTATGACAGGAACCTCTTTAGAATGACAGTTCAATTCAATCTTTTCACAAACTCTAAATAGAATGACAATTAAAGTCAGTTTCTGATTTCCTTCCAAGCTCCTCAAGGAAGGGCCATTAAACTATCACTGTTCAAGATTTCATTTCTTTTTAAAGAAATGGTAACAGTATCTACAGTTTCTGTGAAAGTAAGTTAGTAAATCTGGTATGACAAAAAGAAATAACAAAACAGTTAGACTTTGCTGCCAACAGCCTTTTGTAATAAGGACAGGAATGTAGACTGGGTGGGTTGAGAACACTGACTTTGGTTCCTCACTTTATCTTTGCTCTGGCTCAAATTAATTTGCAACTAAACCAGAGAGGATCCTGGGATTATCTAGGAATATCTAACTCTTAAGTTAGATACTTATCTGTAATAGAAGGTTATGATCTCTGTCCAAACATTACGGCTGAAAATGAGATATTGGATCTTACCCTGAATCTTACACTCTGCCTGGCAGAATGTAGTATCTATGGCTAAAGGGCCATTAAACAACCCTTATCAAGGCAGGTTCTAAGCACTATACCCTAGCTACTGAAGCTAAGATAGCTTGACTGACCCTGAAGAGACGAGCCTAGAAGACAGTAGCAAGTAACAATGTCTAGCAGAGACTAAATACCCCTCAGCGACCACAAACTACTCAACTGTGACCAGCAAGAACAAGCAGAGAACTACAACCATAGAGGATTAGGCCCAGTGAAATCTACATGATAAGATCACCAGAAGACATCATTGGAAGTGTGAATTGAGAGAGGGGGTCCCATGTTTCTGGGAAAGATGTTCCATTTCAAATCTTTTTACTATATCATATACTTTATTAAATATATTTTCTTTGAACCAATTGTATCCTTTGAATAGAGCAAAACTGAATACATTAGCGGGGGCTTACGTGCAATCATTTTGAGGGGATATATCCCTGCAGAGTAACTTGAACCTTACATGAGCTAATCTGGGGTCCCCATGTGTGAATGGGAAAATATCCTTGTGCTAAATCAAATTAATTTTGACTACAACACGAGAGAATTCCAGAGCACAAATGATGCATATATAAAGGTAGGACAAAGTATACCCTATAGTAAGAGGGGTACCCAGAGTGGGGAGAATGTTCAAGTATCTTCATCAGGTAAAGGACTGATGCCATAGCTAGAGAAGAAACACTATTCCACTCCTTGGCCCAAGTTCCCCTCAGCATGGTCTAAGGTGAAAAATGTAAAACATCTGCATATAATATTTCATAAATTTATCTCAAATTGGCTTGTTATTCTGTCTCTTCCCAGGACTCTGGGAAAATCTCTAAATATAGCTCATGCCTCATTTCCCATCAAAATTTATATCTCCTTCCCTACTTCATGTGACACAAAAAAGAAAACACACTCCCATTATAGTTTTGAGTATTTTCACTAAAAAGAAATTAGAATCGAAAAGACAGTATTAAATACCCCCATGTGGCTACATGTTGCCCAGGTAAAAGGCAAGCTATTTACTCTCTGGGGGTGATGGGGTGCTTGGGTGCCTATGTTTGTAGCATCCAGTTGTAATATCAGTTTGTAAAATCACACTTGTATTTGGGTAACTATGTTCGTAATATCAATTTGTGAAATCAAGTTGTAAAATCACATTTTCCCCCAGCCTCAAAGCATTATCTCTGTGTCTTCCCCCAGCCAGCACTCTGCCTAGCAACAATTCATGAACTACTTATCCCTGCTTGGTACAATAACAAGCTATACCTATGAATCCTTCACTAAACCATCTATAAACAATTCCTTTAGCTTAGAGAAATGTGTATCTCCCCTTAGTATAATGGCCAGCTGCACCCACGAATCCTTCAATGCACTATCAATATGTTAACTCCTTAGCCAATTAGGCACATTCTGGATCCCCAATTAGCCTAACTTCCCAGCATCCATCTTGTCAAATAGGACATTGATGGGTAGCAGACTAGGCACTTCTCAGTCAGCCCTGACCATTAGTTGACCTAGTGACATTTCAAGCCTAAAACCAAAGCTCCACGTAGCCCCACCTTGGGCTAGTTCCCAGTGAATTATCGGCAATATGCCTGTGCAGTAGATATGAAAAGTGCATGTCCCTTTAAGCACTGACCACTCCTTAACTCCTCCCTAATCCCACCCTTGCTCACCTAGTTAGCATAACTGATACCTGATGATTTACAATTTTATTGCTTTATAATCTATACCCAAGACTCCTTTAAGTTTGCAGGTTCCCTAAGACCTCCTGCCCGCTGTAAAGTGTAACAATAAACTTTTACAATCCTAACTTAAAAGATTGCTTGACTTCTAAGAATTCTTTCCAGACTGGCCCTCCAGGATTCACTGGGGTCCCTGAAACATCTATCTTTACTCCTCATCAGGGGCAGCAGTGACCACCCCTGTGGGAAGCTTGAATTCACAATCTCACCCTTGGGATTATTTTAGAATCAGATCGTTGTATTGCTGAGAATAGCCAAGTCCTTCACAGTTGATCATTTTACAATATTGCTGTTACTGTATACAATGTTGTCCTGGTTCTACTCATTTCACTTTGCACCAGTTAATGTAAGTTTTTTTTTCCTGTTTTTCTGAGACCATCTTGCTCATCGTTCCTTATAACACAATAGTATTCCATTGCAATCACATACCACAATTTATTCAGCCATTCCCCAATTGATGGGCTTCCCTTCAATTTCTAATTCTATAACGTATCAATTGTTCTTAACCTAAAGTCCACAGACATTCAGGGTCTACATACAAACATAAGAGAGTCTGTGAATATGGATGGGAAAAACTACGTCTTAATTTCAATATGATTGGTTTCCTTTATAATCCAGTGAGGTGGGGGTTGAGAGAGTAGCATTAGAACGTGTACCACACACACAGAAAGTGAAAATTAAGTGTCATACTATATTTCATCATGTGGATGATCATACATTACATCACAGAATTTAAAGCTCTGTCCTAGACCCTCTTTTATTCTCTCTCTACACTCTCATTCTTGGTGATCTCACCAACTCCCATGGATTAAATTCTCATCTTTATTCAGGTTGACTCCAAGGAGGTATCTATTATGAACCAAATACTGTATTAGGCACCAAAGATATAAATATAAAGACCGCAATAATTCTTTTGTCCTTATCTTTTTCCTGACCACCGGTCTGACATCGACATTTGCCTAGTGGTATCTCTACTAGTGTATCCCATAGGCATCTTAAACTCAACATACCATAGTAATAATGTTTATGAACACAGCAGCATGGCTTGAGGGACTTAAGGGTGCTAGCTTACAGTCACCTACTTTATCATTCATGTCTTGGGTGATTGGCTATGCTATGGTAAAGTCTGGTTATAAAGAAATTTTTGGAAAAGAAAAGTCATAAGACTAGTATTTATTCTGAATATTGACATTCACTGCTACTTGTGGGGGCACATAGAACAAGACAAGGAAAGGAGGAAAGGGAGGGGTAGGTGAAAGACACACCAGGAACAGGAAGGCAGAAAAATGCCTCATGCAGCAGGTAGACTGGGACCAGATTCCCTATTCATTTCTAACATTCCCATTATGAGTGGCGAAGGAATGATAAGATGCTTAGAAGTGATAAGATTCCTATGACTACGGAATTTGAAATCCTGAATGTTATATTACACAAATACATTGATGAAGACACATTTTCTCTTGCCTGAGTATACACCAACTCAACTTTTAGTCCCAGCTGTGACTGTATCATTTGGACATGTTTAAAAATCGAGGTCAGCTAAATGTGCTTTCCTTCAAGGCTTCATGTATGAATGATAACTTTCATTTTTTTAAAAAACATCTTGTTATTTGAAATGCTTATTCACAGACCAAATATCACCATAAGCTGAACTTGAGGGGTCAGAATATACTGAGGCCTTGGTTACAAGTGCTGCAATATTAAAATCTGATTGATGATCTCTTAAACTTGGAAGTTAATTTCCAAAGACAATAGTTAATAATAACAAGAGCTAGCATTTTTAAAGAGCCCTCTGAGGTTGGCAAAATGGTTTCAAATATCTTGTTGGATTCTTATAACAACCCTGGGAAGTAGGTACTATTATTATTCCCATTTTACAGGTGAGAAAACTGAGGCAGACAGTGCTTAAATGACTTCCCCAAGGTCACAAAGCTAGTAAGTGTCTCTTCCATAGGTAATAAACTTCCTTTCATCTTAAACTTACCCTTCCATCTTGCAGCCCTCAATGAATCCAGGTTCTTCCTTCTTCTTTCAGTCTCCCTTATCACCCTTTCTAGGACTGGCTGCATTTTCCTGAATGCCTTCCACCCTCACCCCCACCTTGACTGGTCAAGATAGAGAAATCCAAATACTTTGTGTCCTTTTTACTATTTCTAGACGCCCCATCTACCACTGCCACTCAGCAACTGCTCCCTCCTTTGAGGTACATTCAATCCAAATTTATCACCCATTATCTATCCATTCACAGGACATTCTACTCTCTACAGCTGCTGCTGCAAATTTCATTCTATCTCAAGTTCCCACAGTAACACCTTCACAGCTGGGAACCTGTCCTCATATTTCACCGAAAAAATTGAGACCATCTGCCATGAACTTCCTCTTCTCCTCATCTCCCACCCCACCACACACCCTTCCTTACTATCTTTGCCTTCATTTCTACCTTGGGTGAAAAGGTGTCCCTTCTCTTTGCAAAGGCCAAGCCCTTTACATAATTCAGGGGTGGGGAATCTGTGGCCTCGAGGTCACATGTGGCCCTCTAGGACCTTAAGTGCAGCCCTTTGAATGAATCCAAATTTCGCAGAACAAATCCCCTTAATAAAAGGATTTGTTCTGTAAAATTTGGACTCAGTCAAAAGGCTGCACCCAAGGGCCTAGAAGACCACACGTGGCCTTGAGGCCACAGTTTCCTCCCCCCTGACATAAATCCTAGATCCCAAATTCCCTCCTTTTACTCAAGCAAAAGGCTTCTTTATATCATTCTTACTCCTTTCTTTTTTATCTTCAGTTACTCCCTATCTACTAGCTCCTTCCCCGCTGCCAACAAATCCACCCATGTCTCCCCCATTCTTTAAAACCCTCATTTAATCCTCCTTCCCCTCTAAGGCTAAAATTCTTTTACTTCCCCTCTGTCCAGTTTCTCCTAAACCCTCTGCAATCTGGCTCCAGACCAGACCTAATCAGTCTATTGAAACAGCTCACTCCAAAGTTACCACTGACCTCTTAACTGCCAACTCTAATGCCATTCCTCAATCCTCATCATTCCTGATCTCTCTGCAAGCTTTGACATTGTAGATCCCCCTTTCCTCTTGGATATTCTTTTCTCTCTGGGTTTCATGACATTTCTCTTTCCTGCTTCTTCTACCTGTGTTAGACTATTCCTCTTCAGTTTCCTTTGCTTGGTCTTCCTCCTGATCGCACCCAATAATAGTATTTCTCGTGGTTCAGTCCTGGACTCTTCTCTTTTTTCCCTGTAAACACTTTCCCAAGAATTTCCCTCTTAAGAACTCCCACTGATTCAATTGCCAGCTCTGCCGATGACACCCAGATCTATGCAGCTGGCACTTTTCTTTCTCTAGATTTCCAATCCCACATTATCAACTGTCTTTTGGAAAGAACTCATTATTTCTCCCTGACAACCTCCCTTCTTCCATTCCATTATTATCGAGGACATCATCAGCCTCTTAGGTTAGAATGTCATTTTCAATTCCTCACTCTAACTCATCAACATATCCAAACTTTCCTCCCTTCAGTAGATCTCTCCTATATATTCCTGTTTCTCCATTCATCCAGCCGCCACCCTAGTTCAGACCCTGATCACCTCTCACCTGGATTATGACTTCAAGTCTTTCCCTCCATCTTATCTTCTACTCTTCTGCCAAGGTGATTTTCCAATAGTTTACTTAAGTCTGCCTAGTCACTATTCAGTAAACTCTAGTGGTTCCTATTACCTCCAGGAACTATCATACAAAGTCCTGTGATTGGCATTCAAAGCCCTTTGTAACTTGGGACCTTCCTACTTTTTTTTTTTTACACTTTACACCTTGCATGCTCTATGATCCAGTTACATTGGACTATTTACTCTTTATTTGTAACTCTCTCTGTCTTTGGACTGGTTGCATAGGGCTAAGCTGAGTGATTCTCTTCCTCCTTATCTCTCTGTTACCTAGATTTAACTCGAATCTTCCCTAGTACCTTCCCCCTCTGAGGTTCGTTCATCTCCTTTGTCTCTATTTTAATTATACGCATGTCAGTGGTAACTAGTTTTTGTATGTGTAAGAAGACGAGTAGTTGGACATACTGTGGCTAGAATGTGACCTTCTTGAGAGCGTGGACTTTGGCCTTTCTTTGTATACGTACCGCTTAGCACAGTGCCCGGCACACTGAAAGCATTTAACAAACGCTTGTTAGCTCACTGGCAGAGTTGAGACTAGAACCCAGGTGCTAGACTAGGCCTAGAACTCCCCAGTCCGGGTTCTTCGAACTACACCCCCAAGGTCCACACTAGGCTGAAACGTCACCACTTGCCTGCAAACTGTAACTGCAGCAACGTGCAAATATCTTTGTGGACAACATTGCTACATCTCTCTCCCTTGGCCCGAACCATCTAATCCCTGTATCTGCCAAGATTACAATGTTGCAGCAGGAAGCACTCCTGCGCCCGCCCGGTTTTAGCGGAGGACCAGCTACCGGGCTCCGTGTTCCTAGTCTCCGATGACGTCAAAGTCGCGAGAGCGCGCGGGCGGGGGAGGGCCGGCGTTCCAGAGGCCGGTTCCGGTTTTCTCCAGCCCGGGCCGCGAGCGAGAGGGAGCGCGAGAACGGGAGCCAGGGTCGCCGCGATGTGCGCGTGCTCAGAAAAGGGAAAGGGCGGGGGAAGAGGGAAGGCGGGCCCGCGATGAGAGGCTTCGTGGTTGGCCGACGGCGCACTAACGGGGCTCCCCAGCCGATCTGGCAGGGGTAAAACAATAAGAGTGGGCGGTGGTAAAGGGGGCGGGACCCCAGGGTTCCCTGTCGCTCAAGGCCAGAGCCCGGCGCCGGGGAAGGAGGGGAGTCGGAGAGGTAGAAGGAAGGAGAGAGACACGCGTGCGCGCGCCCTGCAGGACAGCGCCCGAGACTCGCTCCGGGGGTTTTTTGTTGCGTCGGGGAGGCCGGGCCGAGCGGAGCGAACGCGGAGCATCCGCCGCAGCCTCTTCTGGGCACTGAGTCTGTTTTTCGGCTGGCCTCCGCCGCTGTTGGTTGGAGGTGTGTGTGTGTGCGTGTGTAAATATGTGTGTGAGCCGGGAGGGGGGGGTGCTGGTGTGGTAGCCGGGAGGGCTCACACTGCTGGCGTCTGGCGTGTCTGGCGCGAGCCGCCGCAGGACATTGTTCTGGCCGGCGCCGCGGGCGCGCGAGGGGAGCCGGGGCCGGGCACCGAGGTGAGGGCGCCGCGGGCGGCGGGGGAGCGAGCGGGGAGCGCAGACCCGGGGCGGGAGGAAGGAGGGGGGAAGAGGCTGCGGCCGGCGCCGCCCTGATGGGGGGGGACACGGGGGGGAGGGAGGGGGGGAGGCCGAGGCGAGAGTCGCGGCCTCCGGGCACCATTGCTGGGAGCGACAACCGGAGCCGGCTGGGCGGGGGGCGCCGGCGTCAGTCCCTCCCCTCCTCCCGGTGCATCCGTCCTTTCCCGGGTGGGGGAGGGGGAGGAGGGTCCTCCTCCGCGGCCTCGCTTTGCAGGTGGGAGGCCTTGCCTCCCTTCCCGCAGCCCTCACTGCTGGAAGCTCATCCTTGTCGAGCCTCCCTCCATCCACGGACCCGGAAACGGAGATGAAGGGACTTGCTCCCCAGGTCTCGCTCATTATGCGTTTCTCCTCCGCAGACGTGTAGGGAAGAATTAATTTAGGGGGTAGGAGAAATAGGCAGGCCATCCCTTTGCCTCTCTCCATTTAGATAAAAAATAGCGAAACCTCATTTTTAATGGATTTTTTTTGGAGGAGATGTTTGGTTTTGCTGTTTTGAATGATGTGTATTGTGCAGATTCCCCATAATGACGATTTGCAGGCTTTCTTGGTTTTGTTTTGTGACGGGCACGTTCACTTTAGAGCCCACCACTGTCTGGCTTCAACCTACCTTTGCGGCCATGTTTTATGATGCTCGCCTTTGCACGTCCTGGGCTCTGTATTCCGTCCCTAGCTGAACCTCTCTGCTAGACATTCCGGATCGTGTTTCTTCCCATCCTTTCTCCAATAGGCTCCTTCCATACATCCTTTAGGGCCAGCTCAAGCATCACCTTCGGAAATATTCCCCGCTCTACCCCCCAACTAGAAATGATTCGTCTCTGTTTGACATTACCCGTGTATTTATACTGTTGCAACTTGTATCACGTTGTAACTTGTTATTTTTATTTCCGTGTTTCTTTTATTCAAACGTCTCCTAGATTGTAAACGTTTGGAGCTTGTGTCTTGTGGCATCTGTGAGGGTGGGGGTGGGGACGGCAGGAGCCGGCGGCGGCGCGGCAGCTGCTCGAGGTTCTTCATCTTTGTCTGTCCAGGGCCTTGCATGAAATAGGTGCTTGCTTAATAAGTGTCTGTTAAAATAAGAATTCAGCGGATGAGTATTATGGTATATGCTGTTGCATAACAGAACACTGATGACCGGAATCTTCCTCCTGCTCTTCGTCAGAGTGCAAGCATTGTATATACCTGGACTTTTTGAAGGGAGAAGGGCCTACTAACCTTACAGCTTTTTTTTTTTCCAGAAAGTATATGGAAATTCCTATCTAAGTCTATATTTGCCTCTTAATTTAGACTTTATTATGTGAACAAAATGGCCTAGCTAAACATTCTATGGGCCTTTGGCCATCTAATAAAGCTGCTGTTTTTAATTGAATTCTGACAGGTAACCTGGATTTGAACCCAGAAGGATGATGATTCTTCAGATGACATAATCTTTTAACATAATAACATTTTGTTTCTAGGAATGGCCATGTGTGATCTTGATTTCTCGTGATTATTTACTTTGGAAATGATTCATTAAGAATCTTTATAGTTCATTGTCCAGAATGTATTGTTTCCTGCCTGACATCTGTCATGGTTGAAGTGGAAGAATACAAATTGAGAAACTGTTTTTTAAAATTATTAACGGCATCAGTATTAGGGGTTACAGTTGAAAAAAATTATTACCGGTGGGAGCAGAGAAGAGATTTTTATAACTCATATCAGGGACCCTTGGTAGAAAAGGTGGGGGAAAAGGCCAACCCTAATCTCAAATGGAGATTAGAATTCTTTTGGCAGTTTGAGCAACTATCATCATGTAGCATCCAGTTTGCGTTTCATGTCCTTTTCTTTTTTGTGGCCAACATTTTACATATTATACAAAATTCAGAATATTCTTTTTCAGCATTTTGTTGATGCAATTAACTCAAGTTTTATCATTAGTCTTCCAGTATTTAAATTTTATATCTATAACTTGCACATGTAGCATTCAAGCCTTAGAAACCTCTCTCCTCGCAAAACTTTTTGTTTTTTTTCCTATTCTTTATTTTCCAAGTAATTAAACAGAGACTTAACAGGTTTTTTTGATTTGCCCATAGAGTTGTCAAACTAGCAAGTATTTTATAAACTCATTAAAGAATATGCTTGAATTTGGGTTTCTGTAGGATTTTCCAAGTTCATCCTTCCATTGACTTCTTTTTTCTTCAGCAAACATTTTTAAAATGCTTGTTATATCCAATTGTCCTGAAAGACTTTTAGGATTAAAAAACTGCCCTCAAAGAGAATCTTGTTCTACAAAATAACTACTGTTGCCATTTTAAAACGTTTCTTTTTTTTTGCTTAATACAGTTTCACTGGGTAGGAGGGGGAGTTTTTAAAGACTGCAAGATGGGTACTTTTTTATATTGCATTTACATCCCTTAAAATCAAAGCTTCATTGCCAACTCTTGAACTATGTTCCATTATTAGGTCAATAATTGTTTTCTTAGTTTAATAGCAGAAAACTTGTTTCTTGGTTCTACCCCAGGATGCCAGCACTGGCCTGCAAAATGGTATTTGCTGGTTTTGGGGTTTTTTTTTTAAAATATCTTTTAGTTAACTTGTGTTGTCCCAGTGTATTATTTTATCTCATTTAATTTCAGTGTCTTTTATTCAGTTTGGGTCCAGGAGAGGGTGTGATACAGAATCCTGGAGTAATCTCCAGCTTCCTGAGTTTGCTTAGTAGATGATCGGAGCTCCAGGGAAGTTCTTGCAACTTTCGCCAGGCAGATCCTCAAACCTCTGTTGCCTCTAAACTGGGGAAGAAGCCTTGCCTTCCTCCCAGGGTTGCTAAGATTATCGGGTGAGAGATGGAAAAGCACTTTGGCCACAAGCCCAGAGGGTCTGGTTGTCTGTGTGGCGACTTGGTTCTTTTAGTGCAGTTGATGTCATCCTAGATCTTCCAGAGTGGTCTTGGTTTTTACCTGATGTACAGAATTTTACTACCCTTCAGATGTTGCTTCCCTTATAAAATTTTGGAGCTTGCTTATCAACTTTGATCGTGGCTGAGAAATTTGGGGCTCGGGAGAAGCGGCAGACTATTCCACAAAATCCTTTTTCACTTGAAACTATGGGACTTAAGTGTTGTTTGTGAAGCTCTGATTGTATTGAATTTCACAGAGGTGAATTTTTCATCTCCGTGTAAGAACGAGCTTGCTCACGTAGTAGTGCAAAAATTGGAATGGGCCACCTCAGGCAATCAGCAGGCATTTACTGGGTAGTTCCTGTGTTGGGCACTGAGAATGCCTAGACAGAAGTCTTGGTCCCTGCCCTTAAGGAGCACATATTTTGGGGGGGGAGTGGGAGTGGGAGTTGGATTGGAGTGGGAGAGATTTGATGTCAGTTAAGAAGCATTCATTAAGTCCTTACTGTCAGAGATCGTACTAAGCTACAGCGGTCCCTGTTCTCCAGGAGCCTGTTGTAATGAGGGATATAGAAGTAACTTAGGTACCTATTAGATGTAGACAGTGGATGTAGACCTAGCCATGTAACCCTGGTGAACTCAGGGGAAGGCACTAGCTTTTAGGAGGACTAAGAAAAGTTTCCTGCAGAAAGTGGGATCTGAGTTGAGTGTCAAGGAAAAGGAAGGAAGCCAGGCAAAAATGTGAGGATGGAGAGCATTCCAGACATAGGGGAGAGAGTTAGCTTGTGCAGAGGTTGGGGGAGGAGGGAGGGGAAGAGGCAAGATATGAAATGTCAAGTGTAAGGAGCAGCAAATAGCCTGGTGATCATAGAGTGCTAGGAAGGAAGTATAGTGTAAAAAAAACAACAATTTTGGAGAAGTAGGAAGGGGCCAGGTTATGCAAAGTTTTTGTTTTTGTTTTAAATGCCGGTAAGAGGCCTTTGTATTGATCTGTGGAGGTAATGGGCAGCCATTGGAATTTGAATAGGAAATGGCTGTAGGTAGACATAGCCTTTAGGAAAAATCATCTTGGCAGCTGAATGGAGGGGAACCTTGAGGCAAGACTAACAATTAGGTGGTAAAGGCCTGATCTAGGCTGGTGACTCTAGCCTGAGTATCTGGGAGTCTTGATGTCTTAATAATAATGGAGTGGGAGAGGGAATGTTTGGGGTAAAAGATACTGTTTTCAGTTATGTCTTATTTTTTGTGACCCTATATGCACCATCCATGTTTTATTGGCAAACATACTGAGTTGTTCACCATTTCCTTCTCCAGGGCATAATGAGCTCTGTCCAGAAGACAGTTGGTAACATGAGACTGGAAGTCTGGAGAGAGAATAGTGCTGGATTTGTAGATCTCAGAAGAGAGATGAGAACTGAACCCATGGAAGTGAGAGAGTAGATACAGAAAAGAAGGCCTGAGATGGAGCCTTGGTAGACACCTAAGGTTAGTGGGTATGATCTGGATAAAGATTAGGCAAAGGAGACTGAGGAGGGGTCAAGGCAAGAACCTTCCGGGTTCAAATCCAGGTTACCTGTCAGAATTCAATTAAAAACAGCAGCTTTATTAGATGCCCAAAGGCCCATAGAATGTTTAGCTAGGTCATTTTGTTCACATAATAAAGTCTAAAGTCAATGTGATGAAATCCAGAGAAGAAAAAATATCTGGAAGAAGGTGGTCAACAGGGTCCAAGGTTGCCAGAAATCCAGAAGGATGAGGACTGAGAAAAGTAGAGTTGGTAGTTAAAAGCTTATTGGTAACTGGAGATTGCTGGTTCAGTTGAATGGTGAGGTCAGATCTGAAATCAGATTGCAGAGGGTTTAGGAGAAATTAAAAGGAAAGAAAGTAGACGCAGTATAAATAATTTTTTAAAAGTAATTTAGGATGCAGAAAAGCAGGGAGGGAGGAATAATAGATTTGGGGGGTTTGTTTTGTTTTTTAAGTTTGGAGGGAGGTATTCATTGAGCACAGAGAAGGAGCTTGTTGATAGGGAATGTTTGAAAATAAGGATGAGGCAGCTAGATGGTGCAGGGAATAGAGCACTGCCCTGGAGTCAGGAGGACTGAGTTCAAATGTGGCCTCAGACACACGACATACTTAGTAGCTGTGTGATCTTGGGCAAGTCACTTAACCCCAATTGCTTTGCTTTCCCCCCTTCCAAAAAAAAAAGAAAGAAAATAAGGATGAATTAGTGGTTATAAGACTTGGGTGAAGAACTAGGCTGAATGGGGGAGGTGGGTGGCTGTGTTAGTGGGAAGAAGGATCATAATTTTGTTGCTTGATCATTTTCAGTTGTATCTGACTTTTCATGACCTTGTTTTGTGGATTTCTTGGCAAAGATAGTTGGAGTGGTTTGCCATTTCCTTCACTTCGTTTTATAGATGAGAAAACTGAAGCAAACAGGGTTAAGTGACTTGCTCAAGATCACACAGCTCATAAGTGTCTGAGGCCAGATTTGAGCTCAGGATGATGTGTCTTCCTGACTCTAGACCCAACACTATCCACTTCACCTCCTACCTGCCCCCAGGATTGTAATAGGTTCCCCTTAATGCAGTTTTTCAGATAGTTGGTGGTGGTGTGGAAGGTATTCTAGGTTAGGTGTGATTTGACCTAGATAGCCTCAGAAGTCTCTTTGGAAGGCATTGGAAGTTACTGTTCTAGACTATAGAGGGAGGTGGGCAACCTTTAGAAGTTACTGCTCCAAAATATAGAGAGGCACCTGTGCTGCTCAAAGTGTGGACTTGGAGTCAGCAAGAACTGAGTTGAAATCATGCCTTACACTCACTAGCTCTGTGGCCCTGAACCATTTACTTAAGCTCAATAAAATAGGGATAGTAACAACACTCACTTTACATGGATTTGTGAAGCACTTTGCAAATTTTAGCAACGTCTTTATTGTTCTGTTTCCATTCTACCACTAGTTGTGTGACTTTGGATGGTCTGTGGAACCATTAAATAACTCCTTTTTAGTTCAACCAGAAGGAAACAGATGACAATATTGCTTCCTTTTCTTCCAGTGTAATACAGGGGGATTAGAGTAGATGGCAGGTAGATGGCAGAGTGAATACAGCCCTCGACCTGGGTCAGGGAGACCTTGAATCCGGCCTCAGACACTTAGTGCAGGAAGCTGTAGGACCCCCGGCAGCCATCTTAACCTAGGAGTTCCTCTTTCCGTTCTTCCAGAGTGAGGAAAAAAAGATAATTAATATCCTGGAATGCATCACACTTGTGTCAGGGGTACTAAGTTTCTGGAAGCAAAATGTGTATTCTATTAAGAGGGAGATTACTACCCCCCCCCCAACATAGTACAGATGTGCGTCTTGCTCAAGTAATTGCTTTTTAAAAATGGTCTGTTCTGTGTCATTTGGTTTAGCATCTTACATTTATGCCAAATGTTGGGCAGCTTGCCCTAATAGATGGAAGGAGATTGTTGCCAGGAAAACCTTTAGTTTTTTTTATTTTTCGTTAGAAGCTATATTTATTTAGAAATGACTGTTTTGGGGTGTTTAGGTGGTACAGTCAATACAGCACCAGCCCTGGAGTCAGGAGGACCTGAGTTCGAATGCGGCCTCAGACATTTAACACTGACTAGTTGTGTGACCTTGGGCAAGTCACTTAACCCCAATTGCCCTTCCAAAAAATAAAACAAACAAAAGAAATGACTGTTTTAAAATTTCTACTAAGAAGGTCCTTAGAAGGACCTTAATAGGTCATGATTTTTAAAATCTAAATAACTTGTGTTTTCAGGGGTAGGTGATCATTCCCTTTGTTTCTCTTTCGACCCACTTTGGGTCATTTAAGGGCTCCTTCAAATCTCCAACAAGGGAGGACAAGAATAGGGAAAGGAGATAAAATAATTAAAATCAGTTGTCTTTGCCAACTGTTGATTTCTTCACCACTTTCTGTCTTCAGAGATTTATTTTTTTGGAGGGAGGATGATAAGAGGAAATTTTTGCAACTACAGGAGAAGATTTCACCAATTCAAAGATAGACATGGAAGCAGTGATAGAATGAGTAGAATTATTTTCGTCGTTGAAATGCACACAGACATGCACGTGTTTACAAGTTAGTCTAATTATCAGCTCTTGGGATGATCTGCAGCAATCTTTCAATCCTAGTTTAGTTTATTCCCCAGCCATCTAACTCACTTCTGGAAAACCTTTTTATCAATTGCTATGTGATGCTGAGTGCATTGATGTTGTTCGCTTGTTTCAGTTGTGTCTGACTCTTCATGACCCCATTTTGGGTTTTCTTGGCAAAGATACTGGAGTGGTTTGCTGTTTTCCTTCTCCAGATCATTGTACAGATGAGGAAACTGAGGCAAATGGTTAAGTGCCTTCTGTAGGGTCACATGGCAACTAAGTAAGACCATATTTGAGCTCACATCTTCCTAACTCCTGGCCTGGTGCTCTATCCACTATGCCACCTAGATGCTGAGTAAGGTTAATATTTTTTAAAAAATGATTTTACCGACAAAATTAAGATTATAGTAGTAATAAATTTGGACATCCTTATTTATGTCTTCTCTAGGTCCATCATCTCATTGTATAATTAGGATTTCTTTCTTAAGGACCATGCCTTAAACCCAAATTGCTCTGGCTCTCATCGATTGGCCAACAACAGGTCCTTGGCCAGCCCTGATCGCCTCAGATTGAATGTAAATAGCACTTATTTCTGTTTTTGGCCAGATAGGCGCTGCCTCGGTCAAACTGAGACCTTTAAAGACCTTAGCTTAAAAAGGCCAAGGTCTCCTGCTACATCGAGGGTCATCTGCAGTCATCCTGATCTAGAGGACAAAGTGAGACAGGTAACTTTGCACAGCTGTCCCTCACTTAAATCCATTTCACTTGCATGTCATGCTATCACCTCTATGATGTCATGGACCTTGAGAACAGGACAAACAATAACAACAGGACTTGGATTAGCATAATTAATAGGAGCGGACAGTCATTTGGTGGCAGGTTTGGATGTAAAAGGGATAAAAGAGAAGGGAAAGAAAAAGATGGATTCTAGAGTTTCAAGCTTGATTAGAATTGTGTTAACTGCGGACAAAAATGATAGAATTGAGAAGGTGGATTGGTAGGACCAAATCAATCAGGACTTGGTGATTGTGACATTGAAATGTGAAAGTAGAGGAGATCCTTGAGGCAATTGACATTTCAGAGCCAGAGTGAAAATGAGAGGTTTGAGTCATTTATTTAGGGGTGATCTTTAAAGTCATAGTAAGGGTCTAAACTTACTTTTAGGAGTATGTTTATGGGTGAGGGATAACCAACAAAAGTGATAAGTATTGGCCTGGAAAGTTTCATGGTTGCATCATGAATGAAGGAATAAGTTTTCTACTGAGAGAAGGATGAGCACTGAGAAAATGCCATTCATTTGGTAGGGTTCATTTGGTTGCTTTTAAGAAAAAAGTTTTAGGTAAATGGTTGGGGGAAAGATTGCAGGGTTTGGAGAATGACCTGGATATGAAATGGATGTAGGTGTAAACCATAGGAAAGGAGGACAGTTTGGGAGTAGTGTCATGCAGGGTTAAGTGAAAAGAAACCTGAGCATGTTTGGAGGAGGCTGGCAAGGAACCTGTGGAGGCTAAAGAGCCAGGATGGGAACTGTAGAACTCTGGGGGGAGGGGACAGGCATAGAGATGATGGCAGAAAAGAGTGATAGAAGGCGAGATTTCAAAAATTCTCCTTCACTCTAGTCACAAAGCCATCACCCTTCAAGCCCACTTAACTCTCACTTGGATTGCAGCAGTTATTCAGTCCCTTTCCTCTTTGGTTCATCACAACTGCCAAATTGAGATTCCTAAAGCTAACTTGTCTAACCATGTTACTCTTTTGTTCAAAATTTTCAGAGGTCTCCCCCTTGCCTCTAGGATAAAATACAAACTCTTTTAAAACTCTACAATCTGGCTTCAGCATATCTTTCTATATTTATTTCACTTTCCTTTATTCTCCATAACCTGCTGTATCTTCCAGCTAACCTGGCTCTTTCTGGGGTTGGAATGGAAGCTGAGTAGTCAAAAGATAATTTATTTTGAGCCTAGACAGTATTATTAAGAGAATCAGGCAAGTCAAGAGGAGGAACAGAGACTCTGATTTAAGGGAGAGGGAATGAATTTGCTTTTTGACACTGAGTTTGTGGAAGCCAGGATATGCAAATAGAAATAGCCATCCAGCACTTGGAAATGTAGGCCTCGAGGCTATGACTAGAGATATATTTTGGATTCATTCACATAAGAGGTTACTGTTGCAGCTGGGGAGTAGAGAGAGAACTTGATTTTATTTTTATTTTTCAATGATGGTAGGGGCTTGAAAATAAGGACTTTTTAAGCTGATGGAAGAGGAGAGATTGAAGCAGCAAGAGAGAAAGGAGGAGGGGAGGGATGAGCACAGGATGGGTTTAGATTTGGCACTGAGGAGGTTCATTTATTCCTCAGCAAATGGAGCAAATTGAGAGGCTGGGTGATGGTGTAGATAAATTAAATTGTAGATCCAAGGGTGCTTGCAGAGCATCAAGTGGCCATGGTTTCCCAGTAGAGAATGAGAGGGAAAGCAGAGAAGGGGCTGGGTGCTGGAAGAGAAATGAGTGGGTTGAAATAGTTGTCCCTGGGAATGCTGTGGAGCAGGGCTTCTTAATTGGGGTCTTTGAGCTTAAAAAAGAAGTTTTAATAATTGTATTTCATTGTACTTGGTTTCTTTTGTAATTACACACACATGAAAAGTTTACTAGAGGGCTCACAAAACAAAAAAAACTTGCAAGAATCTTTGCCATAGGGTATCATCATGAGTTAGAAAGCAGCCTTTGGGGTCCAAGTGAGCTTAGATAGAATCTCTGTGTGCTTAACTTTAAAAGGAAAACATCATATACGCCTGTATAAAGGAAAGCAAATAGAGCTGAACTTGGTAGATTTTAAGTGGTGGTGTTTTTGTTTTTTTTATTCAAGGTACATTGTCATTTTCTCTCCCTTTCTCTCCCTCTCTTCCCCCCACTTCCCCCTCTCAAAAAAAAATCCCGAATAGCACTTTGTACTCTCCTTTGCTCAGGATGTTGACCACTCAGGGTAGCACACGACATGGACCCTCTGTGGCATTTGTTACAGCTAAACAAACAAGAATGACCTTTGATTACTGGCTAATGCCTGTTTGCATTACATTTGTAGGCAAGGCAGCATTATGTTAGATGCAGGTTAGATTAAGTTAGGTCTACCTTATTCTCTTCTCGATTCATCCCACACTCTTCCCCCCTCTCCCAATGATCATATCTCACATCTTAGCCACACATTCCAATCACTCAGTATTAGGGTGAGGGTGTGTATATTATATGTGTGTTAAGGTTTCCATATGTGAATGTAGTTTTCCAATTCTTCATTGTGTGTGTGTGTGTGTGTGTGTGTGTGTGTGTGTGTGTGTGTGTGTGTGTGTGTGTTTAGCCAGATATTTACTTTTATGTGACTAACTACTCAGGGTTATTCTCCCCCTTTGCCACTGCCGTCTCCCTCCCCTCCCCCCCAAGTGGTTTCCTTAATTCCTAACTGCTCATTTGATTGTTCGGAAGATCTCTGAACCCTTAGTTATGTAGTAGTCTGGTTTGTAGTCCCTGATTCTGATGTTTTTGATGTCTCATTCCAATACTGGTCAGTTACTCAAACCGTAAAATCTGTTTAAGCAGAAAGAGATGCTAGTACATTATTCTGTATTTGTATTTTTCCTGAGGCCTTTGTTTTAAAATCACATTCATTTCCAAATGTATCCCTCTCCAGTGATCCTTTCCTTATAAATAGGAGTTGTAAAGAAAAAAGCAATTCAACAAAACCAGCTGTGACACACTGATCGCATCTGATCCCCTAGATAGACTCCTTCACTTCACCACCTCTCCCATGAAAGGAAAGAGAGCTGCTTTTTCATCTCTTCTCAGGAGCCAAGTTTGGTCAATATGATTGACACAGCATTCAGTTTCATTTTTAAGTGTTTTCCATTTATCACATTGTTATTGTGTATGTTTTCTGGATTATGCTCATTTCACTTCCTAAGTGCAGGCTTCTTTGAAATGATAAGTAGATCCAGAAAGACCATATGCAAAAGTATTTAAACAATGTAAATGAAGAACCATAAAATGAAACTCTGCTGTGTCATATCAACCAAGTTTGGCCCTGAAAAAGAGATGAGAATATGCATCTTTTCTTCTTTGCAGAGGTGATATTGCTGCTGTCAGAGTTGATGTGTTTCACTCAACTGCTTTTTTTCCTCCCTTTTAAAAAAATCCTTGTTATAAGGAGTGGCTTTGTTGGGGAAGCAGGGAGAGAAATACCTTGAAATAAATGTGATATAAAGCAAAAGATCAGTTTGAAGATATATAGAGGGGGAAAATGTCCTACAAATTCTTGATAATTTCTGCTTCTTATAGTTCAATAATATTCCCTTACATTCCTGTACTACTTGTGGTTCAGCCATTCTCAAGTTGATTGGTAATCTAATTTACTTTTGCTCCCACTTGTCTTCTACAAAGAAAAGTGCTTTTAATTATTTTGGCATATATGGGACATTTCCATCTTGGAAGCTCTCCTTAAGGTTTTTTACCTAACAGTGTATCTTAGGATTAAAGGGTATGGACACTTGAGTCACATTAAAAAAAAATTTATATATTGCTTTCCGGAACAATTGGACTAATTCTCAGTTCCACAGTGTATCCCCCTTTTTTTCAGTTGTTTTGATTTGTGGTTTTTTCTAACCAGTGATTTGTAGCAGCCTTTTATGTGATGGTTAATAGTTTGCAGTTGTTTTGATAATCATTTATTTCTTCATCTCCTTTGGCTACTTCTCTGTTGGGAAATGGCTCTTGATCTCATGTATTTGTGTCTGCCTTTTTTGAAGATCTTGATGATCATATCCCTTAATCTTGACAATTAGACCTTTATGGGAGATAATTGATTTCAAGGTTTTTATATTATTGACATTTTCACTTGAATCAACAAGGTTGTTATGTGCCAGGGGCTATACTAGAGTACAGAACTGGAGATGCAGGAAAAATTGAAAACCTGCCCCCAGTGGCTAAACAGTCTAAGTTCTTATCTTAACTGTGTTGATTTTGTTTGTGTTCAGAAACTTGTGTGCTGGTACTTTACAGGCGTCAGTGCATAGATTTTATAGATATGATAAACCTAAATTAAGTGTTGCTGCAGGACAGAGAATGAAACTTCTACAGTTGCAACACTGAACGCAGGAGGGAAGATGTTTCTTTGATACTCTATGGCAGTTTTATGTTACATGGGATCAGACCAGGTGGTTGGTGGGCTGTCATGTACACTAAAAACATTTGCATTCTGAACCACAACCAAGTCACTGGCTATTTTAATTTTACTTGTTTTTTTTATGGACCTTTCAGGATATTCATCTTCTCTTAAGTCTTTATTGAGCTTAGTAGTCCAATAAGTCCAAGAGAATTGTTAGAAGGTAGTATATATGACAAATGTAAAGCACTTTATACACCTGGAAGCATTATAGAAAGATCATTTATTATTAGAATTCGTGAATATTTTTGGCATCACTTCAGTCTGATTATTCTCATCTTGCTGTCGTCTCTTTTTTTTTTCCTAACATTTTACCATCCTATTCACTTTATTCTACTCAGCTAGCTTTTTTCACTGTCCTCTACAGTGCATCTGTACTATGTAGGAATATAGTCAATATTTCATTTTTAAAAATTAACTAAATCCTCTATATATTAGTCTTATGTGTGTGTATTTGTTTATTGCTATCTTTCAAAAATCTTAAATTTTATATCATATTTGCTAAGGAGAAATTATAAAAAAGCATCTTTTTGCCCAAAATCAGCTACCTCATTAATATCCATAAAGGTTTACATCACTCTCCATGATAGATTTTTTTTTCCTGAAGGGCATGTAGATGAGAACCGTAGTGATCAGTTAGTCCCACCCCTTTACTTTATAAATATAAGAAAAATCAGATACACAGAGGTTGTGATTTGAACCAAGGTCTTCTGACTCTTTCCAGAGAGCCTTTGGAAAAGATATCTCAGGTAAAGAGATGGGGAAAATTCCCTGTAGCATATACAATAAGAGAAGTGATTAGAAACACTGTCTTTTCTCTTGTCTCTTCTTTATTATTGTCTGGCAATGAAGATTGTGCTCTCTATTTTTCTTCCTGTCTCATGGTGCCTGTAAGCTTAGCAAATGTTAAATTGTATTTGAAATATATAGTGTGGCCATCTTAAAAGTTCGTAGGCCCCTTCAAAGCACATTTGAGGTAGTTTGAGGAGCAATTCATTAGGTGATCTATGCTTTATGAAGAATCAATTGACTTTTCTAATTCTTTGGAAATTGTACGGTGAAATATTGCTAAGGATATATGTGAACTTGACTTTCAGTAATTAAAAATGAGCTCTCATAATTTTTTCCTCTCATTGCCATAGCTTTGGGCATTTTACCTTCAACATTTCTACACAAGCTATGGTACTTACTCTAGATGTAGAACACCGAATCTTGAGCTGAAAGACTTGCATTCAAGTTCTGTTTCCTAGCTGTCTTATCTTGGGTAAGTGACTTGGCCTCTGATTCTGAGTTTCCTCAATGAAGTATTTGGGTTGACCCCACTCTGACATGCTGTGATTCCAAGAGTGGGGTGGTGAAAGGGAAAAGGCAAAATTCATTAGCAGCTCTTGGAATTTTTTTAAGGGGAGGTTTGACTTCAGATGGGCTTTGGAAAAAATCTCTTTCCTACTTTTGTTATCTTGTATTTTTTTTTTTTGCTATTTGTTATCTTTACTACAATTCAATATGAGTATAAGCCACTCTCAGGTTTTATAAAAGCCAGATTTGAGGGAAAATTGCATCCTGCATTTGGACCACCCAGATATTTGTGGTCTTGCCTTTTGTTTTTGCAAATGAGATTACATTCAGACCTTGATAACTATATGCCCCTATGATCTATCTTAAATTTGGTTCTTGAAAGTGGCTATAGTCACATTGGCTTTTGTGAGTAGGCAGATGTAAAGAGAACAAAACAATCTTGGAGTTAGAAAGGGCAAACTGTGGTACCAAATCCAAGACAGGTGGTCATTCAACCTCTAATTGAGTATTTCCAGTGACAGGGTTTCTGTAGCTAGGTAGGAAGGATATTGGCAATCAGGAAAATAACCATGCAGGTGATGGGTAAGAAAACTCAAAACCCTGTATGTGAGGTTTGGGATCAGGGATGTTTAACCCTAAGAGTAGCTTCCAGAGATAAATGACCATCTTGCTACTGAAGTATTTGAAATATTCTGAAGAGGGATTAGCCACTTTATGCTGGGCTCCAAAGGGAAAACAAGTGCTTGCTGTGTGCCTAGATTGTGCTAGGTATTGGAAATAAAAAGACAAGAAGGAAAATTGTCTTTATCTTCAGGGAGCTTATATTTTATTGGTCAGAAACATGTGAATAGTTACATAAGTACAAATTATCTGCAAAATAATATTGGTGATGGAGTGGGAGCAATGCTAATAATTACAGAAGGCCCAAGCTTTTTGTTGGAGATGGGCC
The DNA here is from genome assembly GCA_028627135.1 of Pseudochirops cupreus. Lineage (NCBI taxonomy): Eukaryota > Metazoa > Chordata > Mammalia > Diprotodontia > Pseudocheiridae > Pseudochirops > Pseudochirops cupreus. The sequence continues at coordinate 191,450,870 of CM053583.1, forward strand.
CTGGGCTGAGTTTCGAAGGGAAATAGGGAGTCTAGAGGATAGGAGGAGGGAACCCGTTCCAGGCTTCGGAGATAACTTATGCAAGAAGAGTTAGGGGTGGGGTATTGAATGTAGACCTGTTTGGCTGGAATGCACAGTAAGTGAATAACAAGAAATAAGTCTAGAAGGATAGATTGGAATAATATTGTGAAAAGATTTAAAAGTTTAACTGGGGGTTGTATTTTGTCTTGAAGTCAATAGAAAACCGTTCAAGCTTCTGTAGTTTAGGGGTGACATTTGACCTTAGGCTATAGAAATGTAACACCAGCTTTACCGTGTGAATTGGAGAAGGAAGGGAATGTAGCTAGGAAGACCAATCAGTAATCTAGCAGAGAGGTGGAGAGATTTGGTCGCTGATTGTTAGGGATTGTGAGCTTGAGTAAAGTGGTGAAAATGATGTGTAGATTGCAAACCTGGGTGACTTTGAAGGATGGCAGTAGTGCCTTGGACAGAAATAGGAAGTTAGAAAGAACGAGTTTGGGGGGGAAAGATAATCCTTTTGTTGGATATGTTGAATATCAAATGTCTGTGGGATATTCAAGTAGAACTTGCGAGATATTGGAAAGTTACTCTGTACATTGAGCCAAAATTTTCTAACATGTAATCTCAAATCATTGATCCTAAATGTGCTAACTTTAGTTTTCCCTTTTGGAGCCAAGCATAATAAGGTTAATCCCCAATCCCTCTTCTACAGACCATTTCAAATATTTCAGCAATGGAGTGATCATTTATCCCTGTAAGTCTTCTCTTAAGGTTAAACATCCCAAATTCTAAACCTCATCCAAAGAGTTTTGAATTTTCTTGCCTTTTTGGACACCTTCTTGGATGCTTTTCTGATGCTCAGCATCCTTCCAAAAAATATGGAGCCTAACTCTAGAAACAATATTCCCAATGTAGTTAAAGCCATGTTTTTTTTATTCTGGTCACAATCATTAACATTCCCATATATTTAATGTTGTGATCTTGCCTTTGGTGCTCTCTGTTTTATACTTTGCTCAATATTTACAATTGGGTAGTAAAACAATTATATCTGAATCTTATCTGATTTTAACATGCATGGAAGAGAGCTGGTTCTCTTTTTTGGTACTATTTCAAATGCATGCTTTACCTTCAGCAAATAAACAGTATCTTATTTTCTCTGTATCTTTCAGGCAGTTGTGTTTCAGTAAGGATGGTTTGCTTTAAAATATAACTAGTTAGTAAAAACCATTTCCCTTTCATACCTTCATTAAGGAATTATTTGGTGTGTTGATTATTCTCGTGTCTTTGTAGAGGGCATTTTGGAGAGGAATCTATATAGATGGTGAGGTCTTTCAGATGCTTCAGTTGTGCTGGCTGCAGTAAACTCCAAGTATTGTCGAGCTTGATAAATAACAACCCATGATCGATCAAAAGAATTAGTCCTAACTCACCACAGAGGAAAACCGAGTGCATAAAGAGGACTTATTGACCTATACTATAATGCTGTCTGTGTAGTCTAATAGGTGTATGACTTGGAGATTTTGTCCTGTAAGTATGTTTATCCCGGACGGACTGCATTTGGTCCAGAACTGAATAGGCAGAAGAGAGTTAGCCGGATTGGCTTTGGGAAACTGAATAGCCTTCTTGAATAATGGTGGGCTTTTCTGGAAAACAAAAGGCCGTCTTTAATTCTTCTCCTGGATCAACCTTAATTATTATACTTGAAGAGCCTTGAACTTCATTTTTATCTTTTATGTTTATGTCAATATTGTTTGTCCTTATTTTGCATATTTCATTGTCAGCTCATACAAATCTTTGTTGCATGTGCCATTTTCTAGCCATTCAGAAATCAAAATAAGAACCTTTTTTGTTTCTAGTTTTTGTAGTATCATGAAAAATACATACCCATTTTTTTTAGACCTAATTTTCTTCTGGTGATGTTATGTATCTTCAAAACATGGAATACCATAATTTCCAAGGAATTAAAATTGCAGTTTACCCAAAGACCAATAGACCATCCTAGAACCTGATAGTTGGAAGAGGCCTTATAGACCATCTAATCCAGTCTGTACCTGAAAAGGAATCCCCACTAAAATGTTACCCCGCTGGTAGTCAGGTCACTTCTGCTTGAGGACCTGCCAGAAGCAGGAACTCACCAACTCTCAGGGCAGCCCCATCTTAATTTCGGATAGCTTTAATGGGCTGGAAGTTTTTCTTGGCATCAATCTTCCGTAGACTTGTTATTTTCACCCATCACTCATCATTCTGCCTTCAGGGCAGACAGAACAAATGGAATCCCTCCCCAGCTAGGTAGCACAGTGAATTAGAGTCCTGAGCCTGGAGTCCAAAAGACTTGAGTTCAGATGTGATTTTGGACACCTAACTATGTTATCTTGGGGCAAGTCACTTCCTGCACTGTAAGAGAGGATGATAACGGCACCTATTTCCCAGTGTTGTTGGGGGGAATCAAATGAGATGATATTTGGAAAAGTGCTTGGCGCATAGTAGTTGCTGGATCAATGCTTCTTTTCTTTTCTTCCCCTCCTCCTTTGTCTTCTTCTATGTAACAGCCCTTCATATACTTGAAGATATGTTGTGCATACTCTGTGTTCTCTCCAGACTATACATAACTGGTTTCTTCACACATCCGCATATAACTTGCACTCAAGCCCTTTACTATCTTGGTTACTCTCCTCTGGAAACTTCAGCTTCAACCGTGGTGCCCGTGAGAATTGAGCATAACATGTTATATGAGGTCTGAAGAGGGCAGAGCAGTATCTACTCTGTTTCCTGGAAACTATGCACGTCTTAGTGGTGCTCAAGTTTGCATAAGCCTTTTTTGGCTAATGCATCACATGGCTGACTCATTGAACTTGGAGTCCATTAAAAACAGCCCTCCAGACATTTGTCTGAAGTGCTCTCTAGCCTGGACTCTTCCACCTAACACGAGACTTTGCATTCATCTGTAGAACGTCTTCTTAGATTTAGCCTTTTGCTGTAGCCTGTGGAAGATTATTGAAAGGGGTTGCTGTTGTATCAGAGTGAGTTTCACACAAGATGAAGTTGAAATTGCAAGTCTTAATCATCTAGCACCTAGTTTTTTTTCCCCCAAAAGGCAAGGGTATTGCAGTTTTGGGAGTCATCATTTGGACAGTCACCATCATTGTACTGTATATAGTTTTCAGAAATGCTGTTGTTTTTGTGTGTTAATAAATATGCTTCAGTGAATAATCATTTGCTGCCATCAAACCAGCAATACTTTCAGAAAAAAGGGGTTCTTCTTGGATACTTAGTCACTATTTTCAGATTTTAGGGGTTTGTGCAAGGGTCTGTAGTTATGGAGGAAAAAAAAGTCCACTTAGAAGGAGCAGCACCTGAGCAAGGTGGCCTTGTAACTGTTTTGTGGTCTGTGATGCAAGTTAAGTATTATTAAAAAGGTAGGCTTTGAAAAAGGAGTTTCTGGGAGGGGACTCCAAAATTTGGGAGTCTGACAGTTTTTAGAGTGGAGGATGGTTATAATTGGAAAACAAGATCATTAGTGTGGTTGGGTTGGGAAGTAGAGGAGAATGTGGGGTGTGGGGCTTCCAACACAATTTTGCTGTCTTAGTAGCTACAGATTGGAGACCTGGGGACAGGTGAAAATGTGAACACTTGTCTTTCATTAGCTTAGGATTAGTACTCATTTCTTTCACCCTTTCCTTTCATCTGTGATTTTTAAAAATATTTTGCACCATGTGTGCTGGTGGTGAAATTATTTTGGCTAAAAATTTAGTTGAACCAAGTACTTATTAAAACACGTTCTATTTCTAAGTCTCTGTGCTAGGTCCCTAGGGTTGAAAAACACAGCCTCAGCCCTCTAGGAGCTTAGAATCTAAAAAAGAAGTAGGGGTGTGTGTGCGTATGTGTGTCTGTGTGTATGTGGCGTGTGTGTACACAGAGATATGTAGATATGATACAGGGCAAAATGTGATGAGGACAAAGGTCTATAAGAAATGGAAGGGAACTTTTTTATCTGAGGGAATAAGAAAGCTTCATACAAGAGGCAAATATGATGATTTAAGAAACCTTATACTGAGCTCAAATTTGTTAAATCATTGATCATTTTGCTGTATGTAACGTGTTCCTAAAAATGTATCAGTAACATGAAGGTTGGTCTAAATGTTCTTTAAGCTTTAGCTCTCTGTTGTCTGATCTCCCCCACTCCTTCCCCCCAAGTCCTCTCACTTATTGTCAGTCTCTCCATCTGTGGTCTGTACCCACTGCCTCCATTTCCTCATCTTTTGCTCAGAGGATTACAGATTAAGGTGGAAAACACTTTAGCTACTCATTAATTCAGGGATTCTGCACCTTTTTTTTTTTATATCTTAGACCCCTTTGGCAGCAAGAGTGCCAGGTGAAGCCTCTGGACTCTTCTGAGAATAGTGTTTAAATGCATAAAATTAAATCCATAGGATTACAAACAAAATCAATGTTAGGAATACAGTATAAATATGTGTGTGTGTGTGTGTGTGTGTGTGTGTGTGTGTGTGTATCTGTGTGTATAGAGATATATATGTTCATACAACGTGTGTATATACAAAGTTCACAGGCTTCAGGTTAAGAACCTCTTTCCTATTCAATCCCCTCATTTTATAGAAGTCCCAGAGAGGTAACATTAATTGCCTATTGTCAGTAGGTAGTAAGTAACTGAGCTGGGATTTAGCCTAGGTCCTCTATTTCTTAAAGCACAGCTTTTTAGTACACTGTGTTCAGCTTTTTAAAATGCCTCCCACTACTCACCCTAACACTATCCTCTCTAAGGTTACTGATGACATTTTAGTTACATAATCTGCTGGCCTTAGTCCTTATATTTAGCATTTCTGGGGCTTTTGTATTCTTTCATTGATCACATCAGCTTCCAAGGTTGCACTTATCATCTTGATACATATATAGCTCCCAAATCTCTGTTTCTATTCCCAGTCACTTCACTAATTTCCATTCTCATACCTCCTGCTGGTTATCTCTACGTCAAATGTAACATGTTTATCTGTATCTCAAATATTACATGTTGCAAACTGAACTTATCATTCTCATTCTCCTCCTCCGTTCCTCCTAAAGTCCCTATTTCTGTCAAAAGACTAAACATCAACTTCCTGTTTCTACTCCTCCCATATTCAAGTCCATTGCCAGAGCTTGTCAATTCTCGTTCTGTAGTATTTCTCAAATCTGTCCCATCCTGTCCATGCACATTGCCACCACCCTAGTTAATTAAGGCTCTCATCCTGCCTTTTACACACTTCACAGTAGACAGGACTGGGCAAATGTATGGACTGGAGCAAACAGGAGAAAGGAACTAGCATTGGAAGTTGGGAATGGCCATGAGAGAATGACTGGCCAGATCCTGGGCTAGTACAAGGTTTTGTAGGAAGGACATCTTAAAGATGGGTAGTTAGCTCCCATGCTGACACAAGCCTTACAGGGGCTTGCCGGAAAGGTCCTGGAGGGAAGACAGAATCATTCTGAGATGGAGGTATTGGATCCCTGCCTGACACATGACTCCATGGGAAGGTCCTGGAGAGGAGACAGAATCCTGAGGCAGTGTAGAAAAATATACTTAAATATTGGTTCACAGCAGTAGTATCTGCACCATGTTTTAGTTTGGGAAGATGGACTAAGGCATATTTTATGGGAGAGTTTAATGGCAGCACTTGATTTATGCACTTCTTCCCTTCTAATGACTTACTCATTTGCGTCTTAATTTCTCCATATTATATGTCACCTGTAGTGTTTGTCTCAGTGAAAAGATCATTGCTTGTACAGTTATGCTTTTTTCTTTTACAGCATTTGACATTGCTCAGCAAAGAAATGGTGATGGAGAAGCCAAGTCCCCTGCTCGTCGGGCGGGAGTTTGTGAGGCAGTACTACACTCTGCTGAATAAGGCCCCAGAATACTTGCACAGGTAATTAGGAAACACGCCATTAGAGTTAAGGACAGGCGTGTTGTGCTCAGCATCGTGTAAGACTGCAGTGGGTCACAGGGGCCCCTGCAGAGTTACTGTTCTCTTCAGCCTTCTTTTCTTTTCTCTCTATTTTCATCTGTCAGTTTCATTCTTGAATGTGGCTCCTTAGCTTTTGCCCCATGATTTTATTTTTTTATTCTAAATTCTATGGGTCTTTTTTCAGAATATTAACAGTAATCAAAGTGCTTCATTTCCAACCTTTCTGGATCCATGAAGTTTATTGCATATGGTTCAGTTAATCAGCAGGTCTTTCCTAAATGCATTGAACTAAATGCTACGGATGCAAAGACCAAATAGGAAATGATTCCTACTTGAGGATCTTGCCTTTTATCTAAGGAGACAACGTGTATGTACATCAGTAAGTTCATCTAAAATGAATACAGGATAATTAGAGAGGGAGGGAGGGCACCAACATATGGGAGATGACAAAAGGCCTTGCCTGGCTGATTGAGAGAGACAAGCCCAGTTTGGCTGGACTATAGAGGGCAGGAAAGGAAGGAATGTCTCAGGAAGCTAGAAAGAGAGCTTGGGACTGGGTCCTGAAGGGCTTTAAAAGCTATATAGAGTTTGTATTGTCACGGAATCAGTAGAAAAACTGCTGGATTTTGGGTTAGGGGCACTTAAAGAAGATCACTTTGGCAGCTCTGTGGAGGAAAATAGATTTGGCAGCATATCTGGATATGGGAGGTGAGGGGAAGAGTTGAGGCCATCAGCGTAGAAAACTGCAGTCAGCAAGAGTAAAGTAAGATGATGGGTTTGGTTTTTTTTTTACAGAAATGGGGAAGTTTTAAAAATTATAATAAAATTAACAAACACCATGTAAAACTAGCAGAGTGTAACAGAAGAGTATTATATGTGAAACTAATTTTTCCTTTTAAGGCTAAGGCTGGGGTGAGTACCTGGTGTAAGGTGGTTCCAGCAAAGAACTCTCCTTAGCAATGCAGATCTTCACCTTTTTGTCAGCTTAGAGTCTTAGCTGCTTAGAACACGGAATGGTTAAGCAGCTGGCCCAAAGATAGCGGCGTCAGAGGCGCCTGATCCCTGGCGTTCCTCGCTCTGGTGCCGGCTCTGCCCCCTGTGACACTTTTAATTCAATACAGCTTTCAAAGCTGCTTGCCACTTGCCATTTCCTTTTGGCTGTCTCTTCTCTACATTTTTTTAAAAAGCTTTAAATGACACTCCCCCCTCCCACGAGCGTTGCTAGTCTGCTCCCGGCCCCTTCCTCAGACGGCTGGGGGCGAGTGGGAACAAAACTCTTGAAGCAGGTTTGCACCGTCAGACACAAACAGTTCCCAGATGGGCCACTTGCGGAATGTTGTGTTTCCTTCTGTAACACACCCACCCCCTCCGTCAGGAGGCGAGAAACATTCTTCGGCAGCGGTTCTCTCAACGCGGTTGGCCGTTGCCTTATGGGCGCTAGCGCTCTGAAGCGTTTCAGAGTTGTTTTTCTCACAGGATGAATTATTTCCTGGGTTTTGTTCACGGCATCAGTTCATGCAGTTTTTCTCAAGTTCCTTTTCTATGCCGCAGTTTCTTTGGTCCTCCCCCGTGGATAGGCACCTGCTTGGCTTTGATTCTTTGCTTGTGCAAAAAGACACGCTAGAAATGTTTTTGTGCGCGGGGCCTTTTTCTTTATTTTTTGATCTCTTTGTGGGTGTAGGCAGACAGTGGCACCACTGCGTCCCAGGGCACGTCCGGTTTACAGAGCTTGGCCACGTAGTTCCAAGCTGCTCTGCAGAGTGGCTGGAACAATTCACAACTCGGATTCGTTAGTGTGGTTCTGCAGTCGTCATTTTCACCTTTCTTGGGTCATCTCTGCCAGTCTGATGAACGTGAGGTGGAACTTCATACTGGTTCTCGTTTGCTTTCCACTAATTATTAGTGATTTGGAACATCTTTTCCATATAGTTGTTGATATTGTTCATGCCCTCTGATCATTCTTTGGTGAATAAATCTTGTTCTTCTATACCTGAATTAGTTCTTTACAAATCTTGTAAATGAGATCTTTGCAAAAAAATTTTTTTTCCCACTTAACCTGTTTTCTGACTAATTTTAGTTCCTTTTGTTTTATTTGTGTAAAATCTTGAATTTTATGTAATCCCAAATGGTCCATCTTATCTTCTGAGGTCCTCTCTAGTCCTTATTTGGTCGTGAACGCTTCCCCATCCGTAGTTAGAAAAGCTCATTTCCTTCCCTGTTCCTGTAATTTGTTTATTATGTAATCTTTTACTTCTGAGTCACATATCCATTTGGAGCTTTTCTTGGTAATACAGTGTGAGATAATTCTGCTGTATTGTTTTCTACATTTCCCAACAGTTTTTTAAATCAAATAGTGCATCTTTATACTTAGTATTTGGGCTCTTTAGGTTCATAAAGCACTCTTGTTATTTTGTTTTTTTGTTTCTAGTATATTGCCTTGCTTATCTAATTTTTTCCACAGTTCACATCTTTGTTAGCTGGTATCAATCTGGTAAGCCCTTTTTCTTTCTGCTTCTATATGAAAAAGTTTAGAAGATGGCTTAGTTTTGAAGGAAAGATAATGAGTGCTGTTTTGGATTTGTTGAATCAGAGATGTTTCTGGGGCATCCAGTTTGAAATATCCATTGGACAGATGGAGGTGTGGCCCTGGAGCTCAGGAAAGAACCTTGTGTTGGAAAATTCAATGTGTGTTATCTGAATGGAGATGATAATTAAGCTCTTGGAAGCTGAGGCCATCAAATTGAAGAGTAAAGAGAAGAGGGCCCAGACAGAGCCTTGGAGTAGAGCCCACAGTTGGTGGAGACATAACACGGATGCTGCACCAGCAAAGGAGACTGAGAAAGAGAACCAGGAGAGAGCAGTGTCACAAAAGCTCTGAGAAGAGAGAGGGACCAAGAGGAGAAGTTTGATAATTGTGTCATTTAGCAGAAGTTAAGAATGAAGGCTAAGAAAAGACCCTCAGAGTTGACAGTGATTGTTGGCAGTTTTGGAGAGAGCACTTTCAGTTAATTGATGAGGTCAAAATACAGATTGCAAAAAGCTGAAAAGTAAGTGAGAAGAGAGGAAGTAGAAATCATGTGTAGGCAGCTCTTTTTCTAGTAGTACTTTGACTGAGAAAGGTAGGAGAGGATGATGCTCTGAAGGAATGAAAGGATCTGTGCTGGTTTTGTTGCTGTTGTAGAGGTGGAGGAGACTTGGGTGTGGATATATTTGAATATAGTGAGGGAGAAATCAGCAAATGGGAGAGATTCAAGATGGTGGGTGGAGATAGGTTGAGCAGGAATCTGCTGAAGAGGACAGGAGAGGATGGGATCAAGGCTACATGAAATGTTGGCCTTAGCAAGAAGGGCCTTGTTAGCGGATACTGAAGGAAAAGAGGAGAGAGTGAGGGGTTTTGTGATGAAAAGAAGGGGAGAAGAGTGAGCCCACAGCAAATGGCTTTAATTTTCTCTGTCAAAAAATGAGCTTCTCATGTTTACATAATACATTGAATTTTTTTTTGTTAACTCTGTTGATACCACCATAGTATAATTTGAAAAAAGCACTCGATGAATGCGATGATAACTATTTGATTGTCTTTACAGGTTTTATGGTAGGAATTCTTCCTACGTTCATGGTGGAGTGGATGCGAGTGGGAAGCCCCAGGAAGCAGTATATGGCCAAAATGTAGGTGAATTTTTCCTTCTTGCCAAGGGATATGGGTTGGAATGGCTAGATAAAATGGAAACTTAGCATAACACTTAACATTCAAAAGTATTTATTTAGTACATATGCCCAGTGCTTTGAAGATACAAAAGCAGATGTGATCCTTGTTCTTGAACACAAATAATAGAATAAACAGTGACAGTCACACGATATTGAGAGCCGCATGTGACACTGTACACCCCATTGCCAAATAGTGCTATAGGAATCAAAGAAGCAAAAGTGAATCACTTATTGTGGTTGTATTGTCCATTGTGGTGATAGGTAGCCGGGTAACATAGTAGGTAGTAGTGAACTATAAGTCGGGAGGACCTGAGTTCAGATCCTACCTCAGACCCTGGACCTTTTTCAACCTCAGTTTCCCCAAGTTACAAATGGAGTTAATACTGGCCCTTTCCTTTCAGGGTTGTTAGGTTCAAGTGAGGGAACTTGTGAAAATCTACTATCACTATCACAAAGCACTTTGCATGTATTAACTGCATTTTGTAATGAAGAAAGACTATTGAAGTAGGATTTTGCCCAGGCCCTGAAAGGAGTATAGGATTTAGATTTTCTGTCAGAATCAGCATTGAAAAAAAGTGGGACTAGATGAATATTGTCATGAAAGTGGATATGAATATTCCAATGTCTAGTGGGTAAGGCAGTAGTACCAAGGGGAGCCTGCCGGGTAAGACTGGGCATTAGGTCAGATAAAAAGCTTTGCTTGGAATTCACTTGGGGCCTTGGGTTTTGTTGGTTTGTTTTTGAGCTTGGAGACTAGTAAGATAAAAGCAGTGATTTTAGGGTTGTTTATCTGGTGGGATTGATTTTGGGTCGGTGGGAGGGTATCCAAAAAGCAGATTGGTTTGGAAGGTAGTAGGGTAATTGAGATCATAAGGAAATAATAAACCAAGGTATTGTTCAGTGTTATGTTTTTGAGGTTTTAAAATGTTACTCTGTATTTATATTTGAATATCAACAAAACTAAGTTTTGAAGCTATTTTCATTTAAATATCAGTTATTCCATCCTTATCTCCTTCAAGTTTCTTTGCTCATCCTTATAAATTTATTCAGAAATTTTTTTTTCTAATTGTACCTGGTATGTATTCTTCTTTAAGTTTGTTATTTTATGTAAGTTTTTCCAGATTTCTTTATATTCTTCATACATAACTATTTTAATTGCCCCACTGTATTTGTTGGTTTGTGTTGTTAGAGGGATTGTCATCAATGAGTGAGCCCCCTACACTGATGAAGTCACAAGTATGGAACAAAATACCTCCACACTTTACATTAACAAGCCAAAGTTTATTTGGTCTGTTCTTGAGTGTTTAGATTTGTTTCCGAGTTTGATTTTTTGCCATTACAAATTATGCTGCTTTATTTCCAGTAGTGAATTATTGGATTGAAAAGTTATAGTTTAAAAAAATTTTTTTCTGTATGATACCAGATTATACCCAGAATGATTCCAGTTGCAGCATGTAAATGTATTTTTCCCCTGAACTCTCTACTAAGTAAGTCTTGGCTTTTTTGTTTCTCTTTTTAAAAGGATATTCACCATAAGGTATTGTCCCTGAAGTTCAGTGAGTGTCACACTAAGATTCGTCATGTGGATGCTCATGCAACCTTGAGTGATGGAGTAGTTGTTCAGGTCATGGGTTTGCTTTCCAATAGTGGACAACCAGACAGGAAGTTTATGCAGACCTTTGTCCTGGCTCCTGAAGTAAGTTCCTTGAGTTTTCATTTTTATCAGTACGCTGGTTATAACTGCATGCTGCTTAAGCATACAAAAAATATCTCCTTTACTTGTTTCAAATTATGTATTCAAATAATAGGCTCATAGGTTTAGAGTTCAAAGCCTTAATGGAATAGTTGACCTTAGAAGCAACCTATTTCAATCCTCTCATGTTACAGAAGAGGAAACAGGGGCCTTAGGATATGAAGTAGCTTGTCCAAGGTCATACAGGTAGTAAATATATTGCTAATTTTAAAAGATACGTTTGGAGCCCATTAGTATAATTCATGGCATTTATCTGTCTGTAATTGTGGTTATTAGAAATTGAAAACTAAGCATTATTTTTAAAATAAATAGATCTTTTAAAGTTTTCAGAAAACAATGCACTGACTATTCTGCTATATCTGAAACAGGTTATGTTTTTAAATGATTGCATTGTCCAGTAAGCTACTCATTTCGGATATTTTTTTTTACCCAAAGTCCTTTACTTTGGGTAAAAAGTACAGTTATTTTCTTTTTTGATTTATGTTTAAAGATCTCTATCTAAGGGGATTAAAAAGTGCTCATAAATGATAACACCCAACCCAGTGTCCTTGGTTCTGTGAAAACATGGAGTAGGCAAAAAGCCCGCAGAGGACAATATGCAGTAAATACTGGGACTGCACACTGATGCTTAGGTATCCAAGTGCTAGCTCAGATTATTGGGGAGTAGTGTTTCAGTAGGGTTGGTTCTAGTGGCTAAATGTCACAATTGTGAGACTTGATTGGATTGGGACAAATTTTATGGGATATGCTTGCCCAGTGTAGAACTTGAAAGTAGAAATTATAGTGATCCCACATATTAGGTAACCTTTTGGATGATACAGTAGAAATAATTGCCTATTGAAATTTATTTTTTAATTTGGTAATTTTCTTTGAAAGCTGAATTGTGTACATATGTGGTTTCAGTATACATATTTGAATTTCAGTGTTATACATGGTTATGGATGGATTTTTTTTTTCCTTTTCCTTCAGGGATCTGTTCCAAATAAATTTTATGTTCATAATGACATGTTCCGTTATGAGGATGAAGTGTTCTGTGATTCTGAACCTGAGCTTGATGAAGGTAAGGGAAAGTAAATACTAAGCACCCAAGACTCTAAGTTAAAACTTAGGTTCTTATAATTTAACTATTTTTTTTAAAAAAAATTGGGAAATAGACTCTTTTTTTTCTTCTCACATTCACACTTTTAATTCTGTTAAAAATCTTCTCAAATACAGCATTGATCACAAAAATGATTCACCTTGCCATTTGGCAGAGAGTGGGGGGTACGATTTGAAAGCCATATATTCTGAGTTCATAATTTGCCTTTGTGGAAAGATGAAACACCTGAGATATTGCTGTTGATTGGCAGGTGTTATAAAAGCAGTCCTTTTAATATTCATATCAATCTCCTAAGGAGATTAAAAATTCATGTTTTTCAAAAATGTCATGTTATATTTTCTGAAGAGAGATGCTGTATTTTATATAATGTTTGTCAGAATCAGAAGAGGAAGTAGAAGAGGAACAGGAAGAGAGGCAGCCATCCCCTGAACCTGTGCAAGAAAATGCCAACAGTGCTTACTATGAAGCTCACCCTGTAACGTAAGGACGGTTCTAGTGTCCAGAAGTTAAACTGGACCTTATTACGTTGTTCCAAAGGGCATTTGTTTTTCTAGAAATACCATGGAGGTGGTAGGGGTAATTTAATTACATCATTTTGTTGAGCTTCTCTGGGTAATCGCTTTATCAGTCAGATATCAATGAGAAGTACCTATTATGTGCTAAGTGCAACATATAGTCTGCTGTCTTTCTTAGAGGAGCTGGTGTCATTAATTTAATGCACAAGCATACAGAACTTTTGTTAAATCGGGAAAAAGTACCATAGACTGAATTTAGTATGTTTGTAAAGTTTAGGAATTGACAGTTGACACCCTGGACTGAAATCAGTGTAAATCTACTATTAATTAGACACTAATGAGGAGGAGATAACTCTGCTTTTTTAGCTGGTATGGTGGAGTGGTGTTGCCAATCATTTCTTATCCTTTGGCCCTTACTATTCTTCATTTTGTTCCAAAATCATTACAAAATCCATTTACACATAGTTAAATGCCCATGAAATTGAAGATTGGAAATTGAGTTGCTCTCAATTTCAACCAGTAGTTTCAATTAGACATTTGAGAGTGAACAAAATATCTTGTCATAGTAATGGAATAGAGGAGCCTTTGGAAGAATCTTCTCATGATCCTGAACCGGAGCCTGAATCGGAGACAAAAGCTGAGGAGTTGAAACCTCAAGTGGAGGAGAAGAACCTGGAAGAACTGGAGGAGAAGTCAGCTTCTCCACCTCCTGCAGAACCTGTTTCTCTGCCCCAGGAACCACCAAAGGTTAGATCAAAGTGATCTCTTTGTAGATCTGTAGCACTAAATGTTCCTACCCAGTGCAGTACATATGTTCCTTTACTTATTTTAAATAAATTGGATATATTAAAATGCATAGTGGAATTCGTGGATAATAATTTTTATATCCGAAAGTTGCTGTTTGAGATTTTGATTTTAAATACCTGAACACAGATTTTCATGTTTATGTTTGTTTTTTCTTAAAAGATCCCCAGACAGGGTTGTAATGATTGATTTAATGATGCTTAGTCACAAATGTGCTGCATCTAATATAGTACTGGGATATTCTGCAGTTTCATGAAGACTAAATTGCTGTTTCATTCTGTACTGTAGCATCCTTTGGACACAGATGAAAATTTAAACCACAGATGAAAGTTTAGTTGAAGCTGTAGCACAGACCCTTCCTAAACAAAAGAGTTTACTAGAAATTTTTGGAAACAAGTCTTTTGTTTCCATTTTAAAATGAGGTCCTTTTTCTTTTTAGAGTACTAGTTAGTCTAGATTAGGCATTTGGTTAATGAAGATTATATTCAAGTTGATAAAAATGTCTGGACAGATTTCACATCTCATTCACAGATTATTATTTAAATCTACTTTAATTCCTTTTTCTGAATGTGATTTCTATTCTAAGAAATAGTAGTGAAATTATTTCTTGAGGTTCTTGGAAGGCTAAGATTTATTTTGGGTAATGGGAAGGGGTGCTACTCTTAGAGGAAGTGCATCATATGTTACTATAAGGAATTGGGAAATGTCTGCCAATCTTTCCAGTGAGTACTCTATCCCTTCCACCCTTCCTATCTCCTTCTGAAGGGATACAAGGCGGGGTGGAGGTGGAGTGGGGGGCACTACTTGAATCGCTAGGGTCAGGATTTTCCTGTATGAGCAATAGTATGGTTTTGTTGGCTGCTCACTCCTCCATAGTATTTTTTTGTGGTGTGGCATGTGGAGGAGCTCGTTATCTAAACATTTGGAATCGTTCATAATTTAACAAGTGGGCTCTTGTAATTGAGGAGCTTTTGAAAGTGGGCACATAGGCTGGCACGTCTATGCCTGTACTGAGTTCTCTTCATAAATAAATAGTTTAGAAATGAACAGAAAATATGTATTTGGAAGTTTCCCTATAGAAATGTTGGTGGTTTTCCATGATTAGTAGTCTAGGTTTGTTGCATTTCCTGCAGGCTTTCTCCTGGGCTTCAGTGACCAGTAAAAACCTGCCTCCTAGTGGTACTGTTTCTTCCTCTGGAATTCCACCCCATGTTAAAGCACCAGTCTCACAGGTAACCAATCTGTGAACACATTGGATTGTATCCTTGTTACATTGCCAATTGCTTACTTTTTTATAAGTCAATCAGAAATTGTCATTTGCTTAAGCATACAAAAAACCAACTTGTCTTATATGTTTATGCACTCACTTTAAATGCTGAATCTCCATTATATACAAATAGGTGGTACTTGAGGTATGAGTGTTGATAATGCAGATTAAGTTGGCCTCCAAAGTACATGTTATAACTTAAAGACTTTCAGAAACCATCTAGAGGTGCTAATTTTCACTTTAAAAAATTTTAGCAAGGAGTTTTTGGTTTCCTAATTATGTAACCTGTGAGGAATTTAATTACTTTACTTTGGAAAAATACAGATATTTAGCAAAGATTCATTGTTAAAATAAAAATCATCTTTTATTGTATACTGTATGTCAGTCATGTGTGGTTCACATCTTTTAAAATGGAGCCTGTACCAACTTATGACTGTAGTGTTCACTTACTGATCAAGTATTTTACAGACTAACGTCAGACCTTTGAAAAATACTGGTAATGTAACTCATTACACAGTGTCTGTAGGCATCAACTTAGGTCATATCAGAATTAATGGTCACATTTATGCTAAGGAAGTATTTTCCAAATAGATAACTGGGGACTGTTTGGTTATCCTTTACATCCCGGCATAATTTTAGATCAAGAATCAAAATTGGTTTTTAGTTTTGAAGTAATTAGCCTACTTCCTGTGATTTTCTTTTTCAGTCTTTGAAGTTCTTCGGAATGATATCTGACATTTTTCAGCAAGAACTCTTTTAATGTGACCTTTGGGTCTTTAAAACCATTGTGGTTTTTTTTTCCATGCTCCTTCTGATACTGTACGGCATTAAGTTTGTTGTGGTGTTGCTCAGCTTTCATAGAGCCTTTTTTTGTTGTTAATTTTGTGTGTGTGTGTATGTGTGTGTGTGTTCATAGATTTTCTAGGTTTCTCAGCTAACTGAAAAGGGGAATTAACTTCATATTTGCTAGTCTTTTTCTACTAAAATTTTCTTGTTCTCTGTTTTTAAAATACTTTTTTTTTGGTTTCTAAAGGCAGTCATTCAGCCATAGCGTATATAGGGATTTAAAAGGATTTTCTTATGCTTAAATAGTCTGATGACCTGGACATATAGGGTTCGTTTTCCCTGGACTGGGAGCAAATGAAAGCTATGTCTCTGCCAGTAACACAGGAGGATTGCTGTCAGTCACCATTTCTAAGATAATGGATTTTTGTCTTCAAGTAAAAATCTGTAGTTTTATTCAGAAACTTTGAATAAGATTCTAATGTAATATATATGTATATATAAATATAACATATGTGTATATATAAACAGAGAGAGAGATTACGTCAGATGATACAAAATCCTAGGGTACTTGAAGTATAAATACACAGATAAGTGAGTTAATGTGATGAGAGAACTTAGTAGAAATCAGCTAGTTTGTAGGAAATAGTATGTGTTCAGCTGTTTTTTGATGATTAGTAACAACTAGTCAGCATCTTTGTCTTTACGGAAGTTCTGTTCAGTAATTTTGGACAGGGACCTCTGTTTTGTAGGGCTTGGCACTTTTACAAGCACTCAAACAAAATGTTCGTGTTCCCCCTTCCACCATATGATTTCCTCCTTTCCACCCCTCCCCCACCTTTCCCCCCAATATTCTAGAGTTTATAATTATATTATTAAGCTTCCTGTTCAAAGTTGATCCAAAATTAATGAGAATGGACAGCATTAGCACTTCTATAAGATCACTAAAAGAAAGCTTGTCCACCTTCTGGATTATTTTTCCCCTCCCATGTTCAGGTGTCAGTATGAATGGCTGTAGTGATGGTGTTTGGAATTTCTTTGCAGGTTTTGGATAGTGGTTTAAAGTTTTTCGTCCTTTAAATTGTTGAGTATAAGTGTCTCCTTACCCATTCTGATCTTCTTAGTTTTACTTCTAATTCTTTTTACTTAGTTCTTTTTGTTAATATAGAAGAGACAAATTATTATCAGCTAAGGGTTATACAGTACTGTTTCTAAAGATAAAACTTGAAAAAAAGTACATTTAAGAAATACAGAGAAATTTAGTTTTCTCATGTGAATTTCAAGTGACAGTTTTGTTAAGATACTGTTTTAGTCATTTTTAAACAAATACCTATTTTGACATGTACTAACAGTTCTTAGTGAAACCTTGTGATTGTGTAATGCTTCCTAGTGCATGTGATCTCTTTTGATCCTCACAATAATCCTGTTTGGAAGGTAGGTAGTATTTGCTCAAAATGAAATTCAGAGAAGTTAAAGTCATTTGCCCTGAGTTACATAGCTAATTAAAGTTGATGAACTAGAACTCAAACTCTGGTATTTCATGGAACTCCTGAAATGTAAACTCTGTGTTGATTCAGGTGCAGATAAGCCACCCACCTATAATGTAAAAGTCACCAAGGGTTGCCTGAGGCCCCGAGAGGCTGAGAGTGAGTTACCCATGGTCAGATAGCTAGAACTTGTCAAAGGAAGGACCTGAGCCCACCTCTTATTGACACAAAGGCCAGCTCTCTAGTTACTATCTCATGCTGCCTTTTAAAAGCAGAATAATACTTTAAAATAGCTTTATTTAAAATCCTCACTTTAAGATTCTTTGCAGTTTTCTTTGAATTTAAATTATATAAATATAAACATCTCTGATTTGTTACACTTTAAAGAGTCAGTACTATCATAAATTTTCAGCATTGAAGGAACTGAGGTTAGAGGTCCAATGACTTTGCTGAATTTTGTTCAGTTAACGTAATAGAACCAAGGTTTGAATACTGACTTCCAGACTCGTGTGTGGGTTTGTACTCCGTAACACTAAGGAATTATGTACTTTTTATAGTAGTAGTATTGGCTACATTATTCTCAAAGACAGACCAGGCAATAGCAGTTTGTTTATTTGAAAGAGACCTTACAGTTGAATCATAATCCCAGTAGTGGTTTTCTTAATGGAGAACAGAGGCTCCTCAAAGCCATTATGCATCAAGAATAAGAAGAATAGATCTGTTTGCCCTGTTCATAGGCAAGAATCCCTCATAGTCTCTTATTTGTTTAATTCAAAGACTAGAATAAAGGTTAAAGAACGTAATTTTCTGCTTGAACATTGTTTCCTCATTTGTAAAATGGGGGAGTTGGATTAAATGACCTAAGGTTCCTTCCAACTTTTTTCTGGACATTTTAAGCAAAGCAGAGTCAAAAGTTGAATAGTTATCAGTTTGTGTAAGAAAGAACAGTAAGGAAATCTTTGAGGGGGATATCGGAGTCTATTGATAGTTTAACCATATCAGGGAATTTTGTTTAACCAAATTCTTGGGCTTCTGCCTCTCCCTGCAAACTTAAAACACATAGTATTTGGGGGACAGGAAAAATGAATGATCTGCTTTTAATTTTATAAAGATAGAGGGCTTACTTTTTTTTTTTAACTTTTGAGCCTTCTGTTCCTCATCTTCATGCCATTTTAATTAGACGTCTGCAGGTGATAAGTTATTACCGTGATAATGCTTTCCTGTAGGGAAGTAGATGTTTATTAATGGTGTGCCTATTTGGTTTGCTTCTTTCCTTTATTTACAAAATAAAGGTTATTTTCATAAGTTTTGAAAGTGTATTTCCATGGGATGGGTATTTAAGCTTGTTGGAGATTATTTCTATATGTGTTTTTTTTTTTAACCATCTGGTATTTATCTGATGATTTGTGATTGGGAAAACAGAACTGCTTGGATTTCTTTTCCTTTGCTACTTAGATAATTCTTAATGGATCATGACTAATGGTGCTATCCCATGTTATCTTCTGCATGTTTTTCTTAACCAATCTGGTTGGAAGCCCATTACTTTGTATAAATTTGTCTTAGTAAGGATTTCTTTAATTTGTTATTGTATCTGGTGTTAATGTAACCGTAATAAGTCAAAATTCATTTTTAATTGGTGAGTTACCTGGGCTTCCATGAAGAATAGAGAGACTACCCTACAGTCCTACATTGGTACAGAGTACCTTATAAAGATTTTTTTCACATTGTTAGGTCTTTATATTAAATTCTTCCCGAATTGTCATTATAGATACTTGTGAACTGTTTGTAATTATTTAAATTTTACAAGTACCTGCTGTATTTCAGGTGCCATGTTAGCATATTACCTAATGGTCTTTTTTTCTCCCATTTTAGCCAAGAATTGAAACTAAATCTGAAGCTCAATCTCAGCCGCCTCGCGTACGTGAGCAACGTCCAAGAGAACGACCTGGTTTCCCCCCCAGGGGACCAAGGCCAGGTAAGCCTCTCTTTGTCATCTTTGGCAAGCAACATTCAAAACATTTTCAATTAAGATCATTCTTAATTAAGAATACTTCGGTGCTCTGTAGTCAGCAAGATCTGCTGAAAACAAGGATGTACTATGACAACTAGTTGACCAAAAAAAGGTTTTATTGCAGACTGTGAAATGTAGAGAAGTTCCCTGCATTGCTGAAGTCTCAGGTCCAGACCTTCTCCCTGTCAGGAATGTTCCTTTGATGCCTTTGTTTTTACATCAGTGGTTTGTAGCTCTGCCCCCATTTCGCGATCTCCTCGCAGGTTTCCTTGAAACAAAGAGAAACAGCTAAGGGACATCAGGTTAGGTGGTCATAGCACCTCAGGAGTGGATTTGTGTTCTGTCTCTGGTGCCTTCTTTCTGCTTCCTGAGCTCTGGGACCAAAGCTCTTAGTCACTTTAACGCTTCATAAATAGCTTGATTGGCACACGGGATTTGTTCTGTGAAGTTTGGATTTAGTCAGTGTACTTGAGGACCTAGAGGGCCACATGTGGCCTTGAGGCTGCAGCTTCCCTACCCCTGCACTGGCTAATCTAGAAAATTGTTGACAGACTCTTTAAAATTTGATTGTGAAAATTCAGACCCGGCTGCTAAGAACCCATTTCCTTTTCTTACTGGCCTCGGTGACCTTCTCTGTAATCAGGTGAGAAGGCATCAGAATATCCTGGAAGCCCTGGGTACCTTCGGAGGTCCAGTAACCAAGTTATGTCATGTCATGATACTTTGAGAAGTATCAAGAGTTCTAGAGCTGTCTCTGGGTCGTAGCTTCAGAGCTGGAAGGAGCTTTTGATGTCCTTGAGTCCAATTCCCCCATTTTATAAATGAGGAAATAGACCCAGAGAAGGGAAGAGACCTCCCCAGGATCACACAGCTATTAAGACTGAACAGCAGAATTTGAATCCAGGTCTTTCTTACTCCAAGTCAAGTGCTCTTTTTATATTTTTCAACTTAGCATGATGTTTAACTAGATACCAAACGCAGTTAATATAACGTGGTAAAATTCCTTTTAGGAATTTTCATTTATTCTGTGAGGATTTTTTCCTCTCCAGAAGGAATAGAAAGCATTATCTGAATTGAGGAATTTTAAAAAGTAAATGAAGCATAAGAAGGAAAAGAAAACTGGACCACTGTAATTTATAATGACTGAGCTTGACGTTGGAGAAGAGATAGAGAAAATGCCTATCCTCCCCTCCTTTGCAGAGATGAGGGATTTCAGAATGGAGAATATTGCATATGCCATCATGTCAGACTCTTGACCTGTTGGATTGTTTTGTTGAACTTTTTTCACCTCTTTGATAGCTTGCTGAAGAGGGAAGGAGAGGGATATATTCAGAAATAAATGGGTTGTCAAGACAACAGTAAGTTTTTCAACTCATTAGACTTGCTCCATCTTTGTTCATAGGCCGAGGAGATATGGAGCAGAATGAATCAGATAACCGAAGAATAATCCGTTACCCAGACAGTCACCAACTCTTTGTGGGCAACTTGCCCCATGACATTGATGAGAACGAATTGAAGGAATTCTTCATGAGTAAGTCTTTTTAAGCAACTTACTTTATTTTTAAAATTAGCACAGGCACTCAGGGAAGAGCTACAGTACTGACTTTTCTTGGTTGGGGAGCGAGGAAGAATTCTTGCTGCCTTTTCCTATTTTGTCCTTTACCCACACTCTTTTTGTGGAAAGTTGCCAGTTTCTAGCAATTTGTCAAGAAATCATAAGAATGTGACACACCATTCTGGCTACCTTCTGTGACAGGTGCTAAGATAGGGAAGCAGGGAGAAAGAATGTAGAACCTTGGAGTTGTGTTATGTAGTTCAGCATACACAGACAGGCTAGGGGAGGGGAATGTGGACTTTCTCTAGAGCTGGAGGGACTTAGAGGGAGGGAAAGACTGGAATTCCTACCTGCAGTTGCTGCTAAGACGTGAATGCCAACTGCCACCTCCTTCCACGGTTGCGCTCCCTTGACTCTAGGAGTCTTCCCTTCAGCAGTAAAAGTCTAGGGATGAGCTTTAGTTGTGCACAGTTGGATGGATAACTGCATTTCTTTGTCTAAACTGTCTTGTGTTTCAGTTTAGAATAAGATTATTAAAATGTTTGTTGCTCAATGAAAACTTCTGTGAAGTTTTAAAAACCATTCTTTCTTAAGGCTTGCTTAAGACTTAGGCTTTCTGTGTGCTGTTGTGTTTTTGTAGGTTTTGGAAATGTAGTGGAGCTTCGCATTAACACCAAAGGAGTTGGTGGAAAGCTGCCCAATTTTGGATTTGTGGTTTTTGATGACTCTGAGCCGGTTCAGAGAATCTTAGTTGCAAAAGTGAGTTATCTCAGGTTTATCTGAAATAGTGTGATCTTTCTGTTCTGTCTCACAGCAATAATGGAACTTATTAGCTTCATAGGCTTAGAGATAAAGAGTGGGAAGGAACTCCTGAAGACATCTTTGGGGTGGAGAGGCAAAAGCAGTGGATTTGGAATCAGACACTGCGTTGCAGTTCCATTTCTGTTCCTTATTATCCTATGTGACCTTGAGCGTAATTTCAAAACTTTATGGTCTTTTTCAACTGTAAATACTCTGATCCTATGACAGATCATTGGTAATTATGTGAATAATAAGTTATGAAATATCAGTGTGTTTTTCGTGGCTTGCCATTAGTGAGGAGGGTGCATAATTTTCTCTATTTCAGTACCTGGAAAGGGCGGGAGGTAGAACCTCAGGATTGCTAACAGGGGAAGAGGGAAGGTTGATTGGGCCTTGGTGTTTGCTTGTCGCTGTTTTTTTTTTCTTTAAAGAATTTTCCTTTGTCTCTGAAACTTAGTGACTGAGTGTCTCATTTAACTGCTTAACTCTTCTCTCCTTTTTAAAGCCAATTATGTTCCGTGGGGAAGTACGCTTGAATGTAGAAGAGAAAAAAACACGAGCTGCAAGAGAGCGAGAAACCAGAGGTGGAGGTGATGATCGTAGAGACCTGAGGCGCAGCGACCGGGGCCCTGGGGGTCCGCGTGGCCTGGTGGGAGGCGGCATGATGCGTGAGCGGGATGGCAGGGGGCCTCCTCCCAGAGGCGGCATGGCACAGAAACTCGGCTCTGGAAGAGGCAGCGGGCAGATGGAAGGCCGCTTCACAGGACAGCGTCGCTGAAAACCCACTGTTGGCAGACAGGCTTGGCAGTGGTACATTATTCGTCGTGTTTGCATTCTTGTTAATTTTTTTGGCTTTGGAATGTGACACAGCCTTTTTGATCATTTCTTTGATGTGAAAAGCATCCTTTGGTTACCAGTTAAATTGAGGTGGACATTCTTTCCCCAATTTCACAACAGGATTCACATTGTTAATTTATAAACCTAGACTTGGAGAATTAAGGACTGAGAAATGACCAATCTCTTAAATCATCTGCAACAAAAGTGAACCCAAAAGACATGCCCAACTGAATTCGGGTCCTTTTCAGTCAAAAGTCCTCTGCTGCACATTTTGTGTAAGTTACTGTTTCTGCCTGTTACTGTGGGAAACATCAATAGTGCAATTTGTGCAACTGGAGAATCTTGCCTTTTTTTTTAAGAACACTTGGCTAAAAAAACAAACAATACAAAACCCACCACCAACAGCAAAAGAAAAAAACAGAAAAAGACAAGCTCGCGTTACGCACTTATCAGAACGCACCGACGGGCACCCTGAACTCGATTCCATTGACATCTGCAGGAGGCGGCCGCAGGAGAACAGAAAGTCCTTCTGCTTCTTCTCTAGGTAGAGGATAGATTCCGAAAGATGCAGGCATCCTGTCTGCTGCACGCGTAAACCTTGCCAAGACTATGAGTATGTTCCAGAGGGAAATCATTTAGGTGTGAACTAAATACTGTGGTCCAGAACCCTGTTGCTCTGGTCCTGAGTATCAGACCAGTGTAGCAGCTCATCTAAGATTTTTCTGCCTGCCCCTCTTCAGTCCAGGGATGGTTGGCTGCTCGCCACGCTCCTCCTCCCCTTTGTCCTTTCTTTAAGCCGTGTACAGTGAAAATTGTCCTTACCGTATTTTTAGTTCTCTGGTAATGTAATAAGCATGACGGTGCCTTCTCTTAATACATCATTCCAGTCTCGCTGGTGATTTTGTACAGTAGAGTGTATGGTTTGCTGTGCTGCAAAGCCAAACAGCTGAAAAATGTTTAAAGAAATCATTGAAATGTATAAAAATTGCAGTATCTTTCAATCAGTAAAAGTGACTAGCATGTTCTTTCCCTTGCTTTCAGTAAACAGCTGTGATGCTTTTTGTGGGAGGGAGGTGCGGTGGCCTAAGGGAGGGGTGGGAGACGAGAGTGGCATCCGAGTAGTCCCCAGGCCTGACTTTTCACTTAAGCATGAAGATGAATGAATGTTGGCATTTAGCATTTGGAGGTGCTTTTGAAAAGTCAATCAACTTAATGTACATTTCTGTTAGTAGATTTTTTAAAGTAATCAGATCTATATGTGGCAATTAAAATAAAATTAGGATACTGCAATTTTCAGAGCAGAGGGCAGCTATAATTGTTTGCATCTTGTTTTGGGAGGGGAACTGTCCATTTTGCACAATTCTTGAACTAGTACCCATGTGGCTCAGAATTTAGGGCTGGGGCGACATCCTTTTTTATTTTTACATAGATCTTAAGCAATTCTGTGAGGAAGGGTCGCAACTAGTGAATGACTTGCTATCCTGCCTTCATAGAAAGTTTAATTAAACTGCAAAGCAGCAAAGGATATTCCCCCGTTGTGTGCAGTGGTATTCAGTCAACACCAGTATCTGATGCTTCAGGTGAAGAGTGGAGTGGAGTGGCTAAGTGTGATGGACCACTTAAAGCTGCTTTTAAACATGGAAGACCTCATGACCTTGTAAATCTTTTTTTTTAATGCATATGGTATAGTAGCAGTTTGTTTCTGAATTATGCAACTGTTTGCTCTCTAGTAAACTGGGCAGATGATGCACATCTTTGTTTTTCCTGTACCGAGTAATGTGAGTGAAATTATATCTGTCTAGTTTTTTCTTTCCAAAATTGAGGTCTTCCATGTTTGATGGGAAGTCTTGCACTATTTCAGTATGTTTTTCTGGGGACACATTTCGTGGTTTCCATTTCTGGTTTAAGGATTTTTTTTTTCTGTTTGAAACCATTTTACAGTTTCAAAAGTTGAGTATAGTACTTGAAGTCCTAACCAGAAAACATGACTTTGGTCTTGAGGTTTTTTTTTTGTTGTTGTTTTTTTTTGGAGCGGGGGAAGGCAAGGCAATGGGGGTTAAGTGACTTGGCCAAGGTCACACAGCTAGTAAGTGTGTCAAGTGTCTGAGGCCGAATTTGAACTCAGGTCCTCCTGACTCCAGGGCCAGTGCTCTATTCAACTGTGCCACCTAGCTGCCCCTAGTCTTGAGTTTTGAAGCCTTTATTCAAACTATTTTTAAAAAGTGAGTTTATTACCCATGTTTTCTTTCTAAACCTTGTTAGCCCACATCTCGTGCCCTCCCCACCCCATCCCTGTTTACCCCCCTTCTCCTTCCCTTTCTCACTTTGGTTATTCCCAGTGCTTGATCATCGCCCTGCTGCCGTATAAACTCTTTTCTGGCACCAGGTGTGATCACGGATAGAAGTGTAGAAACCTACAACAGCAAAGAGCCATCCCGCTTCAGTGTTGCTTCTTTGAAAACCGCGGTTAAGTCCCTCATTAAAATGCCAAGCAGAAGTTTACATGGCGATCACTCACCGACTGTACCGTGGACTTTGACGTTTTTGCCCCCCTTTTTTTCAGCAAAAGCAAAGACTCATCTACCATTACTGTTAACTGCTGGTTTGCTGATGGTAGTTTTCGATCATTCTGACCCCATTTCAACAAAGCTGGCTTTACCATTTGGGCTTGAGTTAGGTATAGAAGACAGTGGATTACCATCATTATTGCTGTAATGTGTTAAGCATTATATGCTCGTAGAAGCTAGTTAATTGTTTCCGGTGGAAAGTATTCTTTGAGTTTCCATTTTGAATGTGTTTTGACTAAACATACAATAAACTACTGATGTCTGCAGCATTCATCTATGTCCTTAATTTAATCTGTAGGTTTTTGTTCTCGAGACCTATCTATTTCTCCAAGTTGCATTTCACATAGCCTTGTTAAAAGTTAAAAGAAGGAAACACCCTAAATTTAGCTTGTTTTCAAAGACTGATAGTTTCTGGATTACATATAAAAAAAGGAAATTATTTTAAAACTGTTCAGGTTTATCCCAGTGGTCCGGGATAAAAGTTTAAGAGTGTTGAATGGAAGAAAGAGTAAGGAAGATCACAAGAACTGCTTTGTCTATTACAGGAGGAAACATGGAATCCTGGATTCTCTAGTTTTAACCTACTGAGTTCAAAATCAAGAGCCAAACTAGACTGTCTTTCAAGAATCATCGGAGAATCAGAAGGGAGAATTATTTAAGTCTCTTGGCATAGATAATTTGATATTTGTAAGATCTGATATGAATACATGATTTAGATCCCTTATTTCAAATCATATGAGAATTACTGGCATGCACAATTTTTATGTGCTTTTATAGTTATTTTAAGGTACATTTTTTCCCTTTAAATACAGTAATATAGTGGAATATCTTCATGGATCACATACTCCTGACAGTTTGTTTTAGTGCAATAAAAGAACCAGAGCAGTTACTTATATTAACTTTGGCAAAACTGTGGTAGAAAAACCAAATGGAGACAAATACCTTAATCTTGGGTCTGTTTGTTAGGTTTGTCATTTTTTTATTAACATGTTGAATTTGCTTCCATTTTAAAAGACAGTAATCTTTTGGTGTACCTAACTTGAATGCTTTTGAAGAAAATGACTTTGGGGAAGGAAAAAAAAATATGTGTATGGACTGGGAAAGACACACCAGTATGTTGTGAGAAGTTGTAGAGTATCAAAATATTGAGTAACATAAATTATGAACTTTTCCAGACCCAGAAAAATAGAAATGGAGACAAAAATTGTTCGGTTAGTCTGGGTGTTCTTATTATTTCTGGCAAATTAATAATGGATTTCAATTGTGCCATTCGGTGGCACTGTCTACTTAGAACTTTGATGCATGTAAGAGTTGACATTTAACAAAATTTCAGAAAAGCACAATGAAACAGGACATGGAGCTAATTCTTTAAAATATTTTAAAATGAGAGAGTTGTATTTAGCCACGTTTTGTATTATTATACAGATAATGCCCTAGATAGAGTGTCAGTCATGGACCTTACAAATGATTTTTAGTACTGAAATGAAGTTACTGAATAGAGTTCTAAATTTAAGTATGGAATACTATGATTTGTTTTTAATTGAGGATAGACACCTTGAAGCTGTAGGATATATTTATATTAGTAAGGGTCAACATGGATTTTTAATTAGAAGGTAATTTTTTATCATCATAAAGTATGATATGGGAAAATAGAAAATAAATTGAGTACTGTCAGAAGATTAAAATTATGTTTTGGGGGAATTAAAATTAAGAGATTAGGATTTGTTTTCCTGTGAGTTTTAAAAATGTAATTTTTGAATTATTAGAAAAGTAGCATTGTCGTCCTACTGAGGACATCCTATATGTGATCTGTTCAGGGGTTACACAATTTCAGCTCTTAAGATGATTTTGATTATCAAGTTAGTACCTATTGGGAATGATAGGATGAAACCAAGTTAAGGGAGAATTCATTTCTAAAATACAACAAGGCCAAGTAAGAGACTATGTAAAGTACATGTCCACAAAAAATGCATTTAAAAAAATTAAAAATTCTTTTTAAGTAGAGGACCTACAATAATCAAATTTACTCCCATTTCTTTTTATTAAAAAAAAATCCCCCAACTTTTCATTGAACAATTAAAAAGAAAAAGCTTACAACATTCATAGCCCAGTGAACCAAATTCCCACATGGTCCATATCTAAAAATGCATGTCTTGGGGCGGCTAGGTGGTGCAGTGAATAAAGCACTCACTGGCCCTGAAGTCAGGAGGACCCGAGTTCAAATCCGGTCTCAGACAACGCTAGCCATGTGTCCTTGGGCCAGTCACTTAACCCTATTTGCCCTCCCCTCTTCAAAAAGCAAAAAAAATATTTTTTTAAAATAAAAAAAATTGGATGTCTCATTGCTGGATTCACTTCTTGGCAGGAAGTGGTGGGTATGATTCATCTTCAAGTACGTGTTTATGGTCTAATCAGTTCTAAAAGAACTGATTAAAATTAATTATACATGTAGTAATATAATTATATATAATATAATAATAGTAATCATAAAACTAATTTTAAAACTTTAAAAATCCATTTCTTTTAAAGTTGAAAAGATGTAGAAAATAAGGCTTTGGTCTATATGGCATCCTCTCAGCAATGATCTCTCGTTTCAAGTAGCTCTAAAACTACTATATGAGAGAGGGACACATCTTTGAAGAGTGAGCTATTTAGATTCAGGTAATGGATGACTCTAGAGTCAGAGATCTTTGGTTCAAATCTTAGCTCTAATACCTGTGTGACCTCAGGCAAGTCACCTGAATTCCTCAGTGGCACCTCAGTTCCCTTATCTATGAAATGAAGTTGGTCTAGATAGATCTACAATGGTGTGATCTATGATTTTGAGGGAGAGACGTGCCAACAGGGCTGATGTGGCATAATAGATCCAATAGGCAGATGAAGATGTGAAGCTGGAGGTCACAAGAGAGAACAGGGATGGATAAACGGATATGAGACTCTGCATAGGCCTTCAATACATCCTTGTTGAGTCAATAAGTGAATGCTACCTTTTGACTATAAAGATTAGAAAGTAACCCTTCTCACCCCAGCATCTATCTCTAGATTATCTCTCTCTAGGGCTGACCCTATAGGGCTGACCAGAGTCAGTCTCTGACTATGGGATAAAATTATGTTAAACATTCTTTAAAATTCAAAGTATTATGTAAATGGCTGTTAATAAAATTTTGCTTTGTCCTCATGTTCTACTAAAAGGTAGAAATTGTTCGCCAAGCTTTTTTAAAAATGGAAGAAATGTTTAATGTGCTTCCTGAGCATAGTTTTAGGTAAGGCAAGAGGAGGGGGCAAGAATCATGGACAGCAAAGTCAGCTTTCTGAACCCCGGTACTAGGTGCTAGCCACTAAGGGATATGAGTTGAAGAAATGTTCCTTGCCTTCATAGGGTTGGAGAGCCCATCAGCAGTAAATGAAACTATAAGTACTCTAAATGAGGAGAATAGTACATACACCCTGAGCAGGGCGACTGATCTGACTACAGAGAAAAGATTTGTGTTGGAAAATAGAATTAATAAGAAGGGCCTTAGAAAGCCAACTGAAGACTGGCACTTGATATGGTAGACTCTTGAGAAAAGACTGAAAATGGCATTTAAGGAAAGCCCAACCTAACGATGATGCACTAATACAGACTGGGTTAAAGATGCCTTTGTGAAGAAAACTAGAATGGAGGTAGTTGGGATGGCAAGAGAAGAATGAGCTACATTCTTGTTATTGACTGAAATGGCACTGATAATGACCTAATGTAGGGAATGAATTAGATGGCTGAGTCATAGGATGATAAAGTTAGGGCTGAAAGGGATTGTGGAGATCGTCCCATTCACCTCCATTTTGTAGATATGACACGTGTGAGGTCATACAATAAGGAGCCGAGTCAAGATTTGAACCTAGGTCATATGTTAGAGTTAATATGGGTCTAGGATCTGACACTAGGCTTAGAAATGCTTCTTCACCGCGAGTTGAGCAGGTCAAGGAGTAATGATTCATACAAAACTCAGAGGAACTATCCATAATTGGAATTCTCTACGTGTGAAGTAATGCAATTTCCTTTACTGGAGGTCTTCAGACAAAGAATGACCACTTGCTGATCATGTTAGAGGATGGATTCATATTCAGGTTTAGGTAGTACTGGATGGTCTCTGAAATCCTTGCCAATAGAACATTTTGAGTGGAGTCTTAAAGGGAGCCAGGGATTTTAAGAGGCAGAGGTAAGGAGGGAGTGTGTTCCAGGCATTGGGCATAGTGCAAAAGCACAGAGATGGGGAGATAGTGTAACATGTGAGGAATAGCAAATAGATCTGTATGGCTGAATTGTGAATGGGGATTAAATGAGAAGACTATAAAAATACTAAGTGGCCACATTATGAAGAGCTATAAATTATTTTGGATCCTGAAGGGCAATAGGAAGCCAGAAGATTTTGCTGAATAGTAGTATTACATGGTCAGACTTATGCTTTAAGGCATTAATTACCTTTGGGAGTGGACAATGGATTGGATTTGGAAGAGTCCTGAGGCAGGAAAACCAATTGGAAAGACCAAGTGAGAAGTGAGGAAGACCTGAACTAGGATGGTAACTTATTGGAGAAAAGATTTATCCCTTATATATAAATGTAGAAATGACAAGATTTGCCTACTGATTGGGCTGCAGGGCTGGCAGTGAGGAGTTAGGGATTGCAAAAAAGTTATGAACTTAAGGAAATGGAAAGATAGCAGTGCCTCTCAGCGATAGAGCCAGGGAGAGGGACTGAGGCTGACTGCAAACATATGGGAATCCTCTGCATAGGAATAATGATTAAACTCCTGGGAGCTGATGGGATCCCTTAGGGCAGCTTTCTGCCAGTGCCTAATTTCATTCATGACACATGGTCTCTTCAATATTGCCCTTTCTACTCTGGAGTGTCTCATTCACATTAAAATCATAGGATTTTAGCTTTGGAAGGGGTCATGTAAGAGGATCCCACTTCCCAGAGCCATTGCAATGTGCTCCAAGGTTAAATGACTTGCCAGTGGCATCAGCTGATAGGTGACTGCATCACTGAGCTAACTCCCTCCTGTGTTCTTTCCTCCCTACCACACTTAATTGTGCCCCTTCAGTTTGGGCCTTTTGCACCAGATCCGTAGTCCTCTTTTTATATGGGTTTGAGAAAGAGTATTTTCTACTTCCTGAAGCTTTTAGAAAATATAATTCCTTGAGTAATGCTCAGGAACGACTTTTCTGAAGTAAGCAAAAATGAGAGAGTTCATGTTGCTGTGGTTAAACAAATTATACTGTTGGTGCTCATCCTTCAGTGGAGACTCCTTCACCAATAACTTTAATGAACAACAATAACATTCCTGAAATTGCTACTTTACCCTCTTGTTTTATTCTACCCTCATTGGCCATGAAACATGTTCTCTGTTTTACCAGAATTTTCTTTAGTTAACGAGTTGAATTCACCTCAGCAAGTGTTTTATTTAGTGAGTGATTATTGGGGTACCCAACACAGTGCTAGACGCCATGAGTGTTATTAAAGATGAATATTTCTGCTTTGAGGAATTGATGGTCTTTTCTGAGGAGACTTTACTTATACCTCCCTCTCCTCCCCCAAACAATTACAAAAGAATATAGATTAAAATTTTGTAAATGTCTTATTTTTATCATATAAGATTAAATTCTTTGGGAGATTAAGGAAGCCAGATTTATGTACATGACCTAGGTGGTTACAGAGCTGCTTTAAGGGTACCTGAAAAAGAGGTGCTGGTAGGGACAGTTTGCTCACTCTCTGGAAGTGCCTGTCTCCTTTATCATGGACTTGCCACCAAACAGACTCATCTGATGGGCTAAACCTTTCTTCCAGCTGTCCAATGAAGATCTCAATTTATCCTGGCTGGAATCAGCCCCCTACCATTTGTAGGTGATTTGCCTCTACTAGCCTACATGTTTATAGTTATATAGAATTATAGCTGTGGAGGGATTCACTGGAACCTTGTTGGTCCCTGGGATTCCCCAGATTTGCTTCCTTTCAGTATCATCATCTATTCTGGGCAGTCATGCCAATGGGATCGTTCAGGGTAGGGGCATCAGAGACTCATGACGTGGTTGGAAAGACAGGACCCCCCCTACCCCTAGGCCTTGCTCTCATCTTGATCCCTCCAGTTTTTACTGAAGTAGTTCATCTTGGAAATAAAAGTTGAGGCACTTCTGAACAGAGGTTTGTTCTCCGTGCTGACTTGTCTGCCTTTCTACACAAAGGTCAAGATGTAGGGTGCACTTAGGTCTGTCCAAGTGAGGATTTGGAATCTCACAAATGACCAAGGACACAGTCACAACCCTTGATAAACTTGTAGAGTTTAGCAAGTTTGGGATTAGTCCACATTCTTCTTAGTGACATCATCCTGGCTTTAAGGCAGAGTGCTCTTGGGATCTGGGACCTGGAGCAAACACTCAGGCTCAGTCCCCTACTCAGACACGTACATCCTGGCCCAGCCACTCTGGCTTATTGTCCCAGATGCCCTTGGACGTTTGTCTGGCCTTGATTCTCTCTAAGTGGTTACTGCTGGTTCCCCCTTGCTCCCTGCCCCACCCCACTTCCATTGGTGTCTTTTTCCTAGTTGAACAGTCACCATTGTTGAAACTCTCTCGTGTCACAGGTTCCTCTGTGGCCTGGACCACCCAGCATCCTTTTTTTTTTAACTTAATAATATTTTACTTTTCCCCCCAGTTATACATAGATAGTTTTTAACATTCATTTTTGTAAAATTTTGAGTTCCATTTTTTTCTCCCTCCCCATCTTCCCTCCCTCCTCTTCCAAGATGGCAAGCAATCTGATAGAGGTTATTCATGTGCAATAGTGTAAAACATTTCTACGTTAGAATGTGAAAGAAGAAACAGAAAAGGAAAAAAAATTGTAAACAGTGAAAATAGTATACTTTGACCTGCATTCAGACTCCATGGCTCTTTCTCGGGACGTGGATAGCATTTTTCTATCAGGAGTCTTTTGGAATTGTCTTGGACCGTTGTATTGCTGAGAAAAGCTGAGTCTATCAAAGCTGATCATTGCACGATGTGGAGTTAGACCCCTACTGTGGGGCAGGGTCTCGGGGGACCTTATTTTTTACTACGTAAAAGCTACCTTAGCTGCACAATACTGACACTGTACTCAGTGTCAGACAATCAAGATTCTATTCTCCACCTGCCAGGCCTGGATTCACAGCATCTTTACAATGTCTTCCCTTCAGACATCTTAAACATTCTTTTGTCAAAGCATATTAAAGACTCACTATGTTGCCTTGAGAAACTCCCATTTTCTTTCATTAAAATATTAAGAATTCTAAAGTCTTACATTTATAAGGGGATAAATCTACTGTCCCTTCTCCCATTCTTTAAGGGGATGGATTTCTTTCTTTTTTTTTAAATTGATTTGTTTATTTACTTTAAGTTTACAAGATTCAGTTCCACAATCCCTTGAGTTTCAAATTTTCTTCCCTCCCTCCCCCCCCCATGGTGGCACGCAATCAAGTACAGAATCTGCAAATACTTTCACATTGGACATTAGTCTGGTTGTATAGAACGGTTGTAACCAATGGAGTGGACAATGGGAAAAAGGAAACAAAACCAAACATGGAAAAGAACGAGAGCATGTAGATTGCTTCATTCTCCATTTAAACTCTGTTCTTTCTAGATCTGCCTCTGAATGTAGACATCTCCTTTCATCCTGGGACTTGTTGAGTTGTCTTATAGCTGTGTGTTGCTGAGAAGAGTCCATTTTATCAAGGTTGATCATCACACATATGACGTGTCTGTGATTGTGTACAAATTTTTCCTGGTTCTGCTCTTCTTACTTAGCGTCAATTTGTGTAAGCCTCTCCAGGTAAATATCAAGTCCATCGGCTCCTCATTTCTTATAGCACAACAGTATTCCATTACATTCACATACCACAACTTGTTCAGCCATTCCCCAGTTGATGGGCAGGGGATTTCTTGATGGATTTCTTAATGCAAAATCTCTTGCCCTATGATTAATAAGTTCCTACTTTCCTCTTTCATAAGCCTTGTGATTCAGAGTCACTGCAAAAACTCTTTTATCTGGCTATTTCTCTTCATACTCTATCGATCTCACTCTTGCCTATTCTCACGCCCTATTTGGCATCTTGCTCCATGGTGTCCTTTAAAACTTATATTATCAATCCTAGATCCCTAGGCATCAAAATGTAAGGTACAAAACAATCCTAATCTCAAGGAGTTTACATTTTAATGGAGGATGACAGACAGCCACAGATGAATCAGGAAAGGGTGTTCTGGTGAAAGATGATGCTTGAGTGACTGGGAGGTGGAGGTAAAGCATTTATTCAGTATTATTTGCCAGGCACTGTGCTAAGCAATAAGAAATGCAAATACGAAAGACAAAGCAAAAAAGAGGTCTCTGCCCCCAAAGAGTGTACGTCCTAACGAAGGAAGGCAAGATAAAAAGGACATTGAAACAGGGAGAGGAGCCACATTGGGAGAAGGGGAGTCCAAAGCTAAGTCATGTTAGAAGTGAGCAGGAGTATTGTGGGCACTCTCTCTAATGGAGGTCCAGAAAGGAGGAGGCAGCAGAGGCAGAAACATCTCTAGCTGGAGAGGATGGCCAGGGTGGGACTGGAAGAAAACCGGGTTAGTATCAAGCACGGCTGGCAAAGGTACTTCCCTCATACAGAGATTCCAGGAAGAATATCCATCTACATCATGCTTCTACAACAGACACTGGCAAACTACAGAATTTGGGCTGAACCCAGCCTGTCACCTGGTTTGTATGGCCTGAGAGCTAAGGATGGTTTTTACATTTTTTAAGAAAGCTTACTGCATTAATAATGTGAAACCCATTCTAAGCCCAAAGCTATATGAAAATAATAAAATATAACCTGTTTAGCTTTCAAAGCAGCCCTTCCAAACTCCACCCTGACCTGTATTTCCAGCCTCACTGGATATTCCTCTATTCCCCATGCTCTGCAATCCAGACAAAAAGACCTTCTTTCTGTTCCATCTCTCATCTATCAGCCTTTGTACTGGCTGTCTCCCTTCCTTGGAATTCACTTTGGAGAATCATTTCACTAATTCAGTCAAGGAATATGGAACAGGGCTGTTCTTAAATGGATCGGACAAAAGGTGATTATGCCTTTGTCCAATCACCACCCTAGTCACGTCAGGAAATAGTCTTTTCTGGGCTGATGAAGCCCTTTAGGAATTTTTTAGACCTTCAATAAGAATAATATGAAAGACTGTTCAGGTCAGGACATTATTACTGAATTGATAATTAAAGAGATTGATAAGGCTTCTCATTCAGATGGGACTAAAGTATTGTCCTAATATTGTTGTGTAATTATGTAGCCTAAAGAGGGAAGGGGGATGGGAGAAGCCCTCAATATTTATGGTTCCACAGTACATTTAAAAGTCAGCCTTCCTCCCTGTATTTCAACTTCTCTTTATCTTTTAGCAGCAACTACAGTTCTCAGTTTTCTACCTTTTTCTTTCTTGAACTGTTCACTTCGGTTCCCAGATAATCGGTCATCACACCTTAGTGCTACATCCCCTGTCACGCAAGGATTAGGCAGGGTAGAAAAGAGCAGCTCTCAGGCCCACCAGTTTTGTTATTACACTTCACATTTTTGGATGTGAGGTATTTCTTTTCTAGGTCTACTTTGTTCATCATTTTGACCCCTTAGTCATCAGAACATATCCCTCCAAAAAAATTTCTTTGAAAAGACTAAAGAAAAGAAAATGGGGTTAAGAACCAAAGAAAAAAAAATAAAAATATATACAACTACCATAAAGGAAATAAGAAAACCAAAGAATAAATGTTGGTACAACTTTTTAGAAATATGGTGTGTGGTTCTAATAGAAGCACTTGCTTAGTTTAGGTTCAATATTGGTGTGAAATGAGGCACTCAGTAAGTCAGTGAACAGTTAACAAAAGAAGGTTTACTTTGCCCTAACATAGCAAGGATATGCAATAAGGATTCAGTGATACTTAGCTTCTCCAGATGTGACCCCCAACATCCTGTATTGAAATTTGTCTGATCATCAGGGCAGAATATGGTGAAGGATAGGGCAACTTGTGTGGTGTTCAGAAATCTATTAAGTTGGAGGGGTCCAGACTCCAAGTGGTTGGGGGTTTTTATGCCCTTAGGGAGCTGCAATGGGGAGGCAGGTCCCAGGGATAGCTTTGTCTTCTTTTAGGGACAGCTAATCCCTTCTGAATCCATGACAGAGGAGGATTCCCCGTGTTATAGCTAGGGGGTGAGTGGAGAAAAGCTGTCAAAGAAATGCTGACTTAGATTAGTCCTATCATATCCCACCTCTCAGACTGATTCATTTGTGAAGGCAAAGTAGCCCATCTTTTGCCTCAATTCTTACCTAGCCTTCAACCACTGAATGGCTATTGCCTCAATCAAACTGAGACCCAGGAAAGATCTTACTTAACTTAAAAAGGCCAAGGTCCCAATGCACTGGAGCTCATAGTCAGTCATCCTGACCTACATCTTGCCACTGGGCTGTGATGGTTCTGTAGGAGTAAGGCTGATGACTTTGCACAGCCTTGCCTCACTTAAATCCAATTCACTTGCAAGTAAAGACATCACTCTCCTGATATCATTGGTCCTCTTTGAGAATGAAGGACAAACCTCTTGCCTTAACCTGCCTGGATTGGGATCCTGGTCTTGGGTGGTGGTCCTGAGGTGTGTGACCAATGAGCCAAAGCTGGTGGGGGCTGCAGAGATAGCAGCCTCCTAATAGCTCTGGCAGCTGTGAAAACCCCCCAAATTTGGGACAAATCTCTCCCCTCTGGAAGCAGAGTTCCACAGAGCTAAAAAGTCAAGTAATCGACTGGCAACATGAGCAGGCAGAGGAAGCAAAGTAAACACAGCAACCCAACTTTAGATTCCTTTTTTGGGGACAAAAAGGATCAAAGCATGGATCAGGAAGAAGACAACACAGTCAGAACTCCTGCACCAAAAGTTTCCAAGAAAAATGCAAATTGGTTACAAGCCATAGAGGAGCTTAAGAAGGATTTTGAAAACCAAATAAGAGAAGTGGAGGAAAAATTGGGAAGAGAAATGAGAATGATGCAAGAAAATCATGATAACAGAGTCAACAACCTGACTGAAGAGGATAACATCTTAAAAAATAGATTAACTCAAATGGCAAAAGAGGCCCAAAAAGCCAATGCCTTAAAAAGTCGAATTTGCCAGATGGAAAAAGAATCTCAAAAGCTTTCTGAAGAGAATAATTCCTCCAGAATTAGAGTGGAGCAAATGGAAGCAAATGACTTTATGAGAAATCAAGATACTATTAAACAGATCCAAACAAATGAAAAAATAGAAGGCAATGTGAAATATCTCCTTGAAAAACCATTGACCTGGAAAATAGATCCAGGAGAGACAATTTAAAAATTATTGGACTACCTGAAAGGCACAACCAAAAAAGAACCTAGAAAGCATCCTTCAAGAATGAAGGATGAACAACAGAGTCCAAGAAGTCTCTGGGCTTCCTTCTTCAGTATTGGAGAAGCAATTGTCAATACACATTTATTAAGCACCTACTATATAGAGGCAAGGTACCCTATGCTAAGTGCTGGGGGTACAAAAAAAAGGCAAAAGACAGCACTCACTGAAGAGGTATAAGTTGGGGGGATTTCTATTGAAATACTTTCTAGGTTCATCGTCCGAAAAGAATTACTAGACTCAGCTGTCCTTTGGCAGAGTTATAAAAGTTTATTGTTACATTGAGGCAAGGGGTTAGGAAACTTGCAACTGGACAGAGATTTTAGGGAGAGTTACCAAGTTAGTGTGACGCTCTTCAGAGGGCAGGTAGCCTGTCAGGTGCTGGGGGGGGGGGGGGGGGATGTCAGAGAAAGCCTGCCAAGTGTGATGCTTTTCAGTGGGCAGGGGAATAGAAAGAGCCTGCAAAGTTCAGGGTCTAGAGATGCAGTTTTTAAAGACACAAAACTGTCAGTCATAGGTTCATTAGGCTAACTAGCTGTACAGAGGTGGAGTTAGGGAGGGACCTGGGAGAAGCCAACAAGTGACTAATACTTTTGCCTTGAAATGTCATAAAGTCAACCAGCGGTCAAATTAAAATGAGAAGTACCCATCCAGTTTGCAAATGGATGAGTCTTGTTTCAGCCAACTACTAAAACAAAAGGAGGTAGTGCCTTTAAAAGATTCTTGTTATTATAGCTATAGAGTTAATGGTTTCAGAGGAAATACCTCTAGGCTGGGGACAGGGAAGGGACAGAGTTAATGCTTTGTGGCTTTTACAACAGGCCGATGTTACAAACTGATAACACAAATGAGATTTTTACAGATTGAAGTTACAACAATGTTAGTTATAAGATCACCCCAAAATATTCAGAGGCACCTCGTCACTCACCATCTAACAAGGGAGACAGTATGCAAACAACGATGTATTTACAAGTCAGATACAGGATGAACTGTGGATAATCAACAGAGATAAGGCACTGAAATAACATGGGATAAAGAAAGGCTTCCTGTAGAAGGTGAGATTTTAGTTGGGACTTTAAGGAAATCAGGGCAACCAAAAGGCAGAGGTGAGAGGGAGAGCATTCCAGGCATGAGGGACAGCCAGAGCTGGGAGATGGAGGGTCTTGTGAGAGAAGCAGCAGGGGCATTGTCTCTAGATCATAGAATACCTGAGGAGAAGGTGTAAGGTATATGAAGACTGAACAGGTAGAGGGAGGAAGTTTATGAAAGCTTTTGAACACCCACTAGAGGATTTTATATTATCCATAAAGTGATAAGGAGTCACTGGAGTTTGTTGAGTAGAGAGGGTGATACGGTGTTTTAGAAAGATCGCTTTCACTGCAATGGGGAGAGACTTGTGGCAGGAAGACCACCCAGCATGCTCGTCTAGTCTTTAAGTGATGATGGCTTGCACCAGGATGGGGGTAATGTCAGAGGACAGAAAGGGACTTATCCAAGAGATGTTACCAATTTAAAATTGACAGGCCTTGGCAATAAACTGGATGGGGGTGGCATGTGTGAGAGAGTGCAAAGTTGAGGAAAACACCTAGGTTGTGTGCCTGGATAACTGGAAGGATGGTGGTCTATAGCTTATTCTGGACTGTGTCTGGAATCCTGTGAATTTTCCTACCTACTGTATTCCCCCAAAATTGACTGAATGGGCTAGATTCTGGATTTTCTTAGGGTTGATTTCCTATCCCTTGTCTTCATACTTCTGATCTAGAGCCTCCACTACTGTGATCCCATCTATCCTGGTCAATGTTATGTCATCAATGTGGTGGTATACATCACTGCCTTTAGGAGGGAGGCTTCTTTTAGGTCTGTCCAGCATATTGTGGCAGTATAAGGGAAGAGTTGGATAGCCCTGGGGAAGGATGGTGAAGGGCTATTGGACCACCCCCCAGGTGAAAAGTACATTGTTTCTAACTAGTCTTAGCTGCAAGAATAGAGAAAAAAGCACCAGTGAGGTCAGTAACTCCACACCTTTCATCAGGAGCAGCTGCAGTGATGGGCATGAAGATTGTTCAGCTCCCTTTAGTTCACTGGAGGCTGCCAGGTGCATCTGCCTTTCTCAAAGAGCTGTTGTGAGGCGAGCTGATACAACAAAGTGTTCCAGCTTCTTTCATCTCCATCACCTCCACTGAAAGAAATATCTTCCAACAACCCTCCCTAAAAAAAAAAAGACTTTATGTCTTTATATTTTCTCTTTACTTTTATGCGAACATTTTGTTTCTTCACCCACGGAACGTAAGTTCCTTCGGGACAGTATGTTCTTAAATTTTATATTTGTATCCCCTCTAACACAGTACCTGCCACAGAACAGGTACTTAATAAATGTTGGTTGTTTCATTAATCCCAGAATATTTAAACAAAAAAATCCGAATCCTATTTTTCAGGACATTACTTGAGAAAATGTTCCAGTATTACCCAAATCGATAAAAATATGAAGAATCCACAGAACGCATGTGACATTTTAAAAGTTCAAGAGAATTAATGATTTTATTAACAATGCTAGAATTTTATCAATAAAATGGGTCAGTGACACTCTAAAATGACAAAGACAAATCATGGTGGAGGGCTTATAGTTTATATGCCCTTGGTAGAGTGGGTTTTTCTGAGGGTGGCAATCAACGGATTGGTTAACAAGCATTGAGAGCGAATGAATATTACCACGAGGGGCTGGACCTATTCTAATTAGGGGCACTGGTGGATGTAGCTTTGATTATGTCATTTACTTCTAAATTTCCCAGCCTTGGGCAATCTAATCAAAGAATTTGTAGAACAATGGGCTTCTTCACCTTAGATTAAGTTCCTTAAAAGGTTGAGTCCGGTCTGACCAAGATTAAGGAGAAAGTTAATTCAAACTTCAGAGACTGAGCTTTGAAATGAGGACTTTAGAAAAAGGGGGAATTCTGGATCTTCCCAATCATTGGTTATTAATAATAATTTCTCTCAAACAGTATGAACAGATTTCAAGACTTATATCTTCCAGATCTGTTAGTGTGAGAAACTGGTACTAAAACAGCAAGAAAAAAATCCTGAAAGCTCCAAGTAGGAGTGAGAGACTGAGGAACCTCAATCAGGCATAATCTGTATCTTACATAGCACCAAGGACATAAGTGGACTTCGTGGGGTTTTCTACTCCCCTGGTTCATTGCCCCTAGAATCTGGAATTATCATGTAATATATTGCCTAGTGTGTGGTCACCAACTCCCCTTGCAAGAAGGTGCTTCATGAAACTCAAAGAATTAAGCTTTAGAATCCCAGGGGAAGTCAGACAATTGCATTGGAAAGAAACAGCATTGCCCAGCTACCTGAAATAAATTATTTTCCCCAACTTCCACCCCTGAGACTATTTAATAAACATCAATCTTTTCTTTTGATGATACTACCAACAGACCAGAGATTCTTGAACTCTGTTGTATCATACAACCCCTGGGAGATCTGATGAAGCCTATGGACCTCTTCTCAGAATAATGTTTATAATGCATGAGATAGAACATATAGAATTGCAAAGGAAACCAATTATATGGAAATACAGTTGTCAAAACTTAAAAATAAACAAATTATTTCAGGGACCCCAAGGTAAGAACCTCTGCAATGAAATATGTTTGGCATGGTGATAGAAAGATCTGGTCTAGAGTGGATTTTGTTTTTGGGATGTGTGTGTATGTGTGTGTGTGTGTGTGTGCGTGTGTGAAGGGTAGAAAAGTTTTTTGAGTTACTAAAGCAGAATGGAGACGTGGAGAAGAAGAGAAAGTGTCTGCTTTGTATGTGGCACTGTGCTAATTAGCATGCTTTACAATTATTGTCTCATTTGAGCTTCATAGCAACCCTGAGAGGTCAATGCTATTATTATCCCCATTTCATAGTTGAGGAAACTGAGGAAGACAGAGGTTAACACAGGTGTTAGCCAATAAATGCCTGGGGCTGCATTTGAATTCAGATCTTCTTCACTCCAGGCCCAGCATTGTTTTCACCTAGCTGAAGGTGTGGGTGAGGGGTGGGGAGGAGAGAATTGATCTGTTTGAATACATATAACTTGTATGACCCTTGTAAAATTCAATTCAATTAAGCAATCACTTATTTAAACAAAGGAATTTGAGCCCTATTTCTCAGGACATCATTCAAGAGAATATTATAGAATTATCTAAATAAATGACAATATGAAGAATCCACAGGACACTGGTGCCATCTACTTTGCTAGGTGCTCGGGCTACATAGACAAAAATTAAGGTCTCTACCTCAAAGATTCTCCTTGGTGTATCTAGTTAAATATATAAAAATGAGCCAAAGTAATTCTGGAAGAGGGAGGGGAGCACTAACAACAGAGTTGCTGTTTGTCCTTCGTTTCTGAAGAGGACCAATGACATCAGGAGGGTGGTGTCTTGACTTGCAAGTGAACTGGATTTAAGTGAGGCAGGACTGTACAGTCACCAGCCTCACTCTCTCCTCCAGAGTCATAGGAGTCCAGTGGCAATTCATAGGTCAGGATGACTGGAGACACAGAAAGACAGAGACAGACACATGCAGAAAGAGAAAGAAAAAAAGACAGAGACAGAGAAAGGAAAAGAGAGAAGAGAGGTGGGGCAAGATGAGGTAACGTATGGGCTTTGAAAACAGAGACATTCAGAGCTGAAGGCACAACATCCTAACATGTTGGTTTGTTCTTGATACCTGCACAGCTAGACACACTATTGAATGGACTCCTCAGGTGAGATAGTTCTCTCCTTGGCTGATCTAAAATGATTGAGATTAAGTTAACTGTTTCTGTTCAGGCCTGTGGAAAAAAATATTTCCCCTTCAAGCAACCAGGTAAAGTGGTTTTAATCCTGAGCCTCTTCCATCCCTAAATAATCATACCCATAGATTCCAAATAATACAATTCTAAGCCAATACCTCTCAAGACAGGATGGTGAGGGTGGGTCATGGTTGAGGTGTAACTAATCCTCACAAAGGTGAATGTTAGTGTCACTAGGGTGGGGCACTCTAAACCTATTAACCTTTGTTACACATGGGCAGTCCTATTACACAATCTCCATCTGTTATGGAGGCAGATAAAAGTGTGTACTGGAACTAGGAGAGACTGGGGGTGCCTGCCCTTGCTATGTCTGGGTCTTGAGACATACGATTTTATATTCTTCCCACAAAAATATCTGCATTTAGTGAGCAGTTAATTAAAAAGAGGCACTGGCAGATGTAGAATCTGGCATGGCTCTGCAAGCCAGTAGTTTCTGCTTGAAAAGAGAGAGTGTTGGAGAAGAAGCCAGAGGACCCAGAATCTAGTTGTTGGACTGTGGGTTGGGGGTGTGGGTATATGTGTGGGGGGTGGTATCTATGTCACAAAACCTTTATTTTCAGGTAAAACAAAATAAGTAAGCTGATGAAAAATAATAACCTCTAACCTATCTATTCTTATTATTTTTTATATTTTGTTTTAAATTTTAATCTCCAGTGCCAAATTCTCTCTGTTCCTCTATCTCTTCCTCACCCATTGAGAAGGCAAAGAATATGTATACTCATTATAAATATGAATGCACAGCAAAACACAGGCACCTATCTATAAAATATCTCCTCAGAAGCATCAGTTACTTCCAGGCATGCCCTGGGTAGGACTTCCAGGCTCTTCTATAGCCATG
Organism: Pseudochirops cupreus; assembly: GCA_028627135.1. NCBI lineage: Eukaryota > Metazoa > Chordata > Mammalia > Diprotodontia > Pseudocheiridae > Pseudochirops > Pseudochirops cupreus. The sequence goes on from CM053583.1 coordinate 191,493,158, forward strand.
TTGTGCCTTCACTTCAGCCTTCCTCCTCTCCTTCCTCGCCCTGGCACTGGAACCTTAGATCCTGCCCATATTGGGCATTCAGTAGCCAATGAACACTTACTCAACACTAAGTATGTGTCAAGACCTGACAAAGGCAAAAGCATGGACCCTGCCCTCCAGGAACTCACATCCTAACGGGGTGGACAATGTATAAAGAACAAGGAACTTATAAAGTATTTTCAATGTAAGTGGAAGGTAGTCTCAAAGGACAGTAGCAAAGTGGGGAAGGGAAAGAGAACAGGGGAGAAGAGACCAAAAAGAAAAGAACAAACCACTTCTTGTAGAAGAGGAGATCTGAACTGAGTGTTGAAAGGGACCAGACCCTTTCTCTGGGCAGGAGTTGCTGAGCCGACCTGCATGTGCACATGGAGCATCACGGTGGTGGGCATGGGCACTTCTCTGGCCCTCTCTTTGCTCCTGCCCCTGCTGCTTTTTGCAGGGATGCAGATGTACAGCAGGCAGCTGGCCTCCATCGAGTGGTTTACCATCCAAGGAAGATTACTGGGCTCAGCGCTCTCCCTCATTGCCTTCAAAAGTTTGGAAAATCTGGTCTTTGGTAAAGGCTTTCAGGCCAAGATCTTCCCTGAGATTCTCATCTGCCTCTTACTGGCACTCTTTGCCTCTGGCCTCACCCACTGTGTCTGTGTAACCACCTGCTTTATCTTCTCCATGGTTGGTCTTTACTACATCAACAAGATCTCCTCTGCTTTGTATCAGGCAACTGCCCCAGTCATTGCCCTGCCAGGGTTACAGGCAAAAGCAAGAAAAGGAACTGACGCCTAACTGACCAATAAAGCTGACTCCTTTGTAAAAAAAAAAAAAAAAGAAAGAAAGAAAAGAGAGGGACTAGAGAAACCAGGAGAGAAAGGAGGGGAGAGACAGCAGTCTGGCCATGGGGGACAGCCGATGAAAAGGTACAGAGCTAGGGATGGAGTATCACATGAAGAACAGGAAGAAAGCCCCAAATGGATCATAGAGCACCGGGAAAG
>CM053583.1:191494685-191537483 GCA_028627135.1 Pseudochirops cupreus
TGAAAGCCATGATCAAAAAAAGAACTTAGAAAGCATCCTTCAAGAAATTCTCAAGGAAAATTGCCCAGATAATTTAGAACCAGAGGGCAAAATAGAACTTAAAAGAATTCACCAATCACCTCTTGAAAAAGATCCCCAAAAGAAATACGATTTCTCAAAAAGTGGCATGGTATTTTATATGGACATGGTTTTCAAGGAGGCCAATGATTCCTAAACTATCTGTCCTCATCCTATTTGTCAAGTCGGTTGTTTTTGATGGTAGATACTTTACCTTTTCTTCATTTTTTTCAATCTTTTACTTCATTTTGTTGCCATTCTTGACTCCTCCTCGAGTCACTAAGTTTTTTTTGCTCCATCCTATTTTCAGGGAGTCTGCTTCTTTGGCAAGGTATTCTACCTTCCATCAAAACTATTTCTTCTTCTTCCAACTCCTTCCTCAACAGCTCTTATTTCTCTTTAAAACTTCATTTCTTATCCCTTACTTAATTTCTTCCAGTCATTTTTTGATTTCCTATGCACAAGTCATTTTGTTCCCTAAAGGTTTTGCTTATATTTGCTTTGGAGTTACTCTCTTCCTCTACTACCCTTTTCTTCAGGGCATCTCTTCACCCACATTATTTCAGTATGCTCACTGCATTCAGTGTTTTCATCTATTTACTTACGTCTTCAGCTTCTGTTCATCATTTAGAACTTTGTGCCAGGCACATTCTCCAGTCTTTCCTGTACAAATGGGGAAGGTGGTCAGACTCTGTTTAGTTCTGCCCCAGACTTCTTGGTTTCCTGCTATTGTCTTCCATCACCCCTGGTGGATCTGCACTCACAGCACAGGGAAGATGCATACCCGCCCTTGGGGGCAGCTTGGGTCTGAGTGTTATGGACTCTAGTCCACTCGAAGAGCCCTCAGTCAGAGCAAGGGCAGATTCTGCACTCCTGGAGCATACCAGTCAGAAAACAATGATAAATTTTAGGTATTCCTGGAACATCCCTAGTCATAGTGCTGCTAGGCCACTGCCAAGTTTCCATGAGCTCATGTTGGTTTCCCTAGTGAACCCCTTCTTCTAGCATCCATATAGTTTTGGCTATGTGGGGGGGAAAGGGGTGAGGGGATGTGGTCTTGCACAGATTGAGGAATTGATTGTTCCTTTAGATTCCAAATCTCCCAATTTCTTGAACATTACTCAAGATGGGGTTGTTTTAAGATATTTCATGGGAGTATACGAAGAAGAGCTAGGTTCCACTATAATTTTATGTAACACCAGCTTAACTAGAAGTCCTTGTCAGTTTTTTGGAAGAATCAGCTTATCATGTTATTTATCAATTTTAAGAATTCCTATTTTCCAATTAATCTATTATTCCTCAACATTCTTATTTTGTGGCAGCTTTTAGTATTTTTAAGTTTCTTTTCCCATTAATATTTATTTTCTCTTCTCAATTCCTATTGCCAATCAATTAAACAATAAGAAAAAAAGAGATAACTCCATAACAAATAGATGTAGTTGGACAAAACAAATTCTCACATTGCCCATGTTCAAAAATGTATGCCTAACTGTGCCTTTTCAGTCCATGATCTCTTTGGCACAAGGCGTGTAGCATATTTTACATTCAGCATTTTGAAATTGTGATTTTTCATTGTATTGTAAAGAGTTCTAAAGTCTTTCAAATTTTTCAGTAATATTGTTTTCCCTATATAAATTGTTCTCCTAGTTCTCTCCTCACTCTGCATTAGTTCATAGGGGTCTTCCCAATTTCCTCTGAAACTATTTCATCATTTCTTGTTCCATTACATTCACGTACTACAATTTACTTAGCAATTTCCTAATTTTCCCCTTAGTTTCCAGGTTTGGGAAGGATTTGTTTTTGTTTTTGCTACTATAAAGGAGCTAATATATATATTTTTGTACATACAGGTCCTTTTTTCTCTTTGTTCTACTTGGGTCATGTGCCTAATAGGGCAGTGCTGGCTCGTGCACAATTTAGTGACTTTTGGGACATAGTTCTAAAATGACTTATAGAATGGCTTAACCAGTTCACAGATCTGCCAACACTGCACAAGTGTGCCTGTTTTCCTATAGTCCCTCCAAGAACTGTCACATTACTTTTATCATCTTTGCTAATCTGATGGTTGAGTTAGAATCTCAGAGTTACTTTATCTTTCTGCAATTATTGGTTATTTGGAAGATTTTTTCATAAGCTTGTCAATAGTTTAGATGTATTCCTTTGAAAGCTATCTGTTCATATTTGCTGACCATTTATCTATAGGGGAATAGTTCTCAGTTTCGTATATTTAAATCAGGTCCTTATATACCTTAGATATGAGAACTTTATGCAAAATCTCTGCCATTTTTTAACTAAATCATTTCAGTGATTTCTTCTTTGTAGCATAATCTGAACTCTGGTATTGCTAAGAACACTTCTTTTTCACTTTTTAAAATTACTTCTCTTGAGATTCTCAACCTTTTTACTCCTCTATATGAATTTCATTATTTTTCCTAGCTCTATAAAATATTCTGTTGATCATGTGATTGGCACAAAAATGAATAACAAAGTTACTTTAGGTAGCATATATATTGAGAGGGCCCATACCTGAGCAATTAATATTTCTCCAACATTTATGTCTACATTTCTGCAAAAAAAGTGCTCTATAGTTGAATTCATATAGTCCCTAGGTGTGTCTTGATAGGCAGACTCACAAATATTTATACATTCTGTAGCTATTTTGAATGGAATTTCTTTCTATCTCTTCCTGCTGGTTTTCATTGGTAATATAGAAGCTACTGCTTAATTTATGTGAATTTATCTTATATTCTGCAACTTCAATTAATTTATTAATGGTTTCAAGTAATTTTAGTTGAATTTTTTGAAAATCTCTAAGTAAATCATATCATCTACAAAAAAAAATCAATAATTTTATTTCCTCTTAGCCTATGCTTATTCTCTTCATTTCTTTCTTAACTTGCTGCTATAGCTAGGATTTCTAGTACTATGCTAAGTAGTAGTTTGATAACGGGCATCCTTGTTTTACCCTGATGTATTAGAATTTTGTATTCTAATGTGCAAAAACCTAATTTTGCACCAGTACCTATAATGTTCACTCTTTGTTTTAGATAAGTATCATTTACTATACTGAAGAAAATTCCATTTATTCTGATGCTTACTTTTGTTTTTAACAGAAACAGTATTGGATTTTTTTCAAAAGCTTTTAAAAAAAAAGCTTTTTTTTTAAGCATTCATTGACATAATGATGTGGTTTTCACTATTTATGTTATCAATGTATTTCACTATGTTTATAATCATTCTTATGCTATACTAACTCTATATTCCTGATATAAATTCATTATGGTCATAGTATATAATCTAATATGCTATTGTAGCCTATTTGCTAATATTTTAAGTTTTTGCATTAATGTTCATATGATTATAAACCTATAGTTTTCTTGATTTGCTTTATCTCTTCTTAGTTTAAGAAAGAAATAGACCAGAAGAGATTGCAAACAGCTTATGTAATATTGAAATGAATTGTTCTGTGAATATTTGATATAATTCACTTGCAAATCCATTTTCAACCTTTGGGAATTAATTTATGGCTTATATGATTTTTCACTTGATATTGGGTTATTTAAATAATCTATTTCTTCTTTTGCTAATCTACATGTTTTTTTAAATAAATATTCAACCTTTTCCTCTAAGTTATTATTTTTGTTAGCTATAATAAATGGGCAAAATCATTTTTTATAATTTCCTTTATTTCTTCTTCATTTGTTGTGATTTTGACTTTTCCATTTTTTATATGAATAATTTGGTTTCCATTTCTTTTAAATTAGACTAGTCTATTTTTTTTTACTCTTAGTTTTATTTGCCAATGCAATGGAGTTTTTTTGTCTCAATTTCATTATTCTGTTCAATTTTTAAAAATTTTTATTTTGTTGTTTGGTTGGGAGGGGTTGATTTGTGATTATTCTAGTTTGTTGTATACTCAATTGATTTCTTTTTTCTCTCCTTTGTTGATGAATCTATCTACCTATATATGTCTATATGTGTGTATATATATGTGCCTGTATGTATGTGTGTGTATGTATATGTATATATATATATATATATATGTATGTACGTATGTATGTATATGTATATAGATGTATGTATATATTTCCTCCTAAAGACTACTTTAGCAACATTCTGTAAGTTCTGGTATGTTGCCTAATTGTTGTCATTTTCTTTGATGAAATTTTTCTTTGTTTCAATGGACTTATTCTTTGATTCATCAATTCTTTGGGGCTGTTAGCTTTCAATTGAGTTTTAATTCTTGTTTAAGGGATTTTTATTGAATACAATTTTTATTATATGATGATCAGTAAAGGATGTGTTAAGAATTTCTCCTTTCCTGCATCTGTTTGTAAGGTTTTTATGACTCCAATACACTGTCCATTTTTGTAAAAGTGCTATGCACAGCCTATGTATATATGTATACATGTATATATAAACTCTTTTCTGTTCCCATGTAGTAGTCCCAAAATATCTTTTATCTCTATTTTTTTTTCTAAAGTTCTATTCAGGTCCTTAATCTCTTTCTTATTTAACTTTTTGTTAGATTTATCCAAGTCTGAAAGGGGGTAATTTTAAAATGTTCCACTATTACAGTTTTACTATTTCTCCCTGTAATTCTAGTTTTTCCTTTAAATATTTAGATGTTATACTATTCAGTGCAGAGAGCTGATACTGCTTCATTATCTTTTCCTTAAGCATAAAGTAGTTTCCCTGATCATCTGTTTATCTATTTTTAGTATAACATTATCTGAAAATCATGATTGTCATCTTTGCTTTTTGAAATTTAGCTGAAGCATTTTTTTCACTCTAGACCTTCACTTTAACTTAATGAGAATCTTTACATTTCAGATGTGTTCCCTATATACAACACACTGTTGGATTATGCTTTCTATTCCATGCTGCCATCCTCTTCTATTTTATGGGTGAGTTCATTCTGTTAACATTCATGATTGTAATTACTAATGCACATTTCTCTACATATTTTTCCCTACCTCTTCCCTTTACATATAAGAAGAAGTTGGTAAAAGAGAGGGAGTTTGCCTGTGTCGTGCCTGGTGAGTCACATAATGTTTCTACTCCATTGCCCCTATTTTATCCTTGATCCTAGGTTTTTACCCTTTGTTCCTTTCCTTTTAATCTCCCTTTTTGTTCATCCTTCTGATCGTGGGAGTTTTGTTTTGCTTATAACTACTCCTTTACCTATCATGCCTTCCCTATTAACCCCCCTTTCTCCCTCTCCCATCTTCCTGTCCTCTTTTGTTTCCCTTCTTTAGTTCAATGTGCTTCTATACCATTATCTATATGTGTCTGGAGAGAATGGAGTTACAAGCGTGTTCAACCTTCCTTTGACTAGTTCCAGTGAATGTAAGGTTCATGGGACATCTACTCCTGCACCCCTTCCTCCATGTTTGAATATTCTTCATCTGATGCATTTTTATTATATGTTTATTTCCTTGTCCTTTGTCCTCCTTTCCTCTTCAGCATAATGCCCTGTTCCCTCATTTATGTCTTCTCCTAAGACCATCAAAACAGATTAAAACCACCTCAAGCCTTCTATGTTTGATTTACTTTTGTCTATGTCCCTTGAAGATATTAAGATTATGAGAAGACATTTGTTTATTACCCCCATTAGCATGTAAATAATTCATCCCCACAAAGTTCCTTCTAATCGATCAAATATGTAGACCTTTCTATGTGTATCTTGACTCCTGCATTTACACTTCAAAAATTCCACTTCTGTCTTTTTATTAGGAATGCTTAGAAATACTCTTTCATTAAAGGTCCATTTATACCCTTGTGTACTCAGTTCAGTCAATATATTATTCTTGGTTGCAAGTTTCTTAAAAAAAATATGGTATTACAAGCTCTTCTCCTCTTCTTTACAGTAACATCTGTCAAGTCTTGTGAGAGCCTGACTGTGAATCCTTAGAACTTAAATACTTTCATTTGGGCTTCTTGGAATATTTTTTCTTTAATCTAGAATCTCTGGATTTCGTATGGCATTCCTGAAAATTTTCATTTGGAGTCTCTTTCAAGATACAGCCAATGGATTCTTTCTATTTCCACTTTGTCTTCCAGTTCTTTTAAAAGTCTGCTAAGTTTTCATTTATGATTTCTTTAAGTATCCTATATAAGCTTTTTTTGGTCATGATTTTCAAGCAAGCTTAGATTTCAGATAGATTCTTGGATTATCTCTACTTGAGTGACCTGATATCCAGGTCAGTTGTGTATAATATTATATTCCTTACAATTTATTTTGTTTTTCTGAATTTCTTTTACGGTTTCTCATCTCTTTGAGTGGTTTTCTTTCCAGTCCACTGTAATATTTAGGGTATTCAGTTTATGGGTAAGGTTTACCACATCTTTCCTAAGGCATTTTATTCTTCTTGCCCTCCTTTTCTCCCTAGCTATTCTGTTTTGTATCTCACATCATGTCTTTGATGTACTCTTATAACCCTTTGGGACTAGGATTTTTTCCCCTTGAGGCTCTACTTGGACTTGCAGAGTTTACCCTCTTCCTTGGGGTTTACTCTTGGGCATCTTCAATTCAAGGAATTCATTCACAGTAATGGCTGTTTTTCTTTTGTTTGTTCATATCACTAGCCTTGAAATCTGGGTTGGGGCTTTGAGCTTGGGCCAAACTCTGCTCCTGGACTCCGGGATGGTGTGGGTAGGCCTTGCATCATCCTGATTTGGGTGGCTAAGGATAGGCCCCACCTTCCACAGGAATTATTTGGCCTTAACTCCCACTGTAGTTCAGGCCTAGGCTGTCTGAATGCTAAATTGGGATGGTGCTGATGCTTAAAGCATTTCTTTTTGCTGTGGTCAGGGTTCCAATATCTTTTCTTCCTGCTGCCATAGCACTCTGAAGCCACTCTCAGACCAATCACTTCCTAGGGTTTTTCTTTTCCTTTCTCTTGTCACAGAGTTCCAGGCCACCCTTCACTCTTCTCTGCACAAGGCCTTTCTTTCACTGACTTGAGACTGCTTTGTGCTGTACCTTTCATATACTCTGGCTTGCCTAAATTCAGTATTTCTGCAGAATTCTAATGGTATTTTTATATAGACCTGGACAAGGTGGAGGACTTTGGAGTGAATTCTCTTTATTATTATTTTTTCAATCTGATGCACCTCTAAAACTTTACTGGCATGTCCTGCAGGTATCTGGGCTCTTCCAGGTCCTAAAATCACATTACCTTCCCTCAACGCCCTTCTTCTAATTTGTAAGATAGTCTCTTGTGCTCCTCTCTTTTTTTATTCTGTTCATACATGCTGAAGACAAATGAAGCTAGAAGCAGAGAAACCAGTTAGGAAGTGATTATCTAAGCAAGTATTGAAGAAGTAAGTGAAATAAAACTTGCAGGTTTCAAAACTATAAAAGCTTAAGAGGATGACAGTGTCCAAAAGAAACAGAGAAGTTTGGAGGAGAGAAGTACTTAGGGAGAGAAGATGATGAGTTAAGTTTTGACATGCTGAATTTGAGATAATGGTGGGACATCCAAGGCAGAAATATCTGACAGCAATTGGAGAGGCAGGACTGGCATTCGAGAGAGATACTAGGTCTAAAAATATAGATATATACAGGAGTCACCTGGTACAACAATTTCATTTTACAGATGAAGACATATTGTTGTTCTGTAGAAAGGAAATGACATTCCCAAAGTAAGAACTCGTATTACCTGACTCTGAACCAGGCTTCTTTCCAACATATTTATTAAATGCCAGGGTTGGAACATTAAACTTTTCTTTAGTACCCAGTAACTTCCAAAGAAATTCTGCTTCAATATGGGAATCTAATAATCGCATATCTCCTGAGCAGCCTGTTAATGGTAGAAGAGCCATAAAAGGCAATAATTTGTGCTTATGCCACTAACCAATAGAGATTCTCCTCACATACAAAGCAACTGATATTCAGTCAGACTTACATGTGGGCAGAAAAGACAGCATCTATGAAATAAGATCTTAAGCAATACTAGGAAGTCTCTCCTTTTTTAAAATATCACTCTCAGGTGCTTGCTTCTAACGTCTTTTTGTTAAAAAAAAACTCTGTCTACTCAATCGAGCAACACAAACTTATCAAGCACCAACCACATGCCAAGCAGAGTGCAATACCCCCAGGATGCAAACAACATTAGTGAAGCAGCCCCTACCCTCAAGAGTTGACATCCTGCTGGGGGAGAAAACATGCATGTGTCTGAGAAACTGTACTCGGACGGATCTGTGATCTCATCAGTTTAAGCATTTGCTCCTGTACTGCTGGTCACAACCCATACGCGCCTGTCTACTCTGAGAGATTCTTGTCCATGTTCTCTTGAATGGTCACCACAGTGACCGCCCAATGTGCTAGAAACCTTTTTGCTTTCTTCCCACATTATGAGGGGACCAGTAGAACACTCTGGCTGCCCCTGGTCATCCCTCACTTTTACCACAGAACTGATCCATCTTCTTTTCCTATTAGTATATACTTTTAGAGTAGAAAAAGAATTCTTCACATGTACTTAACCTGCCTTACCTACTTTCCCATTTATTGTATTGCTAAATGCTTACCACAGGCAAATTTCATGCACAAAAATGTATTCCTATGGTAGAAACAAAAAGGACCTGCCTGGTCTATTTTATGCCAAGGAAAACAGAAATCTCTTGTGTGCACACCAGTGAGTGCTCTCAGAGACTCAAGATCCCCCTTGACTATCTCTTCTGGGGACTGCCTTTAAGAACTGTGTCCCTCTCTTTCGGATATGGACATCAGCCCCACCCTCTCCTATGCATGGGTCACAAAGGTGCCCTGATCTCATCTGGGCTGCTTAACTGTAGAGTCCCCAGACTGTGGATACCAGGGGTGTGTCCAGTGTATCCCTGGAGCTCCTTCCCCTTCTCCTTACCTCAGACTAAACCCCCTTGCTCCCCATCCCTGATGAAGCTCCCTGTGGCTATGTAAACAGGTCATTAAAGTCACTGGCACTTTAGGATCCCTCTGCTCTGAAAAGGGAGTAAATCCCCAGGTTGTACAACCATAAGAAAAACCCTCAAACAATTTGCCCGATAACCAAAACCGTGGTCTTGTTTGTGCCATAGCATGTTTTAATGATGAAAAACACACACAGTGTCGCACCTCTCAGCAAATCCATCCTGGTTAAAGAAGTCATGGTGCAGGAGCTCATCACAGGGGAGTCTTTTGTCAGGATCAATCTGTAAACATTTCTGAAACACCAAGGAAAATTTTTATTCAAAGCAAAGAAAAAATGTCTACAATAAGAGGGATGTCCTACACCCCTTGGTCAGAGAGGCATCCCCCTCAGTGAGGAGGGTCAGGTCATAGACCTGCTCCCTCATCACATTAATTGGAGGTAAGGAGTATGGGATATCCCTCTTCTACCATATTGGTGTTTATCACTAAAGGAAGGTCTTAATACCCTAAAATATTCTATTTTAAATAACAAAGGATAACTGTAAAAATGAGATAATTATCAGAAGGCTAAAAACCTATCAAAGTTAGGTCAAAAGACAATTTCTCCAGAGGAATGACAGAGATAAGGCTGAAGGAAGAGCAATAGATGGAAGTATATATCCCAACCTTCTCTCTTCCCTACTCAAGCACCTACTCGGGACCAGGCTTTCCTCCCCCAAACTTCAACATGTGTTATAGTAAAAAGAAGCTGCCCATGGACCACAAGTTTAATTTTGATTAATAACTGGCTAATACTTAATATTAATAATTGGTTAATAAAGTCTGAGTTTCCAGTTCCATGTATTCCTAGGGCAGGGGTTTATCACACAAAAGTGTGATCTCTTTTCAGCACCTGATATATTACTATCCTCGAATCTAGATGATGCAACACAGGTGTGGTACACACACACACACACACACACACACACACACACACACACACACACACACACACACACACACACACACACACACACACACACACCCCACACCCCACACACACACACCCCACACCCCACACACACACCCAAAAACAAACCACTGTGTACTGAACTGGAAAAATTGCCAGTCTTGAAATGAAATCAGTCACTGGTGCCTGAGGCTCCTATTTACTACTTATTAACAAGCTACAAGGCCTCCCACAGAGTAACAAGTGCTTATTAAAGGTTTATTGATTTGGGCAAAGTATTTCAACACAGAGTCTCAGTATCCTCCTCTGTAAAGTGAGGATTATAACACCTCCACTCCCTGCCTGCCCTTCCTAAACTGTACCAAGCAGTCTCTCAGTGACACACAAGCCATCTGACTGAATGGAAGGCATTCTATTATCCCTAGCATTTTTCTCTCAACCATGACCAGGACTCACACAATCCAGAACTTTTTGAAGAGAAAAATAAGAAGGAATAAATGTTATATCCGTCATGAGAATCCATTTCTTTTTTCCTAATACAAAATAACACAGACCGCACAGATTTACATATGCCATATTTTGTAGCACTTCCAGAAATGGATGCAATCCTGGGTTATGGAGATTTTCCCTACACATTATATCTGTGTGATGTATGCTACTCACATCAGGTTACATCTAGGGTCTTTTCACACAGATTTTCTCACAGAAGAACCCAGGAATCACCAAACAAACCAAACTCACAGATTCTGTTCCTAACCAAGGCTTAACACGGAAAGTGCAAAATTGTCTTCCTAGAAATGAGCTTGATCCTAAGAGTTTTTCTCTTGTATCCATGTTTTGTGTCCATTTCACTTTTGAGACAGAGTTCCATAAATGAAGCAAAAGAGAACCACCTTTGATTCATCCTGTTTTGGTCAAACTCTAAAGGGACCCCCTCCTCCTGCTATTTCCAGATCTGGTGAACAAGAGCACAATGCCATCCACAGCCTTACGACGTCAGCCAAACTCCCTTGTCCTTTCTAAGGTGAAGAGCCCTCCTCTTGTCTACCGCTTCTCAAGCTTCTGAGAAAAATGGCTATTTCTCTCTCGTATTAATAACTAAATATTCAAGTTTTTGCCTTTTTCTGCTTCCTCATCCAGACAACAACTAGTGTGGAAACAGGACTGCGAAAATGTGGATTCTCCCTTTTGTCAGACAGGTGACATGGGAAGTGATAAGTCTCTTTGACCAAGACTTGGTTAATTCAAGTCACTACACCTCAAGACCCTCATTGTAATATAGCACACCTCTCATTGTAATAGTCAATCTCTCGTTAATTGTTAACCAATCAGAGTTGACTGCCACCCTCAGGAACACATACTCTTCCAAGAGCATATAAACTGTGAGCCCACCACTATTAGGGTCTTTGGCATTCAAGAGTGCCACTGACCTTTTTTGAAGTAAGAAACAGGCTAGCCTTGTTAATAAAATGATTAAATTACCCAGAAATTATGTCCCTTGAACTTTTCAAACATCATACTACCATGTCCTTTCTTTCTCAAGGTTTAGGGATCAGAACCACACACCATAAGGATAAAATGGTATTCTCTGCTGTATTTCCAACACCCTTCAAAGTGAAAGTGAGCTTCTGACCGGCCTCCATGCACCTGGAAGGAAGGTCAGTGGGAGGACGAGGCCAGGGAAGCATCGACATTAACAACTCACAGTTATGTGCCACCTGCATGTTTCCTAAGCAACCAAAGCCTGGGTAGGGCCCAGCTTCTAAGAATGCTTCCCCATGTGGAGACTGGAGCTAATAATAATTTTTCTACTTATTTCACAGGATTGTTTTGAAAACCAAGGCCCAGCGGAAGAAAAAAGACCTAGATCCGTTCCAGCCATCTAGTAGCATCAAACAAAGCAGGCCGCTGCCCCTTCTTACCTTTGCTAAATCAATCACCACTGCAGGGAGCTTCGGACAGCAGCTTTCAAGACAGTCAGCCTCCTCAACTTCAGGCAGTTTCACACTGGCAAAGCGTGGGTTCTCATAGAACAGTTCCTGATGTCTTGGGATTAAATTACCTGAAAGCAAAGACAGTACCCAGTAACTACACATAGAAACAACAGTTAACATTTATATAGCAGCTTAAGGTTTGCAAAGCCCTTTACAAAATCAGCTTAAACCTCCTGACAATGCTGAGAGACAGGTGCTGTTCTTACTATTCATTATTTTTATTTTACAAATTGGAAAATAAGGCCCAGAGAGGTTAACTTGGCCAGGGTCACACAAAAGTCATTTTTAATTGTTTTTCAGTCATGTCTGATTCTTCGTGACCCTATTTGGGGTTTTCTTGGAGGAGATACTAGAGTGATTTGCCATTCTTCTCCAGTTCATTTTACAGAAGTGGGAACTGAGGCAGACAGGGTTAAGTACCTTGCCCAGAGTCACACAGCTAGTAAGTGTCTGAGGCCAGATTTGAGCTTGGGAAGATGAGTCTTGCTGACTCCAATGTTTCCTGTGCTCTTGAGCGCTGTGTGCCACCAGCTGCCTAAGAGTAAGTCATAACTATCCTTGATTCACAATTTCAGAAGCATCATTGCCCCGGAACAGAGAAGTTAGCCTCAGATTCAGGAAGGTCCAGGTTTAAGCTCTACCTCTTTAAGGTCACCCTGGGTAAGTCACAAGTTCTCTGTACCCAAGGGAACTCTCTTGGACTCTAAATTGCAGAACTACGGCCAGTCAGCATTGGTAAAGGACTTTCCTCATCAGGAATTCTTTATGGCAATGACATCACAACTCAAAACACAATTTTTTTCCCTACTGACTTTGTATCTCAGTAGTCAAGTTCATACCTCAACACGTCTCTCTTTTTCCATTTTAATGGCATGATACTGACCTGATAAGAACACCAGTATGGAAAACAGGAAACATTAAAAAATTCTTACACTATTGGATTTCTATCTTAGACATGAGGTGTCTAATATTGATTTCCAAAGAAAATGAGATCACCCATCAAAATGACTCTTTTATTTTCCAAACTCTAAATTTCTATGTGTATAAAGAATCCTATGGTCAGTCTTTGGGATTGTCCCAGACTGCAGAAGAACCCATACTTCCCCAAACAAAGCAAGTACAGGGAAGTGATAGTTAAATCTAAAAGAGATGCAACTGGGATCAAAATCAACCTGGAAAAAATATCAATTATTGACTAAACTCGACTTTTATGTCACGTCTGGTAAAATTTAAAATGCAAGTAGAAAATCTTACCCAAACATTTCACAATATGATACAGCTGATCAATATCAGAATCCCCAGGAAAAAGAGGTCTCCCCGTGAACATTTCAATCAACAAACAACCAATGGCCCATATATCAACAGCCCTGAAAGAAATGGAAAAATAGGGTGTGAGAAGCTTGGGAATCTATAATTTACTTAATGAAATTATTGCTGCAACATAGCTCATCCTGACCGTTATTTTATACTCTTGGCACTTAGATTTGTATTCAAATATTTATGTCAAATTGCTTATGAAAATAATTTTCAGTCCAAATCTGCTTAACTCAGAGGATCAACTTCTGGCAACCTTAACCAACTGAATATTGCCAAAGAGTCAAAATAAATTGCCAAATTAAATAAAAAAGACCTCTGGGCCCCAAAATGTCCGTCACAACATCCACGGATTTTATTTGAGAATGCCTTTGGCCCTCAGAACCCACTTTTTTTTTACACTGCATATAATCTACCTCTAGTTCTTAACTTAGGGTCCACAGACTCCCAAAGGGTCAGTGGAGAGAGGTCAAAGGAGACTGTGAACTTGGATGGGAAAAAATTACATCTTCATTTTCACTAATATCTACTTGAAATGTGCCATTTTCTTCTAGTATTTAAAAATACTATTTTGAGATGGTTTCACCTTGGGATGGGTCCCTGGGGTCTATGGCCCAAAAGAGGTCTCCAGTCTAATAGTAATAGGCCATTAAAAGCAGGGGAGGACCCATTTTGCTGTTGCAGGAAGTCAGAGCGACAGCAGAGAGAAAAGACCAAGAAGTATAAAAAAGCAGACATAAAAAGAATCCATCAAAAATGGTTAAAATAAAGATATTTTGATTCCTACAAGGAATATCATTGGTTATCCAGAAAAAGTAGCTTGTATGAAATCTCTTTCCAGATCGTAGTAGAAAATTGAGGGTTTTATTTTAATACTTTGGGAAAACACTTTCCCTTGTCCTCTCGAGAAAGCTCTGTGATCCTAATAACTTCATTATCTTATAGCTCCTGATAATGCCACAAGAATAATCAGGACAGCGCCCTTGATCAACTGGTCTGGTACCTGTGGGAGCTACCCCAAGGAGCAGGCCCGGGGAAGGAAAGGCCTTGGCTCCTACTGGTAACAAGCAAACTCTGGCTTCCTGCTGAGATCAAATGCAGTCAGAGGCTCATGATTGTGGGAAGTTGGAAACCGGGTCATGAGGTGCCACTTGCCCAAGAGACTTTAAGAGGAGAGACTGACCCCTCTTCCACTTTTTCTTCCTTTCTTGGGATTGTGTCACTTGGGGTCCACAGAGATTAAGGACTTTTTTAAAGATTGAAGCTCTGAGGTATCATGAACCAGGAAGCACAAGAGAGGATTGTTCTCCTCTTCTAAGGTCAGGATATGAACCCAGGCAGCGTGAGCCTGAGACTCCAGCCTCCCCATCCTCAAAGGCTAGAAACAAAGCTTGTGAATGGCTCATGTCTAGGCTCTCCCCAAAATGGATTAAGTGTGCCCTTACAATTTAATCAATGTGCAAAGTAGATTAGGGATTGGACTTAATTATTCTATCACAAAAGAAATGCTTAAAGCACAAAAGGCTCCAATTTGTGCATTAAAATGATACAGTAAGCCCTCTTTCTTAGCCTATTCTCCAGTGTGGTTGATACCTAACAGGAGAGGCATTTCAGATCTACACTGCCAAAGCAGTTCACTCAAGCAAACTTGTGGTCAGCCCACCCTGCAGGGCTGGTCCCCTCCTCAGAGATCATCTCTGAGAAGCTGCTACAGAGAACACTGCCTGCTGGGTAATAAGCACCCGGACCCAGGAGCTCTCAGCCCACCAAGCTTAGTTAGAAACTCCCTTCTTTGGATTGCTGTTCAACCACCTGTGCTCATGGAAAGAAGCACAAAGCAGAAGTGTGAGGTCTAGTTTCAGGTTCTTTTAGGCTGGCATATGTGTGGGCATTTGCCGTAGCTGTTGGAAGGCTGGGGACAGGGGAAGAAAGAGAAAAATCCCCATCTTCCTTCAGTTTGGATCCTAAGACAGATGTTCCAAAGAGAGGGAGGGGGAAAGAGAGAGACAGAAACAGAGGTGCGGTGGGCGGGGAAAGAAAGGGATGGAGGAGGGGGAAAGAGAGAATGAGCAGTCATTCCACTGAAAGTCTGAGTCCCCAATCACCATGAACAAGTCCACAGCATCACAAGGACCAAGGAATCTGCAAGGAGTCACTTACTACACATGCCCTTAGCAAAAGGCCAGAACACTGAAGTAGCCAGTCTATGCCTACATGTGCCCCATGGGAAGGTGCCCCACCAGTCCATCCCACGTATGCTCTCTGTGCTGGCTTCCAGAAGTCCCAATTCAGCAGATCAGGTGCAACTCCCTTCCCCCCACAACATTCTGTCTCCATTTAAAAATCAAATGGAATACATCTTGTAAAGTTCTCCATATCCCCAATTCTGGAAAATCCTCAAGAGAGCTAAGGAGGCTTAAGCACTAATTTCAAATGTCTTCCCTGAGTGTCCTGCACTAAAGAGCCTCAAGAAAGTCTATGTGGCACAATTCCTAATGGACTCCTGGATGTCATAAAGAATCCCAGCAAAAGTCCATTAGGCACAGGGCTCAGGCCCTGACAAAGAGTCTTTACCGAGAGCCCAGACCTGCCACAGCCATTGGGTCTGGAGGCTACCATCACTTCCCAATAAAAAGTAATAAAATTCAAGCCATCTGACATGGCTTTCGTAGGTTCTTGGCTACCTGCTTGGTACTAAGGTACTGGTCAAACCCGAAAACAATTAGGAAAAACAAAATTAAAAGCAGACAAACAACTTAGAACAACATGTGCTACAGTAAGCAGGGCACTGAGCTCTTCATAATGATCTCACTTGTCCTCACAGCCCTGTTAGGGAGGCGTTCTCATCCCCATTTTACAGATGAGGAAGCTAAGGCAAGCAGAACTGCCCAAACTCATATAGTAAATGTCTAAGGCTGGATTTGACTTCAAGTCTTCCTAACTCTAGGCCTGGTGCTCCATCCACTGTGCCACCCAGTTGCGCCTAAATGGAAGGAAGGAAAGAGGGAAGGAGGGAAAGAAGGCAGGAAAAGGGAAGGAGGAAAAGAAGGAAGCAAAAGGGAAGGAGGGAAGAAGGAGGGAACGAAGGAAAGACAGGAACGGATGAGAAGTGAAAAGAAAAGTGCTTATCCTCTTTGAGGGAAAGCACAGTCCCAGAACTCATGAAAATCTCCCAACATGGATTAGGGGCCTGAGGTAAACTGAAAATCATCCCTTGACCCTCAGAGAAGAAAACAAACTGCCCTGGGTGAAAATTCTTCCATGGATCCTTCCAGTACATGGCCAATCCAAACCCTTCTCCAATAGATCCTTGTCAATGCATAGAGCAATTCAGAAAGAAGTCCAGAAATATCTCTCCAGGAATCCCTGCAAAATATAGGACACCTAATTTTCTTCTAATGGCTCTCTGTAAAACCACAGGACATTCAAAATGGAGGCCAAATCCACTTGATAAAAGAACAAGCAGACTACTTCAAAAGAAATCTAAGAAATTGACCCCCAAACAGATGGAGCTCTCAAAAATGGATTAACCAGTTGGGAATGATTAGAACTAGCCCCTCAGATTGCAGATGAGGCCCAATATGTAAGATTCAGGGCTCTGCATGAACCTAGAGCTGGGATTCCTTGATGGGAAGAAGATGCCCCTTACCTTCCATCGTTATAAGGTCATATAACAAAAAAAATTTGAAATTAACATATTGTGAGAAACAAGCAAGTTACATAATTGACATTTTACTACAAATTGATATTTTACTAAAAAGAAGTTAATATTATTAATCTGCTTCACAAATTACTCTGAGGAATAATTCACTAAAGTTATTTTAATTGCTTAATAATACAGGAGCAAAAATGTAGACACTTCTTAATGAATTTTCCTTGCCTTCAGTAAAAGTTTCTTTTCAGTGTTTGGAAGGTAATTTATTGGATTAGCCACTCAAGACTTTCCCCAGATAGAGAAGTGTCTCCCCTGGAACTTCATGATTTCTTACTTGCCATACTTTATGTCTCCAACCAAAAGCTCCGGAGCTCTGTACCAACGAGTCGCCACATAATCAGTGTACACTTCCCCAGGGGCTCCCAACATGCGAGCAAATCCAAAGTCACACAGCTTCACTACTCCAGACTCGGAGATCAGTATGTTCTCTGGCTTTATATCTCTGTGTATAATCTAAGTCAGAAAGCACAGCATGAGAAAAATCTGGGGTATGATTGGGCATCCAGTCAATAAGTGTAGTGCACTGTCCTGAGCCCCATGCTGACATACAGCAAGATGTGGCACCATATGAAATGGCAGATATGATGGATTCAGAGAAACCTGAGAAGATTTGTATGAACTGATACAGAATGGTGAACAGAACCAGGACAACAACCTGCACATTAACTACAATACCTTGAAGTAAAAGAACTTTGAAAGACTCAGAACTTCAACCAAGGCAGTAGCCTCTCGTGACCTGGGAAAACAGATAAAGATGCACGCTTTCTCCCCCTGGCCAAGGAGTAACCGACTAAAGGTTCAACGTGAAATATGTGTTCATGGATAGCCAACATGTTGATTTATTTTGCTTACTTATACTTATTTGTTACATGGAAGGGCTTCTACTCAGGGGGGATAGACGGGTTGGTGGGTAGTGATATTGATATTTTTAAAAAAGAAAAGAAATATAAAAGTGTCATTGAAGCATTTTTAAAATACACAGAAGAGACCAAAGGAGGTTCAAAAGGGGACACACAAGCAGAGCAATTTTGCTTCTATCATATTAAATGTAATATATTCTTTAAAAAAAAGTAATACAAGTTTATAATTTCATATATGTGCACACATATGTATGTCTGTGTGTGTGTGTGTGTGTGTGTATATATATATACACACATATATATATATGTACCTATATATAATATTCTTTGTGGTAATGTTTGTGTGTGTTTAGTTCATAATAAAAATAAAATTTGAAAATACCAAGAAATATAAGGATATGGTCTATGATCACATTGCATTTATCATCTAGTTTTAGGGAAATTGGCATAAACACTTAAAACCTTAATAAAAGAGTCAAATAACAATTCAATACGATAGAAAGATGTCAGAAGAATATGGATCTTTGCCTGAGGAAGAACTGAAGGGTGGAGTGAATGAAGATCACAACGAGGATGAAGAACAGGTTCTGGGGTCACGAAGCTTAAGGAGACATGGAATGAGAAAAGATTATGATCAGATGAGGAAATTTCAGAGTTTATGTATGAACTTGGAAGTAGAATATTTATGGTCACACAGAGTGTGGCCATCTCTGCATGTTGGTAAGGTGGAGTGGAGATATAGGTCAAGGAAAGTGAGTAGAAAGAGGACCTAGAATTTTAGAGTTTTATTTAAGAGGGTACATTTAAATCCCCTAGCATGAGGGCAAGAGATAAGGAAGAAAGACCATGAGTTCTGTATTAAATTCATTGAGGAAAGGAAAGAAAATGCCTAGGGGCAGAGGCAAGAGGCAAGGAAGGAAAGTCTATAGATATCTTGGGTTTAAGATATTCAAAATGTTGGGTAAATATCTGGAAATATGGAACTGAATCTCAGAACAGGAGAGTCAGTGGGAAAGATAGGTTTGGGAGCCGTCTGAATGGAAATGACAGCTAACTCCATGAGTAGATGAGCTCTCTAACATAAATACATAGATGCATATATGGTTTATGTTTGTCTTCCCAGGCTTAGTACACTGCCTGGCCTGTAGAAAGTGCTTTAAAAATACTAGCTGACTGGAGGACTGAGAGTGAGACCTAGAAGAGGATACTTAGAAAAGGTGATACTGAAGTTTCAAGCCTGGGTGACTGGAAGAATGGCAATGCCCTCTACAGTAACAGGGAAATGCTGAAAAGGGAGAATTTGGGAAGAAAGCTAAGCGCCATTTTGGACATGCCAAGTTTCAGATGTCTGTGGGGTATCCAATCCACAATATTCAAGAGGCAGTTGGAAATACAAAACTAAAGGACAAAAGAGAACTTAGGGCTTGATCAACAGATCTGAGAATCATTTGAAAAGAGTTGAAAATTGAATCCATGATTGAAAGCTGCTATACTGTGAGAAGCATTCTGCCTAAGGCTATCAATTTTGGTTTAACTTGTCAAATAAGGTAAAAAAAAAAAAACAGAGGAAAAGGCACAAGTGCAAAAATATTCCTAGGAGCACTTTTAGTGAAAGGAAAGCAGTGCGAGAAAGGCAGAATAAAGCAGAGCTTGGAGGCAGAAGAGCTGGGTTCAAGTGCTGACTGACATACCAGCTAGGTAAGGCTGAGTCATAAGGCATTTAACATCTCTGCCTCAGGCATCTCTCTGCTTTCTAAAGCATGTGCTAAATAAAAGTGGAAGAGAGAGTTTCTTCACCAGGGAGGAGTTCCTTCTGCCTATGAAAGAAAAAAAAACACCTGGAAGAAAAGGGGGTAGCCATCAACTGGGGAATGGCTGAACAAATGGTGATATATGAATATAATTGAATATTGTCAGAAGAAACAATAAATACGAAGAATTGGGAGAAAACTGTGAAGATAAAACAATGCAGAGAAAAATATTTATGCAAACATGACAGATAAAAAAGCTTGAAATCTAAAATATAGAAATAACTGTTAAAAAGGCACACAGGTAATCAAATTAAACCGCAGATGCTATCTTCTCTAAGTTAGGGAATTGCTACAAATAGTTACCTTCAGAATAGAAATTACTTTTTTTTAAAAGGGCTAGAATTTAGAGTGTCACTTACAAAAATTACTCACAAAAATTAGTTATGCTTGTATTTCTTTTTTGTAAGTTACAATAAAGAAAAGCTCCCATAGTCTTTGAAAAAAAAAAGGACACAGGTAACTTCTAAATAAGAGGTAAATGGCAAAAGGATGTTAACAATTTTTAAAAGAGGAAATGTAGGTTGTTAATAATCATGTGGAAAAAAACACTCAACCCATGTAACAATCAAAGAGATGCAACAACTCCGACACACCACCAAATTGACAAAAATAACATAAAACAATAAAATTCAGTGTCGGCAGGTTTGTGTGCTGGAAGACTCACACTCTTTGGGGAACTGTCAATGTAGAATGTTTTCAGGCAGCAACCTGTCTCCTCATAGCAACACACACACACACACACACTCTCTCTCTCTCTCTCTCTCTCTCTCTCTGACTCCATCTAATTCTTAGCAAAATACACAGAGAGTGGTTTTTTGGGGGGGAGGGAAAGGGGGAAGACAAAGCAATTGGGGTTAAGTGACTTGCCCAAGGTCACACAGCTAGTAAGTGTTAAATGTCTGAGGTCACATTTGAACTCAGGTCCTCCTGACTCCAGGGCTGGTGCTCCATTCACTGAGCCAACTAGCTGCCTCTGAGACTATCATTTAAAAAAAAAAAAAAGAGAGGAGTCATTGTTCCACAATGTTTACAGCAGCATTATTTGTAACTTAAAACAAAACACCTGGAAGCGATCTAACAGAGGAATGACAGAGGAATGGAGAAGTAAATGGTAGTGCACTGCCATTATGACACAGTATAATGTAATTAAGATCTACAAGTTTGAGAAAAATAAAGAAAAATTAAGGATTTTCATGAAATAATGCAAAAAAAAAAAAAGAAAGCCTTAAGTACACACTAACTTTTGTTGTTAGTGTCCGACTCTTCATGACCCCATCTGGGGTTTCCTCGGTGGTGATGCTGGAGGGGTTTGCCATTTCCTTCTCCAGTTCATTTTATAGAAAAGGTAAATGAGGCAAACAGGGTTAAGTGACTTGCCCAGGGTCACACAGCTAGTGAGCGTCTGAGGCCAGATTTGAACTCAGGTCTTCTTGACCCCAGTCCCAGCACCCTATCCAGTGTACTTCCTAGCTGCCCCATACACTAACTATAATCATATAAAAGGAAAAATGAATGGGAAAGCCTAGACAAACAGAATTCTAGAGGATTCAGAGGGAGTGACTAAAGGGTAACATATACTGCACTGAAATTAATTTATGTAAATGCTAATAGTTGTAAAGCAAATATAAATCTGTCATATATGATTGCTATCATTTGGAGAAAAAAACACATAGGGCAGCAATTTTACCTGTGTCCTTCAGAGATTTTTATTCCTCCCAGCTTACTCATGGGACTACACTCCCCTAAAATATTACCAGGTACATATTATAAGCAAGTGTAACTATGTATGAAAACATAAAATTAGGCACAAATTAAAATTTTCAAAAAATGTACTTGCAGTGTCAACAATTTTGTATTTTAGAATTTATTTTGTACTGTAAATGGCATCATTATATGAACTCTCATTTCTTGCTTTAGGTCATTTTATGGGAGTTTATAGAAAGGGGTCCTTATAAAAAAGACTTGAAGGATTTTTAAACTGTTCTGTGTGGTCAGGGATGAGGGAGAACAATGAGCAGTGATTTCAGTTCTTGGATATATTCTAGAGCTGCAAGCAGAAATTCCAGCAAATTAAAGTCTGTCTCTGCACCCTGGCACAAAAAAGCCAGAATATTATAACAGTAAACTGTGCTGGATGTCTAATATAAGTATCCAGCAGGTGCTGAGTATATCCGTCGGACCATAGATGGAGGGCTGGAAGAGACCTCAGGGGTCAAGTAGGTCACCCACTCTACTCCTTTGGTGGACAAGGATCAGGACATCTATTGTGGACAGAATCTGGCCTTCTCTCTGCTCTCCATACGTATCTTTACACTGGCCTGGAAGCATCTCTTCTTTCCTCTGCCTCATAGTTTTTTCTTCTTCAAGATACAGCTCAAGCACCATTTTCTGCCGGAAGCCTTCCCTGCCAAACTAACTTGTAATTCACTATTTCATATGTATTTGTATTCATCAGCTGTATATTTATTATATGTACTATTATTGTATATTATATTGTTATATATTTTCATATATTAATATTACATTATAAATATATTGTATATATTACTTGATTTTATACACACACACACACACACACACACACAGACATATAAAATCCTTTTTCTCCCTGATTAGAATTAAAACTCATTGCAACTAAGGATTGTTTCCTTCTTTTATTTTTATATTCCAAGCACCTAACTCACACAAAGCCTGGCATTCAGTGAATACTTATTGATTAGTCCGTTGGCCGGTTGATTGCTCAGGGTCATCACACAGACAGTAAGTGACATTAGTTCCCTAATGTCAAATCTAGTTCTCTTTCCTCCCAACCATGTGGCCCCATTTAAACTGAATACTTACATTGTGATTATGACAAAATTCAACTCCTTTAATAATCTGAAACAAATACTTTTGAACTCTTTCGTATTCCAGTCCATCTGGAAAGAGGTCCAAGTCATCAAGTATAGTGTGGTCCACAAATTCAAATACCAGGTACCATCGTTTCTTTTTCTTATACACTTCCAGGAGATTCACCAAATTCTCATGCCTCAATTGCTGTTAAATTTAAAAAAGAGTAATAAATTCTCCATAAATTAGGTCAAAATTATAGTCACATAAACAAAATCCAAAAAGGATATTACTCAAGAAAGCCTATGTCTTTCCAATTGTATTGCAGCCAAGTATCCAATGATTTCTCTCTCATTCCAGATCTTTCAGGCATAGTATCTGTGATGAGAGAGGCTGTAGTGTCCTTGTATTCTGGTCTGCTCAAACCACATACAAAGTGTGGGGATAACTGTTGGCACCACACTTTTGGAAAGGCACAGATAAACTGGAGAATGTTCAGAGAAGTGGAAAGCAAGAGGATTGGAATGAAGTACTGATAATGTTGATCTCAGAGAATATTAGGAGACACAAATAAAGGAGCTTCCAGTGGAAGAGACCATTCTGCTTGTATGCTGACCAAGGCAGGGAAGCTGCAGAGGTGATGGATAGATGGAAAAACTTGGCAACAATCAAAGGCATCCCAAGTCGGAAATGGGCTGTCTCTGGAGGCAGTCGGTTTTACTGGAGAAGAAGATATGGTTGTCAGAGAGAAGTCTTTTTTGTTAATATTATTTTATTTTTGCAAGTTATATGTAAAAACAAATTTTAACATTCATTTTTTTTTAATTTTGGGCTCCAAATTTTCTTCCTCTCTCCATCACCTCCCATAGAAGGGGATTCTGGACAGTGGCAGGTGGGAATAGATGGGCTCAGGGCTCAGGAATTCCAGTTCTGTGACTCTGACTCAACAATGTAGTTTCACTTTGAAACAAAGAGAATTAATTCCTTTAAAGGGAGATTAGAAAGGATGATATATCTCCTCCTGGCAAGTATTTTTTAAGAAATGAATGTTTGAGGCTAATGATCAACCAGTACCAATATTTTATTCTGAGGTTGACTCTTCCTCTCCTGGTCCCAGAGAACTAAACAAAGAATGATGAGTGAAGTTGAGTATGGGCAATCTAGATTTGCTTAGAAAAAAAATGTCACTATATACCAAGATAAGGTCAAAATGGACACATGATTTAGAGTCTAATCTAAATTAGCAGTTCTCAACCTGTGGGTTATGTTCAATTTGTAACAATGAAAATATATCCTGCATATCAGATAGATTCATAACAGTAGTAAAATTACAGTTATGAAGTAGCAACGAAAATAATTTTATGGTTGGGGATCACCACAACATGAGAAACTGTATTCAAGGGTCGTGGCATTAGGAAGATTGAGAACCACTGATTTAGACATAAAGGGTGATACCACAAGCAAATTAGGAGATCAGGAAATAGTTTACCTGTCAGATCCACGGAGAAGGGAAGAAGTTATGACCAAACAAGAGATAGAGAACAATATGAAGTGCAAAATGGATAATTCAGATTACATTAAATTTAAAAGGTTTTGCACAAACAAAAACAATGCAACCAAGATTAGAAGGTAAGCAGAAAGCTGGGAAACAATTTTTTTACAGTCAGTGTTTCTGATACAGGTCTCATCTCTTAAATACACAGAGAATTGTGTCAAATTTATAAGAATACAAATTGTTACCCAAATGATAAATGGTCAAAGGATATGAACAGGCAGTTTTCAGGTGAAAAAATTAAAGCTATCTATAGTCACATAAAAATGCTCTAAATCATTGTTGATTAGAGAAATGCAAATTAAAACAACTCTGAGGTTCCACCTCACACCTATCAGATTGGCTAATAAGACAGAAAAGGAAAATGATAAATATTGGAGAAGATGTGGGAAAATTGGAACACAAATGCATTGTTGCTGGAGTTGTGAACTAATCCAATCATTCTGGAGAGCAATGATTATAAAACTATGCATACCCTTTGATCCAGCAATGTCACTACTTGGCCTGTATTGCAAAGTGATCATAAAAAAGGGAAAATAATTTACATGTACAAAAATATTTATAACAGTTCTTTTTTGTGGTGGCAAAGAATTGGAAACTGAGGGAATGCCCATCAACAGGGGAATGGCTGAACAAGATGTGGTATGTAAACCTATATTGTACTATAAGAAATGATAAGCAGGTGGAATTCAGAAAAACCTAGAAAGACTTAAATGAACTGACACTGAGTGAAGTGAGAAGAACAAGAACATTCTACATAGTAACAACATTGTGTGATAATCTACTGTGACAGCCTTAGCTCTTCTCAGCGATGCAAGGATCCGAGACAATTCCAAAAGATTCATGATGGAAAATGCTGTCCACGTCCAGAGAAAAAGTGAAATTTTGTGAGGCTGAATGCAGATCAAAACATACTATTTTCACATTTTTTAGGGTTTTTTGTGGTTTTTCTCTTTGTTCTGTTCCTTCTTTCACGATATGACTATAGTGAAAATATATTTAACATCATTGCACATATATAACCTATATCAGATTGCTTGCCATCTTGAGGAGGGGAGGGAGGGAGAAATCATTCAAACTCAAAATCTTATTAAAAATGAATGTTGAAAACTATCTTTACATGTAATTGGAAAAAATTAAATACTATTTTAAAAAAAGAAGAATGTCCTAAGAACTAGAGCTCTTTCAAAATTAAATAGGCTTTAAGAGTATTCCCCCCATACCACAACACCCTCATACCTCTACTACCACTAGTACCTTCAAGCAAAGGCTGATTGACTTATCAAAGGATGCTATCAAAGAGAAATTCTTACTCAGGTATGGGGCTTCACTACATGGTTTCTGAAGTTCCTTCCAATTCAGAGACTCTGTGATTTTTTTTTCTTTTAAAGAAAAAGGCCTTTTAGGACAATCCTTAATGGTAGAAAGTCTACGCAAAGCAACAGCTACCTTAATTTCTCACAAAGTTTCACTCTGTTCCCTACCAGATCGTTTCAGTCTATGACAGCCCTGCGTATATCTAGGAAGTTTTAATCTGCAACTATCTTCAACAACTTACATTAATTTTTGAGATTCTCCTCCTCTAAGCAATTCAACTCTGGAGCTGAATTGTTGGCAACTGAGAAAGATGGATTTGGAATCAGAAAACTTGAGTTAAAACACTGAGACTGTATGACTGTATGACTTTGAGCAAGAACTAAGTTTTTGTTTCCTCTTCTGGAAACTTAGGGAAACTCAAATAGATCATCTCAAAACTTCCTTCCAACTCTAAATCTATGGTGCTATGATGTCATGTTTATGAGACACCTCCATATCCCATGGTATCCACTCTTCATCTGTCCCCTGATGTCCTTTCCCCCACCCACTCCCACCCTGCTTTCCAGACTCCCTTGTAAGCTCACTGAGGGCAGGGACTGTCTCTCTTTTTCTTATTTGCATCCTCAACACAGCACAGTACTTGGCACAAAGTAGGCACTTAATAAATGTTGAATTTACTGAATTGAATGAGACAGAGCCTTATCTCATGTTTATGGCATAGCATCTAAATACTTAAAGGAAAAGATAAACTGGAAAAAAATTGACACCAAAACTATCATAATGGTAGGTGATCTCAATGTGTCCCTTTCAAAACTGTACAATGCTAAGAAAAAGGTAAACAAGAAAAAATGAAGGACCTAAATATAATTTTAGATCAGTTAGATATGATAGATCTCTGGCTAAATGGGAATCCAAAAGAATATACTTATTTCTCAGCTGGATTTAGTACTTTTTATAAAAACTGAGTGTGTGCTACGGCAATAAAAACCTCATAAACAAACACAGAAAAGGAGACCTATTAAACAGATCCTTTATTGCCCATAACATGATAAAACTCATCACTAGAGAACATTTTAATAAATGATTTGAACTTAGAGACCACAAATTGCAGAAATAATTCATCATTTCATCAAAGATAAAAATAAAACAACATATTAAAATCGGGGGGGGGGGAGTGCAGTCAAATTAGTCCTTAGGAGACCAAGTGAAGGGAAAGTCCCTGTAGATGACAAGCTCTTCCTGTCTGTGGAAGGTGTTTGTGATGGTTGCACAACACTGGCATAGGACATGGCCAAATCCTGTGGAAGGGAGTTGGGCCTAACCATCTACACAAGACAGATCAAGGAGATGAAGAAAATTTAGAATGTGATTTAATCAATCATCTGTGTCCCTTCATCATTGGTGTTGGCAATTCTCAGTAGCAATCTGTCATCTGTAGATTTGGAGAGTTACCTGAGACACCTGAAGGAGGTGACTTTACCATGGCCCCAGAATTAATATGTGTCAGAGACAAGACTTGAAGTCAGGTCTTCCTGACTCTAAGGCCAGACCTCCAAGACCTATGCCATGCTGTCCTGAGGACACAGTGTGGTAGAATATAAATTACACTGATCTTAGTCTAAAAAGACCTCACTTTTATTCCAAGCTCAGAAATTTTTACTAGTTTCTGGGATGATGGACAAGTGACTTGACCCGAGGTGGTCTCAGGCTCCTCACTTGTAAAAAATATACTTGCACAATTTGCTTTACAAAGTAATTTTGAGGAAGCATGCTATTACATCTTGGAGCACTATGCAAATGTGAGTTATTTTTCCTTTCTCCAGGAAAAATAACAGATAACGCAGACATAGCACTTTAAGGTTTGAACCCCACAACAGTCTTGCAAGGGCAAGTATGTTACAGCAGGCCTCAGCAATCCCACAGGAACTGCCAGAGGTTGGATTCAATGGCAGGTCTTCCCACTTCCAAGTGCAGCATGCTAGCCAACACACCACACCGGCTCTTCTATATCCAATTACTCTTCTTACAAACAATCCAAAATCTGTCTCATCATCTGCATTTATTTCTTTGTTAGAGTCCCATTCAGAATTGCCTTTTCTGTTTCATGTTGAAATTCTGATCTTCCTATTAAACTCCCTTGGTTTGAAGGATTTTGCACTTACTTATTCGTATTTGGTGGCTGAAGAAAACCGATTAAACTAACAAGTCAAGCCATTTCATCAAAGCCTGGAAGGTTTAAAATGAATCCTCTTTTTAAAAATCACTTCCATCCAATTATCTACCATTAGTGAAATCAGAAAATAACCAGTCCACTCAGCTCTTTTTAAAAGCAAGGAAATGGGCCCTTTGATTTAAGTGACTTACTCAAGTTAACACAGGTAATAAACATCAGCGACGGGATTTGAACCCAGGGTCTGACTCCAGAGCCAATGCTCTTCCCACTGTCCTGGGATGCTTCTGTCCTACACTCATCCACAGTGTCAAGTCATCTTGGTGATGTCACACACACACACACACACACACACACACACACACACACACACAGGGGAATGAAAAGTAATAGTCATATTTCTCTTCCAAAATCATCTCATTTTATTGTTTTAAAATAAATTTTATCTGGAAACAAAATGGGTACCCACCAGTTGGGGATAGTCTGCACACATTGTCATTTACAGATGGAATGAAATAGTACTGTGTCATAAGAAACACAGATATGAGGAATTTAGAAAAAGAAAGGGGGAAAGAAAGTAGAACCCAGAGATCAATCTCTGACACAACATGAATGAACACAACACTAAAAGACGCCTAAATTCAGACCAAATGCAACGGTCAATATGGAGCTCTGAGGGCAGCTGATGAAAGAGATGTCCTTACTCTCAAAAAGCAAAGGACTATGAATGACAAATGGCACACTCTGGGGTTACTCTGGGAGTCTTATTTCTGTCAGTCAGTTTTGCCTATTTTTCTCTATTTTCAAGGAGAGAAGATGCATTAGAAAATAACTGGCATCAATAAAACTTTTTTTAATCAAGGTCTAGATTTTATTACAGTTTGACACGGTCTTTTGCACGGGCAAGGAACAGTCGAGAGTGGTATTTTGGCAGAGTGCAATAGCAAAGGCCCACTATACTACTAGGACAGATCTTAAATTTAAACACAAACACACACACACACACACTCCATTTTGATCTAGTCAATATTTAACCACAACATCTCACAGCTGCATTAAACATTAGCAGGACTTTCTTTTATAAAAGCAATGAAACACTGGAATGAGTTAAAGGTTGGAAAAAACTTTGAGGGAAGGAGGTTCCATAATAATGATGTTAAGTGAGCCTTGCAAAAAAAAAAAATACTTACCTAGGATTTTGGGAGAATAAGAGACTTACTCTCCTTGCAAACCATCCTAAGCTTTTAATTCATTTGCCATCATCATTAACAGATTTCCTTTTGAAATCCTATAATCAATCCATTTTAATATTTCATTTCCTTCTGACCTCCTCTCCTGCTCCCCTCTCCCAAAAAGAAACTAGACTGACAAGGCCCTGGAAAATTCATAAGGCCACATGGAAGAGGAGCAGAGTCCTAGGGAAAAGAATTCAGTCTGAAAAATGCTTGGGAAGTGGTTCACTTAAATGAAAATGTGTTTAATTTTTTTTAATTTATAAATCTTTTTTCTTTTGGATTTTTTAATTAAAATAAGATTAAATGGTTTTAAAAGCCCAACTCACACATGCCTTCTTCCAGTTTCACCCATTACCAAACAATTACCCATGATAGGTTACAAATTATCAAAACAATACTATCTTTCATAAATTCATTTTAAAAGACATATTAAAATTTCTTGACAATTCACTTTTATTATTTTAATACAAAATACAAACACCAGGATCTCAAGAAAGTTCCTATAGTTTTCCTTTTCTAACAGATTAAAGGTGATATCAATCATTTTTATTAACCAAAAGTTGTAAATTTTCTCTATCCCTTTCCTCCAGCAAAATCCTAAACACCCCCAAATTCACACCCCCAAATTCCACAGGCTGCACAAAGATACCAGGTTGACCAAACAGTGACTCTCTGTCTTATTTGTTCATATTATTTCTCCTTCTACTTAGGTTTATTATTTTAAGTTTTTTTTAATTTAACAAATTATTTCATATTAATACATGACATTTGAATAAACTACTTTTTTCTGCAATACAAAAGTTAAAAATGACTCAATCTTACTGTAAACACAAGAGCTGCTGTAACAAGCAAAGCCTTTTCTAGAAAGTAGTGAGGACTTGATCAATAAACATCTCTTGCCTGTGGCTCTGCCCTAACAAATCCGTGCTCACTGACCTTCAATAGCTTGATTTCTCGGGTGACAATTTTTTTAATTATTTTATCATCTTCACTCTCCAGGAACTTCTTGATGGCCACTATTCTTCCACTGTCTTTATCCTTACACTTCATCACTGCTCCATAGCTGCCCTCACCAACCAGGCCTAGGTTCTCATATTTCTCCATTTTAAAATAACAAAATCAAGAGGAATCTGTCTTGCTCTGAAAACCAGAACACAAGGTTAACAATACCTAGCACACTGATTTTCATGAGCTTACGCGCCCATGATCTGTGCCCAGGCTCTTCAGGTCCTTTCATGAGTGCTGTCTCCTCCTACTCCAGAGGAATTTTACCCAAATATCAGCCTGCACAAGCATATCCTGTCGCCCCTCCCTAATCTCCTGCCATCCACCTTTCTCCCTTTCCCTCTCCCCCCTCCTCTCTTTTTCTCTCCCTCCCACACCCTCTCTCTCTCTCTCTCTCTCTCTCTCTCTCTCTCTCTCTCTCTCCTCTCCTCCTTCTCTCTCTCTCTCTCTCTCTCTCTCTTCCCCTCTTCTCTCCCTCTTCTCTCTCTCTCTCTCTCTCTCTCTCTCTCTCTCTCTCTCTCTCTCTCGCTCTCTCTCACTCTCTCTCCCCCCCTTCTCAGTCTCTCTGTCTCTCTTTCTCCCTCCTTCCCCTCTTCCTCACAGATTTGGAAGGGACCTCAGAGTGTCTTTATTCTAATCCATACCTGAAGAGGAATTCCTTCTACAATATCCAATCAAGTAGACATTCAGCCTTCCCTGAAGACCTGCAGTGAAAAGAAATTTCTAAGCAGCCCATCACACTTTTGAACAGCTCTAATCAGAAAGTTTTTCCTTATGTCAAGTTGGGGTTGAAACCACCCCATTTTGACTCTGGTGCCTAGACTAGGTGAGAACACTTTTTAATTGAATCAAATAATCAGAACAGAGTGTTAAGTGGGCTGGTAAACCTGTTCTGGTTGTGTGTAAGACAGGGTCATGCTGTAAGTAATTCATATAAAAGGGAGAACTATCTCAGAATGAGGGGAAGAGATTCTGAGCCTCTGGACTGGAGAAGTTGGAGAAGATTAGCATGAAGCAAAAGGGGGATGGAGCTGTGTTACAGAAGAGGGATACCCAGGGGAGTCATTGGCTCTACAGGCATCCAGGAAAGTATCTCGAAAAGGTCAGTCCTTTCCCCAGCTTCCCCTCCTCATGCCTGACACTTTAACCCAAATGTTTCCAGGAAACTGAGTTTTGCCCTAACCACAAATTATCAGGGGTTTACCAGAGATAGATATAACCGTACAGAATGCGACCTCCACTCAGGTGTTAAGACTGTGGCTGAACTAAAGAGTTTTTCCTCTAAGCTCCCTAAAAAGCCAAAGAGGGAACCAAGTGAGATTTGCGGGCCATTATATTGCCCCCATGCTAAAAATACGACCTCTCTGAAACTTCCACCAACCGCTTCTCATTAGGCCTTACTACCCAAATGGAACGTGCCAACTTCTTACTCCACCTAATAGCTCTTCTATTTGAAGACATATATCATGCCTTCCCTTCCACAGGCTATTCATTCCCAGCCTTCAGCTGACTTCATCCCCTCCACCATCTGGTGTTCTGTCAATGTCCTTCCTGACATGTGGTACCAGGAACATACTTCAGATGAGGCCTGACCGGTGCACAGTAAAAGAGCCTTTTACTTCCCTAATTCTAGGCACTGAAAATGCCTTTGGGAATGCAGTGGTCTGAGATCAAGGGAGTGTTGTTGTTTTGTTTTGTTTTTTTTGAGGGGGGAAGGCAGGGCAATTGGGGTTAAGTGACTTGCCCAAGGTTGCAGAGCTAGTATGTGTGTCAAGTATCTGAGGCTGGATTTGAACTCAGGTCCTCCTGACTCCAGGGCCGGTGCTCTATTCACTGCACCACCTAGCTGCCTCCCTCCTACCCCCTTCCACCCTGCAAGGGAGTGTTTTTGACTCTCTCCCACTGAGCTTATATTCTACCAGAACACCCATAACTGTTCCACACAGGTTGCTGTCCAGCCATACTCTCTGTGCTTGAGGTTTTTTTTAAAGGATAAGTGGTATTTTTTTTTAATTTTGCCCACCCATACAACTTCTAATCTTGTTTTCCAGTTCCAGCTACATGCTCAGGACACCCACGTGCATTTAACAATAACCTAAGAAAAGTAGCTGTAATTTTCTCGGTAAAGAGGCCAGGTCTTCAGTTGGGGTGGGGGAGAAGAGAAGTGTGGGAGGCTTAAGAAGAGAAGGCTTGGAAATAGCTTCTGTGGGGAGCAGCACAGAGAATTAATCAGGAGGGATTAAAAGGACCACCTGGCCTAGATAAGATTGGATAACATGAATTTGTACTATCCCCCGTCAGAGAGGTAAGACTTCCAAAAACTAAGTTCAGCAGTACTTGAACAGGAGCAGAAGAGATATGTGGTGGGCAAAAGGACAAGCAGACAAAGGATCTAAGATCAGAGGACGTTATGGGATTAAAGTGGCTGACTATGTGGACTGAGAGTGGGTCTGCGAAAGTACTGAAGCACAGAGAGGTGGGAGATCTCCATAAGGGTGAATAGGTTTAGAAGAGATGAGGCATGGGGAGAGTAGGAAGCTATGGCCAGAGAGAGGAAGCAGAACATTTGTGTGGGATGGTGAAATCCAGAATGTGGCCCGAGGTTCAGAGAAGGACTAAATTGGGCCACTTAAAGGAGCTAAGGAATTGTGAGTTTGAAAGAGTATCTGGAATATTCAAGCCCTCAAGCTGAGGAGGAGAGGAAGATGGTGAACCAAGTGCTGAACTCCTTAAGAAAGCAATGCATATAACCTGCGTCTGTACACTACAGCCACCATTATTTGGGCAATTTTTGATAGCATTTTCTTTAAAAAAGAAAAGGTGTGGGGCGGCTAGGTGGCAGTGAATAGAGCACTGGCCCTGGAGTCAGGAGGACCCGAGTTCAAATCTGACCTCAGACACTTGACACACTTACTAGTCATGTGACCCTGGGCAAGTCACTTAACCCCAACTGGTAAAAAAAAAAAAGAAGAAAGAAAAGGTAGTTTAGTGATGTAATTTACATAAAAGGAGAATCTGGAAGGGACAGTGGGGAGTAAGGAGTCTCCTGACTCACCCTCTAGGACTAGTGTGTGGCAAGGAGGGGAAGATGGGGACGGTGGTGGTAGAGGTGGTAACAGTGGTGGTGATGGTGGTGACACAAAGTTTAGCCATGTTTTCATAAAAGCTAGTAGATGGAAGGAGTGTGAAGAGTGAAAGAGGTCTAGGATGAAGGTGTGTGTGTTCACTGGGATACAGAGCTGACACTGTTTGTCCTTCATTCTTGAAGAGGACCAATGACATCAGCTGGGTGATGTTTTGACTTGCAAGTGGATTGGATTTAAAGGGGGTGGCACCAAGACCATGGAGGACATTAAGGTCAAGAGTTTTCATTTTACTCAGCAGGCAATGAGAAGCAGAGAAGCAGCATGATCATAGCAATAGAAAGATTACTCATGCAGCAATATGGAACATGAACTGGAGAGAGAATACTGGCAGCAGGTTTCCCGAGAGCAGTAATGAGAATGACAACACTGGGAAGGAAGAGGATTCCAGATATGAGAGATCTCGGAGAAAGAAGCCACAGAACTTGCCAACTGAATGCACTGGAGCATGAAAGGGAAGAGTCACTCCAAGGCTATGAACCTGGGATAGTGTATACCTGTCCTCACAGCAGCAGAAATAAGCAATTATAAAAGGAATAGGTTTAGAGGGGAAGATGGCTTTATTTAGATGTGCTATATTAAATCAGGCGAAAACATGCAGTAGGCAGGTGGAAATATGGAACTGGAACACTGGTGAAAGGTAAGAAGTGCAGATGAGAAAAAGATCTGGGATCTACCTGCACAGAGGTGATAACTGAAGCAATGGGTCTGGATAAGATGATTAATCTTAATTATTATCTGAATTAAGTATTGCAGATTCATAGACTTTTATAGCTCACACAAGGGTTTCCTCACAGCAACTTGGTGAAGTAAATAATCCAGATATTATCCCAATTTTATAGATAAGAAAACTGAGCCCCCAAAAAAGAGGTCAAATGATTTGCTCAGAGAAATAAATGTTGGAGCTGGGGCTTAAACCCAGGGCTCCTGCCCCCAAAGTGCCCCTCTCCTTTATACTTTTGAATAACAAAAAAAAATCACTGGTTCATGGAAACCTTGATTGACTCATACCTATTCTACTAAGAACTGATAAAAACACAATCACAGAATTCACTTGGAAAGAAAGATCTGAATGAACTTAGAGAGTACAATGTAATCAGAACCAGAACAATTTATATAATAATGATGAATGCAGAGGAAAACATTAACAAAGGACTTCAGAACTCTGATCGATACATGCACTATGCACACCTATAATGAGGGTCACCCTGGAAAGCAGCAGATATGGCCAATCCATTGATCTGTTTGGCTTGTCTGTACTTATTCTATGGGGGTGGAAGAGTAGAAATGCTAAGAGATAGTGGTAGCTCAATAAAATATTTTAAAATGAGAAAATCATCACTCTAAATCCTTCAGCTTGATTCATATATACGATTTATATTTGATTCATATGTACAGAAGATTATTACACTAGACCCAATCTTTGGTTTATGAAGGTGATTGCTATGTTCTGTTAAGACATTACATGCACTGCAAGCTGAATGTGTTTTTAGCAACCTGTTTTTGAAATTCCCCAAAGAAAAAGATGAAGCTATTATTATTTAATATGGGTAAGTGTATTAGAAATGTTTACAATTGAGTTTACTTAGGAAGAGAAACCATTTTTAGAAATATAAAATCCTTAGGTCACCAAGGTAACGTTCCTATGATTAATTTCATAAATAAGTGTAATTCATATGATTTCCAGTTTCACCTGGTTAAAATATTTATATTGCATATAGGTCACTAAATTTTCAAGATATAAATCAATAGGAAAGGCAAGCACAGATTTAAACTGTAAATGATCTATAAAATCTTCTCTGCTAATCGTATCATGGTATTTTTTCAGCCATCCTCCTCCTGCCTCTTCTACCACCACTTAGACTATTCCTGGAACCCTGGGCTCTGATAAACAGATTTTCACCTTCCTTTGCCCAGAACAAGGCCTCCACTTCACTTCCTGGCCCTTTCCAAACCATACTGACTGTGGTCTGGTCATCCCCCTCCTCCTGACACAGTCAGAACACAGACTCTACCCCAGCCCAGGGCCTGGGCTTTTATAAATGAGTCGTGGTCATACACTGCCCAGATACAGGCCTCCATACTGCTTTCCAATCACCATGTTGCTGCACGAGTCCCACCTCCTTTTCCAGCCACCCTTCATACTTTATACTTTATTCTTACTTATACTTTATAGTCCTACTTTATACTGTCTTTCTCCATTAGAACGTTGAGAGCCTTGAAGCAGGACTGTTTTCCTGGCCAGTGTTCAGCACAGCACCCAGAACATTTGTTGCTGTTCATTCATGTCCAACTCCATGTGATCCCATTTGGGGATTTTCTTGATCAAGGACCTGGACCAGTTTGCCATTTCCTTCTCCAGTGCAAAAAAGTGGTTAAGTGACTTGCTCAGGATCACATGGTGTCTAAGACTGGATTTGAACTCAGATCTTCCTGACTCCAGGCCCGGCGCTATATTCACTAAGCCACTTAGCTGCCTGGCCACAGACCAAGTGCTTAATAAATGCTTTTTCATTCATTCATTCATTCATTTCATGACAATATCTAAGGTATAGTAAAAAGGGAAGCTATTGGCTGGGGGAGGTAAAGTATGAAAACTGCCATCGGGTTAAATGAAAATATTTAAAACTTATGCTAGAAATATCAAAATAAACTAATATGAGTTTTATGTTTAGTAACTTTCCCACCCCATCCTCTTACACAGGTGCTAATGAACAAGATATGCCTAATTAGACAAATGTAGAAGAAAAAGGTAGGAGTGCAGAAAATATGAACACCTACTCCCCTGAATAAACTTAAAGTTGGCTGCGGTCCAAAATGACATTATTGTAATTCATTCATGGCAATGAATGCTGACCCTATATTTGCAAAAATTCACAAAAACGACCCTTGATTTACAACTCATAATTTCTGCTGAAGAATTTTCTCTGTAGAACAAAATCACACATGCATTTTCTGTTCCAAAAGGCAGTTTGTACCTTTCTCAAACTAAGAAAAGATTATATAGAACTATGGAAGGTGTCCAAGTAAACGATAATATGGAGAAGATGGACTTTCACAGAAGGAAAAAAGTTCACTTCTGCCAACGAACAAAGTTTCTTTCACCTGGAACATCTGCCCCAATTCTGGTATGTACAAAGACTCTGACTTTGATATTTCAGCAGATCTACGATCTTATCAATGTAGACAGTCCCTCCAATCATGAAGACTGCCACCCTCCTGTCTACGTCTTCTAATACATCCACCCCATGAGAGCCACCTGCCATACTGGAAGCCTTCCACTCTTAACACGGCATGGGAACCAATGGAGTAGCATGTCATTCACTGGGTCCTCTTTTCCCCTTGCTATGTAAAAAGTCCACATTTTCCAGTAATATTTCTCTCTTCACATTCTCAGCATTATTTCTTGTGTACAATTTGTTATAAGTAACATGATGCTGCCTACTCAGACTCACCAATCCTTTCAGCCCACAACTTGAAATCCTTACAGACTATGATGCATAGCTAGATGGCACAGTGGATAAAGTGCCAGGCCTGGTGTCAAGAAGACTCATCTTCCTGAGTTCAAATCCAGCCTTAGACACTTACTAGCTGTAAGCCCCTGGGCAAGTCACTTACCCCCCCATTTGCCTCAGTTTCCTCATCTATAAAATGAGCTGGAGAAGGAAATGGCAAACTCCTCTAGTATATTTTTACCAAGAAAGTCCCAAATGGGGTCCTAAAGAGTCAGACATCACTGAAACAACAGAACAACAACAGACTACAATATTCCATGGCTCATAGTCATATATAGTTACCAGAATAATATTAGTGTTAAAAATATGGAGTTTTGCTTCAGGAAAAAGTCTGGGATTGTTAAAAGAGCCGTAAAGTTTTCCAAAGCCAAGCCAGCCTCCTCTTCTCTTCTTAAAGTGTGGGCTTGAATCATCCACTTGCAGCATGTATCCCAAAGATACGTATCAATGGACCAGTTTTATGGGCTT
This sequence comes from Pseudochirops cupreus, assembly GCA_028627135.1. Classification (NCBI taxonomy): domain Eukaryota; kingdom Metazoa; phylum Chordata; class Mammalia; order Diprotodontia; family Pseudocheiridae; genus Pseudochirops; species Pseudochirops cupreus. The sequence goes on from CM053583.1 coordinate 191,531,513, forward strand.
TCCATCACAGTCCAGATCAGAGGTGTCAAACACATGGCAGACCCAGTGCAGCTAGAACCAATCAAAATGTAACTGGGGAATATTTAACAAAATAAATAAAAACGTGATAAAACACAGATGACATTACATTTTAAATATGTAAAAAGCAAACAAACAAAAGGCACAACCCGCAGGGAGACTTACGCGTGACTAGTGGCCCAGTTTCTATGAGTCTGACATCGCCGGTCCAGATGATTGACATTATTAGCCACTTAATGTTTCCTGTGAGAATTTAGATCAAACTCTTTTGAGCGATCACTGATCTTATTTAAGAGACTTTGCAATGCTCCAGGACAACACAATGTCAACTGCAAAAGTGCCTAGATGAACTCAACTGGCCATAAAGAACTCTTCTTCACAGAAGCCACTCCATGATAAATATTCAAGGGAAATAAACAATTTTCAAAAGAAAAAATCAGGGCAGCTAGGTGGCGCAGTGAATAGAGCACTGGCCCTGGAGTAAGGAGGATCCAAGTTCAAATCCGGCTTCAGACACTTAATACTTACTAGCTGTGTGACCTTGGGCAAGTCACTTAATCCCAATTGCCCTACCTTCTCCCCTCCAAAAAGCAAAAAAAGAAAAAGAAAAAGAAAAAATCCAAGAGGTCAACAGCTACATGAAAAATGCTCCAAGTCAAAAGCAACTCTGAGGTACCATCTCACATCCATCAGTTTGACAAAGATGACAAAAAAAGGACAAGGAGAGGTAGACGACCTATTGGCCATTTTGGAAAGTAATTTGAAACTAGGTCTCAAAAAACCACTAAGTTTTGCATACTCTTGCATACCAGAGACATAACTAACCAGGCCTACAATCTAAAAAGATAAAAGAAAAAAAGATCCATATCTATGAAAATATTTACAGAAACTGTCTATATTAGTAAAGAACTTGAAACTAAATGAGTAACTATGAATTGGAAACACGAATGGAATGGAATATTGCCCCATAATAAAAGGATTTGTTCTGCAAAACTTGGACTCAAGTCAAAAGGCTGCACCCAAGGACCTAGAAGGCCACATGTGGCCTCAAGGTCACAGATTCCCCACCCTTGCTCTAAATCTTTCATTCAACTTGTGATGGTCAAGATAGAGTTTGCTAGAAAATAGCATTTATCTTACTTTCCTCTTCACTATCTTGGGTATCAATTCCCTGTTAGCCATTTTTGTTCTGTTATTTCTAGCACAAAGATCCTTCTTGGCAAAAAAAAATATTAAAACAAGCTTTGAACAGCTCAAAAAAATATCATAAATAAAAGCCTGCTTGTTTTCATCTCATCCCCACATCAATAATGCTCTCAATGCAGATTATTCCCATACAGTTTTTGTAGAGATGGGAAACGAAGCATATGCATCAATAAGTTATATATACTTTCTTTGGTAGCACTTTAAGGTACCTTGGGAATCAATCCCTCAATCCTCTCAAGATTATACCCAGATCTCTTCTGTGGATTCTTGGTCTAGTTCAAACATTCTAAACAACTTCATTTTTTCAAGTGCCTTTTTCACTGACATGAAGCACTTCCAGGACTGTGATCTAAAGCGTCTACGTGTGGTAACTCTACCGTCCTTGAGAGTGAAAAAGTATTTGTTCTAAAAATCTTCCATCTTTTTCCACTTTTTTTTATCTATCATCCTTCCAACATCATCCTTAAGTACTAATTCACCAAGATCTCCTAAACAAGGTGTCCAACCCTTCTTGTTCTCTCTCTTTTTTTTTTTTTTTTTGCTTTTTGGAGGGGGGAAGGTAGGGCAGTTGGGGTTAAGTGACTTGCCCAAGGTCACACGTGTGTGTGTGTGTGTGTGTGTGTGTGTGTGTGTGTGTGTGTGTTTGTGTGAAGTGTCTAAGGTCGGATTTGAACTCAGGTCCTCCTGACTCTAAGGCCGGTGCTCTATTCACTGCGCCATGTAGCCACCCCTCTTGCTCTTTTATGAGGCAATACTGCTCATAAACTTTCCACCATCCTCCTCCATAAGATGTTACAAACAAGCTTATATTCTAAACCAGTGTGGGCCTTAGCTATGGAGTCTAAAATATCTGCTTGGGGCTAGTTTCTAGGTTCTTTTGGTCTCCTCCTACAACAACTGACTTACATAAATAATCTGTGTCGGTACCCATCTTTTTCCCATTTTTCAGTGTCAAATGCTTGTTTAACAGGCCAAGTTGGAGTTTAATTGCAGTTTAATTAGTATGCTACACATTTTGCTCATTCTTGGTCTTTAAAGTCTAGTATTAATTTTTATCTTTGCTCTAACACATTGCCGCTGTGACTGTATATGGACAGAAATGAGCTGCTTCCTACCTGTTAAAATGTAATTAATTTCATATTCAGTTACTTGGGACCCACCATGCCCAGCCCCTATGGAACTACTTGTATTCGTAACACATTAGGCTTCTGAAAAGTCTGTAAGAGCCTTGGACCTCTCATTTCTTACTCCTCAATCTTGTTTCCCAACACATTTTTCACCATCCTCTCCCAGGATCACTTATTTTGCATTTTAATAGAGTATCAAAGGGTACATATACATTTGGAGTTTTATTGAGTTTGTGATAGAATTTCTCTACTTCTTCATACTCTGCAAAAGATGTTGATACATGTGCTGGAGTTATTTTCAGGTTTTTCTTTTTTATCACAATCACTGTAATACTTAGTGGCCAAATTCCCATGCTTTCATGCTTCTTCTGTGATGCAAATTAAAACCAACTCCCCCAAAGTCTTTATTTGTTCCCTCTAAAGAAAGCCTGCAAGCCAGCTTTCCATTTAGTGCAGTTTCCTATTTTTTTCTGGTTTCATTTATAACAAGAAGGTAAAGATTTCTACATCTCAGCTCCTCCAGCAGTATTTCCAGTAACAGATCACCGGACAAAAACCTCACATTTAGAGCTCTACCAGCTAAGCTAATGATTGTAGACTGTCTGAAAACTGCCTGCATTATGACATTTGAATGCTCTACTGTCAGGGGTGGGGAACCTACAGCCTGGAGGTCATAAGTGGCCCTCTAGGTCCTCAAGTGCAACTCTGGCAAAGGACCTAGAGAGTCACATGTGGCCTGCAGGCTGCAGATTCCCCACCGCTATTAGTCCCACCCACTCCCTGGACATGTTTTCCTCTTATAACAGGGGTGGGCTGATAAATGTTTAACAACTAGCTCTTCAAAAAAAGGTACACACGTTTTAACGCTCCCTCTTGGCGTAAATAGATCCCTCGGCCTCTGTTCTCTGAGCCCAGTGGAGGAATCCCCAACCATAAACTCAACATGTCTATTTACAAGATCCAGGCAAGAGAGATCCTCCACCCTCATAGAAACCCCACTGTTGTACTTGATCTCTACACTGAAAAAGGTCAGTTCCAAGCTGCTGTGCCCAGTGGTGCTTCTACTGGTCCCCATGAAGCCTTGGAGCACTGAGACAATGATAAGACCCGCTACTTGGGGGAAGGTGTCTCAAAAGCGGTCGAACACATCAATAAAACTATTGCCCTGACTCTGATTACCAAGAAATTGAATGTTGTGGAACAGGAAATTGACAGATTAATGACAGAGATGGACGGCACTGAGAATAAATCTCAATTTGGTGCAAATGCCATACTGGGAGCATCTCTGGCTGTTTATAAGGCTGGAGCTGCTGAGAAAGGTCTCCCTGTATTGCCATAGTGCTGACCTTGTAGGCAATGATGATGTCATCCTGCCAGTTCCAGCCTTCAATGTGATCAGTGGTGGCTCCCATGCTGGTAACAAGCTAGCCATGCAGGAGTTCATGATCCTCCCTGTTGGAGCAGCAAACTTTAAGGAGGCCATGCACATTGCAGCTGAGGTCTACCACAACCTGAAGAGCGTGATTAAGCAGAATTATGGACAGGGAGACACCAATGTGGGGGATGAGGGTGGCTTTGCTCCTAACATCCTGGAGAATAAAGAAGCTTCGGACCTGCTAAAGTATGCTATCAGTAAGGTTGGCTATACTGATAAGTTCATAATTGGCACGGATGCTGCTGCCTCAGAATTCTTCCGATCTGGGAAATATGACTTGGACTTCAAGTCTCCTGATGATTCCAACAGATACATCTCCCCTTCTGAGCTTGGAGACCTCTACAAGAATTTTATCAAGGAGTATCCAGTGGTGTCTATTTGACCAGGATGACTGGGAAGCTTGGAAGAATTTCACTGCTACTGTAGGCATCCAGGTGGTAGGGGATGACCTCACAGTGACCAATCCCAAGCACATTGAAAAGGCTGGAAATGAGAAAGCCTGCAACTGCCTCCTCCCCAAAGTGAACCAGATTGGCTCTGTGACTGAATCTCTCCAGGCATGCAAGCTGACCCAGTCCAATGGGTGGGAGTAATGGTGTCCCATCTTTCTGGGGAGACTGAAGATACCTTCATTGCAGACTTGGTGGTGGGTCTCTGCACTGGACAGATCAAGACTGGTGCCCCCTGCCAATCTGAGTGTGTGGACAAGTATAACCAGCTTCTCAGAATTGAGGAAGAGCTGGGCAGCAAGGCTAAATTTGCTGGAAGGAACTTCAGAAACCCTCAGGCCAAGTAAGCTCTGCAGCCAGGAGGCCTAAGAGCTCACAGGCACCAGTCACCTCTGTAGAAGTCCGCTCCTGTCCTAAGAATGGGCAGCACCAAGTACTAGACCAGTTTTGTTTTGGGGGCAGGGGCCTCTACTGCTTAACTTCCCTCTCCCTCCACCTTTCTGTGATGTTCTCACTGCTTCATTAGAACTGTCTTACACCAGAGACTTCGCGATCATCTGGCTCTCTGTCTGCAGACCCTTGTCATCCTGTGACTGGGACAGAATGACCTGTTCTCACCCCCTATCGTGGTGTTGATGTGTGAAGCCATATACTTGTGATGCAGCCCCGGCGAGCCCACAGGCCAGATCCTTAGTGGCTTCTATGTGCAGAATAAAAGTGTTCATTAACCCACTAAAAAAAAAGGTACACACTACACTTTTAAGTTTAGTCAATATCACTAACATTTCCTCCATCACTTTCAAAAGTCTAGACAACTAACAAAGCAATAAACCAAGCCTTGATTTGCAGCATTTGCCAAGTCCGAGGTGAAAATGCTCCTGCTGAAAACAAGCTGTCTTGCTAGTTCAAGCTGGCTCTGACACACCCATCTCGTAGCTTACATGTTACATAGGTTACTTCAGTATGTGCGTCTATATGTTTGTATATGCACACTTGTGTGTTTGTGCACATACACATGTACACATGTACATATACTTGCATACATACTTATAGTATGTATGCATGTGTGTATACATATATATATACACACACACCATAGACAGACCACATATATAGATCATATATACTATGTGATCCTTAATGCCTCAAGAAGCCCAGTTTAATCTGATCAAACTTCCATCATCACGCCATAACAGGCGTCAGGGTGGGAGAGTGAGATGAAAAGGAAAGGAACCAGCTGAGAACGTTTGTTGGCTGTAACTCATACAGTAGCATCTCATTGATCTGAACACCGCCACTGATGCAGAATTGGTGATTGCCCACACTGGCTGGGTTAAACACACAACCCCTGCACTACCACTATTATCATAGTGCCTATTGTTATTCTGACTAACAATGAAAAAAGTTCACTAAACACATGATCTGGTGTTATGGGAATGTGAAGATCTTCCCTGCCCCTAGGCCCTTTGCTAAAGTGGCTACGTGACCCTGAGGACCCTTGGATATTTGAAAGTATACTCTGTTCTCTAATAGGCTTAATGTGGTCACGTGGAGCCTGTGGTGCCAGGCTTGTTTTCCAGGAATGCCCGTGCCTTGTAGCTTTGTGATTGGGCAGTGGGTCTAGAGGGCTGTGACATTCTCCAAGCCAGGAGAAGGCTATATATACGCCCTGATGTGAGGTTTTGGTTTGGGGCTCACTTTGAGAAGAGTTGTGTGATTTGGCCAGACGAGACTCT
>CM053583.1:191537983-191586750 GCA_028627135.1 Pseudochirops cupreus
TGTGTGTGTGTGTGTGTGTATGATATGAATATAAAATAATTCTGTACCTACCTGTATTTATCAGTTCTTTCTTTGTATGTCCTTTGTTTTTCATTTGTGTGTTTATATTAGTCAAAATGACTTAGTCACTCAAAGTTGTTCTTAAAACAATATTGCTGTTGCTGTTTACAATGTTCTATTGGTTCTGTTCACTTCACCCTTCACCATTTCATGCAGGTCTTTCCATGCCTTTCTAAGGTCATTAAACTCGTCATTTTGTATTGTACAGTAGTAGTATTCCATCACAACCATATACCACGACTTGTTCAGCCATTTATACTTGCCATTTCTTACAGTGTGGTAAAATCACATTGGATTTGTATACCGCCATATGTTCAGCCATTTCCCAATTGCAGAATCCCAGGATTTTAGAGACAAAAAGGTCCTCAGTGGTAACTTAGTTCATTTCAAGCTATACCTGAAGAGGACCTCCTGTAGAGCCTCCTCCTCTGAGGAGGCATCCACTGCCCTCTGGACAGCTCTGATTGTTAAAAAGGTTTTCTTGATGTCAGACCTCAATTTGCCTTTTTCTAACTTCTACTTACTCTTCCTTGTCCTGCCTTTTAATACAAATGGAGAAATTTTGAATGCTGTGCATAAGTTCACTTACCTTTGTAGTGCACTTTCCAGGGGTGTACACGTTGGTAATGAAGTTGATGCACACATCAACAGAGCTAGCTCAGTGTTGGGGAGGCTCTGAAGGAAAGTATGGGAGAGAAGAGGTATTGGACTGACTACCAAACTGAAGGTCTACAGAGCCGTGGTGTTGACTTCATTGTTGTGTGTCTGTGAAACCTGGACAGTCTACCAGTGCCATGCCAGGAAACTGAATCCCTTCCATTTGAATTGTCTTAGGAAGATTCTGAAGATCACCTGGCAGGATGAGGTACCAGACACAGAGGTCCTTTCTCAAACTAAACTGCCAGGCATTCAAAGTCTGCTTCAGAGAGTGCAACTCTGACAGGCTGGCCGCGTTGTTTGAATGCAAAACGGATACCATAAAGACTGTTTTATGGAGAGCTCACACAGGGCAAGCAAGATGGTCAGAAGAAGCGATACAAGGACACTCCCAAGGTCTCTCTCAAGATCTTTGGAATTGATTGTGTGACATGGGAGACCCTGGTCCAGGACCGCTTAAGCATGGTGTGCCCACAGAAGGTGCTGTGCCACTGTGCTCTAGGAGTAAAGCAGAACTGAAACAGCTCAAAGGAAACACAGGATGCTCAGATTGGAGAATCCACCCCCAGTGTTCACATGGACTATTTGTTCCTGGCCTGTGGTGGAGCATTCTGAGCTCCTATTAGTCTGATCAGCCACAGTTGGACACATTGATGTTGTTTTGGTCCTCTTTGAAAATGAAGGACAACCACCAATGTGAAATAGAACAAGTCTGATGCTCCCCTCTAGGACAGCCATTCAGTTACAACTGTCTGGCTCCCTCAAGGCCTTTCTTCTCTAGGCCATACATGCCCAGTTCCTTGTGACATGGCCTTAAGGCTCTTTACTGTTCTTGTTGTGTGAAGTGGGTTTTGAACCAAGATCTCCCTGCCTCCACATCCAGTGCTGTCTGCCCTGACTCCCTCTGCTTCTCATTTTTGATTACAAACTCTCAGAGGAGGGGGGGGCGGGTCCCTTTTTACTCAAAGTCCCCATCATTTCCACCCTAGCAACCAGGGCCTCCTATTCGTGAGAAGCATGTCTAGAGTGGAAAGGCCCTTTGTATTCCCTTCACAGAAGGATGGAATTCTTATTAAAGCAAATCAATAAATTTTTAGCTGTTGTGATTTTGGAAGACAGAGCCTCAACAGACAGCTCGGGAACTGAGGCCTCTTGGTCCCACATCATGACTTTGTGCTAGATTTGGGATGTGTTTCCAGGAGGTCTGTTGTATACTTCAGGGACAAAACTGCTTCTGTTTCTTCCTCTGTTGGTCTTCGTTTAAACGCTGTCTATCCACCGCCCCTCTCCTGGGTCCTGAATTCCTCCCACGAGAATGTCCCAACCCACACTCCATTTTCCTATTCTGTTTCTTATTTACTCATTCTGTTCCTGTATATCTGGATTTCCCTCTTGGGTTTCTCCAAGTCTATAATATTCCTTCATTGTCATTTTCTTCTTTTTACTCATCTCTCCAGCCTCAGTCCGTGGATTGGGACTTTATGGTTGGGTCCGCTTCTCTTCCCACCCTCCCTTATGTGTGGATGGCGTGGGCAGCCTCTGCTTGGTCCTGGATGTGGTGGCTAAGCTTTGGACCCACATTCTGCAGATGCTCCCGCGTCTCTGAGACAGGGCCACTTGGATGCCACACTGCTTGGGCACTGGTGTGGCCTCTGTTTCCTACTGGGTAACCACCGCATTTGTGTGCTTTGCTTTCTTTTGACCACTGTTTGGAGCCTGCTCAGAATTCAGGCATCTTCTCTGCAGTTCTGAATTAAGTAGAGGAGTTTATCGCTGTTTTCTTTGGCTTTCTACATTGGTAAAGATCCAGTCCCACCATTCACTTGAACCTGGTTGTTGAGTTCAGCAGAAGGATCTTGCCATCTGTCATAGGGGCTGATGTGCCTCACAAATAGCTGTGTATCAGGGAGAGCATTTGATGGTCCAGGTTCTGTTCTCTCTAGGCTTCTGTTGACTTGGCTGGACCCAAATCCGTCACCTGGGATAAGTGCATATGCAAAGCTTATTGGCCCTGTCCCACAAGGCTATCTCACATGCCAGCCATGTGGTCCATAGCTCATCCTCCTGGGAAGATTTGTCAGGACCTCTCTTCCCCAAGGTATCCCATTACCACATTAATGACTGTGTATTAGAGTACCAACAATGTATTAGAGTACCTATCTATAACCCCTCCAGCATCAACAGTTTACATCTTTTGCCATTTTTGCCACTATGTTGTGTGTGAAGAGAAATCTCATAAGAGTTTTGGTTTGTATTAGCTATGATTTAAAAAAAAACTTATAATTAATAATTAATAGCTTACCCTTCTTTTGAGGACTGTTCCTATCTGTTGAGCACTTATTTTCTGGTCAGTGCTCTTGATCTTATAAATCTACATTAATTCCCTCTATATGTTGGGTAGCAGCTCCTTTTGAGAGATTAGAGGCAAAGATTTTTCCCTATCAGCGATTTCCTTCTGTATACTAGCTGCATGGATTTTGTTCATGCCAAGGCTTTTCAGTGTCATGTAATCAAAATTGTCTTTTATCTTTTGTGACCTCCTGTATCCCTTGCTTAGTTAAGAATCTTCACACTACTTACAATTGTGAAAGATACCTCCAGTGATTTTCCTCCAACTTTTTAATGTTGCACTCTTTTATATTTAAATCGGATGTCCATTTGGAAGCTAATGTACTATGCAGCATAAGTTGTCTATCGATACCTGATGCCTACATTTGGGCTATCAGCTTTCTGGTTTTCACAGCAGTTCTCATCAAATAGAAGTCTTTCCTTAAGCAGCGTATGTCCTTGGGGTTGTTGAGTTTGGTTTGTTTCTCATTCTTGCTTATCTAGACTGTTCTGTTCCTTTGTTTTTCTCTGTTGAGTGGCTCCAAATAGTTTTGATGATTAGGGCTTTGTAATGGAGTCTACAAGAGCCCTTCCCCCTTCATTCTTCCTTTTCCCCCATTGTCTTCCTTAAGATTCTTTCCATTTTATTCCTACAACTGAATTTCATACTATTTGGTTTAGGCCTAGATAGATTGACTAACATTTATTGAGCACTTACTACATGTATTTTTGGGGTAGTTTTAGTAGTAGCATAGTACTAAATCTGTAAATTAGTTTAGGTAGCATAATAAATTTTAATTATTTTATTTATAATTATGTTGTCATTTTAATTATTTAATTAATTGACATAGCTCAACCATGATCAGTGAATATCCATCCAGTTATTTGTCTTAATTTCTTTAAAGAGGGTTTTGTGATTATATTATATAATTCTTGATTTTTTCTTGGAAGATTGATTCTGATATTGTATCCGTTTTGTAGTTATTTTAATGGCATTTCTCTTTGCTTTTGCTACACAGAAATCCTGATATCTTTAATTTCTTTTTATCTTGTATCTTAGATTGTACTCCAAAATCCAGGATGACAAGCTCCAGGAATCAGACTATTGACATCCTGGGAGGAGAGCAGCATGGGGTAGAATATATCCCATTGAATTGCCTTGTTTATCCTGGGAGCAACACTGTGGAAATGAAAGGGGAACAAAAGGACAGTGGTTTTCCATTGTATTTAGGACAGATTCAGCATTTCCCCACCATCACAGCATTACGCCTTCCACCTTGGTAACTGCGTTTCGTAATACCTCTGGATGGAGAAGGGGACTATTAGCCACATGAAGCATCATCTGCTGGTAGAATAAACAGCTAAACTAAATTTAAAAGGCTGGAAAGGGGTTGGGGAGGGTGAGGAAAAATGTAGGGGGTGTGAAAGAGAAATATTATGTATTTTTTTAAAGTTGATGTTACTAATGTGTTGAGTTCTCCATATTGTCTGCATAAATATATCTGTTTGCTTGGGGTTGGGATTGGTGGAGGTCATGTTGGAAAATGCCCTTTGACCCTTGATCTTTCCCACCTCATTATTCAGTTATAAAATACATTAAAAACTTAATTGTTCCTTGGCATTGCTGTTGTATTAATTCTTCCTCTTCAAACATGCTGATATCGGTGTGCTTTCTGTGGTTTATATAGACATGTGATCAGTGTTTCATGAAAATCTGGTCTCCTCTGGCTCTTCTAATTTATCCTTCATTGCAGGGAACCACACAAGGACAGTTCTGGCAAAGGAAAAAGCCTTCTTTGACTGTCAGTGTTTTAGTGTAGTCCTCGCAGCACATAGCCCTCTTTGTTTTAAGACATTGGCAGTCTTAAATCTTCAATAAGAGACGGTGGCTGGAGAATAGAAGGGGGAGGATTATGTTAACTACCTTTTAGAATTCAGTAAAATCCAAGCACTTTGACATCACTTGTTTTTTCCTTTCTATAGCAACTCTGGAAATAAATGTTTTAGATGCTCCTTCTCCGAGAGTGGAGGGACATCTCAATGCACCCCTCCAGGTCCTCCATCAGATTCCAGGTGCTCTCTGGGTTCAGAGTTGTGCACCCAGCTAAGTTTCAGCACCACACTGTTAGCAGGTGGGAAGCCAAAGAGACTGTCTTCATCTCCTTGCTGACCCCCTTTCTTCCAGACAGCTGGATCTGGACAGCTGTACGTTGGACCAGAGTAAAGCACCCAGCTGGCCCCACCCATCAGAGCTCCTCCTCATGGCCAAGGGCAACAGAAGCCTCAGTTCCTCTGCTGCTTCCGTGACATCAAGATGACTCATGGGTAAGGGGACTAAGGAGACCCCACAGTGTAGCTGTTTTATGTGAGCACTTCCACAGGCTGGCTGGAATGTCCATAACATGTTTGGGGAGCCAAGTTTGGGGAGCCCTGCTGTCCCGCAGCTGGACTGAGAAAGTGTGGGAGCCCTGCCATCCCCAGGCAGGGCTAAGAAAGTGTCACTGACCCAGAGGTTGCTAGTGAAGGCATAAAAAAGAGACGGGACTCTCAGAATGGTGAAAGTAGAGAGCCAATGTTTGTTGTTCCAGGTACAGCTTTATAAAGCCATAATCCTTCTCCATAATTGTTTTCCCCTGTAGACACTGTGCACTTCTGTGTTCCCAGGCCGTGGGTGTAAATGCCATGCTTATCTTGAGGACCTAATCCTCACACCTGTATGTTTGAGCACTTCCTGGGGGATAGGGAACCAATCCAGGCCCATCAGCGGCCGAACACCTGAGAGGGTTTGTTCAGCCATCAGGATCCCAGTCCTACTTGCCTGTGCAACAAGCACAAGAGCTGTTTCTGGAGCTTCATCATTCTTCTTTGGGAGTGAAAGATTGTTTTCCTGTACAGTTTCCACGTGTCTACTTTGTTTTTATTGTTGTTTGTCCTTTGTTTTCAAGGAGGACCAACAACAGCGTGGGGTGATGTCTTGACTTGTGCATTAATTGGATTTTAGGGAGGCAGAGTTGCACAGTCATCAGCCTCACTCTCTCTTCCAGAGAGTCATCAACATCCAGTGTCGGGACAGAAGTCAAGATGACTGGTGATGGCCCAGGATGCAGTGGATGACTGTGGCTGGTTTTAGACAAAGTGACTTAAAATGAAATTCCCCAACATGATCCTGCTGTCTCTTCTCTCCAGTCCTTTGTCTCCTCACCAGAAGAAGCAGGTATTGTAGAGACCCAATACGGAAGCATGCGCCAGACATAGTGATTTTTTCTTTAAAAATATCAACACGGTAAAACCTTGAGAGGTTATATTCCTAAGTTATGTTATGAAGCCTTTTAAAAATTGTTTAAATTTAAATCCCTGTGTAAAGGAGAGTAACAACAATGTCACCATGTACTTGGGGCACATGTTGCATATGTTTGGAGTCAGGTAGTTGAGTGTTGAACCAAAAAACAGCTTCAGATACTTCCTGACTGTGTGTCTGACCCTGGACAAGTGGCTTAAACTGTCTACCTCAGTTTCTTCATCTGTAAAATGGGGATTATAATAGCACCTACCTGCCAGTGTTGTTGTGAGGATTAAATGTGATAGTAATTGTAAAGTTCTTAGCACAATGCCTGACACATAATAGATACCATATACATATCTCTTCTCTTCTCTCTTCCCTTTCTTTTCCCCCTTCAATCCCTGGGGAGAATGATTACAAAATACTCCTCCCCCCATGGTCACTTCTGGGTTATGCATAGGCAATGAATGAGTTACTGCCTTATGTGAAGGACATAGTATTTCAGCTGCTGGGTCCCTGAAATGGACTGTGTGTTTGTTGTACAAGGACTAGACTAGCTAAGGTCCAAGAGGCTCATCTCCAGAAAACTGACTCACCTCCTTCTTGCCTTCTTTTCCTCCCTCTCTCCCTCCCTCTGTCCTTCTTTCTTTCCTTCCTTTCCTCCTTCCTTCCAAAATACTACCACCAAATACTTGATCTACTTCATAATTCTGTGCAGGGTTGGCCCTGATAACTATAGACTTACTAGCTTTGCCTCCAATAATTACTAAACAATGTATAGATGAGAACTTATAGATCTTACTAATGATAGTCTAATCTAGGATTTATATAGTTTTAAAAATATACTTTGTGTTTAGAGATGATTGCTAACATTGAACTTAAAAGATTTGCCATGAAAATTGTAAAAAAGTGGTTATTTTCCCCCTTGTTTTTATATCTTTAGATCAAGAAAATAGGATATAAAACTGTATATCTTTCTCATCTTCCCAGACAGCTTTTCCCCAAATCTTCAGGTTATTTATAGCTTGTTCCTATTGCTTAGCATCAGCTTCCATGTGTGGATTTGGAAGCCATATCATTTGGAGAAAGACAGGATGGGTTCAATTATTTCTATGTCCACATCAGTTGTTTCAAATTTCTTTTCTTCATTGTTCATAAATTTTGGTTGGCTTAGATAGGATTGTTCCTTCCTATTGTGAGCATCAGTCAATGTAGCCCTAGTCATAAAATCTGTGCATACAAAGACACAGATATGAAGTGAGTTGCTCACAAAAGTGAGATTTGAACTCCCAAGGCTTCCTGTCTCCAAGACCAGAAATCTAATGACAATTGCCAAGCATCGCTTCCAGCAATAAGGCAGGGGACCAGAGGAGACCAAAAGATGTACCCCTGTTCTGAAGGGGAAGTGAATGGCAGGAGGAGATGGCGTGCTACAAGGTGACCTAACAAATAACCAGCAGGTGGAGTTTCCAATGTGGAGCCATGCTGTCCAGCCCAGATGGAAACCAGCTGCTGAAGTGCACACAAGGATGCTCTGAAGGCCACATATTGACTTAGAAAATCACATAGTGACCTGATCTGTGTTCTATTGTGTTTTTATATTTTGATAAATATTTCCCACTTAACATTTTCACCTGGTTCTGGCGTGTTTGATACATCTGACACAAGGCCCTCCCGAGCACAATTAACCTATGTCTGTCACATTCCTGAGCTAGAAAACTGGTCATGCCTCTTTTAAATTGTCCTCTGTACTTTAGGAGGTAATTCTAACTAATATTAATTTGAAAAATATTGAAAAGGCTAGGGTGGTACAGTGGCTTGGGCTTGGAGTCAGGAAGACTCATTTTCGTGAGTTCAAATGTGACCTCAGATACTTATTAGCTGTGTGACCCTGAGCAAATCACTTATTCTGTTTGCCTCAGTTTCCTCATCTGTAAAATGAACTGGAGAAGGAATGTCAGACCACTTCAGTATCTCTTGCCAGGAAAACCCCAAATGGGGTCACAGCGAGTTGGTCAATCATGACTGGAAAATGACTGAGCAGTAGTTTGCACACTGGGTACTTCTAGAATTAATTTAGTGTGCAGACACTCCATTTTAAAAGGATGTAATAGGATTTTAATGTTTTTCTTTGAGGTGACCCTAAAATGTTACTTACATTCAATGTCATTTTAACTTTGATCTTTAGAATTCTTTCACATACTTTGCATCCTTACCTGAAATGGCCATTGGTGCCCCCCCCCAGTCCTTCCCCTTTTCCCCCATCTCTCCTTTCCCTCCCCCCTCCCTTTCTCCCTGCCCCTACCCCCAGTTAAAATGTTGACTCTTGTGTGCAAGGGTTTGTTCTCAGATGTCTTCATCCTGCTTTACAATTTTGTTTTAACCGCTCTGAAAATTTTGCTGTGGTTTAGAGCAGTGGTAGCAGCCTCAGATAGAATCCAGGGTCACTGAGCTGTACGTAAGGACAGCTGCAGACTGACTTGGTTTAAAAAGGTAATATTATCTATGTTTTATTGTATTTTTATTTATTTTGTTAAATATTTCCCAATTACATTTTAATTGGATTCCAGGCCCACTTGAGAATGTCGTGGGGCCACCATTCAACTCCCCCTCTCCCAGGCTGCATGTTTGGTCTTTAATATGCACCCTTATCACTGTTTGCTTATTTTAAAATTGTATCTGTATTACAGTGCACACATGATTTCTGTGCATATACAATTATGTGTATGATAAAATTTACAGAAATAAAGAAATGAAGATAAAAATTATATTTGATCTTAGAGTTGAAAGAGAGCCACTAGAATTTCTTGAGCAAGGGAGTGACACGGTTGGACCTTTCTTTTGACAAAATTTCTGTGAAGCAGCTGTGTGCAGGATACATTGGAGCAGGGAGAGGCTTGAGACAGGGATATCAGTTAGGAGGCTATTGTAATAATTCAGTCCAGAGACAGTGAGGGTCTTCACTAGAGTGGTGGTGTTCTGCGCATCAAAAGAAGGCAGCAGATTGGAAAGATTTTGTAGAGGTTGGCACTGATTGGATACATGGCTTAGGAGAGAGCCCTCTGTAGAAGATAAAGCTAGGTTTGTGATCTTGCATGATCAGAAGGATAGCTTTATTGTATTACTTCGACATTAAAAGGAAAATTCAGAAAAGGTGGGTGGGGAAAGTTTTGAGGAGAGACAATGTAATGAGATCAGCAGTGAAGATCACAACCCATCCATACCTGCTCATCTTGTACATCGTGCTATGTATGCCCTGCCAAAAGTGAAGAAGGGTGGATGTGTGGGCTCTTACTCACTAGCTACTACCCCAGAGCATAGATCCAATCAGAGGGCAAAGAACCAAACAAGGGGTGCCTGCTTCAGCTATGAGGTGATCCAGGGGACAGTGTGGGTGCCTTGCAGGGAGAGGAGAGAATGAGAGAGAATTTTCCAAAAGGAACCTTGGAACAGCTAGTGCTGGAGCCTATACCACACAGAAGGGGAAAGGGCAGGAGGACTTTGCATAGCCAGGAGACGGAAAAGAGTGAGGGATAATGGGTGAAGAGAGTGGTATGTTTGTGTTGGAGACAAACTCCAGAATTAGACGGGAGGGCTAGATCTCTTCCCACCCTCCCATTGGTTGATTACTCATTGGGTATTGCTGGGAGGAGGTCAGAGAGCCGGTGGTTTAGAAGAGGGAAAAATTCTTCCAATATTTCATATCCTTCCATTCACTGACATTACTGGCACCATCAGTTTGGAGATTTCCTTCCTATAGGAGATAAATGCCCTGAGAGACATATAACAAGTCAAATGTAGTCCCTGTCATTGTTCCTTCACTGCTGAGTAAAAGAACCAAGGCCAGGTTTCCTCTTTGATTTCTCAGTTCAATAAGTTTAGAATCTGAACTGTATCTTTTCAAGAGAAAACCTGTAGTTTCTTCCTCCCCTGGAGATCTGGTGCCTTTCATATCCGCTTCCCAAAGGTAGGGACTTCTCTTTTCCTTCTGTATTCCTCTGATGAACTCTCTCGTGAGAATTTTCTTCTGGGGAAGTACTTGTGGTGATGGGAACCTCTCCAAGGCAGTAAGAATGGGTGATGACAGCGGATGTGAGGTGGTAAGTGAGGAATGTAACCGTAGTTTGGATATCTGAAAGGATGGTTGGGGAACCCAAAGGGGATTCCCGGTTTTCTGAAGTGAGGGAAACGGCACCATCTGGTTGGCAAAGTGACTGGCCTAGCGGTTGTTACTGGAGGCCGGGTAGCAGGGGGAGGAGTGAGTGTGAAAATTTGACAGTCTGTAGGATTCACATTAGGCTCTGTTACTCCAAAGGGGCTAAATCTGTTTCTTTGACCTGAGAAGCAAAACAAAACAACACATTTGCATTTTCCCAGTTTCAGGCTTATGGAAGAAAGCATTTTCTTTGCCAGTATCAACAGAAGATCAAGGTAGAAAGCTATGAAGACCCTTTGCTTAGCAGTGGTTCTCAACCTTCCTAATGCCGCGACCCTTTAATACAGTTCCTCATGTTGTGGTGACCCCCAACCATAAGATTACTTTCGTTGCTACTTCCTCACTGTAATTTTGCTGCTGTTATGAATCGTAATGTAAATATCTGATTTGCAGGATGTATTTTCATTGTTAGAAATTGGACATAACCCACAGGTTGAGAACCGCTGGAGAAAGAGAGGAAGCTGTAAAACACACTAAAAAAACACTGTTAGAAATGCCAGGGACCGAGGCTTCTTTGGCCACTTTACTGAGCAGATGCTGTATGTGTCTGGTATAGGAAACAGAATGTGGGTGACTATGATATTGTTTACAGGCCTAAGGCATAATTTGGGGCGTGTCCCTGTTCAAGGAAGCAAGAGTTCCCCTTTAGCTGTCCTCTCTACTTAAATTTAAGGAAATTGGGGGAAAGCTCTTGCCAAGGCTCTTCTATCAATAGGCTTGTAAAGGCAGAGAGGCTGGAATGTAGGAGCAAGGAAGGGCAGTCCCACCCAGGAGGATTTGGAGTACTAGGCAATACCGAGATCACAAAAAATAAAAACAATAGTTAAAAAAATAACTGAAAACCTTTTTCATAATCCAGTGGAATCCATGTTTCTTTATCCCTGCTTCCTAATGCAGAACCAAATAGATTTCTTTAAAGGCGCTGCTTTGAGGTTTTATGTGATTCCACTCAGATTAAAACCCATGGGAAGTCAGTTAAATGAGCACACCATTTCATGATAAACCATCTTCTGCCCATTTGAATAATTTCTGAAATGCTACAACTTGGCACCTTTCTTTCACATCCAGTTTCTTTTGTGTAACGAATCTCCAGCATCTTGTTTAGGAAATGGTTCCTTTCCTGTGACTTCTCGCTTTTAACCCTTTATGGCTCACCCCGGTGTGTGAGAAGCCAACAAGCTGCTTTTCAAAACTTAACTCTTTCTATCAATAGAGCATCTTTCTGTGCCTCTGTCTTATCATATCTTCCTGAGATTTTTCTCTATCTTTAAGGAACTTCCCAGAGACCATACAACTATTCATACAACTATTAAATGTCTTAGGCTGCATTTGAACTCAGGTCTTTCTGACTTCAGATATACTAAGCACCCTCTTTCTTAAAAAAGTAACAAAGCCCTTGTGATCAAAGGAGTTATATATGAGGAGCAAATTCATTTTTTAAAATTGAAGTTCGCCAATAGCATTTCCTGAAACAATTGTTCTTGCAATTTGCTTTACTTGAAAAATTAAATAACTTAAAATATATTCCATGTTCCCAATTCTTTCAACTGAATTAATTGGTTTTATTATTTAAAGATAGAGAGGAAACATTATCTGCCCATTAAGAAGTGATTGAAACACAAGTGTATGTAAAGCTCATGTTAGCATGAATTCTCTGTTGTCAGCTCTGGTTTGTCAAACATTCGTTTATAATCTACATTAAGAAGAAAATTATAAAGGCAGTTAGTAAGTCTTTAGTTTCCTGTTCAGGCAGTAAGGCTGAGAACCTTGCCTCTCAGTATATGTGGGCAGCTAAATCTAACATCTCCTCTATTCGGTGAACCTGACAAAGGGTTGACACTGTCTCCAAATTATTCAGAGCACTTTGCCGGGACCGCTCCTTTCCACGTATCTCCCTCTCCCTTGTACTGGCGTTATTTCTGTCACTGTCCTTACCATCCACACGCTCATACCCTTTCTAATGTAAACTCCTGGAGATCAGGCAAGGCCTGCCACATGTTACATAATGCATTTACATTTTGTTGGTAAATTGAGAACAATGTTTACATTGACAACAATAATCCTTCAGCATAAAAATGCTGTTTTTAAAAATCTGTCAAAAGTTTTGCTTATGAGTCTTATTGTAATTTTAAAGTGGATTTATGGCATTCTTTTAGTCTAGACATGAAGTTCACTGTATGACAGCATGTCATGCTAGTAAGCAAAAAGGCAAAATTAAGGAAACCTTTCTTATAATTATTATGTGGTTGGTTGGGATAAAAAGAATTACTTTATGGTGAAGAATTTAAGGGAATATCTGCACTGTCTTTCTGTCTGTGCACATGTGTGTATGTAATATAGACACATAGACATGTGTACGTACATAGGCAATTTGTATATAAATATGCTTTTTCACTCTATTGAAAAATTCTCATAGGGCTCCCAAGGTGAAGCAGAAGGAACTATAAATCCTATTAGTGATTTAGCTACATTAGCTGGAAACCATTTGATACTGTTGTCTTAGGATGGAAACTGGGAACCCAATAAAAGATGACTGAAATTTTTCCAGATCGGAGATGATATACTTAACTAACCAAGGCATAAGAACCTGACCTGAGATTTCATTGGTAGATGGAGTTCTTGGGTGAGGAGACTCCTTTCACCGAGGCAGGTTGGCACTTTCTTGTCTTAGAGTTGCCGAGACCAATTGCCTGGGGCCAGGACTTGTCCTGGCTGCCAGGACAGCTCTATCTACTCTACTAAGATGTCTGGGATCCCATTACCCACACAAGTGCAATTAATTTTATTAATGTTCAAATCATCCTTAATAAGAGGACCCAACTGCTTTATAGGAAACAGAAATACTCATTTATTAAGCCCCAGTGTGTGCCAGACACTGTACTGTCCCTTTACAAATATTATCTCATTTATAAAATATAAAAATGCCACATATAAAGATGAGACATCATTGTTATAATTTATTATTAGAATAAATCCCTCCCCCCCTCCCCCGCTATAAAACTTACCTTCTGCCACAGTTGCTATTAACCAGAAAACCAGCAACCTGTAGGAGAAACAGAGTGGTGATGGTGAGCTAGCCATGGTTCCAGGTCTCTGTGTACCTACAGTGTCAAAACCGACATGGCTTTAAAGGGGAGTCAGTGAGTCATCACTGTCTGATTGAGGTAATCTGTATTTGCATAGAGTCCCACAAGGGAGAAGGCCAGCAAATGGGTGGGTAAGGGATCAGCGAGGCAAATACCAGACAGGATTTATCAAACCCCAAACTTTTGGGATGGCAGCCAAATGCCATTCATCTCTCCTTGGCGTCAGATCTTGGAGTGCCCCTAAAAACCCTCCTATAAACCTATGCGTTGTATGTGTACACACATATAGAAAACCCTTTTCATCCCTATGCCTTCTCTTTATGGTTAGGGTTAGATTATTCCGTTCTTTGTCCTTCCACACAGCAGCCACCCATTAAACAAACAAGCAAACGAATGAATGAATGAATAAATAAGAACTGGAGCTAGAGACCTCTCCTGGTGTGTTTGGAGGAAGTCGTTAGTAGGTTTCCTATCAGAGGTCATGGCTTTCTCTTTCTGTTGTTCATTGCTCTCAAGGAAGCAGTTATGAGAGCCTCTTTCTCTATCTCCAGTAGTCGTATTCGCTTCTGAGGTCCTAACCAAAAAAGATAACGCAATCTGGGAGCTGATAACTCCGAAAGGCCTTCATTCAATCCTGTTTCTAACTCGTCATCTAACTCAACTTTCAAGTCTCTCTGTTGAGTGATGGATGAAGGGCTAATGACTGGTATCTGCTAATCAGAGTGAGACAGAGAAGGTATCAGGGGCTAATTCATATGATGTGATTTTGTATATGCTCCTGGGATGTACAGAGTAAGGAAAATGAAATCAATTCCAGTGGCCTATACTTTACCTAGGGATTTCTTTGGAGGATGGGCTGGTTTAGATGGCTGCTAAGGTCCCTCCCAGTGCTAAAGAGTTTCATAATTCCATTCCATCAAAAGTCACAAGAGGTGACTAAAGTAACTCATGTTCACAGAATCTAATCAGAGACCATCTGGTCCATACAACACCTGAGCAATCTCCTCTGAAACTTACCAGGACTGAAAGGACCAGACTTGGGGTGAATGGGTAGCCCACTACCTCCCAAGGGGGGACCATTCCGGCTTTTGGATAGTTCTGGTTATTTTTCCTTCTAGAAATCGGAATTTATCTATTTCTTTCATTCATTCATTCAACAAGCTCCTACTACAATTATATAATTATAATTAATATGTAATTATAATTCTATATTTAACTTTAACCATAATTAAGTACCTACTACATGCCAAGCACTAAGCAAGCTATTGGCAATACAAAGATAAAACTAAAACAATCCCTGTCCTCAAGGAGCTTCTGTTACCCTGGGAGGAAATGACATTTATACAGATAAGACAATAATGATGATGATGATGATAGCTCATATTTACATAGTGAATTCAATGTGCAAAATGTTTTAAATTTATTATCTCATTTGGTTCCAGATTCTCTGCCTTTCTCTTCCTCTCTCTCTCTCTCTCTCTCTCTCTCTCTCTCTCTCTCTGTCTCTCTGTCTCTCTCTCTGTCTCTATCTCTCTCTGTCTCTCTGTCTCTCTCTCTCCCTTTCTCTGTCTCTCTCTTTCTCTCTGTCTCTGTCTCTCTCCACAATGTAAATAGAAACCTATGAGGGAGGGAACACTAACATTTAAGAGGTCAGGAATAGCTTTCTGAGGTGAGCCCTAAAAAAAGACCTTAAAAAATAGAGGTAGAGAGGGAGTGCATCACCATGGGGCACAGCCTGTGTCAAGGTACCACCTCCTGATACCTGCATTGCACTCTGGGACCAAGCAGAACGAGTCTGGTCTTTCTTTCCAGGTCAGATTGCAGTGAGTAGGGATCCATATGTACCATGTGAGGGGTGACGTTGTTGGAGTCCATATTTGTGACTCATAGTAGGCATTAATAAATGCTTTGCCATTTGTTTGATTGACAATCATTCTTCTATTCAAAGCTTCTAATCTGTTTCCCAAACTCATCTGTCTCATTTTTCTTTTCTTTTCTTTTTTTTGGAGGGCAATTGGGGTTAAGTGACTTGCCCAAAGTCACACAGCTTAGTAAGCGTGTCAAGTGTCTGAGGCCGGAGTTGAACTCAGGTCTTCCTGACTCCAGGGCTGGTGCTCTATTCACTGCGCCACCTCGCTGCCCATCTCTTTTTTTCTGTACGGATGGACTCATGCTCCGGCGTGAGAAGCATATAGTAAAATTCTCTTATAAGATTGAAAGATCTGCCTATAATAGCAATAGCGTGGTCACTCCTTTTCCACAATGTAATATAGGTGTAAATGAGGTGCTTAGAACACAGACTCTCACAGTGTCACCCCTCACATGGGTTATGTAGATACCTGCTCACTCTAGCCTGATCTCACCCTGCCAGGTCTAGGTTCTGAGGGGTGGGGGTAGGGAGAGAGAAGGAGAGGGAGACAGAGACAGAGAGAGAAAGAAAGAGGGAGGGAGAGAGAGAGACAGAGAGAAAGAGACAGAGAGAGAGAGAAAGAGACAGAGAGAGAGAAAGAAAGAGGGAGGGAGGGAGAGAGAGAGACAGAGAGAAAGAGAAAGAGACAGAGAGAGAGAGAGAGACAGAGACAAAAAGAGACAGAGACAGAGAGAGAGAGAAAGAGGGAGGGAGAGAGAGAGACAGAGAGAAAGAGACAGAGAGAGAGAGACAGAGACAGAGAGAGAGAGAAAGAGGGAGGGAGAGAGAGAGAAAGAGACAGAGAGAGAGAGAAAGAGACAGAGAGAGAGAGAGACAGAGAGAGAGAGAGAGAAAGAGAGAGAGAGAAAGAGACAGAGAGAGAGAGAGAGACAGAGAGAGAGAGAGAGACAGAGAGAGAAAGAGACAGAGAGAGACAAAAAGAGACAGAGACAGAGAGAGAGAGAGAGAGAGAGAGAGAGAGAGAGAGAGAGAGAGAGAGAGAGAGAGAGAGAGAGAGAGAGAGAGAGAGAGAGAGATCACACACCAAAATATGGTTACATTCAAACCCTTTCAGTGTCCTTGAGGAAAACCTGTTGAAGACTTTCCCTACTCACCTATTTTGAGTTGCCACTGATGTTTTTCTTTGTGTATTACCAGCTACTTATAATGTATTATAATGTAATATAATATATTATAATGTAATAATATAAATATATTATAATATATAAATATACACTATACAATATAATATTATTGTATTGATATATAATGTAGTAATATGAGTGTAAATAATATAAATATATTATAATGTAATACAATATATATTGTATATAATGTATTGTGATGCTTGATATTTATACAATGGGCCATTCACAACAGTGATCCTTTTAGATCTTAATCCTATTTACCTAGTAGTAATGAAAAGCAAGTGCACAAATAATAAAATATATTACATTCCACACATAAACCTAGGTCATTCTCTCCCACCAGTGCAGTGAGTATCTGCAGAGGAAAGTAGGTGAACACAGGAACTTGACAGCGAAGAAAGAGAGGGAGTAGACCCAACAGTTTGAGTAACTCCCGACTCTGGACTAAGGTTTTGATGTCATTTCTACATTAAAGCACATCTGCATCCCCCAGTGTTTATCTGTTAGAGCTCACTCCTCTCCAGCTGAGAAAATCCTCTCCGGTGAATGAATGAATGAATGAAGCATTTATTAGGCACTTATTGTGTGCCAGGCACCAAGGGTATAAATAGAAAGTTAAGACAGTCCTGGCTGTGGAAGAGATCACATTCTAATGGGAGAGACACACTTAGGGATGGTCTTAGCGATCAGTTGAATGGAAAGGTCCCGTGGACTTTACAGTAGCAAAGCAGATGGTAATAAGTCTTCCTTAGTATCACTTCCACTGATAGATCATATCAGTTTCTGATGCTAACTCATTTGATGATGACAAGAATTTGCCTCTCATAGGGGTTGCTTTTCAGTATATCCGTGAGCACTGGGCTGGAAGCACGGGGAGTCCAAAAGCTCTCGGGTTCAGGGTCCGAGGCTGACTCCACTTGGATCTGAGTGGAGATGGTGGTGGTCAAGGCGGTGGTGGTTTGACCTGCCTAGAGAACAGCCTCCTGTCTCTCCTGCTCCATCTGGGGTGGCTTCCTCTCTTGGTCTGCGCTTGAATATTGTATTTTCAAGCTCTTTCAACTTACAATCACCCTTAAAAAGACAGAGGAAATATTACTGGTCACTAGTGATTAGTTCCCTTTGGGGTGGGGAGACACAAACATTTATTAAGTGCCAGCAATGTGCCAGACACGTATTATCTAATTATTATTATTTAATCTATTATTTATTATTTACAAATATCTCATTTGATCCTCACAACTCTGGCTTTTCAGCTTCCTTTTGTGGGTTCTCTAGGTCTTTCTTTGTATCTGTAGTGCTTATCACCGTGCCTGTTACATAGCAGGTACTTAATTTATTGACTGAGTCTTTCATGTTCTCTAACAATTTATACAACTTTTTCTTGAGGTTGTTTGGTTGATTGAGTGTGTCCAACTCTCCATGACCCCATTTGGGGTTTTCTTGGCAAAGATACTGGAGTGATTTGCCATTTCCTTCTCCAGCTCATTTTACAGATGAGGAAACTGAGGCAAATAGGGTTAAGTGACTTGCCTAGGGTCACATAGCTAGTAAGTGAGGCTGAATTTGAACTCAGGTCCTCCCTTTTCCAACCTAGCACTCTATTCACTGCATCACCTAGCTGTCTCTTTTCTTCTGGTAAAAAAAAATACTTTTTCTGATCCTTTCACAACTAATAGAGTGGTATCGTAAAGGGACAATATGTTGCATAGTCATGCAGGCAACCAGATCAATGTTTGCAACATCCCGCCACCCTCCACACCCTCACAGCAGAAGCAAGAGGTCCACCCTCTCAGTTCCCTTCTCTTACTGTTGCTAGTTATTAAATAGCTTGCTCCTTCTTCTTGTCTTGGGCCCTGCAGTAACTATGTTCTACATGGTAATTATTTTATATTCTACATAGTATATATTCTATGTAGTAACTCTGTTCTAGGAACGGAAGTCCTGGGCATTGCATCCAGACCTATTCTCGAGACCTGGAGCATCCTAGGAAACACACTTCTTTCCCCTGGGCATGTCCATCTGCAGTTGTCCTGATCTATATCTTGCCACTGGACCCAGATGTCTCTGGTGGAGAAGGTGAGGCTGGTGACTTTGCACAGCCTTCCTCATTTAAATCCAATTCACTTGCATGTCATGGCATGTCGCCTCCCTGATGTCATGGTCCTTGTTGAGAATGAAGGACAAACAACACACAATCCTTAGTACATAAAAGAGCCATAACTAAAGGCTCAGATGGGCAAAGGAAGTTGCCCAAGGTTACTATGAGTTAATGGTGGAGCCAGATCTAAAACCCACATCTCTTTGCCTGTTCCTTCCTTAATGGAGCTTCTGTTCCTAACACTTTACTGAGAATGTTCTCTTTTAAATCACCAATAAGCCCTGGCTTTCCCTCTACTCTCATTCTCCTTGGCTTTTCTTCTGCATTTAATACTGTTGACTATGCCCTTTGGTGACACACTTGTCTCTTCTGACTTTGTGATACAGAATAATTTTTGTTCTACTTTTGTCTCTCAGATTGCTCATTGTCTGCTTCTCTCAATAGTGCCTCTTAAATACCCCTAAAAGAGGGCACTTCCCAAGGTCCAGTTCTTGGGGTTCTTCTTCCCTCTCTGCCTTCTCCCCACTAGACAGCTCATGCATTCTCATGGCCTCAACCATGTAATGATGTCTAGCTGTAATGATGACTAGCACCTCTATCTCTAGTGCTACATCTCCAAGTTCCTGTTAGACATTTCCAACTGAATGTCTCGCCAGTACCTCAAATCCAGCATGTCCCTGGAGTAAATCCATCTTCCACTCCCAACTTTCCTGGCTCTCCTAGTCATTTCAACTCAACAGCTTGGTCTCATCTTTGACTTACCTGCCGTCATCTTCCTATGTCCCATGACTCATCAAATCCTGCTGATTTTTTTCTTTCCAGGTGAATTTCATATTGGTCTCTCTTTTTCCCTATTTTTACAATATCACCCCAGTCAGGGACCTCATCACCTCGCACCAAGATTATTGCTGCAGCCTCCTATCTGGCCTCTTTCATCTTTCTTTTTACATAATTTGTTTTAGACATACACACACATATATATATGTATATACATATATACATATGTCTACACATGAAAAGATAATTAGTCTGGTTGCAGAAAAAAAATATATATTGTATATGTATAGATAGTTATAATATATCATATAAATGTATGTATATATAAATATGTCATATAAATGTATGTGTATATGTATCATATAAATGTATTTATATATCATCTGTATATATCGATATATCACATAAATGTATGTATAGATGATTTATGTATTTATAAATATATCATATAAATGTATATATATCTCATATATATAATATATACACAGACATATATTCTGCAGCAAGACTAATCTTCCTTTCACACCACTATAAGCTTATCATTCTTTAGATTAATGATTCTCTGACTGCTTAGAATAAAATTAATTTCTTCTACCTGATTTTGAAAGACTATTATATTTACCTTTACCCAATATATTTACAAAGAGTAGCTAGGTGGCACAATGGATAGAATGCTGGGCCCGAAGTCTGGAAGACTCATCTTCCTGAGTTCAAATCTGACCTCAGACACTTATCAGCTGGGTGACCCTGGGCAAGTCACTTAACCCTGTTTGACTCAATTACTTCATCTGTAAAATGAACTGGAGAAGGAAATGGCAAACCACTCTACTGTCCTTGTCAAGAAAACCCAAAATGGAGTTATGAAGAGTTGGACAGATAGAAAAATTACTCAACAACATATTTACCCTTATTTCCCCCTACTCCCTGGCACATTCTCTCTATCATATCGAGTTAGGTCTTCATGCTTTGTAAATGCACCGTGTGAATTCTTGCCACCGTGCCTTCTCTCACATTGTTGTTCTCACATGGAGTGTCCCCTGATTTTCCTCTGCTTCTCAAAATCCTGTCTGTACTTCAAGATTCACCTTAAATGGGGTGGCTAGGTGGTGCAGTGAATAGAGCACCGGCCCTGGGGTCAGGAAGACCTGAGTTCAAATCTAGCCTCAGACACTTAACACTTGCTAGCTGTGTGACCTTGGGCAAGTCACTTAACCTCGATCACCCCGCTTCCCCCCTCCAAAAAGCAAAGAAAGAAAAAAAAGATTTACTTCAAATCCCCTCTCCTTTATTAAACTTTCTCTTAATTACTCTAACTTTCCCCTTCCTTTGGAATCTTGTAACACATATAGTCTACACCAGATAATTCAGCAATCAGTAAATGACCATCTTGTGTTGTTTTCAGAATAATGTCCCACATTAGTAACAATCCGTTCGCTGTCTAAGACACGGTTAGTTTCATTTTCTTTTGTGTGATATGGTTCAGTGCCTGCCACTGTCCAACTCCTTAGGACTCTCTGTCTTTTAAAGTTTATTTGTTTTTAGTTTTCAACCTTCACTTCCGTAAGTTTTAAATTTTCTCCCCCTCCCCTTCCTTAAGATAGCATACAATCTGACATAGGCTCTACATATACATTCCTATTATACATTTTCACATTAGTCATGATAGGGAGAATGTGTCAGGGAGTAGGAGGAAATAAGGGTAAATATGTTGTTGAGTAATTTTTCTATCTGTCCAACTCTTCGTAACTCCATTTCGGGTTTTCTTGACAAGGACAGGGGAGTGGTTTGCCATTTCCTTCTCCAGTTCATTTTACAGATGAAGTAATTGAGTAGAAGAATTAGAACGAATGGGAGGAACCATGAAAAAGAAAGAAACAAAGCAAAACCCCTCCAAAAATAGTCTGCTTCACTCTGCATTCAGACTCCACAGTTTTTTCTCTGGATGTGGATGGCATTTTCCATCATGACTCCTTTGGCATTGTTTTAGGTCCTTGCTTTGCTGAGAAGGGCTGAGTCTATCAAAGTTAGTCTGTTGTAAGCCAAAATACTTGATTTTGGGGGGGTTAGTTTCTATGCAGATGTCTTTGAGACTGCGGCTTTGCCCTCCCGGCTTTGAAGCCTGCTCTCAGAGCATCTTTTTGTTGTGTGTATGCATTTGAAAAAAAGCTAACAGACTTTCCCAAGACTTTCTGGCTTTTCCCAAGACCTTTTGAAGCCTAGAATTACAAAGCCGGATCTTACCTGAGCTGCTTCCAGGATGTGACAGACTATGATAATGATGAGACTATGATAATGACAATAATATTCTAGGATATGACAATAATATTCTAGGATAAGCTTATTGATGAGAGTACTTGAATCTTTTCTTGTTCTATAATACCCTTGTTCAAAGAATCATTAAATGGAGTTCATGGTTCTTCCTTGAACTGTCCACATTGTCTGGTCATTTCTTATTCACATCTCCTATCATGATTAGTGCTGAACACTGAGCAGCCCGTGACATTAGTCTTTGCACACTGTGGCTCTTACTATGTACAGTGTTCTCCTGGTTCTGCTCACTTCACTCAGCATCAGTTGATATAAGTCTTTCCAGGTTTTTCTGAAGTCTGCCTGCCCATCATTTCTCATAGCACTAGAACTCTTCTAAAAGAAAATACTCACAATAGATGTGTTCATGAGCAAGCCATTGGTCTCTTTCATTTCTTGATTCTGAACTTTATTTCCAAATGTTTTTCACCATCCTCCGCTGCACCTCCCTTTACATTTAAATGAATACATATCAAGGTCTATATTAATTTGGAAATCACATCAAGTTCTTTGTAGAATTTCTTTATTTTTTGGTAATGGATATTGAGGAATATTCTGCAATTATCTTCATGGCCATCTTTTTGCTTATGTTTAGTATGAGCGCTGCAAGGAGAGAGGATCAAATATCCATGAAGTAATTTTTTCATGTGTTTTCGAGCGCACGATAAAACTAACCCTGCCAACTTCATGACTTGCCACTTTGAGGAGAACCGTGGCTTCTCTTTCTATTTGGTTGCAATTTCCTTATGCCCTCTGTTTTCATTTATAATGCGAATGTCATTCTTGATGAGATTCGGTTCTTCCAGTAGTATATTGATTCTTTAGCTATTAAACAAAGATTTCACATGTAGGTTATTAACAGCTAAAAATTGATGTTAAAAAATGACGATCCAAAACCTTTGTTATTCATAGTATCCTCTACCCATTGTGACTTCAAGGGACCAAAAGACAATTTGCATTTTTCCTTATTCATATATACCCAGGATTTAGAAAGCACTTTACCTACATTGTCTCCTTTGCTGTTCACAATAGACATACAAGTAGCTCCTTACATTACTCTCTAAGCTGAAAAAAAAGGGGGGGGGACTCTTTTGTTTTTTCATTCAGGCTTTCATTCTTCGTAGACCAACTAAGTTTTTTTTCATTTGTGGGTTGGGCATGTGCTGCTGTTCCATTCATTCTTTTGAGAGGGAAAATTGAATACAAGAAGTAAGGCTCAGGCTTCTCAGTCTACTAAGAGAGACTTGGTAAACTCAGCAGGGGTGGGGAACCATC
Organism: Pseudochirops cupreus; assembly: GCA_028627135.1. Classification (NCBI taxonomy): domain Eukaryota; kingdom Metazoa; phylum Chordata; class Mammalia; order Diprotodontia; family Pseudocheiridae; genus Pseudochirops; species Pseudochirops cupreus. Next base: position 191,561,125 of record CM053583.1, read on the forward strand.
CGACTTGAGGCTACACTGTAGCCCTCTAGGACCTCAATTTGGCCCTTTGACTGAATCCAAACTTTACAGAACAAATACCCTTAATAAAAGGTTTTGTTCTGTAAAACTTGGATTCAGTCAAAAGGCTGCACCCAAGGACCTGGAAGGTTACATGTGGCCTTGAGGCTGCACATTCCCCACCCATGATGGACTATTCGTTGGTATTTGAGAGAGGTCTAGAACAAAGCCTACCCAAAGGAGTTAATAGATTCTTATTATTAAGGTTAAATGTTAGCCTCCCAGCAGATTATAACCATAGTAAGAAGTTACTGAATCCTGTTAAATTATTGACTCATGTTCTGAGCTTGTGAGGTTTTAACAAATATTTTCAGTTTTCTTGTACATAGAGAGATAAATTGTCTGTCCTATACCCAATTCATATTGTACCTCAATGTTAGAAATAAATACTTCTTGGCCGATTAGCACTATTTTTCAATATATTGATTCTTGCTGTAAAATTGTTGTCTAGAGAGCAAATTGGTAAAAGCTAGCATTTTAAAGTGTAAAGTGTGGTCACACTTAGAGCTGATTTTCCATTCATTATAATAACTAGTGTGACAGAAACATCTCTGACCATCACAGCTCTTCCAGAAAAATAATACCTGGAAAAACTTGTGTTCTAGGGAGGAGAAGGGTCTAATAAAGTCTCTGGCCTATTCTTTGCCCAAAGTTTCTTTCTGTCTTCTCACTTTCTCTCTATAGCTCTGATGTTTCTTCTCCTTGTTCAGTAACTCTTAGGAACATACTGGAACTGCTAGGCTCCTGGACTGTTGCAGATTCATTGCACCAGACCTTTCTTCCCATGGGCTTAGGAATCATGAGAGATAGTCAGATGGGTATGTCCCTATTACACAGATAATGGAAATTAGTTTTGTAGTTTAAATTTTTCTTTTGCTATTGTTAAGAAATGTTAAGAGTCGCCATATTTTCCAGAAACACTGAACCCAGAGGATGTAAGAGTCCCTGAATGTGTCAAGGATGAAGCCTCCCCTCCCAAGCTCACATTATTTGTTGTTTGCATACAAGCTGGACTCCTTGATTGTCCATGGGAGTCAAGACAGGTGCCATGTAGCTGGCACTAGACTGGGAAATTCCTTGTGTGGCTGGGACCCTTGTCAATGAACAGACCATCATATTTTCATGGTCTAGTGTGGGGTGGGGAATGGCCTTGAGGCCACACATGGCTCTCTAGGACCTTAAGTGTGGCCCTTTGACAGAATCCAGACTTCACAGGACAAACTTCCTTAATGAAAGGAATTGTTCTATAAAACTTGGACTCAGTCAAAAGGCTGCACCCAAGGACCTAGAAGGCTGCTGGTGGCCTTGAGGCTGCAGGTTTCCCACCCTATTTGCGGCTTTTGTTTTTAAAAGTTTTTTTTTTCAGCTAGAGAAGTAAGGAGGAGGTGAGCGTTAAAAAGTCTGGATTGACTAATGTGTGTGGCCACAATCTAGGACTGCGGATGTTATGAATGTGTGGGTATGTTTGTCACCTTGAGTCCTTATCCCTATGAGCCATGGTGCTTTCCCAGGCCATCACCCCTCCTCTGGCTATATCTCTTCCTTTTCCAATCTCAACCCCTTAGGGACCCTTGAATCCCATGCTATGATTGTTCTATTTCCACACACTCCTTGCCAAACTCCATCCCTGGATTACTCCCATCATCTACTTCCTCCCCTCCTATTCACAGTACTGGTGAATAGAGATACAGGTAATCACACAACAATGTTGTCCGCATCCGCTACAAATTTAAGTCATCTAATCCTAACAGGGCCCTCACGGCAGCAAGCCAATCCTTGTACTCCTTCATAATTAACCATCTCTCCTACTCAGCACAGCGGCTGTTGCAAAGCTTCTCTCTTTGATCAATGCAGTGACCAGCGATAATTCCACCTCCAACCCATCTACCCATCTCATGATAGAGAAATTATGGACCGATGATACAGACTGAGACATCTCCTTTTGGGATGTGGCCAATGCAGGAATTTGTTTAGCTCGACTATGAGTACTTATTAAAGGTTTTGTTTTTATTCCCTTTTCAATGTGGGATGATGGTAGAAGGGAGAGTAGGAGGATTTTTCTTTCTTTAGGTAGCAAGCTCCCTAACAATTGCCATGTGAAGAATCACCATCCGAGGCACTCTACCATGTGCCAGACCCCTTTTACTGGTGGGACTGGATAGGTAGAATGAGACTTACATTTTTAGATACAACCAAGATGTGAATTTCTTTTGCGTGACTATGTTCGTTTGTTATGAAATAGGGCTTTTAATTTTTACAGTGGGGAGAGAGGTACGGGAAATGATGGTGATACTGAAAAATAATGAAAAAATGTCAATGGATAACTAAAAAAGAAACAACAGAGAGGTCCAGGGAGGGACACAGAGAAACTGTGTGGTTTTGGGAGCTGCCATGTTATATTTGAATTGCAACAAAATCTCTGGCATGTTCATGGGCAAAAAGCCAAACCGTAGATAAGAGAAGTCCACATCGAACCCTTTTTTGTTTATTTTTGTGTGCGAAGAGCTCATGTTTGCCAATGCTTATAATGCCCATTGTAAAAAAGAAAATTAAAAAAACCCGAAATATGACTTTGTGATGATAAAGGAAAAAATTTGGAATATAAACATAGTATATCATTTATTTTTATTATGATTCAGCTACCATAAAGAATGCTTTCACCAAAATGTAGAATACTCAGCTTTTCCAAGGCAGATTTCCTTCATCTGTGTAGATCCTGACAGTTTTATCCCATTACAAAGTACACAACTCAGATAAACAGGACTGCTTTTGTTTTCCATTGTCCTCATGTAAGGAGTAAATAGGCTGCCCACTGGCAGGGCTGTTTTTAAAGCAGCAGTAATGGTACTTACTTCCATGGGGCTGAGATCATCGCCGTTCGTGATTAGTTTCTTGCTCAGTCTCGCATAGTCCAGGCATTTATTTATTTATTTGCTATAAGGCATAACTTTGGTGATTCAAATGTGGTTTTGCATTTTAATTGCATTGAGTCAGAGCAGATCACTGTTGGGAACTCTGAAACTCTTAAGCTCATAAACCACAAGGCCAAGGTTTTTTAAGAAGGCACAGTCTATTTGATAAGTGTCAGAGCTTGGATGATTAGATTTGTACAAAACACATATTATGTGATCTGCCAGGTCCCAAGACACAGAGAGGGGAGGGGGAAAGGCATGTGTGCAAACTCTTGTGTTACTATGAACATTCCAAGGGATTTTCCTTTTCCAATTCATGACATTTCTTTCCGATTAAGTCTTATGGGTGTGATTTTGCTTCTACCTCTGTCATTTACGTTTTCTGCTATGAAGTTTGATTATTATAATTAATAAATCGGTGAACAGCTTTTGTTATGGAGTGTTCAAGGAGTTCTAGCCCGCCTGGTGTGAGGGCTGCCGGCCCTTTTCAGGGCTACTCACCCACCTTTGGTGTTCTCCTGCCACCCAACTCTCACCTGTGACCCCAAGAAACTGTAGCATGGGCAGTGGGTTAAACTGGATTGAAGGTAATTGACAGGCCTCAAACCCCTCAGTGAATTAGGGGCATGTCTCCCCCAGATATATGTGAAAACTTCACCCAGTGGAATGAGCACATGAGAACAATTATTCCAGTGTCCATGAAGGCAGCTGAAGCAGGCACTGTGGAGTGCTTAGGGTATGGTCAGGCATGGAAGAGGCCAAGGTCATCTACTACATCCGGGGACATCACCCTTCATCTTGACTTTTGTGCTGCTGCTGGACTGTGATGAGAATGGAAGAAAATGAGGCTGACTGAGCAACTCTGCCTCCCTTAAATCTAATTCATGCAGGAGTCAAGACATTGTCCTGTGACGCCATTGGTCTTCTTAAAAAACAAAGGACTATGTGCCTTACACTGTGCTAAGAGCTGGGGATACAAAGTGTAAAACTGTTTTAATAGTTTGCTCATTTTAATCTATTAGAGAAAGACCTCAGACCCAAAAAAGGGACCTTAAATGAAAGAATCTGATCACAGATTGCAGTGTGCATTGTCTGAGAAAAGCTTGCAAAAGAAAACTTGCAAAGGAGGAGAGACAGAGGAAGAGGGAGAGAGGGAGGGGGGAGGAAGAGAGAGAGGGAGAGGAAGAGAAAGAGGGGGAGGGAAGGGAGAGAGAGAGAGAGTGAAAGTTCTCAGCTGCTTAGAGGGGGTGTGGAAAAGGGTGAGATGAGTAGTTTCTGGAGGCTTTCATGAGGGGAGGTTGTCAAGGAGAGGGGACCTCTGTAGACACAATAAGCCAGGATGTTTAGAAGGTCCCCAGCAGGGTCTCCATTCTGCAGCTGCTGTTCAAGGTTGCCTTGAGCTGGCCAAGGCTGGTTCTGTGGTTTCTGGCAGCTACAGACATCTCCAAATTCTGCTTATGTTCACTTAAGGATCACTGATAGATATGTCAAGCAGTCTGGGGTTTCAGAAGTCTTTCTGATTGGCTGCTTGTTGTGTGACTCTTGACAGGTAAGTATAACCATTATGGAGCCCATGTTAACAAACCATAGTGGGCAATATAATGGCACGTAAGGTCCCTTTGATTCTTTCTTCTGGGGCTTTAGGGAGTTTATTTTTAAATGAAGAGTTCTGAGATCAGCCACAAATATTTTGAGCTCCCAGGGAGGAAAATCCCTAACACTTAATAGGAGGTTGGGTACTCTGCCTAACCTTCTATTTATAGCTACCTGTAGTTAACACCTGGCAAAATTAGTTTACGGCTACATGTGGGTAACAAAACAGCAGATTTTGGATTAATTATGGTGTCTTTGGATAGACAGGCATAGTCGGGGAAGAGGAGGGAAGCTAGGGGAAAAACTGACCTTTTGGGGGGATTTCTCTCTGCCCCTGGGTCCTCCAATCTCAAGATGCTTATAGAGCCAATGACTCCCCTTGTTATACCCTGTCTATGCCACAACTCAGTCTTCCCTTTGTTCCATGATTGTTGTACAGTAGACTGAGTGTTGGTCCTAGAGTCAGGAAGACTCATCTTCCTGAGTTCAAGTCCAGTCTCAGACACTTAGTAGCTCTGCAACCCTGGGCAAGTCACTTAACCCTGTTTGCCTTAAATTTCTCATCTGTAAAATGAACCAGAAAAGGAAATGGCAAAACACTTCCCCATCTTTGCCTAGAAAACCCCAGATGGGGTCATGAAAGGTCAGACATGGCAGAACAACAAGTAGAATTCAGGTGCCCTGAATCTGAGATAGCTTTTTTCTTACTGCTTAGAGCTCACCAACAGTGGATTCCAGGAGGGTCACAGCCCCAGGTCACTTTCAGTTCTATTTGCTTGATGCCATCCCAAGGCATTTTCACCTGGTGAAGGCACAAGAGCCATATGGGAGTGGTGCCCACTCTGTGGTGTCCCCGGGGCTGACTGCCATTGGTGATGAGGTACAGGCTTGGGGAACCCCCTTGAACTCTGACTGAATCTTCCTTTCCATTTGATGAGGCATTTGCCTGAGGCCATAGCCTTTCATCGTGGCTGAGCCCAGATCTTTAGCCCTTCTTGGTTAGCCCCCACCCTTTATCCTCCCAAAATACCAATACCCAAACCTGTTCTACCCTTGAACTCCAGGTGGCCTCCAGCAACTTCCCACCCTTAATCCCTCATTTAGTGGAGTCTAACCTCATTAACTCCTCCAGAAAACCCTCCCCAAACTCATTACTGGAGTCTGACCTCATCTGACTCCTTCTGAAGACCCTCCCCAAATTCCTCCTCTAGACCACCCCTAGATTCCTCCCACAACCTTTCTGTGTATAAGATCCATCTTGGCTCCGTGTGTGAGGGCGATAGAATTTTCCAATACAAGCCTCACAGATATAGAGGGTCCTTAAGAGTCTACCCATTATGGCAAACTTTTAATAAACTTTGCTTTTCTTTGGCTGAGAGAAGACTTGAGTCAAATTCATTGGGCAGGACCCGGAGTGTTGGTATTTTGGGGTCTTCAGCACCCCGAAAGCTATACCTCATCATTTTTGTAGTGAGCCTCTTGACTGGCACTTGGGAACTCAGATTGAGCATTCCCACCCTGGAGATGGGCAAATGATGCCAATCAGAGCTCAACTTACTGTTTTTGCTAGATTCAAGGAACTGATGGTGAAAACTGGGAGAGGAAATGCTAGAAGCTGGAGGGATCGGGGGAAGGAAGAAAGGAATTCTGTGAGGCAGAAGTGAGAGGAGAGTTCATTGCATGCGTGGGGGTGGCTACGAATAGACATGGGTGCTTGAGTGTTGTATATGAAGAACAGAGAGAAGACTCCCATTTGGGTGGGTGCTGAGTGTGTCGGGGCGGCATGAAGCTGAAAAGGTAAACTGGGGAACTGACAGTCTATCCTAGAGGCAGTGCAGAGTTGATTGGGTGGGGTGGCTGCGTAGTCAGCTCCGTCCTTGAGGAGTCACTGGCAGTCTGTGGGACCGTCGGGGGGATACTGAGGCACGACCACCCTTGGGAAGCTGATGCGCAGAGAGGGCTATGAATGTACCCACAGGTGTGCTTGTCCTCTCCCTGGGGATTGCAGTAGGCACTTAATAGTGCTGATTTTTGGAGGGGATCCTTGCAGTGGATGTGTATTTGGTCAATCCACCAGCATTAATTACTAATTAGTTACAAGGACCCAGGTAAGGGCAGTGTCACCAAAGCCTGAGGCAGATGACAGCTTCAAGTAAAAAGGCAACTCGACTTTTTCTTTTCTTTCTTTGAGTTTCGGAAGTGTAGGATGGCAGTGAAGCCATAGCCTTTCAAGAGTAACCTTGGGCAGGTGAAGAGGGCGGGGCGGGGCCCCTCCCACCCTACTCTTCCCAGACTCTCCGCGCAGGCGCTTTCTCTTGTCAAGAAAAGGGGGCGGGGCTTCACTGGTTGAGGAAGTAGGACCTGGATCAGTTCCACGCTCAGGCGCCCTTTCCTCCCGTCAAGGAGAGGGGGCGGGGCTTCTGCGGTGCGGAGGCGTGGGTTGGTTCGTCAGTAGCCGCACGCAGGCCGGCTCCCTACTATTCCAGCCACTCTTTTAACGGAAGCATAAAGCTAGGGGCGGGGCTTCATGACCTCCAGCGAATGGGAGAGGTGGGCAGGGTTTAGCCGGTGTTGGTTGCCATGATTACAAATCCCACCTCCGGGGGCGGCCAAGAGTTTAGAAGCCGAACTCCATTGGCGGACGGTTCCTGCCGGTTCCGGCCTCTTCCGCCAGGTCTCCCCGGGAAGCGGAAGTACGGCTGTGCGGGGCGGGATCACGTGCTCCGCGGCGCCTCGACCCGATGCGGCTGCGCGGCCGGGCCCTAGAGGCGGCGGTTTACGAGAGGGGCCTGGGGCGATCTCTGGCTCCGGCTCAGGCTCCACCGCGGACTCGGACCCGGCGCTGGGCGGGAGAAGGCCTAGGAGATGGCGACCGCGGAGGGGGCGGTGGCGGGCGAAGACGGAGGCAGCAGCCGGGGCCGACCGCGCCGGGGCTGCGAACACTACGACCGCGGATGCTCCCTCAAGGTGACAGGGGCTGGGGGAGGGGAGGGCTCGTCTGCCCCAGAGGGGAGGGGCAGGGCTCTGGAACAGCGATATACGCCCGGGAGCGCCTGCGCCCGCCGGACCCCGGACATCCTGGAAGCAGTTGGGGGACGGGGATGGAGGGGCGCGAGGTTTGGCGGCAGGGCCCCACCCTGTGCATTTAGTAGGCGAGTGCTGTGTGCCGGGGAGAGCCCCAGCCCCCCAGAGCTCACAGCTTTCTGTTGGGGGGTTGGGGGGACGACAGGCAGACAGATCCGGACTGTCTGCAGGTGGACAGGCTTGTATTGCTTGTATAACGCCCCAAAGTAACAGCTTTGACTGGCAGGTGGAGTTATTGTCCCCGTTGTACAGCGGGGGAGACTGAGGCACTCCAGGCGAAGTGACTTCTCCAGGGTCACCCAGCAGGGGAGTGTCCGAGGCAGGGTTGGAACGGGGTTGTTCCTGACTTCGGATTCACTGCTGCCGGCTGTCAGCGTACTTAATCTGGTGTGGTTAGCCTTTCTGAAGCCTTTAAGGCTTTTAGAGCTCTTTACTAATACCATTCATTCTCATTCCATCTTCCCAGAACCTTGGGTGCCCTTACTGCCCCCATTTTACAGATGAGGAAACTGAGGCACACAGGTTCAGTGACTTGCCCAGGGTCATACATCATACAGCTAGTGAGTGTCCGAGTCTGGCACTAGCACTATCCATCCCACCACGTCAAATTCCCCCCTCTCCCCCCTTATATATGAGGAAATGACCCAGGGAAATTGCGATTTATCCGAAGGACTTGCCACATTAAAAAGTATATACATATATGTATTATTATAAAAAATCATCATTCCATTCAGAAGACTAAAGACTCTCTGTTCGCCTCAGTACAGAAGAGACAGGCCGGACCACCCTGATCAGCTTGGTTTAGCTGAATCAGTGTGGGTTCCCTTGTCCCTGATCTGCCGAAGTGAGTCTCCTTTTGTTAAATTTCCAAAGACCTGTCCTTTTGTTTAAGGGTCAGGGGACTGGTAGTTTAACCATCTAATTAAGATAGAGTCTTCTCTTTCTTTCAGTTTAAGATTTTATTTTTTCAAAATTACACATTAATTACATTTGTTTTTTTAAATGTCGAATTCCAAATTCTCTCCCTCCTTCCCCTTCCCTCTCACTTCCCTGAGACAGCAAGCAGTTTGATAAAGGTTATACATGTGTAGGCATGCAACACATTTCCATATTAGTCATGTTGTGAAAGAAAAGACAGACCAAAAAAGAAAAAACCAAACAAAAATAAAGAAAAGTTTTAAAAAGGATGCTTTGATCTGCGTTCAGACTCCATTTGTTCTTTTTCTGGAGGTGGATGAAATTTTTCATTATCTAGGTCCTTCAGAATCGTCTTTACTCTTATTGCTGAGAATACCTGGGTCATTTACAGTTGATCATTGTACAGTGTTACTGTTACTATGTACAGTGTTCTCTTTATTCTGCTTATTTCACTTTGCCATCAGTTCATGAGTATTTCAGGTTTTTCTGAGAACATCCTGCTCATCATTTCTTAAAGCAAAATAATATTCCATCTCTTTGAGATACAGCCCTGCTATTGCTGAATCAAAGGGATAATACATAGTTTTGTGACTGGACGTAATTCCAAATTGTTCTCCATAATGGTTACATCAGATTTCAACTCCACCGACAGGGCATTAGAGTTCTCCACATCCCCTCCAGCCTTTGTTTTGTTATATTAGTCAGTCTGCTAGTGCTTGGGATGGTATCTCTGTTTTGTTTTAACTGCATTTCTCTAATCAATAGTGATTGAGAACATTTTTTCATATGACTATAAATAGCCTTAATTTCTTGATCTGAAAACTGCTTGTTCATATCCTTTGACCTTTTATCAGTTGGGGAATGACTTGCATTCTTACATATTTGACTCAGTTCTCTACGTATTTAAGAAATGAGGCCATTGTCAGAGGAACTTAATATAAAATTTTTTCACAATTAGGATTACTAACTCTATTTCCCTCCCTCCTATTTTCTTCATTTGTCCTATTCTTTCTGTGTGGGGTAACAAAGACCCTTACCCAAATTAAACTCAAAGGCTTCTCAAGGTGGAAAGTAGAAAGGAATTTATTATGATTCTCATGAGAAAAGGACGACTCACACTGAGTGCATTCAATACATTCTCAGTGTCAGACCGCACCAGGCGTAGAGAAGATACATACTTTTATAGCCCCAGCCCCTTTACCTACTCGCAGTACCCCCCCTCCCCAGCCCCCTTCCTCTCAGCTCATTCTCTCGAGCGTTGAGGGCACAATCTAAAACACGATAAATCTAACCCAAAGGTAAGTAATAACATACAGAGTAAGCAGATGCAGTTATTTTGTACATTTAGCAGTCCGTACAACTCCTACATATCTTGAGGTCCCCTTTTCTTTTGATTAATGAACAGACGTGATCAAAGCTTGTTGTTCCTGTAACACTTCATGGTCAGCTTGTCCCTACAGTATAACTGGGCAAGGAACCAAGCAGATATGATTATCCTGTAGATTTAGTATCCTAAGAATCCTTGTACAACTCCCATCCTTGTTAGTATCTTAACCTGGGTAACCACACAGATGTGTTTGCATCCTGTGTTCTCATTCTTGTAACACTTCAAGGTCTGTGGCTTGTTTTTACAGAAAAACTGAATTGAAAACCCAATCTTTAATTCTATGAGGGTCCCCTAGCCCAAAAGTCTTATGAGGGGTCTTCACCATATCTCACACATTTCCTTTCACCCTATCTGTCCTTGAAAGTGTTTTACTTCTGACTACTGCCTCCCCATTCTGCCATCCCATTAGTCATTTCTTTCCCCCCACCCCCCACCCCCCAATCACCCTTTCTCTTATCCCATTAACCTCCTACTTTCCTGTAGGGTAAGACTGATTTCTATACCAAACTGAATGTGTATGTTATTTCCTCTGTATGTATGTTATTTCCTCTTTGAGCCAGTTTTGATGAGAGTAAGGTTCAGATGCTGTTTCCTACATCCTTCAATGTAAAATCTCTTTTATGTGAGATAATTGACCCAATTCTGCGTTTCTCCCAGCACATCCCTTTTTTTACCCTTTGTTTTTATTTTTTAAATCATTCCATTATATACCCATATCCATCCATCTGTCTATGTATACTGCTAATGCCTATTGAAGTTCTTAGGAGTTACAAGTGTTATCTTTCCATGTAGGAATGGAAACAGTTTAACCTTATTGAATCCCTTATAATTTCTCTTTCATGTTTATCTTTTTATTCTTTTTAGTCTTGTATTTGAAAGTCAGATTTTTTTATTCTGCTCTGGTCTTTTCATTAGGAAAGCTTAAAAGTGCTCTATATAACTAAATATCCATTTTTTCCCCTGAAGAATTATATTCAGTTTTCTGGATAGGTGATTATTGGTTGTAATCCTGACTCCTTTGCTCTCTGGAATATAATTTCTTTCCCCAATTTTTTCCTCTACCTCTTTCATCTGATTTTTAAAATCTTTTTTGAGCTTTTCCAGAAATACTTTTTGGGCCTTAGACCAATTCACATTTTTCTTTGTGGTTTTGGATTATAGCACTTGACTTTGTCTCCTTCTGAGTTTGTGTTTTAATCTTTCTGAATCCCTCTGTGGTAACATCCTTTTTTGTTTTTGTTATTGTTTACCCATTTTTCTAGTCTGTTTCTTTTTCTTTTTTTTGCTTTTTGGAGGGGGGAAGGTAGGGCAGTTGGGGTTAAGTGACTTGCCCAAGGTCACAGGGCTAGTTTTTTGTGTTAAGTGTCAGAGGCTGGATTTGAACTCAGGTCCTCTAGAGTCCAGGACTGGTACTCTATTCACTGCACCACCTAGCCTTTCCTTCTAGTCTGTTTCTTGACTTTTGAATTGATGTTGAGGTTGGACTCTGCTCCCAAGGTGGAGCACTGTCCCAAGTTTGAATTTTTTTGTTCAACTGTTTTCAGAGCTAGTTTTAGAGATCTGTGAGTTTTCAGTTCTTCCAAGGTGGTTTGATCTAAGGAGAGGTGTGGAGAGGCTCTCCTGGCCTGTACTCTGGTCTTTGAGCAACCACAAGCACTCTTTGGCAGCCTGGAGCTGTGATTGGGTCCTTGTTCCCCTGTAACTGGGAGCTTTAGTGTGCAAATGTTCTTCCCTGCCCTGGAGCTGTGACCTGGATCTGAGTATGGGTAATGCGACAGAGTCCTGCACCCACTGTGATTGATTGCCTTCTGACTAGTTGGGCTCCAAGAGCTCTGGAAGCCACCTCTGCTGCTGATTCAGTTGCCCCCAAGGCCTGCTGATGGCTTGCCTGGGTGTTGTCTGTGCTGGGCAGGGTTCCCCTCTCACCCCTGTGTGACTGACCCTTCTTGGGCTGGAACATGGTTTCTCTCCATCTTATTGTGGGTTCTGTCACTCAGAATTCATTTTGAGGGGTTATGTTAAAAGTTCTGTGGAGGGGAATTTGGGAGAGCTCAGGCTCTTCCCTTCCTCTTTTCGGCCAGCTTACCCCCCCCCCCCCCCCCCCCCCCCCCCGTCCCCCTACCCCTCCGAATGGAGTGCATTTCAGTCAAAGTTTCTGAAAATGCATTTATGTTCTAAAGTGTGCTGGATTTATGTTTAAGTTAGGTCTGAGTTAAACCCACCCCAGAGCAATTGGTATAGTTGCCTTAATCTCATTGAAAGGAGGGATTCAAAAAGTGTAAGCGTTGGTCCTAGATCAGCCCTCCAAGCTGATAAGCCTGGAGAGTACCAGTGCCCCCAAGATCCAAGAAGTTTTTGGATTTGACCCTATTTGAACAAGAGTTTGCTACTGTTTTCTCCAGGGTGTGTGTGGTTCTTAATGACAGAGCTTATTTTCACATTGGCCTTGACAAGGTTGGGAAAAGACCAAGAGAATTGCCTTTAATTTCCCAGGGATGTGGTGCACCTTCATCTCTAGTTTGAATGGCTTGCCAAGGTCACAGCTACTAAGTGTCTGAGATGCGATTCAGATGCAGACTTGCTGACTTCCATTGCAGAATGGGAAGAGAAAAGGGGAAAAAAACGTTGTTGGGTTTTTTTTAATACATTGGAATCTTTTCTTCTTTTGGCTAGGCTCCTTGCTGTGGTAAACTTTACACCTGCCGCTTATGCCACGATAACAACGAGGATCATCCTCTGGACCGGTTTAAAGTGAAGGAAATACGGTGTGCAGAGTGTGGAAGAGTTCAGAATGTAAGGCTTTATATTCATTTCTGCTTTGTGAGCATTTTTATCCTGAAATGGTGTGAAAGTTCTTATATTTCTGTGATCATGTTTTTGTGTGAAGATACACTTTTAATCTTAAGAGTGAAGTAGTTTCTATATCAGTTAAAATTAGTTAAAAATATTATTGTACTTTGACAAGAACTATTAATTCTGTGTACTAGAATTCTACTCCAGCATATTTGGGCAGTTTATTTTAAATATTTATATTCCATTCTCTTACAGGCTCAACAGACTTGTGAAGAATGTAACACTGTGTTTGGAGAATATTATTGCGATATATGCCATCTCTTTGACAAAGACAAGAAGCAGTACCATTGTGAGAAGTGTGGAATTTGTAGGTACTGTATGTAAACTGTCCCTTCCTCTGTTACTTTTAAGATCATCATTTTAAAGATCATTATTGTAGTTTTAATTTTTCAAACTTCTGCTGTAAACAAATATTTTCAGGCCAAGTGTTTATGAAGCAACTGAGGTAAAAACATTTTCTGTAGTTTTACATTTTAAAGTAAGTGCTCTATCTCTATCTGTAAAACTTGGAAGAGGTGGAGGGAAATGGCTGTTTTAAAGTGATTTTATTTCTTGTGAAACATTAAGATAACTATTCTCATTTCTATGGCACTTTCCGTGACAAGTTTTTAAAAAGCACTGTGCCTCTTGGATTTGCAAAATGATTAAACCTTAGTGTACAATTTAGAGATTTTAATTGAACATAAGAAGTCATATAATTTTATATCTTGCTAGTAAATAATTAGAATGCCCCTTAAGAATATCACTTACTTAATTAAACATGGAAACAAGTTACTTTTGCATTTGTTGGTACATTCAGACCTTCTAAAATGAAAACCTGCTGCCTTGTTACTAACCTGATGATTGCTTTTCCATAACTATACAGAAAGTTATAAAGGTTTTTTTTTCAATAAGAGAAGTTTTCAAAACATTTTATGGGAGTTAGAAAATTAAATAAGGAGAACTTTTAAGTAATCAAAATGAACAAATGCAGTTCCCAGAAGGAATAAACCCTGCCTTGAACTTTCCCATCCATAGGAGCCACTGTGGATTTTGAGTCAGGTCAGATATTGGAGTTTGCCCGTTTTCCCATATGTTTTTTTACTCTTAAAATACATAGCCTTTGGAAAGTGGAGCTTAATTAAATCCTCCTTTTTATGGATAACCAAGGAATCTTAAAACTAGGGAAATTTTGTTTTTCCTGATACATTTTGTCTTTGTAATGTGACTTTTAGCTAATGTCCAGTTATATATTCTAAGGAAGCTGTCATCATATGCATTTTGAACTCTTCAGAGGCTGTAGCCTGTTGTCCAGAATATCCCAGTGGTGACAAATCTTTATTCATTGAGACTGGCTTTAAATTTTTGTAATTGTAATATATTACCAGAGCAGCAGATGGTACAATGGATAGCATTGGCCCTTGAGTCAGGAGGACCTGAGTTCAAATGTGGCCTTCAACACTTTCTAGCAGTGTGATCCTGGGAAAGTCACTTTTGCCTCAGTTTCTCCATCTGTAAAATGAGCTGGAGGAGGAAATGGAAAACTGCTGCAGTATCTTCGCCAAGAAAATCCCAAGTGGGGTCACAAAGAGTCAGACAGTAATCGACGAAATCAGCGGTTCTCAACCTGTGGGTCATGGCCCCATAGGGGGTGGAATGATCCTTTCACAGGGGTCACAGGGGTCGCCTAAGACGATCGGGAAACACATATTTCTGATGGTCTTAGAAACCGAGACACCTCCTCTGTCTGTCTCCAGGTGGGTCCGCCCACATGCAGATAAGTCCACATGTGAGTTATTAAAGGGTCGTGGCATTAGGAGGGTTGAGAACCACTGGACTACATAATAACGACAAATTGATAGCCAAGTCTGGTGAATAAGGTAACTGACAGTCAGATTGGTTAATACTGTTAGAGAAGGAGGGCAAAAACCAAGTTACAAAGCGGATTTTGTGTGTGGAGCTCTGAAGATTATCCCTTCTTCTTCAAAGGCCATTTTTTTAAAATGCCTTAAGCGTGGTTTTGCTGATGTGGCTTCCCAAGGAGATTGTTGGAAGAATAACTCTTAATACAGCTGGCTCTTGTAAATCTGCTAGTTGTGTAAGGTTTTTATTTGTTTGTTTTGTATTTTTTCCACATTTAATTCAGCCTGCATGTTACTTGTAGTTCATGCAGGAAGAGCTGCGTTCGGTGAATATAAAATATTTTATGGCCCAAATAATTCTGAGTGTATCAGCTTAAGTGGTCTTTTGAGGGGCCAGGCAGCTGGTGAGGAGATGGACATAGAATCACTGTTCCCCCTAAGTTAATACAGTTCCAGTGAGTGTTTTTGCCTGTAGGATTTCATCTGCTTCATCACTCCACCCCCATGTGCTCATTTGGCCTTGGCCTGGCCCATGTTATTAAACCAACAGTATTTTGTGGTGTCTTAATGATCTAACTGGGTGTATTTCCATCCAGGTTCTGTTTCTAAGTCTTCCTGACTCCCAGGTCTAGCCCTTTAACCATATTCCTCTGCTGCCACTATTTCAAAACAAGTGCCTTGAATGTTATTATTTGTGGAGCGACCCTGTCTAAAGGGGAAATCACGTTGCTCTGGTTTGACCTGTTCTTGATGGAGCCATGCCAGCCCCTTTTAATCACAGCTTCCCAGTCACGTCTTTGTTGAACCGTACTGCAGTTTTTCTAAGGATTAAAGTCACTCTGACTTTATTTGTTTGCAGACTCCATCTCTTTGTTGTCTTTACCCTCCCTCACCAGCCTTGGTGCCTTCTGAGTTTGAGCACTGCTGTGTGTTTTTTTCTTTTTTCTTTTAATTTAATATTTTTCCCCTTAATTACCAGTAAAAACAGTTTTAATATTCTTTCTTTTTCAAATTTCGAGTTCTAAAATCTCGCTCCCCCCCCCCATTGAGAAGGCAAGCAGTTTGACAGGTTATACATATGTCGTCATGCAAAACACATTTCCCTTTAGGTCATACTGTGTAAAAGAACCACAGACTTTAAAAATACCCAGCAACCCCACATAAAGTGAAGAAGAAGCATTTTTATTCTGTATTGAGGCTCTGTCGGTTCTTTCTCTGGAGATAGATGGTGCCTTTCATCGTAAGTGCTTCACTTACAGTCGGGCTGACTGTTTTTTACAGGCCCGTATACACCCACGTTATGCCCTCTTCGTTTCATCCTCTGGTGCCTCGCCTTGCTACCTTCTGTACGTTTCTTATTGAAATCTAAATTGGTTAGTGCATCCACATTGAGCTTTTTCAGGCAGGTCCCATTTTCTCCCCTCATTGACCTTTTCTCTGTGTCTTCCTCTTGGGCTGACCTCCCTTGAAGCCTTGTAGTCTGCGGGCTTCTACCTATCTTCCCTCTGAATCAGCCCTTCTGCCTTCCTGAAGTGCAGGGTCCATGACAGTGTTTGCCCAGATGTCCTGTCTTTTATCATATTCTCCAGAAGGGAGTGGTTTCTGGTCTTTAGGTTAGACCGGTTGGCTGCTGAGTCTCAGACTCTGGGATTGTGGAAAATCTAGATAGTCTAGAATTGTCCCAGGGCCACCCCACATAGAAAGGAGAGAATGGAGAATGAATGACAGTCAGGGCCAGAGAGATGGAGCATCCTGACTGTAAAGACAGCAAGGTGGTGCAGTGACTAGAGCCCTGGGCCTGGAGTCAGGTAGACCTCAGACTCTTACTAGCTGTGTGACCCTGGGCAAGTCACTTCGCTTCTTTGTCATAGTCTCCTGGAGAAGGAAATGGCAAACCTCTGCAGTACAGTTGCCAAGAAAACACCAAGAGCAGTACCAACACGCTGTGGTCCACAGGGATGTGAAGAGCTGGATGTGACTGAACAACAACAGCTGAACTACCGTATAAGGGCTGAGGCGATGCAGAAGTAGAGTGACTTGGGGATCGGTAGCATGAATTTGGAAAATGTCACTTTGAGCCAGTTCTTCAAAGGGTCAATTGACTTACATCTAACTGTGTGAAGAAGAAAGGGCAGCCCATGGGGCTGAACTTTCTCTTATTCCTCATACAGTGTCTAGAGTGCTGTGAGCTCTCACTGTATGTTGTTGTTAAACATTTTGCATGTTTCCAATAACCCCTGTTACTTTTTAACCAAAGATCATAAATGATTGTGTAAGTAAAAGTTTCATCATATGCAGCATTGTGTATGAATGGGAATTAGCAGTTAGTTAAAGTTCTGAGTAACTTAGAGTAATGTTATTCCATGTGACTTCCTTTTCATAGTCCTTTAGAAGCATAAGCAGATTTGGAGATAATCCAGTTAAGAAAACTGAGGAACAGAGAGGCGAATCACAATTAGCTCCCCTGTTAACTTGCGTGAAGATTTAGGCCATATCTCCTACTTGCTGTATAGGGAATAGCCCTATTCCACTTCTGCTCATGCTCCCAGGGACATAGGTAACTACTTCCTGAAGTGTGGGTGCTATCCCTGCAAGAGCCATCCCCAGTGGGCATAGAAGGATACCCATAGCACTAAGTTGTCAGTTGTGTTGGAGGAATGAAGAGGCGGTTAACAAGGGGTTTGGCCTGCTCAGCTGTCTGCTGCCTAGGTGTCAGCGTTCCAGCATTTGGGTGGATGCTGGGAGGGCTTTCCCGCCAGTATGTCTGTTTGGTACAGACTGGACAGGGAGAGGGCAGTTGAGTCTAGAACTGACAAGGAGGGAGATTTGAGGGCTGGATTGCTTTGGGGAAATTGCAGAGCTCTTTTTCTGAAAGGAAAGCCTTAAGGCTGTCATTTTCCCAGTTCTGCGTGAAGGAACGAAAAAACATTTATTAATTGCTTTTGATGAGCAGAATAATGACCCCACTATACCATTCTGACATGCATTTAATTAAATGGCTTCATCACTGTGTGTGAGTATATGTGGGTAAAAGGAAAAGATTACTTACTATTTGAATCCAGGCAGGAATATTCTCTAGTGAAAAAACTATTCTGAAGTGTAGTGTAATGAAAACGATGAAGTCACTACATAGATGAAGGAAAGTTCTTGATAGGAAATGATCTGGATGTTGATCTTGATACTAGATTTTACATATTTGCTCATGGAGAAATTAGTTTGGGTTTGTTTCAGAAAATAAATTACCATTGATCTTAAAGCTACTGTATATTTTAGGATAAGATTTTTGGTCTTTGTTTATAACATTTTATTTTTTTATGGTTAGGATTTTGTCTCTTTCGTTTCAAGCATATGTCTTTGAAAAACTCAGGGTTTAATTTAAGTTTCCAATTTGAGATAGAATTTAAGTGGCTTTCTTTAATTTAAAAAGGAATTGTAAAAATTGTGGTACTACTAACCTCAACTTTTTTTCCCCTTGGTCTTCATCTCTCTTTCTTTTATCAGGATTGGTCCGAAGGAAGAATTTTTTCACTGTTTGAAATGTAACCTGTGCCTGTCCTTGAGTCTCCAAGGGCATCACAAGGTACAGAAATTATATTACTTTTAGACACTTAGCAAATGTCCCAGAGTTTTGGATACATATCCACCAAGATTTTATTATTTGAGACTATATAGTAAGAGATAAGGTAAAATCAGAGTAGAAACAAAGATAAATAAGGAAATATACCTATCTTTGAAAATCTTAGGGGCTAGTAAGGCAGCTGAGATGCTCACACAGGTGACCGCAACACAAGCTAGACTGAGTAGGACATAATGAAAATTTGAGAACCACTGCCTTGGTGCTGAGAGAGAGAGAGAAAGAGAGAGAGATTCTCTTGGGAGGAAAGTGGTCAAATTGAGCAAAACTTTGTGAAAGCCATGTTCTAGCTAGGTTTCCCAGAATTGGAATCTGGGTTCTGGAGTTAATGGGGGGAGGGAGGAGGAAGAGGGTGTGGTTAGAAAAGGATTGAAAGACATTTCATTTTGGGAACAGAAGGGAATGGGGGGATAAGGAGTTCAGTTTGACTGGGTGTGGATAAACAAGGCAAGTAGTGAGAAAAGTGGGTCATTTGTGGATGGCCCAGATGCCAGGCTGAACAAGCTGGGTTTTTATTAGGTTGGTAAGGATTCTTTGAAGGCTTTTGAGGAGTAAAGTGATGTGATCAGTCCTTTACATGAGGATAATCAATCTGATTGGAGTGCACCTAGTGGTTTGGAGAAGGGAAGAGCCTGGAGACAGGGACAGGAGTTAGGGGGCCATTGCAAGAGTCCAGATGAGAGACCCTTCAGAGTCACTGAGCTCCCTGCTTTTTCTTCTAAGCCTTTCGAATACTTAACGTAATGTCACTTGTAGTGCAGTGTTGTTAGGTCTTAACAGATGGAGGTTTTTTGAAATCATTGTCATTGTTTTTTAATAGCCTGTACTTTTAACCTAACTGCCTCTCCTAAACTTTGCCCTATTTCAACGGCCCTGTTACTCTTTGAGTCCTTCAGTTTTGAGAACGTGCTATCACCCTGAACTCTTGGCTCCCCTTCAGCCATATCAAAATTGCAAGTTGCTAAGATCTTGTTGAAACCCCTCTGCAATGTCTTTTTTTTTTTTTGTGCTTTTTGGAGGGGGGAGAGCAGGGCACTTGGGGTTAAGTGACTTGCCCAAGGTCACTTGGCTAGTGTTTGAGGCTGGATTTGAACTCAGGTCCTCCTGACTCTAGGGCCACTGCTCTATTCACCGTGCCACCTAGCCGCCCCTGCAATGTCTTTCCCATCCATCTGCTTCTCTTTTTAACTCATGATCCCGACACTAATTCAGATCCTTCATGGAGGCCTCTCCCCTTCTTTCTCTCCCTTCTCCTTTTCTCTTTCTCCTTCCCCTTCTCTGTATGTCTGTGTATAGCTCTCTCTATATATACAGTTTATATTCCGGTTCAGAGAAATGCATTTCCTCCTAACTCTTAGATTAGCCAGTACTTGACCTCTGCTGCTTTGGTGGCTCTGAAACATTCTTTGATCCAGTTGTGGATTTAAAAAAAAATACTCTTTGTTTTTAAACAGTGCATTGAGAATGTGTCCAGGCAGAACTGCCCCATATGTTTAGAGGTGAGTTGGGTTTTCTTTTGTCTTAGCTCCTTTCCCTCAGCTCTGCCGTCCTTCTGGGTCTTTACATTGGCTTAGAGCTCACATTAGTACTTGTTCCCTTTGCAGGACATTCATACATCCCGTGTGGTTGCTCATGTCTTACCATGTGGCCATCTTCTGCACAGGTGGGTAAAAGGAACCTTTTTTTGTTTTCCTATAAAATATTAAAGAATGAGCAACTTTAAAAAAATTGAATAAATTTTCATTTAGTAAAAATAAATTTGTTTCTTTCAGAACATGTTATGAAGAAATGTTAAAAGAGTGAGTATTGTACATTCTGGCAGTCCTACATTTGAGCAGTTTAATATCGTCTTCGGTCTCCCAGCCTCCTGAGAGAAAGGCAGATCCAGAAATGAACCAGGCCAGACAAGCACACAGGCCCTGGCCAGACCCCATTCCATGCTGCCAGTGCACTTCACCTCCAAAGACTTACCCTCATGTGAGAGATGGCCCTGTTTTCTTAGACAATGGCATAGAGCTACTGCCAAAGGAAAAGACTGGATTAGGGAGCTGTTGGGAGCACTTGTGAATCCTGCACACAGAAAGTTTTCTCAAATTGTTGTCAGCTTATGACAGGCCCGCACAGCCTGTGGCCCATGGGTCATAAGCGGCCTGCGGGCACGCCAAAGGATTTCAGGCGGCCCGTGAAAAATAAGTGTTTTCCTTTGCATTTTCCAGGGGCGCTTGAAATCTGCTGGTGTGTAAGCAAGCTGCCTGTGGGCTGTAGGTCGTGTAGGCCTGGATTACAACATAGTCTGAGGGCTAAAAGGGACAGAAACTGAGGTTCTGAGGAGCTGTGACTTTCCTGGCCTGGTCTGTAGTGCCCGGGCGAGGGCTGTGGGCTGTAGTCCACTTCCTGTCGGGTAGCCAGGCTTGAGGATCTGAAACAGGATTGGGAGTTGCTGGCGTGGTCAGAATAAACCATGTACAGCTAGAACATGGGCAGATGCTGGAACTGGGAGCGAGATGGGGGGCTGGTGAGGGAGCAGTGCGCTTTGAATGGTCCATGTTATTGTGTCCTTTTGAAGGCATTGGCTGACTGATTGAAAGACTCAGTTTTATTATGCAGAAAGACAGCTCATGCATAGCCCAGTGTCTCGTGTTGTAGCCAGGTGATGCAGTGGTTAAAGTGCTAGGCCCAGAGTTAGGAAGACCTGGGTTCAAATTCAGCCTGACACATACTGCGTGACCCTGTGCCAATAATTTACCCTCCCTTTGACTCAGTTTTCCCATCTGTAAAATGGGAGACATTATAGCACCGGCTTCTCAGGGTTGTTTGGAGGCCCAGATAAGATAGTTGTAAAAGGCTTAGTGCCTGGCACATAGTAAAATTGTAGTTATTATTATTATTATTATATTTTGCAGGGAAAAAAATAATTGTTCTCTTCAGGAGACTGAAGAAAGAATGGAATTAAGTTATAATAAGAAATGCAGCAGAATGAGAAGGAACCTTTGTTCTCAGGGTGATCAGGCATTGGCACAAGGCAGTTCGTTGTAGGCTCTCCTGTCCCAGGACGGCTCTGAGACAGGATAGCCGCCAGGGGCCTGGTCTGGCTCTGCCCACGGACTCGCCGGATCCTAGCTCAGTTAAACCTTTTTCCCTTGTTTGTAGGGGCTACAGGTGTCCGTTGTGTATGCACTCTGCCCTCGACATGACTCGCTATTGGCGCCAGCTGGATAACGAAGTAGCACAGACGCCGATGCCGACAGAATATCAGAACATGACCGTGGCAGTGAGTATCAGGGTGTTCTTGCGCTGTTGGCCGCCCCTGGAAATCCCTCTCACTTCTGCCTTCCCCTTATGACATGGGTGCCTGGGCACATTTGTGAAGAGGACATCATAGCTCAAGGCTATTTACTTTCTGACCTCTAAAAAATCCTTTTAAGATTGATCTGATTCCTCTTGAGGATCTCATTGATGGAAACATAAAAAGGGAAGAAGTGGCAGAATTTTGGCCCCTGTGTTCTCTAGCTTACTTACCCTGTCAGTAGGAATGGCTGAAATACGCTATCTCACTGTGTGTGTTGTCTACACTAAAGCGTTTTTTTGGGTAGAACAAAATAGAGTCTTTAAGGCTCCCCCCAAACAGGTCCTTGCCTGTTTTGAGATATTATAGGATTGTCTGATGTGAGCATGATTTTGGTGCCTCGTCTGCCCCCGCCATGGGTTGTCCTAAGGATTATGTATGGATGCAAAGTAGAATTGTGTGCTTGTGCACAGAGGCCTAGAACCTACGTTGGTCCATCTAAAGATGGGCTTCTGCAGCTTTTAGCTGGGGCCCCTTCAGTGCTCCTTAAACTGTGTATAAGAAGTGCTGATCTAAAGAACAGGCATTTGATCTCGAAGCCTGGTCTGTTTATGGAGAGAGACTCAAGAGTGGGCCTGAGGTCGTGTGACCATAGGCACAAATGTGCCGCCAGATTTTTATGTTCTTTAGAGCTTGTATCACTCTTGAGTTTTGTTTTTAGTTGACTTTACTTTTTTCTGGTAACTTAAAAAAATTTACCAAGGTCTTTTTTCTCTGTGATGGATCTCAGCAAGCCACTCTAAGCCTAATTTTTTCATCTCTTCTGATTGCAAAATTGTGATGTTTAGTGGAGCCTTGACAAGAAGCCTCCAAGCTTGATTGAAAAGGAAGCAGGGCCATTTTAATGGCTACCGTGAGATTTTCTGTTCATTTTTCTGTGCAGAGGAAAGATAACATGCCAGTCTGAAAAATCAACACCTCCTGACATCTGGACAGGCCGATGGTATTTTTGTGTGGCTCTGAACCAGGTGACTAGTGCCTTGTTCAGCTCTCTGTGGTGCAGGACGAGCCCTTTAAGCCTCCAGTGTGTATACATATCTCTGCACCTGTGGGTGTGCAGAGGGTCTACAGCCTTTAGGTGTAAGAGTTGCCTCAAGCACCGAGGGCCTCGGTAACTCCAGGAGTCAGTGGGCCATTGTGTCAGAGGTGGTTGACACCCAGTTGGCTCCTGTTCACTATCCCATGCACCCTTCCTAGGGTTTAGTCTCATTTTTAAATGATGTTCATTAAAGAAAACCAAAGGATGAGTTACAGACTTAGATTTTCTAGATTCGTTATTCTTTGAAATGATGTCAGTGACATTTTGGGACTTTTAGTTTAGAAAAATAAAATATCTTCTAAAAGTCTTCAGAATTACATTTGTAGATTTCAGGGGGCTCTTTGGAAAGAAAATCCTTTCCCTGAAGGTCTTTCTGGTTGTTTGTTGTCGTCTACAGATTCTCTGCAATGATTGCAGTGCCCGCTCTATGGTCCAGTTCCACATCTTAGGAATGAAGTGTAAAAGCTGTGAGTCGTATAACACTGCCCAAGATGGAGGCTGTGGCATTCCTCTAGAGCAGCAGTGACCAGCCTCTAGACTGCAGAGAAACAACTGCCTCCCAAGACTCACCATTGTTCCTGAAATAAGAGACGTTCCTTAGTATCCTGTTGCTGTGCTGTCACAAACATTAGTGTGATGTTTGTGGTCATGTGACAACATAACCTCCCACTATGGGGACTCGGGGATCAGGCTCTCAGTAGAATTGTCGTTTTTATTATTGTGCAAAAACTAGAGCTCTCCCATTGAGTGGAAATTCCTTCAATGTTACTTAGAACCAAGATGACATTCCGCTTTGAAATTGATGTTCATTAGAATGTATAATTTCATTGCATTTCCTCTTAAATAAAGCTATGCATCCAGAATCTAGATATAGTTCTTAATAGAACTGTGCTTAACATTAAAACTTTATCTTAAGGGCTTGTAATGATACTGGGATTTGAAGATCTTCCATGCCCCTTGAACTTGCTGACGTAGCAGGAAGGGGTGAAGCAAAAGAAAGCCAGAACCAAGCTAGTGTCCACACGGTGGTGACTGGAAGCAGCGGCAGAAGCAGCGGCTGCAGTTGCAGTGCAAACTCCTTTTTCTTTGAGCCTGCCAGAATCTCTGCTAAGGACTCCTGCTGAGGACTGCCAGGGACAGGAACAGCGGGGAGGGCCAGAGCTGCTGGGAGCAAGTTGCATGGACGCAGAGCAGTTATCGTGAGTGAGGATAGGAGGATCTTTGCCTGAGGTAGCCTGTCCTGTTTTGAAGTCTTGAGAATGTGGGTGTTTACTACTTTAACTACATGTGCCAACTTCATAACTACTATGTTGGCTTTGACTTTCTGGTTTTGGGACTCAGTTTTCTGGTATTTAAATAAATGCTCTAGCTATATTTCTTATGTAGAGAGCCTGCTACGTTTTGTGATTAATAACCATATCAGCATCCTTATAGTTACTGTAGGCATTGTGAATGCTGCGTTGCTGATACAGGGCTGTATTGTAAGACTAGGGTTTATCTTATTGTCTAAATAAACTTTAGAATTTTATAAAGCAGTCCCTTTTGAATGCTATAAATGTGTATTTTAATGTAACGTCAAATAAAAACTCTTGGCATAGTCTGTTGCTGAAAGTTTTTCTAAGGTTGTCTAGTACAAATTAAGTTGGTTAGAAATAGAACACAGTGGTTAACAGATTCACTTGGATTCGTTTATTCTTTAGATTTCTTTTTTCATAACAGGTAGGAGAGATGTTTTGTAAAATATGCATGCTGCAGGATGCTGAACTTATTAACCTAAGGTGGACTTTCCTTTTCCTCTACTGCCCTTTTAATCTAGCCTCAATGAGTCCCTGCCTTGTTTCCCATAATGTCTATTCTACAGCTTTTCTTCTTTTCCCTGAAATCCTGTCTCTGCCACCCACATTTGGAGCAGATGACCTAAGCTATTTCACTTAAACGGAGGCTAGCTTACTTTCATTTTTTTAGCTCCCTTCTTTCATACCTCAGAACTCAGTACGACCTTCTTTCCCACTTCCCTTGGGCCACAAACATATCCTTGTTCTTACCCATGCTGATTCCCTATAGGCCTGTGCCTTTGATCCCATGCTCGTTTCCTCTGGGTTCCTTTTGCATGCCTCTTCTATCTGTACTTTCCTATTGGCTCCTTCTGTTTGTAAACATGCTCAGATCTCCCAAATTCTAAAATTACCTTGCCTGGATCATTCCAGCTTTCATCCCAAATTTCTTTAAAAAATTGTCTATGCATAAAACGAGTTCCCCTAGCTATTTGTGATCTGACTTCTGCTCTCACTCTTCCAAGGTCACCAAGGACCCACACACCAAGTCCAATGGACTTATATTCCTCATACTCTAGGTACAACTGACCTGTATGTATAACTGGATAGATTATCTTTCCGTGGTTTGTGAGACACAAGGCCGTTGACTCTCTAAAAATCTCAAAAACTCCTTTTTTGTCTCTTAGGAGTGTTTCCCAAGGATATGTCTGTCCCTCCTGTCTTACTAATCTCATACACTCCTACGGCTAATTCATAAAGGAGGAAGAGTTTTATTGTTCTGGCCTGATATCTGTTCAGATTTCTACTTCCATCACTGGCTGCCTTCATGTATCTCAAGACACGTGGGCATGCTGCCTTGTCTCAAAGTTGACCTGGTCAAAACTTTCCCTCAGAATCTTGCTTTGCTACTGTATGTAATATCATTGACCCAGGCTTCCTTCCTTTGAGATCTTTTCAGTCTTCCTTCTCTCTTTAAATTTAATCAATAATCAAGGTTAGTAGGTTAGCTCTCCCCTCCCCCTGGATGAGTGGGTTGCTTGACTCCCAACATTCTCAAGTGCCCTCCTCTGTAGGGGAAGACCTTCTCTCAATTCCAGGGAAATACTTAGGTTATGTTGTTCTTTTGGCAGTTTTCTTGCTTCTCATTCCATGTGAATCTTCCCATATTTCTTTTTTTTTTTTTTTTA
>CM053583.1:191595134-191616199 GCA_028627135.1 Pseudochirops cupreus
ATTTCTCTTACTTGATTTTCAAAATCCTTTTTGAGCTCCATGGCCTGTGACCAGTTCATATTTTTCTTAAAGGCTTTTGGTGCAGGAGTTCAGACTTCACTGTCTTCCTCCCACTCCATGCCTTGATCCTTTTTGTCCCCAAAAAAGAAATCTATAGTTTGATTATGTTTCCTCTACTTGCTTATCTTGCCAGTTAATTACTTGACTTTTGAGCTCTTTGCCACAGTAGAACTCTGCTTCCAGAATGGAGAGAGCTTCATCCCAAATAGGTGGGGTTTTTGCAGCTGCTGGAGCTATTAGTTGGGTGCCCTTCTCTACAGACACCACAAGCTCTAGCTCACTGGTCACATACCCCAGGACCACCACCCAAGACTGTGATCCAGAGCCAAGCAGGTTAAAGCAAGAGCGCTTAGCCTCTAAATGGTCACTTGGTCCCTTTGCAATCTGTAAGCCAGGAGCTCCTGAGACAGCCAGGCTATGGCGGCTGCACAACTGCCATGCCTCTGCCACTTCTCAGCCCAGGGGGTGGGGCCAGACCATGTTCTCAGTCCTCTTGTTCCCACAAATTTCCACACTGACCTTTTACTTTCTTTTTGGCATTTATGGGTTGATAATTCTGGAAACCGCCACAACTGCTGGTGATTCTCTCTCCTGAAGTCTGCTCCAGGCCCACTGCTGGTTGGGGCCTCCCTGGGGCTGGAACCACATGGCTCATATGGGACTGTGCTCAGCTCCCAGCCTGGTGTGATAGACCCTTCCTGTTGGCCTGCTGGGCTTCTTTCAGAGGGAGCTTTGTTTCTCTTTGTCTCTTTGTGGGTCCTGTAGCTCTAAAGTTTGTGGAGTCATTTTTTTACATGTATTAGAAGTGATTGTAGGGGAGCCCGCACCAAGTTTGTGCTTCTACTCTGCCATCTTGGCTCTACCCCCCAATATAAGACATTTAAACGCAAATATGTGCATATATACATCAGTGTAGGTTTACACATTTGGCACATACACACATGTAAATACATGGATATGTGCCAGACACTTAGACATTGCCAAATGCTAGATTTGCTCTCATGTTTCCCATAATTCACAAATTGTTATCCCAGTCACACATGGGATGATATGTTGTGAAAGAAATTATTTTTCTATTACACTACTAACCAATTATTAAATTAGGATCCAGGCATTTCCCCCTCTGTTTCTTCATTGAGGCCCAGCTCCTGTGAAAGGTCAGTCTCTGAAGGATGTGGCTGAGAGAGATTAACCCTAACCATGAGGGAACACACTCTTCTCTCTTGGGCTGGAGCCCACCCAACTAGGAAACATTACTTCTGTTTAGAGTGTGAACAGAATCCAGTCTATTTTCTTGCCCCAAGGAAATGATCCCTTGGCCTTGTACTCTCCCATTAGAATTTAGGGTGACCCAGCTCATGAAGGAAAAAACCAACCAGAGTAATCTGGATGGAGATGCATTGCTGGAGGTGGCTGAGTCTTAGGTTTGAGCCACATTCTCAGCAAGAGGAGCTGAAAACATCTAACTCACCTCCTCATTAAATATCCACCAATCAGATTTGATTTTTCAGTTGTTGTCAAGGTAATTCCCTTTTGAAGATCGTTTTAAATGTTTTTTGTCTTTGGTGGCCAAGAGAAGCTACTGACCATCAATTTATTGATTACTGGCTAGCCTAATTAATAAATTGATTGTTAATTTCCTAGAAACTCTTTCTCAAGTTTTTCATTAATCACAGTTGCTGACTTAACGTAAAGGGATAATATTACTCAGGGTACTTACTCGTCCAGAGACAAATACCACCTTTCAAGAATAGTACAAATCTTCCCAGCTACAAGCGAACAGCTCCAACATACACTTTATTTAGGTGTCACTACTCAGGCCTACTGGGATGTGCTAATAAGGTTTCTGAGAGTATTGCTTATGGTACCTGCAATATTAATAACTCCACTTAAAATTATAAACAAAACACCATTGTAAATTATATAAGTCAATTCTTTGGCTCTCAGTGTAGCTTTAAACTGTAAGAGATTAGCCAGTGGGATTCAGGATTTTGATTTGCTTCCATTATGAAGATCTGTGGTTCACACGTAGAGTCTTAATACTGATTTTTACACTTAGAATTTTCAAGTTAGTAACACTTATATTGTACTCTTTGAATTATGCTATAAACATTGATCAAGACGATTTAACTGAGAATAAGAAGGAAGGATGTGTGTAATTATGTAACCAGAAAATTCTGAAAAACAGAGAACATGGTAGAAAATAGAGAATTCGAAATTTGAGCAAGATTGTACTAAGTGGACACAAAAGTGGGAAGTTAGTCGAGTAGGCCTCAAACCTCACCAAGTAAAGTGTACAGGCTAAGCTGAGAGGGGCTTAGTTCTCTCCTTCAAGAAATAAAACCTCTTGTTTTGAAAGTAGTAACAAGACCTATAAAATATGACTCTAAACAAATTTTAGAGCTCGAGAACTCTCGAAATTACAGAATAACAAAGCTCCCGCTGAAGGCAGCCTGGCAGGCTAATGGGAAGGGCAGGATCTATTGAATAGGATGGGATAATATTTTAAAAGGTGAAATTGAGAAGTGGGAGAGGAATAGAATGAGAGGAGACAGGGAGAGACAGAATGGGGTTAATCCTCTCATATAGCAGAGGCAACGCATAACTGTTACAATGGAGGGGAAGAACAGGAAGGCAAAAGGTAATGGGTCAACCTTACTCTCATTGAATTTGGCTTAGGGAGGGAGTGACATAAACTCTAAACTGGGTATCTTGCCCTGTAGGAGAGGGGATGAGAGGGGGGATGATGGAGAGGAGGGCAGGTTGGAGGGGAGGGTTGTTAGAAGCACACACTTCTGTAAAGGGACAGGGACAAAGCAGAGAATAGAACAAGAGGAGGTGGGATAGGAAAGAGGGAAATATAGTCAGTCTTTCACAATATGTCCACTGTGGAGATGTTCTGCTTAACTACACAAGTATGGCCTGTATTGAATTGCTTGTCTCTCCAGTGGGGTGGGTGACGAGGGAGGAAGGGAAAGGATCTAGAATTTAAAGTTCTAAAATCAAATGTTAAAAATATATATGTGTATATATATATATGTATATATATATATATATATATATATATATATATAATTATCTTTATTATTATTTACATGCAACTGGGAAATAAGATACACAGGCTCTGGGGTAGGCAGATCCATCTTGCCCTACCAGAAAGTCAGAGGGGTCATGGGGGAGGACATAGGACAGAGCAGATTGAGGGATGGAGTCTACAGTGGGATCGCTGTTTTGGGAGAGTTGGTAGGGGAAAGATGGGGAGAAAATTTGTAACTCAAAATCTCATGGAAATGAATGATGTAAACTAAAAATAAAAGAAAGTTTAAAAAAAATAAAAAGTAACAAGGCCTAGAGCAGTATGTCTCCACATTTGCAAGGCTTCGCAGCTCAGGGTGCTTGAGAGAATGCCCTCTATCTATCGTGTTCCGTAAATACACTAAAGGTCTTTGAGATAGCTTGTTAAATTTTGTTATGTAGCACTGACCATTCTCTCTCTCTCTCTCTCTCTCTCTCTCTCTCTCTCTCTCACACACACACACACACACACACACACACACAATCAGTCCAAAATAGCTGCTTCAATTAAATGTGGTAGTATAATGGACTGGCCAAAGCCCAGGCCTGATGAGTGTGTGCAGAATGCTGCTGATGCACTTTCCCCATGTGGAAGGCATGGAGAAACCTGGAGATGTGTCACCAAGAATGAGAGTAGTGGTTGGGGCCCCACACCCTAGAAGTAGAAAACTGTGAACCAGCTACTTATGCTGAGAAATTTCCTGTTCAATGGCTTGTCTTCTTGGTGAAGGAGAAAACAGTTATCTACCCTAAGTGTGGATGGTGAGGATAGAGTTGGGGTCTTGAGGCATGGAGTACATTTAACAAGAGCTGGCAAGAATGACTTTGTTGTGATACACCCACTACCAGGGAGGCTAAGGCTAGTGGATAGGTTAAGCTCTGGAGATTTGAGCTGTAGTAGGGCTAAAGTTGATTGGGTGTCTATATTAAATATGGCACCAACATGGCTAGCCCCCAGGAATGGGAGACCATGAGGCTCCCTCAGGAGCAGCAAATCAGTCCAGATCAGAAACAGATCAAGTCATAGCTCCCATGAAGGTCAGCAATAGGATGAGACCATGAATGACTAACTTCCAGCTTGGGTAAAAGAAGGAGAAGTAGTCTCAAAAAAAAAAATTGCTGGGTGTCTTGAAAACCTGATGAAAAACTGATAGATTGAAGAAGGGAAAGGACCGAACTAGGTGCTCTAGAGAGCTGTTAGCAAATAAAATCCAAGGAAGTAAAATCTATGGTTTAAATGTCTATACACAATGCCCAAAGTTTAGTCAAGTAACTTGAGGTCTCAGTCCAGGACCAGATTTAACCTGTCAGAGTGTCGGAGTGCTTAATAAATGGGTTTTGATCAACTCATATGGAAGGATAAAACCCATGACAAGAATATGACTCTAAATTGTTCTAAATTATGCAAAAATGCCCTCTAATACCCAGGATAGATAAATGGGGATGGAGTGTGGGTAGTATTGTACATTAGAATTGTGAATTCATGAGCAAATCCAGGAACCACCTAATTGTCAGAGGATTGTTATAGTAGTGATGGAGAATGTCAGTTATGCAGACATCTGCTGGAACTCTGCTAAAATCAGAGTAGCTAATAACTTCTTGACTTGTCTTAATGATAATTTCATGCTTCAAAAGGTTTATTGTTCAGTCATTTTTCAGTTATCTCTGACTTTTCGTGACCACATTTTGGGGTTTTCTTGGCAAAGATACTGGAGCAATTTGCCATTTCCTTCTCCAGTTCATTTTACAGATGAGGAAACTGAGGCAAACAGGGTTAAGTGACTTGCCCAGGGCCACACAGCTAGTAAGTGTCTGAGGCCAGATTTTAATTCAGGAAGATAAGTCTTCCTGACTCCAGGTTTGGTACTCTGTCCACTGTGACACTTAGCTGCCTTATGCTTTAAAAGGTAGATGGAATAAGGAGGGGAAATCCTATTCTGGAGTTTCATTAGCAAGGAGAAACTGATTCCTCTAGTGAAAAGGATGAGAACCTTGGGGTGGAGTGGGGTAGGGGCAGGGAACTGACTCGTCTCTTTTAGAGAAGAAGAAGAAAGTTAAGTGTACAATGGGTAGAACACTAAGCCTCCAAATCTGCCTTCAGACACTTACTAGCTGTGTGGCCCTGGGCAAGTCACTTAACCTTTATATGCTTCATTTCCTCATCTGTAGGATGAGGCTCAAATGAAATAATAATTATAAAGTAATTAGTACAGTGCCTGATAAGTGCTATGTACAATGTTTTCTATTATGACATATACCCTAGGTTTTGAGAAAGCAGATTTCAAAGGGTTCAGAGGAAGGATGGGTATGATGCTATGGAATAAAATTTTATAGAAGTCACTGAAGAAAGGATAGGAAATCCTCAAGAATGACATTCTGCAAGCACAAGGGTAAACAATTTCAATGAGGTAGGAAAATAGGAATCACCCGAATCTTGTAAACTAAAAGTAAATTAACAAATCAATTAAGAAGGGGGAAAAAATAACTTAATCCAGGACCAAATTTAACCTGTCAGAGTGTTGGAGTGCTTAATAAATGGGTTTTGACCAACTCATATGGAGGGATAAAACCCATGACAAGAATATGATATGGAGGCACAAGGAACTCGTAACATACAGATTTTTAAGATACATGCAGGAGATGGAAGCAAAGGCAGATGGTAGGAGAGGGATATGAGTGGCATGCTCCTATAAAAACAGAGTCAGGGGTGCCCAAACTCAGAATGAGCTGAAGCTTTTGAGAAAAGGTAAGGAGGAGAAAATGGTGGGGAGTCTTTAGAAAAATCATATTGGAAGATCAAAAAAGAGAAAGGGCCACTGCTTCTGGTGGATAGGATGATGCTGACAACAGGAGAAGGAAGAGCATCTCCCATTTTGGTTTGTTTCTATTTTCTCTCCCAAAGAGAATCACCTTTGCCTTGGAAATGCCAGAACAAAAGTGGCTAAAGGAGCTCACACTTGTGCTAAGTAAAGACCTGGGCAGAAAGCTCCAATTGTGGATGTATTCTAGTCACCTGGTCCAGTGGATGTGCTTGTTCCTCCCTTGTCAGACTGCAGAAGGGAAAATGTTCTGATTTTCTTTTTTTTTTCATTCTTTGTGTATTATTTTAATATAAACTACATTTCTGTTGACAAATATACAGATTACAAATTTGGTACACAAAATACCAAATAAACACAAAATATGGAAATATTTTTACAATTATCTTGGGAAATTTAATTCTGTAAAAATCAGATATTTATTAAGACTCCTCCTCCTCCTCCTCCTCCTCCTCCTCCTTCTCCTTCTCTTCCTCCTTCCCCTTCTCCTTCTGCTCCAGTATAGACCAGTTGGACTTCTGTTCCTGGGAAATTTCTAGACTAGATCAAGGAGATGATTTGCAAACATAGGAAAAGAAGTCATTACAAGACTAAGGGGTGTTATCTCTGTAAGATAAACATAGTGGTTTAGGGGGAAAAGACTAGAAATCGGGAAGAGAATTCTGAGAAGATGGTGGTGTAGAGCAGAAAGTGCCAGGCTCTCAAGACTTCTCCCCACAGAAGAGATAAACAGCACCCTAGGGCGAACACAGTGTGGGTAAAAATAAGTAAGAGTTGGGGCACAACAGGGTCCTCCTGGGACAATGAGAGAAGGTCTGAAGGGAAATCCCAGGATGAGGGTGAAGTGTAAACCCCCCGGGCTGGGCCGGCTTAACCACAGGTGGCCAGCCCCGGGGCTGCCCGGGTGGGAGGCTCCCTCTCCCCCAGCCGCGGGACAGTGAGGGGAGCTGGGCAGCGGAGCCCCGGAAGACTGAGGGAACCTCGGCTGACCAGGAACGTGGGAGCCAGCTGGGCTGCGGAGAGCAGCCGGGATGAGAAGGAGCAGGGCAGAAAGCCCCTGGCTGTGGGCATTTATAGGAGGTTGGAGGGTTGGCTTTGGCTCGGGACTAGAGGGAGAATTGAAGATCTGGGGCAGGAGACACCATCCCCCATCCCCTATCCCCCATCCTCCATCCCCTCAGGGCTAATGGTGATCACAAAAATGAGCTATTCCCAGAAAAAATGCCCAGGCAAAGGAGAAAGAATCCAACCATAGAAAACTCTTACGGGAATAGAGATGACTGGGGTTCATCTTCAGAGGAGGATATTGAAGCAAAGAAACCCCCAAAGGGTAACGTCAAATGGTCACCTGCCCAAAAAGAATTCATAGATGACCTTAAGAAAGACTTTAAAAATAAGACGACAGAGATGGAAGGAAAACAACAAAAAAAGGAACAGTCCAAGAAAAACAAGATGATGATGAAATTTCAGAAAGTCAACCAATTAGAAAAGGAGATCCAGAATCTTAAGGAAGAAAATAACGGTTTGAAAATTAGAATTGGGCAAGAGGAAGCCAGTGAAGTTATGAGAGATGAGGAAATAATTAAACAAAATGTAAAGAATTAAAAATAGAAGAAAAAGCGAAACACCTAATAAGAAATACAACCGATCTGGAGAACAGATCAAGAAGAGAATACATAAGAATAATCAGACTAACTGAAAGTTATGATCAAAAAAAGAATCTTGATACAATACGACACGAAATAAAGAAAATTGTCCTGAGACATTGAAACAAGGTGGGAAAGTAGAAATAGAAAAAAATCCATTGATCACCAATTGAAAGAGATCCTATGAGGAAAACTCATAGTAATAGTATAGTCAAATTTGGAATCCCTCAGGAATGAGAAAAAAATCAATTTAAATATGATGATGCCACAATTAGAATCACGAAAGTGGAGACGCTACAAGACAGAAGGTCTTGGAACATTATGTATCAAAGAGCAAAAGAACTGGGGCTCTGGCCAAAAATATACCCAGCAAAGTTAAGCGTAATCCTGAATAAAACAAAAATGGACATTTGATCAACTGCCAGACTTTCAAAACTTTGTTAAAAAAAACAAAAAACCAAACAAACCTGAACTTAATAGAATATTTGATATACAAGAGCCAAGAGAAACATAAGGTACTTATTAGAGAATGATTACAAGGGATTTAATAAGGACAGACAGTTTACTTTTTATATATGTTAAATGTTTGTCTAAGATTGTCATTAGTGACTGGGTAGTTCATAAGAAAGACTGGGGTTAAACCTGAGTATGAGATGACTTTAAAAAGTAAAACTATTTTGGAACAGCTAAAAAGAGTAATTATTTTATACAAATGAGGTGCAAAAGGGAGAATCAATACAGAAGAATTAGATGGGGGAGGAGGGCTGGTAGTTCTGGTAACCTACTTTCATCAGGAATGGGTTTAAGAGGGAACTATATCTGTCTAGATCTATATCCATATCCATATCCATATCTATGTATCTCTATCTCTCTATATCTATATATATACCTAGAAGAGTATAAAAGTCTTTTAAATTCAGAAGAAATAAAATGGTAAGGGGATAGGGAGAGGGGAGAAGACAAGGGAGGGATCTCTAGAGGGGAGGGTGAGGTTATAGATTGAAGGGGGATATAGAAGGGTGTTTAGATCAATGGGAATGGGAGAATAAGGGAGGGGGCTACAGAAGGGTGTTTAGATTTATGGGAAGAGGAGGATAAGGGAGGGATCCTTGGAGGGGGGTAGGCTAAGTAATAGAAGGGTAAGGTAGCAGGTAGAAGTAAAGAAGTCAGGAGGTGTAGGAAACAAGGGATATGCACAAACATAGAAACAAAGATCAATTTGTTAGGGAAAGTATGTCTCTCTCTCTCTCTCTCTCTCTCTCTCTCTCTCTCTTTCTCTCCCCCCGTGTATATGTGTATATATGTACATGTGTATATATATTTATATAGTTATATATCCATACTTAATTGTACCCTTCTGGGGAAAGGGGGTGTGGAAGGGCAAAAAAAAAAAAGAGCTAAGTAAAAAGTGCACAACAGAGAACCAAAAAAACCTTACAAGGAAGCAAAGGAAAGGACAGTTCTCAACACAACGTATAGTTTTTATTATCCAGGTTTTCTTGAAGTGAAAATTTATCATTACATATATACATACCTTATCAAATGATCCACAAGCATTTGATAAGCACCTACTGTATGCTAGGATATATAGGCTCAGGGAGCTTACATTCTAAGGGAGGATGCAACCTGCCCATGTATAGATAGAGACAGAGCACATATCACACAGGTACAAGATAGCATCGGACCTTCTGCAGAAGGTGACTTGGGCTGAATTTTAAAGGGAATCAGGGCTTCCTAGAAGCAGAGAAGGGAATTGAATACATAAGGATATATCCACAACAAGACAGGAAATAGATTAAAAATGAAATTATAATAATATGCTAAATGAGCTATAATGTTGCTGTTGTTGTAATAAAATAAAAACTCTTCTATTTGGCTTTTAAATCATGTCCCAATCTGACTCCATCCTACCTTTCCAGATTTCTTGAACATACCAGCCCTCCAGAGGCTCTGTGGTCTAGTGATATTGTCCTCCTTGTTATTCCTCACCTACAGTAAATAACACCCTGTCTCCTGTGTATAGGGACAGGTAAGGGTGCTGTAGTGAGTAGAGCATGGAGTCTAAAGTCAGGAAGACTCATCTTTGTGAGTTCAAATCTGGCCTCAGGCACTTACTAGCTAAGTGACCTTGGGCTAGTCACTTAACCCTGTTTGCCTCAGTTTTCTTATAAAATGAGCTGGAGAAGGAAATGGCAAACCACTCCAATATCTTTGCCAAGAAAATCCCAAATGGGGTTACAAGGAGTTGAAGGTGACTGAACAACAACAAACTCC
The DNA here is from genome assembly GCA_028627135.1 of Pseudochirops cupreus. Lineage (NCBI taxonomy): Eukaryota > Metazoa > Chordata > Mammalia > Diprotodontia > Pseudocheiridae > Pseudochirops > Pseudochirops cupreus. Next base: position 191,605,009 of record CM053583.1, read on the forward strand.
TATGTGTGCCTTTGGATTGGCTGTCCCCCATGCCTAGTATGTTCTCATTCCTTACCTCTATCTGGCAGCCTTTCCTGCCCCTTCCCTCAGATGCTAATGCCTTCTCCTCTAATATTACCACATATCATATGTGTGTGTGTGTGTATACATATACATGAGACGTCTATTCCTACTGTGTGAGATGAGTGAAAACTTCTCAAGCAGTTTGAAATTGTTAACTTCCCTTTTCCTCCTCCATTGCTGCTGTCAATCACTTTCATTTCTTTATCTGCTTTTCCCCAGCCTCGGTGGGCCCCTCCTCCTGGCCAGTGGGAGTCAGGGACAGCCCAGGCTCACTCCTCCTCCCTTGCTTTTGGACCCTTCCCCCTCTTTTCTTCTGTCCCATTTGTGGAAGAATTTGGTGAAGTCTGCCTCTCAACCAACAAGAGAAGAGACAGTTGGGAAGGGGGCTTGACTACATTAGGGTATAAATTCTTGCACTGTCTTTTGTAACACCCCTCTTTTCCATGATGAGTCATGGCTCATGTTGCCTCCCCTGTTTTAATTTATTCCCTTGAAAGCAAGGATTCTTTCACTTTGTCCTTGTATGCCCAGTGCCTAGCATAGGATTTGGGACACAGTCCACACTCAAGAAATGTGTCTTTGCTTGCTTGACAGACTACCATCTCCTTATAACTGGAAGCGATTGCTTCCAGAACGAAGCCCAAGATTGCATTAGCTTTTCTGCCCATGATAACACACTACTGACTCATACTGAGTTTGCAGCCCAGTAAAACTCCCAGCTCTTTTCCAACAGTTTTCAAACCACAACCTTCCTAATCTTATATTTGTGAAATAGATGTTTGTAAACTCAAATGTAAAACTTTACATTTATCCTGGCTGATTTTATCTTTTTGGAGTCAGACCAGTTTTCTAGCCTGTGAAGATATATTTGGATTCTCTCATTCAATATGTTTTCTAGCCCTTACAGCCTTGTTTAATCTGCAGAGCTGATGAATGTATAATCTGTACCCAAGTTCAAATCCAGCCTCAGATACTTACTAGCTGTGTGACCTTGGGCAAGTCACTTAACCTCTGTTTGCTTCAGTTTCCTCAATTATAAGTTGGGGATCATAATAGCACCTACCTCCCAGGTGGTTGTAAGGATCAAATGAGATAATATTTGTGAAGTGCATTGCACAATGCTGGACACAGTCATTCTAGCACTACACACACACACACACACACACACACACACACACACACACTCTATAAATACTAGCCATTTATCATCATCATCATCATCATCATCCATAGCTTACTTCCAAGTCGTTGATAAAAATGCTTCTCAGCAGAGGACCAAGCCCAGTGCACCAGGGCATTCCACTGAAGACTTTGAACCTTTAACAACTACTCTTTGAGCATAGTCATGGCATAATAGAAGAAGGTAGCTTTCTCCACTCCTTTGTAGAGGTGGGAGGCTCATGGGTATGGAACACTGCATACATTTTTATAAAACTTTTTTTTGATGTATTGATAGGTTTTTCAGATGTTTTTCTTATTGATCTTTTGTTCTTTACAAAATATTGTTCATTAGCTGGGATGGCTCTCTAGGAGGGATTAATTCTGAGGGGTTTTATTGATAAAAGATGTCAACCAAAATTTATTTTTAAAAAATACTCATTGAGCCTAACCATCTCACTGGTTTTAAATCCTCCCAAAAGTGATAGTCTAGCCTTCATTTCTCTGTATTTTCTTCATGAATAGTATGATACTTGTGGCAAATAAATGCAAGAAAGGCAAGCTGAGGTACAGTTTATTAACAGTGGCATATATATATAGCTGTTAATAAAGTGGGTCAGACTGACCCCCTCAGCCAGATCAACCACAATGAGGAGAAGGGAAAAACCCTCTTTATTGAGACACAGGAAAGGAAGAGTGTGTGGTTGGGCAATGTCAAAATTGGCTACCATTCAGAAACATGGGTTAGCCTAATCAGGTGTGAATAATCATGCCCCTCTGACAATTAAGGAATGTTAATTGCTTTATGGGCCTTAACTGCCTATGGTAATCTTGGCTAGAAAATCAGAGCCACCCCAATCAGGACCATGGTTGGGGTTCCGTTGGGGGAGATCAAACCACCCTTAATTTCACAAGAAGAGACAAAGCAGAAAAAATTTTATTTGGGGGAGGGGCTCAGTCTAAACTGGTTTTTGTTTATAGGCAGAAAAATAGTTATCCCAAGGGCTAGTTGAAAGAGAATGATGATTTCAGCCACATCTTTAAGAGAGATGATTTTTTTTTTAAGCTTAACTGCGAATATCGTTATTGTTGTTGGTTTGTCCATCATTCTCAAAGAAGACCAATGACATCCCAAGGGTGATGTCTTGACTTGCAAGTGAATTGGAGTTCTTGGACTATACCTTTAAACCCAAATCACTCAAGCTTTCATTGAATGGCCAATAACTGAGAGATGACCCTTGACAAAATGAGGAATAGGTCGATTACAGAGTGGAATCAATTATTAAATGATACAGCATAATTTTAATTTCCTCACATTCTTGATAAAAATCTTTGTTACATTCTAACAAAGGTAGGTAAACGATGTCCACAATATTTCTCTCATTTACTAGTTTAGTAGGTCAGAAAAGGAAGGAAGATTAATCTGGCATGACTCTCCTTGAGGAAGTCATCCTGTTTCCTTGTATGATGACAAGAGAATGTGGTGTCACACTGGGACTGCCTCTTTATAATATTAAACTATTTTTACACAAATAGGGCATCATTCCACATTGTTTACAAAGAGATTTGAGTCTTCATATTTTATACCACAGATTGTTTTTCTCTCCAGAACTGTCCAAACCCTGCCTGAAATTTATACTTCTTCACAAACATCTATTATCAACATATATTAAAACAAAGTTCCTTTTTTACTCCTTTTCAGTGTTAAAATGTTCGTCTATACCAGCAGCAGAGGCTTACATCACCAATATTAATTAATTAGTATAATTAATTATAAATCTTTTCCTTTACTCCTAAATACAATTTCTATTCTTTTTTAAAATTTTATTTTAGACTCAAACACCATTACACAAATACAGAATAGAGAAAAGAAAAAAAAGCAAGTCACATATAGCAGAACATAAGAAAGGATGATTATAATTTCCTTTTTCATCCATTTCTGGTCTCGTTGTGGATATAACCTTATCTGCTTCTAGGAAGCCCTGATTCCCTTTAAGATTCAGCTCAAGTCACCTTCTGTGGAAGGTCTGATGTTATCTTGTACCTGTGTGGTATGTGCTCTGTCTCTATCTATACACGGGCAGGTTGCATCCTCCCTTAGAATGTAAGCTCTTTGAGTTTATCCTCATCACCTAACAGTGCCTAGCACAGAGTAGGTGGTTAACGAATGCTTGTGGATCGTTTGATAAGGCAACTGAGACTTGATGGGAAATTCAAACCCAGGTCTCTTGGTATCACTTCCCCTCAACACCAAGCTGCCTCAAACTTTTCCCCTTTTAACAGTTTATTTAAACAAGTCTTGGATTAGTGGTTCTGTGGATTGTAGTAAAAGTCTAAAGTTTCTGATTATAGGTTTGTATTATCTCTGAGCCCATGAAAAGACTCAGCTGTATGGAGGATTGTGAGGAGCCAGAGGGTAGAGTTTTCCACCAGAAAGGGGTTTTAAATCACTCTTTGAGAGGCTCTGGGAGAGGTGCTGGGACAGGCAGACATTGTGAAGAGACTTCTTGGGGCATTGACGGTAACAGCAATTGTGGGAAACACTTTGGGGACTGTGTACCTTTCATCATGGAGACTGGAGGTCAGTCCTAAATGGCTGGCATTTTGTTTACTGGAAGAATCCAGGTGAGAGGCTGTGGCTCTTAGGAACTGTGGGAAAATGGAGAAATATTTTAAATATCTTTATTTTCCTGTGCACATATGCTAGCATGCTATCTCATGCAACTGATTCTCTGTCCTGATTTTGCTTCACACTAAACCCCACCATAGATCATGAATGTTACATGTGTGTTCCATTGTCTGTATATTGGTTTTATATGTGTGTGGGCAATGGGGAGGGACATTGAAAGTTAGCGGTGTGCTAAAACTACACAGAACTGTGTTCATGACTGAGAGGTTGCGCCTCTGTTCAAAAGCTGTATGTGATGGTTTTTATTGATAACTCTCATTTTCTTAAAGTTTCCAAAAGGCAGAATTTAAGCTAGATTGGGGATTTTCCTTTGCCCTCAGGGGTAGGGGACCTTCAGCCTCAAGGTCACCCTCTAGGTCCTCAAGTGCAGTCTTTTAACCGATTCCAAACTTATTTGTTCTGTGAAGTTTGGATTCAATCAAAGGGCCACACTCGAGAATCTAGAGCGGTGGTTCTCAACCTTCCTAATGCTGCAGCCTTTTAATACTAGTATGTGGTGTATCTGCATGTGGGTGAATCCACCTGGAGATGGATAGAGGAGTGGTGTCTCGGTTCCTAAGACCATCGGAAATATGTATTTTCTGATGGTCTTAGGCAAACCCTGTGAAAGGGTTGTTTGACCCCCAAAGGGGTCGATACCCACAGGTTGAGAACTGCTGACCTAGAGGGTCACATGTAGTCTTGAGGTTGAAGGTTCCCCACCCCTGCTAGGCTATGTGCATCATTGTTTATAGCCAGAGCTGGGTCACTTTGAATGTAGAAGACACTCCTAAGTGGGGAAAGAAAGAGCAGTAGAATTGGGGAACCTCAGGGATGATTATGTGGAAAAAAATAACCCATAGGAGAATATAGTCATGGTTGGAGATCAGTTAGTCAATTAGCATTTATTAAGTGCCTACTCTAACCCTGCACTGTGCTAAGCTCTGGGGGCTTAAAGAAAGGCAACCAACCAAACAACAACAAAAAAATCCCTTCTCTCAAAGAACTCACAATTTCCATTTCCTTTTAATTCAGAGATTGGAACACCCTCCTTAGTCCAATTGCCCTCTAAAGCAATCCCTGCTGCTTTATGCTCATTCATTCTGATCTTTTATTTAGAAAGGTTTTTTTTGTTATATATGTATATATGTATGTATATGTAATATATATTTTATATGCATATATATTTAGCTTTTATAAAGGGATATTGACTTTGAAGATGTAGACAGAATTCAAGCATAATTTTTTTTCTTCACAACACATCAGGGCACATTTTCCCGTATACCACTTTGGTCTCTGGGAAGAGTAGCCTCAGATTTAACATAGTTTCTTCATTGATTGGCCCCATGGAGTTCATGTCCTAATGTGACATTGTGGCTGGATGAACCCTTGTCTTTATTCCCCCCCCTCCAATTTATTATTTAATTATTTTAATGTTAATTTTTGAGAAATTTTGAGTTTTGGATTCTTTCCTTCTCTCCCACCCATTGAGAAGGCAAGAAATGTGATATCAATTATACTTGTGAAATCATGCAAAATATATTTCTGTATTAGCCATTTAAAAAAAAAAAGGAAGGAAAATAAAGTAAGTGAAAAACTGATGCTTCAGTCTGGACTCAGATTCCATCAGTCCTCTCTCTGGGGGTGGATGGCATTTTTCATCACAAGTCCTTTGGAATTGTCTGGATCATTATATCGATCAGAAAAGCTAAGTCATTCACAGCTGATCATCATACATTATTGCCGTTATTGTGTATCATTTTTTAAACAACTGAAAATATATAAATTTCACCTTTTAAATTCTATATATTTAATGTGCTCCCGTACACAACAGTCAGATGCCCCATCACAGTGTTTGGTTCTTTAGTGTGCCTGCTTTATTTAAAAAACAAAATAAGAGAACACATCAATTACTAATTCTCCTTATGGGGCATAAGTCAACCCCTGGCAGCTTAAAATATCTTGGAGAGATGTGTGTTGACTAATTTTATGCTGCACTTCTGTCTTTTATGGAATGCCCTGAGCTGCTTTGCACAGTGAAAGCCTTGGCTCACATCTGAAATAAAAATGCTGTCATTTGTGTATGTGTATTGCTTGGCTGTGTGTATGCTGTCACATCTTAAACTTCCTCTTAATTCTTTGCTTCGTTTCTCACTTCAAAGTGTCTTTGATTTTCAAGTCATCTTTTTTTTTCTCTCCTTAAACAATATGAAAAACAGTGAAAACTTAGGGCATCAGGATAAGAATATAACCAAAACCCTATTTGATAAGAACTGAGTTTGTGTGTGCTCAGAAATGACAATTTTGAAGACTTTTGTTCTTGATCTAACTAGCCTGCTCCAAGTATCTAATTTCTTTGTCCACCCCCTCCCAGCCTCTAGGTATGTGACTTTCATTATATTCATTTGAATTGCTTGTTTCTTTCTAATTTTTCCTTATTGCATTTATTTTCTGACCAAGTAAGTAGCTCAACCATGCCTCACTCCTCTATAACCAATCTGGACCCAGCACTCCACTGACCATCAGACCAGGATCTGGACGATGTTCTGCCATGATTCTCATGTCTCTTATTCCATTCCTCCTCTTTTTCAGGGTCTAATCAAATCAATATCATTATCTCAACTATGGAAATGTCTTATGGACTCAAAATTCTTTTAATTCAGATTTGAAACTATAGAGGCCAATGCTCTTGTCCCTGACTGCCACCTCCTTGTCTTCTATTCATGTTGATGCCATCCCTCCAGTTTCTCCATCTCATTCTTCCCTACCCTTCCATTAAGCTCCATGGAACCTCTGATTTATTGTTAACAAATTAATCTTCATATTAGAACAATGAAAAGCAAAGATGAAGATGAACTTTCTCTTCTTCCTACCTTTCTTCTCCCTGAGAAATTGAGAAAACAAGAAAAACAAAACCCTAATGATAAGCATGCATAGTCAAGCAAAACTAATCCCTGTATTGGACATGTCCAAAAAATATCCCTCAGTCTGCCCTGTGAGTCAGTTACCACTCTATCAGGAGATGGACAGCACATTTCGTCATGAGCACTCTGGAACTGTGGATGGTCATTGTGTTGATAAGATTCCTAAGTCTTTCAATGTTATTTGTCCTTACCATATTGTTTTCATTGTCTAAATTGTTCTGATTCTGATCACTTTATTTTGCATCAGGTCATAGAAGTCTTCTCAGGTTTCTCTGAAACCATCCCCTTCATCATTTCTTGTAGCAACACAGTCTTCCATCTCATTTGTATACCCCTGTGTATCTCTTACAGAAGGAGCATTCTAATTAAATTTGGAAAGGCTTGTCATCAGGTTGATCATTGAGCAATTAATTTTTTAACTAGGGTAACTTGAAGACCATCTTTAAAGTTGTGGAGAGGTTCTGATTGATGGATTTGGAAAGAGTACCTTCACCAACAAAATTAAAGATATTTGAAGTATTGGATCAATCGGCCAATCAACCAAAAGATTGATTAACCAGTATGTACTAAATGCTACTAAATGCTAAACTATGTGTTGTCATTGAGATATGAATATAGGGAAATCCCCATTCTCAAGGAATTTATATTCTTGAGGGGAATACAAATATATACATAAAGGAATATATATTTAAACAAAATACATAAAATAAATACAAGGTAACTTTAGTGGGGTGGTACTATTAGCTGGGCTTCAGGAAAGGGCTGATGTAGCAGGTGGTCTTTCTCTGAAGTAAGTTTTGAAGGCAACATGTGATTACGAGAAGCAAAGGTGATGAGGAAGTGCATTCCAAGCATGGAGATCACCTATACAAAAATATGGGGACAGATTGTGGAATATTGTTTGTCAGGGACATTAAGAAGGCCAGTTGGGCTGGACTAAGGAACATGTGAAGGAGATGAGGAAAGGGGGCTGGTCCTGTAATTTCACTGATGTAGACTATTTCTTTTTTTCTTCACATTCAATTTATTTATTTATTATAATTTTCAACTTTTACATCCACAAGATTTTGAATTCCAAATTTTCTCCTCATTTCTCCCCTCCCCCACCTCATGATGGCATACATTCTGATTATCCCTTCCCCAATCTGCCCTGCCTTCTATCACTCCCCCTTCCTCTTATCAAACCCTTCCCCTTCTATTTTCTATACCCCATTGCCTATGTATCTTATTTCCCAGTTGCATGTAAAAACAATTTTTAGCACAAGTTTCTAAAACTTTGACTTCCAAATTCTCTCCTTCTTCCTTCCTCACCCACCCTTATTGAAAGGGCAAGCAATTCAATATAGGTGGTACATGTGTAGTCATCAAAACACTTCCATAATAGGTCATGTTGTGAAAGACTGTATTTCCCTCCATTCTATCTTGCCCCTTGTTTATTCTGTTCTCTCCTTTGACCCTATCCTTCCTCAAAAGTGTTTGCTTCTGATTACCCCCTCCTCCAATCTTCTCTCCCTTCTATTACCCCTTCCTTTTTATCCCCCTCCTCCCTACTTTCCTATAGGATAAGATAGATTTCCATATCTAGTTGGGTGTGTATGTTATTGCCTCCTTAAGCCAAATGTGATGAGAGTAAGGTTCACTTATTTCCTCTCACCTTCTACTGCTTCCACTCTACTGTAAAAGCTTTTTCTTGCCTCTTTTACATGAGATAATTTACCCCATTCTACTGATCCTTTTATTCTTCTCCCAATATATTTCTTTCTAACCCCTTAATTTTATTTTTTAGATATTATCCCTTCATATTCTATATATGTCTATACACATATATGCATACATCTATATATGTGTGTGTGTGTGTGCATTCCCTCTAACTACCATAATAATGAGAAAGGTTTCACGAGTTACAAATATAATCTTTCCATGTAGTAATGTAAACAGTTCAACTTTCATAATTCCCTTATTATTTTTCTTTCCTGTTTACCTTTTCATGCTTCTCTTGAGTCTGGTATTTGAAAGTCAATTTTTCTATTTAGCTCTGGCTTCTCAAGAATGAATTAAATTTCTCTATGTCACTGAATGTCAATTTCCCCCCCTCATTGATTACACTGAGTTTTGCTGGGTAGGTGGTTCTTGGTTTTAATCCTAGCTCCTTTGACCTCAAGTATATCATATTCCAAGCCCTCAGAGCCCTTAATGTAGAAACTGCCAAGTCTTGTGTTATCCTGATTGCGTTTCCATAATACTTGAATTGTTTCTTTCTGGCTGCTTGCAGTATTTTCTGTTTGACCTGGGAATTCTGGAATTTATTTATAATATTCCTAGGAGTTTTCCTTTTGGGATCTCTTTCAGGAGGTGATAGGTGAATTCTTTCCATTTCAATTTTACCCTCTGATTCTAGACTATCAGGACAATTTTCCTTGAAAGATGATGTCTAGGCTCTTTTTTTGATCATGGCTTTCAGGTAGTCCTATAATTTTAAAATGATCTCTCCTGGATCTACTTTCCAGGTCAGTTGTCTTTCTAATGAGATATTTCAGTTTTCTATTTTTTCATTATTTTGGTTTTGTTTTATAATTTCTTAATCTCTCACAGAGTCATTAGCTTCCATTTGCTCCATTCTGGTTTTTAAGGAATTATTTTCTTTAGTGAGCTTTTGAACTTCTTTTTCCATTTGTCCAATTCTACTTTTTAAGGCATTCTTCTACCTTATTGACTTTTTTGGGCCTCTTTTGCCATTTGATCTAGTCTATTTTTTAGGAGGTTATGTTCTTTGGTATTTTTTTGGATCTCCTTTAGCAAGCTGTTCACTCATTTTTCATGATTTTCTTGTATCACTCTTATTTTTCTTCCCTATCTTTCCTCTGCTTCTCTTACTTGATTTTCAAAATCATTTTTGAGCTCTTCCATGGTCTGTGACCAATTCATATTTTTCTTGGAGGCTTTGGATGTAGGAGCTTTGTTGTCTTTGTTTTCTGGGTGTACATTTTCATCTTTCTATAGCCTGAGTTTTTTCTGCTGTTTGGTCATTTCCTTAGCCAATTACATAACTTTTAACAATTTGCTAAGGTAGGGTGGCTCTGCTTCCAATGTGGAGGGTGCACTATCCAAAGCTTCAGGGGTTTTGTACAAATGTTTTCAGAGATACTTATAGGGGCCTATAAATTTTCAGTTCTTCCAAGGTGGTATGATCAAGGGAGGGGTGTTTACTCCTCTCCTGGCCTGAGTTCTGGTCTGTGAGTGACCACATGCACTCTTTTCTGCCTTGGAACCATGAGGAGGATTCTTTCTCCACCACAAGCTCCGCCATGCCAGCACTCCTTGTCATCCCAGGACTGCCACCCAAAACTGTGACCCAGAACCAAGCATGGGCAAAACAAGAGAATCTTGCCTCAGGGCCAGCAAAGAGATCCCTTCAGTCCCTCTCTGATCAGTCACTTGATCCCCCACCATCTGTGGGCTGAGAGTTCTGGAAAAATTGCTGCAGCACTGCCACTACCACCCCGGGGCTAGGGCCAGACCACATTCGTCTCTTACCAGGTTCCCTGTTGACCTTCTAAGTTGTCTGTGGCTTGAGTAGTCTGGAAACTGCCCCAGCTGATAGTGATCCAGTGCCCTGAGGCCTGCTCTGGCCCTGTCTCTGCCAGCATGGCCCTTGTGGGACTGTGTTCCTCTCTCAGACTAGTATAACAGACCTTTCTGGTTGACCTTCCAGGCTGTTGGGCTGGAGCCGTGCTTCACTCTGTTGCTTTACGGATTCTGCTGCTCTAGAATTTGTTTAGTTAAAGTCATTTTTACAGGTATTGGCTCTGAGTCTAATTCTCTATTTACTCTACCCTGCTGAATGCATAAATATTTACATGTTCAGATTACCTAACATGGAGGCACCCCGTGTCTTCCTACACACAGGTGTTAGTAACCTTTTTTGATTGGTTATGTAGTTGGAACAGGCGATGTCTTTAAAACTGGCCAGACTAAGAGGGTCTCTTTCTCTTTCTTTCTCTCCCCTTCTATCTCTTTCTGTGTCTCTCTTATCTGTCTTTATAGCCTACCTCTCAGTTGCCTTGAACAAATAAAACTTGTACAGAATAGTATTGCACGGGTTAACCACTTTTAGAGACTATGTGAACAGAAATGTAAAATGAATTTTTAAAAAATTAGGCATTTAAAAAAAAAGACTGGTTTTCTCTATCTAGCAGTTAATGGACTCATGAGAAGTTCATGAGCTATTCATAGGCCCTGCCCCACTCTGATTAGCATGGGATCTTTGATCTGTTCTATTTCTTTTTTTTTTTTAAATTTTATTATAGTTTGCATCATTCATTTCCACAAGATTTTGAGTTACATATTTTCTCCCCATCTTTCCCCCGCCCACCACCCC
>CM053583.1:191616699-191645345 GCA_028627135.1 Pseudochirops cupreus
CCCCTCTGTCTCTCTTTCTTCCCCTCTCTCTCCTTCTCCCCCTCAGTCTCTCTCCTTCCCTTCCTCTTCTTCTCCCCCTCTGTCTCTCTCTCCCTCTCCCCCTCCCTCTTCCTCTTCCCCTCTGTCTCTCTTTCCTCCTCTAATTCTAATCAGCAGACCAAGGAGAAACTTGAGCATCTACTCTCTTCTCACAAACCATCTGGGTAAACTGCCAGACAGTGAAAAGAAAGGCTCTCCCTTTGAAATGGGGTTTCATAGAGAATTAAAGTGGGACTTTGGCTTTTTTCTTGCTTATTGTCACTTGTCGTCTGGTGAGATTAGAAGCAGGTTTGTGATGTTTGCACGTTATGGGAAATCACAACCCATTCTAGCCAGTGCTGGGAATTCTGGAAAGGGGAGAGACCACAGGGGGAGATACAGAAGAAGCCAAAGTTTCTGGTATGGCAAGTATGGCAATTTTATCTGAGAGCAGTAATTCCAGCCAAGCTCCTATTCTTAGTCTGAGCCTCTCTCTTCATGCTTTTTGTCAATGTTGAATTAGTTTAGACTACTTGCTTATGGAAATAATAATAGCAGCATTTACATAGAGCTTTAATGTTTGTGAAATTGATTTACATGTATCATCTCATTTCCTGGAAGAAAGTCTTATGTAATATCGGATACAGTCCTTGCTATTTAAAGGAGGTGACTGGGAGCTTCTTTGGATCTACCAAGCACTTCTTATTGAATCGAGTCTGTGCCTTGATGCCATCTGCTGAATTCCATGGTTGGACAATTTCTGGTCACTGGAGGACTTTTTCCCTAGGATGCCGCAGCAATCCTTGTTTGGTCCCTGTGGTCTTATGCTTTGGGAACTTTGGGATGATGGGGGCCATCTTATGGAGCACAGGGTTGGCCCCACATGTGCATTCAGATGCTCCTTTGGTCTCCATGATGGAGAGTTGATGTGGGGGTGGAGGTTGCACCAAGGATGATTGTTTACTGAACAAGGGTTCCGAAACAACTCTTTTTTCCATGCTTCAGCATATGTGCTTCTGGACTCTGATAGCTTTCCAGCAAATGGGGAGTATTTCACTTGGCTTTTCCTTTACTACAAGCAGCTATGATGGCTCTACACGAGATCATGCATGTGCCAGTGAGCAGAAGCCTGGATCTCATGCTCTTGCCTCTCTTTTTTCTCATGTGTTAAATAATGTTTATTGTTAGCATTATTGCCTATAGTCTCTAAGATGCAGCTTTATTGTGACTTTGCAAAGATACATATATTTTTGAAAAAGGATCAAATTTCATACATATAGCTCTATATGATAAATTACAGTGCAACACTATTTTTGTTACATAATTATAGAAATCCTATTGAACCCTATAGCACAAAAGAAGCAAAAGAAAAACAATCCTGAGCCATATGAACAAGATGACTGGATGACATTGCTTTCAATGTAGACTTAAAGAAGAAAACCTAAGAGTGGGGGGAAATACCACACATGCATGCTGTCTGCAATCCTGAGGAAACCATACACTAAAGTCCTGGCCCTCCCGAGAGACCTGAATGTGGAAGTCCTTCCTGTTCAACCTCAAAGCCACATGCACCCCACCCCCCCACCTCCACATACACCCAAGTTCTCACACTCATCACTCCCTCTCCCCACAAGAGGATTAGTCTTGCTCTCTCTTTTCATTTGTGCTTCTTTCCCTGAATGTAGGTGACCAAAGGGCAAGCCTGAGACGAATGTTTGCCCTAGTGACCACTTGGTGAATTTGAGGAGGTGGGAAGTCCTGAGGGTGCTGCCTGGAAACAGGCTGTGGATTCTGCAACGGGTGCAAAGCACACCCTTTTCAGAGGGAAAGATGGATGCTTCCAGGAGGGGAATCCTGGACAAGAAGAAAATTTTATTCTGAATAAGCCCTCACAACGTAGTAAAGAGAGCCCTATTCACCCAAGAGATTCCAGTTGGCTACCTCAGGGTATAGATACTTTGTGAGTGAGAATCCCTTCTAAATTAGAACTCAAGAGCTTCCATCAACATGTTAACATTTGCCAGCTAATAAGAGAAAATAAAAGTTCAAATGTAAGACCCTTTGAATGGGAAAGTTTCCTATCTGTTAGATAATGAATCTGGCTATATTATATAACTTGAACTGTACTAAATTCTTGAACATCAACCAACTGCTCCAAAGAAGTCTTTGGGACCTTTACTTGGTCAAATAGATGTGAAGGGACATTGTCTTATCAATACCTATGATATGCTGTGGCTTTTAGGCTCAGGCCTTGTGAGAAGTTATTCATTTAGGCCCCTACTCTATTCCAGTAAGCATTAATCGATTTGATATGATTCTATAGGGGTAGTGATTATAAATTCTATATATCAGGCCCCACAACTATGACCTACAGATGGAAAGTTCACTTGCTTAACCATAGGGAGCTAACTAGAGGTCTTCTACCTTTGTTAATCCTTGTCATGGTGACCAAACCCGGTGTGGTAGAGATGACTCAAGTATGTGAAGTCCTCCAATTTATTTTTGTACCTCCAGAGCATTCTCTCTTGTCCAACATGAGCAGGTGACCATCTTAAGACCACTTTGTCAGTGGAGATGCCCCGTGCTTCACCCGACCTGTGATCATCCTGCTGATGAGTCATTTTTGGCCCTCAAGAGTCAGGTCTATCAATCAACCAACGAGATTTTGTATTTTACCATGCCTCTTTTGCATTTTTGGGTATCAATCCCAGGTTCTGGAAGAAGGGGGCATTTCAGATCATGAAGAAGATCTGATGTCCACTTCATTAGAGGGGACCACAGACCCTTCAATAAAGTGCCATTGGCTCAGAGCTCTGCCTCTTTTATTATAGGTTGGATAATTTTAATCCCTATAGCCTGATTGAACAATTTATGTTGTTTCAGTCACATCCTTCTTTGTCCTTTCATATGAAATGTCTCTGACTGTGAAAGGAGACACTCAGATGGCTTGTGACGAAGCTTGGTGTCACTCCACGGGTCTGCCGTGATGGGGATAACGCACCTAAGACAACCCGCACAGCTCACATTTCTGATGTTTAATTTGAATGCCTAGCTGTTACTGACAGAACCTTGCTGCCCCATCCTGGGGAACTAAAATCTAATTAGAAATCTTTGATCAAGAGGACGGATTTTGCTGAAAAACCTCTGTTTGAAACCAGCCACTGACTTCCCTTATTTGTTCTCTGTTAACCATCGGTGATACTTGTTATGCAATTGTTGCCCTGGCTCCCAGACAAAAAACTCAGTCTCATTAAAAAAGTACTGTTCTGGACTCACTCAGAGAAGCCTCTACCCAGATGAACGAATGAATGAGTGAGCACTTATTAAGTATGTGGTATATGCCAAGAACTGCATGAAACATTATGTACATAAATAAAAAAAGCAAGACAGCCCCTGCTATTAAGGGGCTAACATACTAATTTGGGGAGACGTGTAAAGGGAAAGATCAGCATCAGGGCAGATGGAAAAGCCTAGAAGTCCTGAGGATGCAAGAGGGGAGAAGATGGTAAAGCCCAGTGGTCCTTAGGTTCCATAAGTAGGTTAGATAAGAGTGCCAGGGGTGTGGAGGGCAAGGCTGGGAGGAGTGGTCAGGTAGGTGGGAAGGCTGAATGGTTCTCCATCTCATTGGAAGGAATGGTGTTGCTGACTCCTACCTTATCCAAGCCCACTGACTGGTCAAGCTGCCCAGTGAAAGGAGAAAGCACATGGGAACAATGCCCTTATGGGATGGGTTCTGCAGTTGGCTGGTGGAAGGAACAGCTCCCCAGGGATGTTATTCAGAACTCTCCCCACTGTTACAGAGTAATCTCCCTCAACTTACTGTTGTTTACATTTTTTCTTTCTCAGTTTGATGTTTTATATGTTTGTGGATATTTATCAATTTTTCTCAAATAGTTTTGTATGTTCCTTTATGTTTGCATTAAGCAATAGCCAGAGATCTAGCATTACTTTTCTAAAATTCTATTCAAGTTCTGGACATTTTTTTGTTTTTGTTTTTTATTTTGGTTATATTTGTCTAGAGAGGGGCATATTGTACACTATTGTAATTTTCTGTTTAGTATTTAGATTCCTTGCCATTCAGCGTGTGTGTGTGTGTGTGTGTGTGTGTGTGATTGATCTCAATTTATTGTTGCCTTTTTAGAGTAATTTCTGTTTTTCACTTAAAATTAAGCTAATTTTAATTGTCTTGTTCTCTTGTCTGATTTCACAATTACTACTCACACTTCTTGGAAGTCATCTGACACACAATAGGTTTTGTTACCCTTACTTTTAACTTGTTTGAATTTTTGTATTTAAAGTATGTTTCTTGTAAGTACCTGTAGCACCAGTGCAATATTTACGGTGCTCAGGATGACAATAAAGACCATGACTATAAATAAAGCATGACGTTGGATTGCAAAATATACCAGATTCTCCAGGTAGAGGACAGAAGTGAAGCATTTATTTAGACACCAGAAAACCACATCCCAAAACCAGTAAGCTGATTCCATCATAGTATCCAGGATATTAAGAAGCCATAATAACACTGAGAGCCACACTATCTTTCAGCCTTTCCACAAACCAATACGAGATCAATATTTACTTGCAAATCTCTCTCTTTCCTTGCCTGAGCACCTCTCTCCCATCTGGCTAGCTCTGGCTACCAGCTTCCTTTGGGCTGTGCTCCACCCTTTAGCAAATTCTCTCCGTCATAGGCTCCTTGTGATTACATTCAGCCTACTAGGGGGCAGAGTTTACTTTCAAAGCAGCAGAGGTCTTCAAACTCCCCTAGGTCTATGAAGGGGCAGGGAAGATGTTCAAATTCCCATTCCCATTACAGTACCATATTACATTCTTCTTTCCATTCCATTCTACTACCCTTCTCTTTTTTTTATGTGGGTGAGTTTATCCCATTCACATCCACAGTTATCATTATCATTATATATTTTCCCCAACCTATGCTTTTTGACTTTTCTCTCTCTTTGTCCACTATCCCCTAATTGAATCTCTCTTGCTCAGAATGCTGAGAAGCCTCTACCCTCCCTGGGTTTTCCTTATTAGAGGGCTGGGTAGTCTTTTATTCCACTTCATGATTTTTCAGTATGGCTGCTGAGCTGTCTTCTGTCCTTCCTGAGACTTCACCAGTCAGGTTGAAGATTTTCTGTTCTCCCTTTGGACTTCTCTGGGCAACGTACTGTTATTTTCATTCTTCTCTCTCTGGTGCTTCTTCTTTAAGAATTCTGGGTGATTTCTGTACTCCCTGGGTTTTTCACTATCCCAATGCTCTCCAGTTAATTTTCCCTTTTTCTGGTCTTTTAATTTTTTACATTAATTTATAACCTATATATCTCATTACTCTCCATTATAAAACTGTCCCCCCTTCCAGATGTCCCCAAACAAAATCAGTATGATAAACATGAATAGTTCAGTAAAACAAATTCCCACACTGGCCACGTCTGAAAATTTATGCCTCTCTCCTGCATTTTCAATTCATTACTTCTCTGGCAGGAGATGAGTGGCATATTTCATTTTCAGTCTTCCAGACTCATGCTTGCATTCATCAGAGCTCTAAAGCATTTCAAAGCTGTTTTTCCCAATAATGTTGTCATTATTGTATAAATTGTTCTCTAGTTCTGCTCATGTAACTCTATATCAATTCATAAAGGTCTTCCCTGTCTACTTTAAAATGGCCTGTTTTGTCATTTCTTGGGGCGCAATAATATTCCATTATATTTATATACCATAATTCGTTTAGCCTTTTCCCAAATAGGAGGATAGTCCCTTACTTTTGAGTTTTTGACTGCTACAAAAAGACCTGCTATAACTATTTTTGTACATATGAATCTTTTCTTTTTTTTTGATCTTGTAGGGATATGGATCTAATGGTATCGCTGGGTCAAAAGATATGCACAACTTAATAGCTTTTGGGAAATAGTTTCAAATTGCTTTCCAGAATGGCTGGTCCACTTCATGGTTCCATTAACTATACATGAACGTACCTCTTTCTCCATACCCTGCCAGCATTTGTTATCTTCCTTTTTTGTTAACTCTGCCAACTGTGAAGTAGAATTTCAGGATTGTGTTTATTTTCATTTATCTAATTATTCATGATTTAGAGCATTTCTTATGGTTTTTGATAGCTTGGATTTATTCCACTGGTATCAGTGCATGTTGATGTCATTTGACCATTTATCAATTGGGGCTTCAATTCATTTTGAAAGATCATGGTATCAGATGACAGGCTCTGGCAGGTCCTATTAATATGGAAAAGCTGAGATTATGATCCTGGCCATAGACTGTGTGATATCCAAGCCAGGTAAGTACAAAAAAAGCTCATCTTTAGCTTGATGATAGAATTCTTTGATCATGATAACCTGGGACAAACACATAATGAGGACAAGACCAATTCATTCAAACCATTCAATATTTTCAAATATTCTTGCCTTTTATGCTCCTTCATCATTTAATATTTTTGAAATTCTTCATGTGAGTTTTTATCATAGTTTTCTAAATCACTTGTAGCAGCTTTGACAAACATATCTAAGTGTGTTGGTTCAAACTTGTCAAGATTCTGATGATTTAGGTGCTGAAACTGTTTCAGAAGAGCTTGATAATCTACGTCTGTGTCTTGAATGGAATCCATTTTAGCTTTAATTAGCATTCTTAATCTTGCCACTTCCTGTCTCTAGTTCTTTTCCTTGTCCTGACATGGTGACCTACTAAATCGAGCTCTTTGCTTAGTTTCCCATGCTTGATTTCCTCTATGTCTTCATTCTAGAGCTTTTCTCTGAAATCTTAGTCTGTTTCCAACACATCAGTCACTTGCCTGAGATACTCATCATAATATAGTCCAGTATCCTTGCCCACAGATTCTGCCTGGGCACTGGCTTTCCTCTGTGCAGTCACATCAGGTCTCCCAGACCAGTCACTTGTGCCCATGCCTGCTCCCCTGCTACAATGGCACAGAGGTTCTTTGTTTCTGTAAATGAATATGTAAATCAGTGCTAAAATCTGTAAGAAATGATTTGGGTATGCCACATAAAGGGATAAGAACAAGACCTGTGATTTCATTGGTGTAGAGAGTATTCTTGATGAGAACACTTTACCAACTCTCAATCTTTTAAAGAATCTTTTCACAAGTAGTAGTTAATGATAAAAAGAGCAAAAAGTGGTTTTTTTTTTCATAATGGAAGAGATTTGTACTGCTTTTCCCATGATATCACTCCTATTATGGAAGAACATTTTGACATCAAATATGAGTAGAAAAAGAACTTTGATTTAATGTAAACTACTAAAATAAGTGCATGAACAAACAAGAATTTCAGATGGGATTTTGGGCAGTGTAGAAATGAAGATTCAGAGCTCATTGTCAATGATGTGGAGTGATGCTTCCTTTGTGTGGGAGCAATTCAATGTTACAAAGAGTCAGAAAAAGATCTTTGATTTATTAAAAGCTAAGGAAAAAGTGGCTGTAAAGAAATAGTTTCAAGGACACCAAAGAGACACACTGCCTTGTTGGAGACTTCAGAATTATGGCATGTTGAGTACCCCACCTTATCTGACATTGCATGTTATATGATGAAAGAGGGTAAAACTAGGAAAAATCAAAACTCACATAAACATTTGGAGGCAGAGATACAGTTTTAGAAGGACTATCAGTTGCTAGGGGAAATTTGAGGAGCTATGATATTTTAAGTAAAAGATTAGTCATTGAGAGTTAGGAGGCTTAAATTTAATTCATTTTAAGCCATTGAAGAGGCAAGACAGAAACTGGAAAGAGGAACCTGCGAAAAGTTTGAATACTCATCAGAGAGACTGGAAAAGCTGCTCTGCTGGGATGTGACAGTAAGCTGATAGAAGATTCCAGGGGAATGATTCCTGATGGACAAGAGAAACCCACCTCATTGGTCAAGAACTTCAGACAGCTCCCCATGCCAGCTAGAGTTGGAGAGAAGTGAAACTTTTTAAAAGGACTTGTTGCTCTCTGCTGCCTCCTCTGGCTTGAAAAGGGAAAGCAGATATCAAAGTAGCTCCTACTTGAGAACTTTCCAAGGGAACTGTTGTTGTGCACCATTGTGACTGGGCAGTACAGCATCCTAGTGAATGAATAACTGACCAGACTGGACTATGTACTACAGAGATAGCAGTTTAATGAACTGAGTAGTTGTTTGCCTTAAAGAGAAATGCTGTTGACATTAAGAACAAACACTTTCTAAATAGCCTTTAAGGGTGATGGTTAATTGAAAGAACTGTGATGAACAGTCAAGTAGGGAGTAGAGAATAAGTTTCAAGGGGATGTTGATGTTCCTGAATGGACCAATAACATTGACACCTATAGTCTGGGGTTGTGAGGGACACCAGGCGTGTGAGTTTTCCTCCTTCATGGATTTACCTCCCAGGTTCTTATAAGTGTGTGCCTACTCTTCACCCTAGCTACTGAGTGACAGTGTGATTTGGGCATATATGTATACCATGATGAATTATATTATTTATGTTTGCATTAATACATTATTTATAATATTATTATTTTTTATAGCTAAGTAAATTGTTATGTTTAAGACCCAAAAATATAATCATTGTGAGTGTCTGTTTGCCTAGATAGAAAACACATTGCACAAAGGCTCTAGTGCTAGAGAGGTGGTTAGGGGAAGTATTACCCTGAGAGAGTTTGAATGTAAACATGTGATAGTGGTTTATCTCTAAGAACTTATCTGTGAGAATAGTTGGAATAGTTGAGTTAAACCCAGAGAGGTGGGGGTGGGGGGGGTGGGGAGGGTGGTTTGAAACACCAATCAATCAATCAATAAGCATTTATTAAGAGCCTACTATATGCTAGGAACTGTGCTAACTCCTGGGATCCAAAAAAGAGGCAAAAGTTAGTCCCTGCCCTCAAGGAGCTTACAATGTAAGGGAGAGACAATGTGCAACCAAATATATACAAAAAAAACTATATACAGAATAAGTAGTAGATAATTAACAGAGAGAAGGCAATGGAATTAAAAGGGATTGGGAAAAACTGCTTGTAGAAGATGGGATTTTAATTGAGATTTAAAGAAAGCCAGGGAGGTCAGTAGTTGGAGTGGAAGAGGAAGAGCATTCCAGACATGAGGGACAGTGACAGAAAATGAATAGAGTGGAGAGGGACAGAGTATCTTGTTAGTGGAACAGCGATGAGACCAGTATCACCAGACTGTCTTTATCCCTTGGTGTGGATTGTTGTTGTTCATCCTTTACTGTCAAAGAGGACCAAGGCCATCAGGAGGGCGAAGCCTTGACTTACAAGTGAAAGTGGATTTAAGTGAGGCAGAGCTGTGCAAAGTCATCTGTCTTATTCCCTCCTCCAGAATCATTGGCAGTTCAGCGGCAAAACATAGATCAAGATGACTGGCAATAGCCCTTTAAGCTAAGGTCTTTCCCAGGTCTCAGTTTGTCTGAGGCAACACCCATTCAGTGGTTAATGGATAGGTAAGAATTGAGATGAAAAATAGCCTAGTTTGCCTTCAGGAACCAATCAATCTAAGAGAGGAAGACCCGTAGGGGTCCTGGCTGGGACAGAATCAATTGCTTTTTAGGAGCTGTCCAAACCCAAACAATGAATCCTTGGGGGTGGAGTGGACAAGGGTTAGCAGCATGAGTAGAAAGTCAAAGGTCAGAGGGGCTTATCTAAAATCTCCTATGGTTGGTGAAACTTCTTGTGACAGGGAAATGGCATTGGAAGAAGTGCTCCAATGGGCCCCAAAGAGTGATGAGAAGCAGGTTACAGGTGGCACTCTCCTCATCTACCAGTATGAGTGGGAGGGTACACAATGTGGCTGCTGATGTCCTGGAGAATCCCACCACAAATTTCACTGCTTGTCATTACAACTTTATGGGAATGATCTGTTTTGCTTTGTGAAGGCTTAAAACCTGACACTGAAAGAAAAATCAAGTAGCTTTCCAGGAACAGCTTCTGTGACAGCTTGGTGTCTAAGGGAATAGGAAAAAAAAAACTTCTAGGGAATTTCATAGTTTCATTTCAAGTTGTGTGTAATCTAATGGTATCATATCATTAATGCCTTTCTGGGAAGCTGCCATTCATCAGACTCCAGAATTACGGGCATTAAATGTATCTACAACATGAGCTCTTTTAGGATCTGGTGAAGACATCACATATCTTACCCCTATAGCAGTGGTTCTCAACCTTCCTACTGCCGCAACCCTTTAATACTCGTATGTGGGTGTATCTGCATGTGGGCGGACCCGCCTGGAGATGGATAGAGGAGCAATGTCTCGGTTCCTAAGGCCATCAGAAATGTGTGTTTTCCGATGATCTTAGGTGACCCCTGTGACCCTGTGAAAGGGAGTTTGATCCCCAAAGGGGTCGTGACCCACAGGTTGAGAACCACTGCTCTATAGGATCCTTGAGGCCAATGGCCGCCTTTATCTTATGTCTTCTTCAGTCTCTAGCAGTCTCTAGCAGACTTTTTGAAATTGTAGCTTGTCCAAGCTTTGAATGTTGCCCTCCCATTAGAATGGTTTGGCTTGGTGGTCTGTGTAAGTCAAGTTAGACATTTAAGTGCCTACTGTGTGTGACGTACTGTGCTAAGGATATAAATAAAGGCAGAAACAGTCTGCGTGGGTCGAGTTCAGTCTGACGGGGGAGAACAGTAGTAAGAATGCAACCCTGCTGAGCTCTACCGAAGGTTATCATGTTGGCTTTGTGGTGCTTGTATGCCGTAGGAAAATGGAATTGAGAATGTACGTGTGTGTGTGCGTGCATGCCCCAAACATACTCTGCACTTTGCCAGCCTTATATAAATACTTGCTATTTATATAGTGTCTATGTAAATACTGTTATTATTGTCATTGTGAAGATCAAGTGCGATAGATAACATATGGAAAGTGCTGCAAGATGCCAGCTGTCATTATTTGGTAAAGGTGGCTGTGTGCACTGCACACATACACAGAAGTATATACATACACGCATTATATGTGGACACACCACCACATGTGATTATATTTAAGTGTCTACATGTAGGACTGTATAAAGTAGTACTTTCCTTCCTTCCTTCCTTCCTTTTTTCCTTCCTTCCTTCCTTCTTTCCTTCCTTCCTTCCTTCCTTCCTTCCTTCCTCTTTCTTCCCCTCTCTTTGTCTCTCTTTCCCTTTCTCTCTTCCTCTCTCTTTCCTTTCCTTCTCTCCATCACTACTTGGTTATCCATAGGGGGGAGCTGTGGTATCATTAATCCCAAACTCCACTGGACTTGATGAGGCACTCACTCAACTGTTCCTGCCCCCTTCCCCCAACTTTGTGATGTGTCTTCTCCATTATGTTTCCCTTAGATCAATATTAAGGATAGTTCACATTCTCTGAACACAATTTAATTGAAAGTAGAAGAAGGCAGCCTAGGGATACCCTTGGAGCCAGGGGGAAGCCATTTTGAGATTTAAAAGTTTTTGTAAATGGAGATAGGGCAGATCATATGGCATAGTGAGAAAAGCACTGAATTTGGTATCAAGAGCTGAGTTCAAATTCGACTCTGCTGCCTCCTGGCTATGTGGTGCTTTTCTCTGGACCTCATTCTCCACATTTATAAAAGAATTAGAGTAGATGATGTAGGATGATATAAATTATATGATTTTGTATCATGTGATTTTATATCAGTTTGGAAAGTGTTTTCACATTTTTAATGTAATTCTCATAACCATTTAAGTAGGTTGGAAGCAAGTAGCACATTTCATTTTACAGTTTAGTAAACTGAGGCTGAGAGGTTAATTAGCTTGCCGAAGGTGCTGTAGCTGGGAAGGAGGAGCCAAGACCTGACATGAGGTTTTGATGATTTCAAGCACAGGTTTTTCTCCCACTACAATGTGTGCTCAGCTCTCAGAGCTGAATTTCTTTATTCCTGATCCCAACTACCTGCTCTTTCCGGGGCAGTGGGACAGCTCTCTAAGACTACAGTGACAGGAGCCAGTGGTTGGAACTCAGTGTGTGCCTTAGCCATCCCAGGACCCAACCAAGACAATGTTTTTGATTGCCTTGATATCCAAGAAAGAACACTGAATGCATTTTTTATATTCTCATAATTAGAATCATTAATAAATTAGATAATAAAGGTTAGAGAGGGCATTGTCTTCAGTAGACTACCTGTTAACAAACATAACAACTAGCATTTATTTAGCTATTTTTATATATTTTTTGTTTATTTAGCTATGTGCTTTACAAACATTACCTCATTTGAGTCTTACCCTGACCCTGGAAGGTAGATTACCCCCATTTTATAGTTATGTCTGAGGCTAGATTTGAACTCAGGTCTGCCTGACTCCAGGCCCAGCACTCTGCCCACAGAGTCATCTAGCTGCCAACGGGTTAAAATTGCTGTTGCTGTCATCCAGTTGCTTTTCAGTCATGCCTGACTCTTTGTGACTCCCTTTGGGGTTTACTTGGCAAAGACACTGGAGTGGTTGGTCGTTTCCTTCTCCAGCCCATTTTACAGATGAGGGAACTGAGGCAAACAGGG
Source organism: Pseudochirops cupreus (assembly GCA_028627135.1). Taxonomy (NCBI): domain Eukaryota; kingdom Metazoa; phylum Chordata; class Mammalia; order Diprotodontia; family Pseudocheiridae; genus Pseudochirops; species Pseudochirops cupreus. The sequence goes on from CM053583.1 coordinate 191,629,196, forward strand.
TGACGTGACTTGCCTAGGGTCTGGGTCGGGATTTGAGTTTAGGAAGATGAGTCCTCCTGAGTCCAGGCCCAGAACTCTATTTACTGTGCCACCTAGCTGTCCTGTGTTGAAATTGCAGAGGTCAAATGGACCTAGGGGGTATCTCAAAGGGGAATGTTCAGCCTCAAAAACCTGGATGACCAATTATTGGGTGTTGGATTAGATGGCCACTGAATTTCTTCCCCGTTCTCAAATTCTATGATTCTTTGCTGATGCAAGGAACAAGTCAAGTCAACAAGGATTTATTAAGTGTTTAATACTGCCAGATACTGTGTTAAAGGCTACGGATAAAAAGGAAGGTAAGAAACAGTCCATGCTTTCAAGGAAATCACATGTTCACAATTAATGGAATCAGGAGACCCAAGGAAATTGAAGCTAACTCGGGGGGGGGGGGGGGTGACTTGCGGCTTCTCCTAAGAGAGGCACGTACAAGAGTTGGTTGAGTTGGGCCATTGTGTGCCCAAGGCCTGGGAGAAATATAATTTCATAGGACACTTGGTCATCTCAATGGCGATATCCTCATGATGGCATTTGTGATGAATTCTCATAGGTAAGGGGACAGCCAGGAAGATTGCTACAGTTTACGAGATAACATCTATCACAGATATTGAAGGGCTAGAGAACCTGGATACTCAGTGCCCAACTGGTAGAATCCTGGTCTTCTACCTCGTCTTTCCCTTTCCTATCTATGCTCCACATAGCTGTTAAAATGATATTCCTAAAGCATAGGAATGACTTATGGCAGTGACCCTGTCACTGACCTGATCAATAGACTTCACTTGGCTCTCTAGTATTTCTAGGGTCAAGCACAACTCCCCCTTTTGGCCTTTAAAGCTCTTCACAGCCCGGTTCCAAGCTGCATTTCTAATTTCACTATGTATTCTCCTCTTTATATGCTGTGTTGTCCAGTTCAACTTACCTTCCTCCCTTTACTCACACGTAGTTCTCTGTTTGCCATTTCTGTGTTTTTGCATGCCTGGAATGCACTGCCTCCCAACCTTCTCTTTTTAATGTCCTTGTTTTCCTTTAGAACTCAGCTCTTAAGCGCCTCCTTCTATACAAGGCCCTTCCTAATCCTCCCTACCTCTCCCCTCCACCAGTTAACTTATATTTACTTAGTAGGTATTTTGTAAGTGTTTTCTGCTGGTTCCCTCAACAGAATGTAAGCTCCTTGAAGTCAGGGATTGTTGCATTTTTATTTTTGTACCCACAGTATCTAGTACAGTTTTTAGTATACAGTAGGCACTTAATAAGTGCTTTTTGATTGATTGCCTATAATGCCTATAAAACTGAGGCAGGAGGGAATAGTATAAATTGTGTCAAAAACATGGTTCAGGATAGAGAAATGAAAGAGATTCAAGGTTATTCAGAAGCCACATGTCTATATAATACCAATCAATTATATTAATTAATATATTAATTAATTAAATTGTATTAATTAATATAAAATTAATTAAGAGACTTAAGTGATGCTGGCCATGGCAAGCACTGAACAGTATATCCAAAAACTGAAACTGACTTATTCTTAGCAGATAGGAAATTGCTAACTACCTCATATGAGAGTTGTTTCAGAATTGGCTCAGTAGGGGCTTGAACCTAGCTCTTCCTGCCTCCAAGGACAGCTCTTTAGCTAATATGCCATGACTACCATGGTGGATCAGAGAAAAACTCTTGACTTGGAATAAAACACAAATTTAAAAGCTTTCTTCCAACTAGACTGCCTCTTGCATTGATTTAACATAATATTAAAATTATATAATTAATAATATATTAATGTAACATTACTTTTATAATTAACATTCTAATATAATAAATAACATAAGGCATTAGGATAATACCAAATTCTTTGGTAAATTCAGCCACAGAAGTAACTTTGCAATGCTCTCCCTCCTTATCTTTGCCTCCTGGCTTTTCTGGCTTCCTTCAAGTCCCAACTTCTACAAGAAATCTTTCCAATCCTTCTTAATTCTAGTACCTTCCCTACATTGATTTATTATATCTAATTTGTCCTGTACATTTGTTTGTATGTTTACAATGTAAGATTATAAGTTTCCCAAAGGCAGGGCCTACCTTTTGTCTTTCTTTGTATTCTCAGCACTTACTATGTACCTAATAAATGTTTATTGACAGACTGACTAAGGATCCTTAGAATATCAATATTAAATATTAATCAGACAGAGAGACAATTGTTTACCACTGCTGTGGAAGAGGGGATGAGCAGCTGGATCCCATTTTGGAAATTGCTTAGTAATTTCAATGTTCCCTGGCAGCTCCCTCCTGCCAAAGCCCATCAATATTCTCCCAGTGATAACATATGGCTGATGATCATAAAGCACCATGATCTTAGAAGAATCAAAACTGCAGGCATTTCTGTGATTAATGAAGAACTACATGGTGTGTAATTAAACTGCAGCATATGCCAACAATGACTAGTGTGTAAGTAGACGTACAAAACAAAGCATTCAAAGCACCTCTAATTGGAAAAAGGAGGTGTTTTCAAATAGTAAGAATATGGAATTTTGCTAGTAGATAGAGTACTAAGCCTAGAGTTAGGAAGACCTAATTTCAGTTCCAGTCTCAGTCACTTATTAGCTTGTGAATATAGGCAACTTTGCCTCAGGGTCCTTAACTATAAAATACAGATAATAATAACACCTATTTCCTGGGGTTGTTGTGAGGAACAAATGAGATATTATTTGTAAGACACTTAGCACAGTGCCTAACACCTAGTAGGTACTCAATAAATGTGTGTTCATTCTTTCTTCTATATCATAGTGGTAGGCGTGACCCAAAGAAGACCCCAAAGACCCAAAGAAAGATGTATAGTAAGTTGGGCAGATCCTTTATGGGGTATTTCTAGGAGGATATGGAGAATTGGACATGTTAAGAATATATGGATAGGTTGTCACCTGCAGAGATGGAGGGAAGATCCAATAATCTGATCTTAAGATGTTCCATTGAAGAACAGAAGTTAAATGATAATGGAGAGCCATAGAAAGTTTTTGAACAGATGAGTCTTGTGATTAGACTTGTGTACTTGGGAGATTATTTTCACACTTATATGAAAAATTTGTTGAAGAGTTGAGAAATTTAAGGCAAAGAGGTGAGTAAAGATATTTAAATAGTCCAATTGAGAGATGAGGGCTTGATTTAGTATAATGGTACTGAGTGGGTTTAGTATAATGGTACTGAGTGGAAAGCAAGGAATTTGAGAGATATTACGGAAGCAGAGTCAATAGAACTTGTCAATTGGTTGCATGTGAGAAGTGACAGAGAGAAAAGTTGAAGATGATTCTGAATTTTTGACCTGAGGTGATGTGTAGTATGTTGTCACCATCAGTAAATGTATGGAAGTTGGGAGAATGAGAGGATTTTGTGGGAAAGTTGATACTTTGAATACTCTGAGTTTGAGGTTCTAGTGGGTCATCCAGGTAGAAGATTTCAGTAAGGATTTGGAAATTTGAGAGAGAGACAGAAAGAGAGAGAGAGAGAGAGAGAGAGAGAGAGAGAGAGAGAGAGAGAGAGAGGAAAATGAACAATAGATTAAGGAGTTATCAGGACCAAGGGAAAGTTTGAGCCTGACAAATACATACCCTGTTCTGCATCTATAGTCTCACAGCTTCTCCAATGTAGCATTTTTCTCAACTCATTTGTGAAGAGAGGAGGTAGATAGGACAGATATTGCACACATCTCATTTCCCACCTGACTGCACTCATTTTGGACTTCTCTGGCTTCTCTACCCACTTTGGATACCTTCCCTTCCCCCTTATTTTGTTTATAATTCTTTGATATCTCAAAAGTTTGAATATTTTGGTGATGAATTTCCAGGGTAGTGTAGGATTGAAAGATAAGATGTCAAGGTTATTGCTTTGAATAGATTCTAGAGGATGAGGGGTAAGTGAGGGAAAAGTCATTGGCTCATGATCACAAAAGGGAATTTCAGAGCACAGTGTCATGGAGAAGGAATTGTCATGGATAATGGTCAACCCTAAAATGTGATCCACACTGCGGGTATGGCTAAGATAGTTAGATGGCTAAGAGTGGAATGGACATGGGAGTTGAGGAGTTTGAAAAGAAACCATCAAAGTAAACAATGAAGTTACTAAAGTAACAACAAGGGATTAAGATAGAGAGAAAACTGCTGAGCCATGTGTTAAAGTCATTGAGAAAGGTGGAAGAGTATTCTGGAGACCCCTAGATGGCAGCAACAAGGACTGTGTTAGTAGTGATCTCACCTCAGAATATAGATCTTTCATCTCCACAAATAGGACACTTTTGTCTACAGATTCTTTGTAAACTTTTTGTCTTTGAATCAATATTATGACCTTTTACTACACTTCTTCAGTTTGTATACAAAAAATGCTTCAGTTAGTTGGAATTAGGTAAATATGTTGGGAATTCCTTTTTGCAACAATGTTTTTGCTATATATTTTATGTACTATGCTCACCAACTCATGGAAATGTGGTGGCATCTATTGCATCTCAAGAAGGGTAGGAGTAATTTGCATACCCAATCTCTAAGTCATATTCTTCTTTGCTCACAGCATGATTATATGTTCATCCTCAGGCTCTACTACTGTTCTGCATTCTAGTCTCTGGAGATCAGCACCACTGGAATCATTAACTCAGCTGTCTTTTTTTCCCTTAGAGTTGAATAGCAGAGTGGTTAAAAGGAGCATGTGCTTTTAAGCTGATGATGAACTTTCATTATCACTGAAATAACCCTATAGACTTTGCAGACATTCTTGCCAAGTGATATCAGATTACTTAACCATCCATCCCTGAAATAGCCTCTTAGACTTTCCATAAACATATTCCTCTTCTCTGAGTCATACACCTGCCAAGTCTGCAGTGAGTCATCACAAGAATGATCCTTTCTTATCATGATACAACCCCAACAGGATAGAGTTCTTTTCCTGAGAAGGTTGCCAATATGGATTTATGCTCTCTAGTCAATTAGTTAGTTGGTCAACAAGCATTTAGTATGTGTCAAGCACTGTGCTAAATGCTGGGAATACAAAGACAAGCAAAAAAGGAAGACAGCTACTGCCCTCAGGGAACTTACATTTGAATGGGGAAGATAAGACTTAAGGAAGTTGAAAAGGAGCAGGCATGATGAAGTCCAGATGAGTACAACCTCATCTGGCAGGAGATGAAGGAATGGCTAGCTTGAATGCCTTCCTTAAAAGGACATTCTGGGAGAACTTCCTAGAGGAAGTGATTCTAAGGGCAGAGGGTACTTTCAAGGAATGAGCTCTGGGATTGAATTGTTTTTCCAGGATAAAGAAGATTCTAGGAAATGATGGAGATGTCCATAGGAGTTCAGCCTATTGGGAAATGAAGGGATTATGAAATTGTCCCTCCGAATAAATCAACTTTATTCCTTTTTTCCAATGAATGGCACTTAAAAATATTCAGTTCTTACCTTATTCACAGATGATATATATCTTTTATTGAAAATTATTTTTAACAGTTTAAAAAAATTTGAATTCTAAATTCTCTTCCTCCTTCCCATCTTCCCCCTACTCATTGAGAAGACAAACAAAATGATATCAATTATGCATTTGAAGTTGTACAAAACACATTTCCACATTAGCCAAGGGGTGGGGGAAGCCCAATAATAAAAAGCAAGAAAAAGAAAGAAAGGTGAAAACAATTATGCTTCAGTCTCCTCCCAGAATTCACCAGTTCTCTCTCTGGGGGTGGGGTGGGGGTGGATAGTATTTTTCATCATGAGTCCTTTGGAACTGTCTTGGATCGTTGTATTGATCCGTGTAGCTTCCGTAATAGATTATCTTTGCTACATTGCTTTTTCTGTATATGGTGCTTACCTTCCGCTTTCTATCACCTACTTTCAGTTTCCTGACATTCTTCCATGGCAGAAGAAGCATGGAGGACCGGCTCAGTTTGTAGATGAAGCCATTGGGGTATCTCCTTCTCTTCTTTCTCTCCAGGTGGCTTTTCTTTCTGTCTCAACCATGTGGAAGTCTTTTTAAGGCAAGTGGAAAATGGACAGAGCTCCAGCTTTTCCAGGGCAACACACATGGCATCATCATTGGAGGAGTAGTCTCATGCCCTTGATTTAATCTAAATTATTGCAAGTTATAGATAAGGCAGTTACTTAAACAGAGAAATTACTCTTGAATTGAGAAGCCAAAGTCTATATGGAGAAATTAAATCTGGGTAACATTCGCAGTTGGAAAATGAAAAATTATAGGACTTTGCTCAGCTTCTAGTTGGGAAACTTTCCTCTAGAGAAATTTTTGCTGTTGTTGAGTTAGATAAAGGTAAATAGAAGAATAATGTCAGGGACTTTTTCCCCTCAAATACAATTTTAGCTTGCAAATGGATTTTCTACAATATCAGTAAAATTCTAGTTTCCCTTGGAAATTAAAAGCACATATGAATTGTACTGCCTTATACCACTTTAATATTTATGCCTAGATCTCAAGGGAGAGTTGCCAAAAGTAGAGAAATGGACCACCATTTCACAAAGCTACTTATCCTGTCTGGCCATGAGATTAGAAAGAGTAAGCTTTTGTTTAGAGGCAGTGTGCTAGTTGAATAAGCACTAAGACCTCATTCTATGACTTAGTAAACGCAGTAAACTTTATGACTCAGCCTTCATCAAGTTATCCCATTTCCCTCAGTCTACATTTACTCACCTGTAAAATGGGTTAATATTACCTGCCCTACCTACCTCATAGAGTTGTTATGAGGATTCTATTCAGGGGTGTTGTGGTAAGTGTTTAACAGCCAGCTTTCTATTAAAACAGTTGTATCAAGAACATACTTTAAAGCTTAATCTGCATTATTAACAGTTTCTCAATCACTTTCTTAAGTTGACAATCAGCAAAACAATAAATTAAGCCCTGATTTAGAGTGTTTGCAAGGTTTACATGCTCACATTGAAAAATTTAGTAATCAGTTCTCTTGAGACCATCCAAACTGGCTATAATCAGCATACCCATGATTACATGAGATACTATATATAAATTCCTTTTTTTTAACTCTACAGTATAAATGTGAGCTATAATTTATTAGATTGTGGTTTGAGGGGTTTGGATAGGGTTCTCTATCCCAAAATATTAATTCCACCCTCCTATCATTCCTTTTCTAGATATTCATTCCTTTGGGTTTTGAAGCCTTCCCCTGTCACTATCAGTTAAACATCCTCTCTCTCATCAATTTCCATATCCTTATTGCAGTTACCCATGGCTGTATGAAATCATTCTTTCTGCTTTTTAAAGGGTTTTAGTGCCTACATCATAGTTGTCCTTTCCACCCCAATCCCTACACTCAAACTTTTTATATAACTGTGCTTACTGGGTCTACTACAGATTTGTTGCCTAATTTCACTTGGGTCCTCACTGCTGCATGGCAATTCATTTGTCCTTCCTGGAAATTTTTATTACACTCCTTAGGATAATTGTTTCAAACCTTCACTTCTCTCCTGAAGGTTCCTATACCAATTTTCCCTATCCCTTTCATCTGAGGATCTCATTTCATACCTTACTGTGAAAATCAAGCTATGCATTGAGAACTCCCTATACTCCATTATTCCATACCTCCAAATTCCTCTTCATTTCCCACTATTATTTTCTCCATTGTTGTGTTCTTTGAGCCAAAAGTAATCTTTCTCAAGGTCAAAGACAACCCTATCTTTGTACCTTTGATCCCGTTGTATTCCATCTCTCTTTGGAACTTGTCCTTTTGATCATATTCTCTCCCACTCTTTCATCTCTCATGCTTAGCTTCTGTCAAGGCTCAGCTTAGTGACCACCTGTTATAGGAAACTAGAACAGTAGCCACCTTTAAGGGAGGGGAATGGGGGAGGGAAGAAAAAAAGGGGAAAAAAAGAAATTTACATGAGAACTTTATCACATATTTAAAAGGAATAGCAAGTTGTATATAATAGATTTGCAGTTTCATGTGCAATCATCTTTTTAATTATACTATATTATGTAATTGCTTGTTTTTTTCATAAATTAAAACAGTGGTGAAAAAATAAAATGGAAGGAAACAAACAAAAAAAGAAACTAGAATCAACAGCCATGATAAAAGCCATTTATACCCATTTGACTCAGTTTTCTTACCTCCTAACTAATTTTTAAGTCTTTGCAATCTGGGTTCCAACCTCACAACCTGACTGAAACTGTACTCTGATCTTTCTAGTGATCCCAAAGCTGCTCAGTCTAATGGCCATTTCCCCCCTTCTGCAGTCTATATTGTTTTGTTTTTTTTTTTTACTTCTGCTATAGTCAGGTACATCCTCCTTCTGGATACTTTCATCCCTCAGGTTTGGTGACTCTTTTCTCTATTCTCCTTTTCCTTGCCTGACCTCACTTTCTCATTCCCCTTTACAGAAGGAGACTTTCTATTTCCTGCCTTGGTTTCTTCCCAAGGCTGCCTTGAACTATTTTCTCTTCTTTCTCTACATCTTTTTCCTTGGTTTATTATCAACTCACATTGGTCACATTAACTTCCAAATTCACATATTTGACCTAATCTCTCTCCTGCACTCCAGTCCCAGATCACGAACTACTTCCTGGGTATCTCCACCTGGATGTCCCATAGATATCTCAAACTCAACGTGTTCAAAGTTTGACTCATTATCTTTCTTCCTCCAACTTCCTATTTCTGTTGAGGCAGCCATTATCTTTTCAGTTAATCTGGCTCACAGACTCAGAATCATTCTTGACACACTCTCTCTTTTCTTCTCCCTTAACCCCTAAACCTATCAGTTGCTAATCTTCACACCCATCCTCTCCTCTCCATTTACATGGCCACCACCCTAAATCAGACCTTCATCACTGCTCATTTTGACTTTTATAATAATGTACCCCTGAATCTTCCTGCTTCTAGTCTCTTGTCTCTTCAAAACTACAGAACTCTTGGATTAAAAATTTAGCAGTTGTTGTTAGTTTCTTAGCTAACGACCAATTCCCTGAGGACAATATTTACGTAAGAATGTAGTTTTCCCCCCAGCAAATATGTGAGCTAGTCCAAAAAGAACAATGATTTATTTTAGTTGGAAATCTTTCTTGGGTAGCAGAATCATTGTTAAACTTGTCAGTGAGGCCAAAGGAGATCACTACAGGTTCCTTCTTCCTGAAGACCTCAACTGAGGAGGTTATGGATGAGATGAAGTGACCACTATCCTGACGCCTTGTCTTCACTTACAAATCAGATCTCAAGTACTGAACTACATATTGGAAGTATACGAGTAACAAATTCATAATGAGTGTTGGAAAGCTTGTACTTGCATAAAGTATCATGAAACTAATAAAAATACAAAGCAGAGAAAAGAAAATCCCACACTGCTGAGAATAGGTGAAATAACAGGGACAGAAATCCTACTTGGTTTTGGGGAGAATTAAGCATTTCCAGTGTGTAACAGCTTGTGAAAGAGGATTAGTTGTTTAATCTTATTTTCATAGCAAATACGAGGGAGCGGCTGAATCATGCATGCTACTCATTAAAGGTGAACTGGCAGCCCTGTGCCCATGACTGGTAATTGGAATGTCACAGTGCCCATGGGATCCAGTTTTAGAGAAAATCAGACCTAAAAATACACAGTTTGGTTCAGCTTTTTACCTAAAAAATGGTGCCATACATCCCACTCCTTTTATTTTAACATTAATTAAAACAAGAAGTCTCAGAGGAAGGTCTAGGTGGTTTCAGGAGGAAGTATGGTGCAGTGGAAAGAGCACTGGGCCTATAATCAGGAAGACCTGAGTTCAAATCCATCCTTAGACCCTTACTAGATGTGTAATTCTAGGCAAATCATTAACCTCTGATTCCTCAGTTTTCTGAACTGTAAAGTGGGAGTAATAAAGCATCTCCCTCCCATGGTGGTTGTGAGCATAAAATGTGGAATTATTTGCCAAGTTTTTTACATGATAGTTATTGTTTATTATTTAGGAGACAATGGACAAATCAAGTTTTCATCCATATACTTGCTACTAACTCTGTCATACTCTGTTTGTTGAACAAAATATCAAAACTACAGCAAGCTGTTGTCACTAAAGAGAGAAGCATCTTCCCCCTTCTTTGTAGCAATCTGTGGATTCTGTCAATTGATGTTTTATTTGCAAGAATTTAGAAATTTTTGGCAGTTTAAAAAAAATTTATATTTTGTCAGTTAGCAAGCATTTATCATGGGCCTCATGTGCCAGGTACTTTCCTAGGAACTGATAATAAAAAAACAAAGAACAAAGGAAAGAAATAATTGCTAATTTTCTGTTCAAATGAATACAGACTAAACACAAAATTAACACAAGACAGGGTAGCTTGAGAGGGATGGCCCTAGCAGTTGGAGGCAGGGGGATCAGGAAAGGTTTCCTGAAGAAGGTGGTGCTTGAGCTGCATCTTGAAGGAAGAGAGGGATTCTGTGACACAAAGATGAAGGAAGAAGGCATCCCAGGCATGAGGCACAGCCAGTGCAAATGCAAAGAGGTGGGAGATAGTTATGTGTCTTAGGAAAATAGAGAAGGCCATTTGGTTGGACCATAGAATAACAGAAGAGAAATAATATGTAATAAGTCTGGAAAGACAGGTCAAGGTGAGGTTGTAAAGGCATTAAAAGTCAAGCAGAGGAGTTGTATCTTATCATAGGCAATAGCAAACCACTGGTGTCTGTTGAATAAAAGAACCACTTTGGTAGCTGTGTAGAGGATGGACTAGAATAAGGACAGTCTTGAGTCAGGGAGACCAAAAAGGAAACAGTTGTAGTGGGTCATGCTAATTTAGAAGTATTGACCACTAACCTGGAATTCATCATTTTCTCCAAAAACTCATCTTCCTGCAAGATCACATCAACTCTGTTATGCCTCCTCAGTCTCCTCTTCCTTTGTGCCCCTCCCTCCCTCTGACTGAAAAGGGTAATCATAGGGACCTTCTCCCACATCCTTTATTTATGGAGAGGCCCCAGGGTAGCCACCTCATAATTTCCCATTTGACTGTAAGACTTCATCATGCCCACACACTAGGTACTTTACTTCTTCCCCCAACCTCTGTTTTCAGTTTCTTTTTACATATTATCTTCCTTGAGGGCACAGAGACTTTTCCTTTTTTTATTTTTTTGTATCTCCTGTGCTCAGTAGTCCCTGACACATAGTAGGTCCTTAAGAAATAACTATTGACAGACTAACAGTGCCTGTCACACAGTAGGTACGTAGTAAATGTTTACTGACTGACTGGAAGATGATTAGAACCTGAGTAGGAGAAGGGGTGAGAAGTGAAAGATTTTCCTGGAGGCAGAAATGGAAGCTTTGGCAAATAATTAGATAGGAGTGATGAGAGAGTGAGCAGCTGAGGATAATGCTGAAACTATGACTCTGAGAACATGGAAGTGGTACCTTGGACAGAAATTAGGAAGCTTGGAAGAGAGGTAAGTCTGTGGGAAAAGTCAATGAATTCTGTAACAGAGACGTGGAGTTTCAATGTTTCTGGAACACAGTTGGTGACTAGATCTGTGAGTTATTTGCATAGAGATGATACTTAAACTCTTGGGAGCTGATTAAGATAGAGAAAAATGAGAGAGATTATAGAGAGAGAAAAACTGAGGCAAACAGGATTAAGTGACTTGTCCAGAGTCACACATGGAAGCATCTGAGGTCAGATTTGAACTCAAGTCTTGACTTCAGGCCTGGCCTTCTCTCCATTGCACCAGCCAGCTTTCTTGCAACTCCCTTGCAACTCCCTTGCTAAAGGACATACTGATTCCTCATCATGGAATGAAAGTCACAGCTTGCCATATGTATGGTTAATACTTGATAATAGCATGCTGACTTTTATTTCACCATCATATTTAAATTCCTGACAACAGTGCTGATGAAGATGATGGCATTTGCATAGTGCTTTAAGATTTGTAAAACCCTTTATGTATGTGATCTCATTTGAGCCTCATAACTGTGGAAGGCAGACGTAATTATTTCCTCCGTTTTCCAGCTAAGGAAACTGAGGCAGACAGTTTAAGTGACTTGCCTGCGGTTATCCAGCTAGTAAGTGTCTAACTTTAGACTTAGGTCTTTCTGACTCAAGGCATCTAGCATAAAATAAACTACGTAAATGAGATTCCAGGAAATGCGGGTGGCTAGTAGGCTGAATGGTTGCTGAGGATATACACTCTAACACAGACACACCTAAGAAATTGCCGTCATTTACGAAGGGGGTGAAACTGAAGGGTGATTGTCAACCAGTCATCTTGAGATCCCGACAGTAGCTTGGCTGAAATTTACAGTGCCTTCTTTTGTTGTTTGGTGCCTATTATGTTTATAGTTAGGGATGCCTGAGCTCTCAGTGTCACAGATGCTCAGAGATAAAAATGAGTCAGTCAGTCAATAGACATTCATTAAGTGGTTACTGTGTATAAGTATATAATATATACACTGTGTATAAGTGTATAACTTACTGCACTAAGTTCTGGGGATATAAAAGAAGGCAAAAAAAAAGTTCTTGCTCTTAATGAAATTATATTCTAATGGTATAAGCAATAGACAGATATCTTTTTATATGTACTGTATTTCTCCACATATATGCATACACACATGTACATACATATATGTGCATAATAAATGCACATATACAGCTCATGCACACATACCTCCCGTTGAAGGTAATGTCAGAGGAAAAAGTCAAATTTTTCAAAAATGCTTTACATATTCTATCTCATTTGAACCTTATGATAACCCTGAGAGGTAAGAACTGCAAGCCACTGTTATATCTACTTTCCAAATGAGGAAACTGGATCTAAAAGTTGTTAAGTGATTAGCCTATGGCCACCCAGTGAGGGTCAGAGGTGAGATTCCTCCTTTTAAGTTTCTGCCTTTCTCCATTATGCCATATTTGTCTACAGATGCCCAAAGCTTTCAGGATTTATGGAGTGTGGGGAGGAGTATTTGCCAAACAGTAAAAGCAGGTTCTCTGAGAGAAATGCTGATGACTGATTTGTTTAAAACTGATTCATGAAAGTGTATTAAAGCCATTAAAATACTGAGCTAAGCATTGAGTTTTTACACATGAATTTGAACATATCTTTGTGAAAGTAAATGGGAGATTAAGGGTCAGAGAAAGCCTGGAAGCATGAAGGTGGTTTTTATGCTGATGTTTTTACAACTTGAAACAAACACTTAAAATACTAAATCTTTGCTCAGCTGTATCATTACTTAAGGACTAAAGACGTGATAATTTATGGCTGTGATAGACAAAATAGAACTGAATAAATGTGGAAAGCTAATTAAGTGGTTTTCTTGGCCCAAAAAATGGAGCTGGAGATTTCATTTTAGAAAATATCCCAATTTAGCCAGAGAACATCTAGTTACACATATATTTATATAACAAAGTAGATTTAATTTAAAAACTCCAGTCTCTATTTTCCCTAAAATCCTGGTTTTGTTGTGCTATTTGACTTTGCCTTCCGAAATGTGTTGCTTTCCAAATATAGAAATATTCATTAGGAAGTGGGTGAATTTAAATTCCAGACCCTCTAATACAAATGTCACAAAGATCTCATTTCTGTTGTTGAAGTTAAATTTTATTATTAAAATTTTATTTGGATACCTTTTGTCTTTATATCATACTCTTGCCCCTGCTCCACTCGGTAAGCCATCCCTTGAAATAAAGAATAAAAAAAGAGGAAAAAAATTATTACTAACTGGATCTACAAATTTATGCAATATTTCATGTCATAAACCCCTTCCTCTTCCAAGAAGGGAAGAGAGTAGATTGAAAAAAATCTTTTCTTACATTTTTTCTTTCTCCCATTAGACTCTGAACTCCCTGAGGTCAGGGACTACTTCCTCTCTCCCTCCCCTCCCCTTTCTTTGAAGGACCACAACTGATTGGTTCTGCTTCAGGACCAATTTTGGTCATTATTATTATATAATGTCTAGTTTTATTCTCTTTGTTCTTTCCATATACATTGTAGTCATTGTGTACATGGTGTTCAAGTTCTGTTTATTTTGTTCTCCATCAGTTCATACAAATCTTCACGTGTTTTTCTGAATTCTTCATGTTTATAATTTCTTACGGTGCAATAATATTCCATTCCATTGATGTATCACGATTTGTTTAGTTAGTCTCCTTTTGGAAACTGATGGGCACCTACTTTGTTTTCAGTCTTTTGCTATTATGAAATTGTTACTATGAATATTTGGATGTAGATGGGACTTTGTCTTTCAACCAAAGAGGAGAATAGGGATTAAGGATAGGGATTAGATCTATGATTTAATTGGTGTAGGGAATGCCCTACTGAGGAAGCTCCCTCTACTGCCACCTTGCTGATCCCTTTCTAGAAGGAAGGCACCAAATACTCAATCTTCACTTTGCCTCAGTATGAGCTATGTTACTGTCATCTGCCTCAGTATCCTGAAAGTGCATTTCCCATTCATGTCAGCATGAGTCTTATAGTTTTGGAGGAATATCTCCACTCTCTTCCTGCTTCTCTCTTCTACCCCATCTTTCACTGGGGCAACTAAGCTGAGTTATTCAAATTGTGCAATGGCTTCCTCTTGGATGATCTCCAAATGAGAGGAAAGAGGGATTGGTCTGGCTGCTTGCAATTCAGATATATGCAGTGAAGGAGGAGAAAATTTATTGGACTGGCTATATCAGCTTTTGTGGGATCCTGGGTATTTCATTTAAGATTCTCTACCAAGACTAGAATCACAGCTATTATTTGTCAGAGACAGCATCTGAACTGAGGCCAGCTCTAGAGCCATTCTGTCATGCTACCAGCGTATAGTGGGATCTCTGGGTCAAAGGGTATAGACATTTTCATCTGCTTTTGAGAATAATTCCTTATTTGGAAAATATCTTTAGAAAAAAATCTTTCTAATAAAATAAAATAAATAAATAGCTTTTATGAACCTCAAAAGTTCTTAATTTTGTTCTCCTTTGGGCTTCATTGATTAGTATTTAAAGACAGTATTTGGATAATTATGTCATTTGATAACTAGGTTTATATTTTAAATACGTATATATATGCACACACATTATCTACTATTACTTATTGTTGTTATTTGGTCATGTCTGACTCTTCACAATCATATTTGAGGTTTTTCTTGGCAAAGATACTGGAGTGGTTGGCCATTTCTTTCTCCAGCTCATTTTACAGATGAGAAACTGAGAAGAAGAGGGTTAAGTGACTTGCCCAGGGTCACACAGGTAGTAAGTGTCTGAGGCCAGATTTGAACTCAGGAACGTGAGTCTTCCCAACTCTGCTGTGTCACCTAGTTGCCCTTATTAGTTACATGGAAAAAGAAAGTAAATGTAAAACTGATCCCTCCTGTCCCAGCAGTCTAGTGGCAAGCAGGGCTGTACTGGTAAATATTCAACAACCAACTTTGTGGAAAAATGCATGCATGCCACACTATTAAGTTTAATCTGTATTATGACATTTTCCCCATCCCTTTCTTAAGTCTAGATAAGCATTGAAACCATACCCCAAGCCCCAGTTTGGAGCGTTGAGAGTTTCTGAGGTCTAAGTGCTCACTCTTCTGCACCATTACAGAGCTGGTTCAGCGTCCTCTGAAACAATGGAACCATGCATGTTTGGGAAGTCTTTTGATTTGTTCAATGTTAAAGATAGCAGTTTGTTCTGGAAATAATATTCACATTCTTAAAGTAGATTTATTTTTGCAGAAGGACCCAGAGGAATGAATATAGCATATCGGTTTTTGCTTGGCAGCTTTTGTTTCCATGGAAATAAGGGCTCCTGCTAAAGTAACTTAGCATGGAGAAAGTTGTAGGCTATTTCCTTGGAGGCTTATAATTAGAGAGTGTCTCCACCGGATGTGCAGAGATATTTTGGGTAGATGATGTTTCAAATTTTTACTGCTGTACATGGGAAGGTGGGCAAAGTGGTGGGATTCTTTGGAAAGTGGAAGCGTCCATTTCTCAGAGGGTGAATAGGAAACCCTGGGGAATCATAACTCTGCTTCCGCTGAAGACAGTCATAGGGTAATTACGTCACAGCTTTAGAGCCAGATAGCCCCCCTTTTTTTTTGAGTACATAGTCATGCTTTTATTTTTTTTAAAATTTTATTATAGTTTGCATCATTCATTTCCACAAGATTTTGAGTTACATATTTTCTCCCTGTCTTTCCC
>CM053583.1:191645845-191661857 GCA_028627135.1 Pseudochirops cupreus
TTATATAAACATATATATGTATGCATACATAAATGTACATTTATATTTCCTTCAACTATCCTCATGCTGAGAAAAGTTTCATAAGTTACAATTATCATTTTTCCATGTAGGCATGTAAATAGTTCAACTTTGATAAGTTCCTTATGATTTTTTTTCCCTGTTTACCTTCTCATGCTTCTCTTGCTTCTTGTATTTGAATGACAAATTTTCTATTCAACTCTAGCTTTTTCATCAAGAATGCTTGAAAGTCCTCTATTTCATTGAATGACCATATTTTCCCCTGGAACATTATACTCAGTTTTGCTGGGTAAGTGATTCTTGGTTTTAATCCTAGCTCCTTTGACATCTGGAATATCATATTCCTTCCTTAATGTAGAAGCTGCTAGATCTTGTGTTATCCTGATTGTGTTTCCACAATATTCAAATTGTTTCTTCTTGGCTGCTTGTAATATTTTCTTCTTGATATGGGAATTCTGGAACCTGGCTATAGTATTCCTAGGAGTTTTCTTTTTGGGATCTTTTTTAAGAGGAGATCAGTGAATTCTTTCCATTTCTATTCTTCCCTCTGGCTCTAAAATATCAGGGCAATTTTCCTTCAGAATTTCATGAAGGATGATTTCTAGGTTCTTTTTTTGATCATGGATTTCAGCTAGTCCAATAATTTTTAAATTATCTCTCCTGGATCTATTTTCCAGGTCAGTGGTTTTTCCAATGAGATATTTTACATTGCCTTCCATTTTTCCATTTGTTTGGATCTGTTTAACAGTATCTTGATTTCTCATAAAGTCATTAGCTTCCATTTGCTCCAGTCTAATTCTGAAGGAATTATTCTCTTTGGTGAGCTTTTGAAATTCTTTTTCCATCTGGCAAATTCAGCTTTTTGAGGCATTCTTCTCCTCATTGGCTTTTTGGGCCTCTTTTGCCATTTGAGTTAGTCTATTTTTTAAGGCATTATTTTCTTCAGTCAGGTTGTTGGCTCTCTTTTCATTATTTTCTTGCATCATTCTCATTTCTCTTCCCAATTTTTCTTCCACTTCTCTTACTTGATTTTTGAAGTTCTTCTTGAGCCCCTCTGTGGTCTGTAAGCAATTCACATTTTCTTGGAAGCTTTTGGTGCAGGAGTTTTGACTTTGTTGTCTTCCTACCATTGCATGCTTTGATCCTTTTTGTCCCCAAAAAAGGAATCTAATGTTTGATTGCTGTCCTTACTTTGCTTCCTTTGCTTGCTCATGTTGCCACTCAATTCCTTGACTTTTGAGCTCTTTGCCACAATAGAACTCTGCTTCCAGAGAGGAGAGCTTTGTCCCAAATTGCTGGGGTTTTCACAGCTGCCAGAGCTATTAGTTGGGTGCACTCTTACTTCCCCCACAAGCTCTAGCTCACTAGTCACACACCTCAGGACCACCACCCAAGACAGTAATCTGGATCCAGGCAGGTTAAAGCAAGAGTGATTAATCTCTGAATGGTTGCTTGGTCCCCCTACAATCTGCAGGCCAGGAGCCCTGAACCAGCCACATGGAGGTGATTGCACTGCCGTGGGCCACACACTTCCACTGCTTCTTGCTCTGGGGGCAGAGGCTAGACAGCACTCATAGTCCCCCTTGGTTCCAAAAGAATTCCACTGACCTTTTACTTTGTCTTTGGCATTTATGGGTGGATATTTCTGGCAACCACCACAGCTGCTGGTGATCCACTCTCCCAAGGTCACCTCTAACTGCTGGTGGTTGGGGGATGCCCTGGGGCTAAAACCCCAGGCTCATGCAGGGCTGAGCTCAGCTCCCAGTGCATTGTGATGGACCCTTCCTGCCAGCCTGCTAGGTTTCCTTCAGCAGGAGATTTGTTACTCTCTGTCACTTTTTGGGTTCTGTAGCTCTAAAATTTGTTTAGAGTCATATTTTATATGTATTTGATGTGGTTATGGGGGGAGCTCACAGAGTTTTCCTGCTTCTATGCCACCATATTGGCTCTGCCCCTCATCATTTCTTATAGCACAATGATATTCCATCATAATCACACACCACAATTTGTTTGGCCATTCCCCAAATGATTGGCATCCCTTCAATTTCTAATTCTTTGCCACCAGAAAGAGTTGCTCTAATAGTTTTGCAATATGGATCTTTCCTTATTATTTTTTATCTCTTTGGGGATGCAAACCTAGTAGTGGTAATGCTAAGACAAAAGATATGTATGGTGTTACAGCTGTTTGGCCATAGTTCCAAATTTGAATCAGTTCAGAATTCCCCCAACAATGCATTGATGTCTCATTTTTCCCACATCCCCACCAACATTTGTCATTTTCCTTGTCTGTCCTATTAGTCAATCTAATAGGTATGAGGAAGTACCTCAGAATTGTTTTAATTTGCATTTCACCAATTAATAATGAATTAGAGCATTTTTTCATCTGGCTATGGATACCTTTGATTATTTCATCCAAAAACTGTTCATATCTTTTGATCATTTATCAATAGGGAATGGCTCTTATTTTTATAAATTTTATTCAATGCTCTATATGTTTGAGACAGAAAGCCTTTATCAGAGAAACTTACTTCAACCTTTTCTTCACAGTGATTATTGCTAACTATTATCCTCCATTCTATTTCCCTCCCCCATTTATTCTATTCTTTTTCTCTCTTTTTACCCTTTCCCCCCTCAAAAGTGTTTTGCTTCTGAGTACCCCCTCCCCCAAACTTCCCTCCCTTTGATCACCCCCCCCCTTTTCTTATCTCTCTCCCCTTCTACTTTCCTATAGGATAAGACAGATTTCTATATCCAGTTGAGTATGTTCCCTCTTTGAGCCAATTCTGAAAAGAGTAAGGTTCACTCACTCACTCTCACCTCCCATCTCTTCCCCTCTACTGTAAAAGCTATTGCTTGCCTCTCTTTGTAAGATAATTTGCCCCCCATTCCACTTCTTGCTTTTCCTTTCTCCCAATTCATTCCTCTCTCACCCCTTAATTTTTTTAAATATCATCCCTTCATGTTCAACTCACACCTATGCTCTCTGTCTATACATACTGCTTCTAACTTCCCTAATAATGAGGAAGTTCCTATGAGTTACAAGTATCATCTTAGTATATAGGAATATAAAGTTTAACCTTATTAAGTCCTTTATGATTTCCTTCTCCTGTTTACCTCTTTATGCTTTCCTAGAGTCATGTAGTTGGAAGTCAAATTCTCTATTCAGCTCTGGTCTTTTCATCAAGAATGTTTGAAAGTCCTCCATTTCATTGAATATCCATTTTTTCCCCTGAAGGATAATGCTTAGTTTTTCTGGGTGGGTGATTCTTGGTTGTAGTCCTAGTTCCTTTGCCCTCATATTCCAAGTCTTTCAACACTTTAATGTGGAAGCTGCTAAATCTTGTGTTATACTGACTCTGGCTCCACTATACTAGAATTGTTTCTTGAGCTCGTTGCTTCCAATATTTTCTCCTTGATCTGGGAGCTCAGGGATTTAGCTATGATATTTCTTGGAGTTTTCATTTGGGGATCTCTTTTGGGAGGCAATCAATGGGTTCTTTCAATTTCTATTTTACCCTCTGGTTCTAGAATATCTGGGCATTTGTCCTTGATTAATTTCTTGAAAGATGAAAGATTTTTTTTTTATCATACCTTTCAGGTAGTACCATAATTTTTTAATTATCTCTCCAGGATCTATTTTCCAAGTCAATTGTTTTTCTACTGAGATATTTCATTGTTTTCTATTTTTTTCATTCTTTTAGTTTTCCTTTATTGTTTCTCAATTTCTCATACTCATTAGCTTCCATTTGCTCCATTCTAATTTTTAAGGAATCATTTTGTTCAGTGAGTTTTTGTACTGCCTTTTCCATTTGGCCAATTCTACTTTTTAAGGAGTATTTTTCTTCAGTGGATTGTTATGCCTCTTTTTAAAATTATTTTTTCATTTGGCCAATTCTGCTTTTTAAGACATTCTTCTCTCTTGGTTTCTGTACCTCTTTACCATTTCTGATTTTAAGGTGTTATTTTCTTCAATGTGTGTGTGTGTGTGTGTGTGTGTGTGTGTGTGTGTGTGTGTGTGTGTGTCTTCTTTTCCAAGCTGTTGATTTGTTTTTCTTAATTTTCTTAATTTTCTTTCTCATTTCTCTTCCCAATTTTTCCTCTACCTCTCTTACTTGATTTTCAAAAGGCTTTTTGAGTTTCTCCATGGCCTGAGAAAAATTCATATTTTTCTTGAAGGCTTTGGAAGTAGGAGCTTTGACTTTGTTATCTTTTTCTGAGTGTGTGTTTTGATCTTCCTTGCCATCATAGTAACTTTCTATGGTCAGAATTTTTTCTGTTGTTTGCTTATTTTCAAAATCTATTTCTTGACTTTTAACTCTTTGTTAAAGTAGGGCTCTGCTTCCAGGGTGGGGAGTGCACTGTCCCAAGCTTCAGGGATTTTGTGTAGTTGTTTTCAGAGATACTTCTAGGGACCTGTAAGTTTTTAGTTCTTCTAAGGTAGTATGAGCTGAGAAGTGTGTTTGCTACTTTCCTGGTCTGTGCCCTTGTCTGTAAGTGGGCACAAGCAATCTTTTCTGCCTTGAAATTGTGAAGAGGGTCCCTGCTCCACTGTGGTCACAAGCTCTGCTATCCTAGTATTCCTCCTTGCACTGGGACCACCACCCATGACTGTGACCCAGATTTGAGCATGGGCAAAGAAACAGAATCCTGTCCCAGTGCTACCATAAAGACTCCTGTAATCTCCTTCTGACCATTTGTTCAAATCCCTTGCTGTCTGTGGGCTGAGAGGTCTGGAAGCATCTGCTGCCCCTGCTGATTCAGTGGCTCCCAAGACTTGCTCCTGGTCTACTGGGGCTAGGTCTATGCTGCTGTAACCTGCACTGGACTATGCTCCTCTCTCACCCAGTTGTGATAGACTTTTCCTACTGACCTTCTAAGGTGTCTTTGGCTGGAAAAGTATTTCACCCCTTCCTTTTGTGAGTTCTGCCACTCTAGGCATTATTTTATGGCATTATTTAAAGGTGTTTGGAGTGGTTTGAAGGAGAGTTCAGGACAATGGCTGCCTTTTCTCCAACCTCTTGGCTCTGCTCCCTGTATTTTTATCTTTGTCTCAGTCTCACTGTCTGTTCTCCCTCTTCTCTCCATCTTTTTCTTTCTCTCTCTGTCTTTGTCTCTCTCCCTGTCTCTGTCTCTTTGTCTTTGTCTCTGTCTCTCTCTTTATCTCTGTCTCCATATACCTCTGTCCATCTCTGTCTCTTTTTCTCTCTGTGTTCCTCTCTGTCTCTGTATCTCTGTCTCTTTATCTGCCTCTGTTTCTCTCTCTCTCTCTCTCTCTCTCTCTCTCTCTCTCTCTCACACACACACACACACACACACACACACACACACACACACACACAGAGCCTGCCTGAACTTATGACAAAACATCCTAGAATAACAGCATCTTAGAGCTGGAATGAACTTCAGAGCCCAGCTGGATGCCCCTGCACACAAACAAAACTATCCTATGCAGCACCCTCTGCAGGCTGAGCTTGGGCCTCTAGGAAAGGCAAATCCACTGTTTTGTGATTCCATGCTGCTGATTCCAACCAGGGAGAAGTGCTGCCAACACCAAACCTCAGTGTGCCTCTTTTCCAAGTCCTCCCACTATTGGTAGTTCTGCCCTCTAAGGCCAAGCAGAACAAAACCAAACCTGCTTCCACAACACAACCTCCCAAATACTTGAGGATGACTCTACTTTCCCCAACCTCCTCTCCTATCGCAGGCCTTCCTTTAGCCATGTGGAATTCCCCCATTTCCTTTCATTAATCCTCACGTGGCCCTCTACCATCCTGGAGTTTTCCTTACCTCTAGCTCTCCGTGTTTTTTCTCACATTGCCTGGGATGGAGACTTCTCCAAGCCTAGGTATAACTCTTTCTAGGTGGGTTAATAAAATCCTTTCTTGAAAAGCTACTCAGTATACAAAGTATATATCAGGTCCTGGGCAGCTAGGAGGTACAGTAGAGTACCAGCCCTGGAGTTAGAAGGCACTTATTTGCTGTGTGCCTCTGGGCAAGTCACTTAACCTTGTTTGCTTCATTTCATTATCTGTAAAATGAACTAGAGAAGGAAATGGCAAACCACTCCAGTACTTTGCCATGAAAATTCCAAATGTTACATCTTAGTATGAATAGAAGTTTGAGTCAAATTTATAAGAATACAAGTCATTCCCCAACTGATAATGATTTAAACATTAGACATGACTTAAACAACACGACAACACCAACATATACAAGGTAGTGGACAGTTATTTATTTCCCCCATCATAAAAGAAATGCTTACAACTTAAAAGACTCATGAGTTTAGATTAACAAACACTTAGAAATGCAACCCTCTTACTATCTGCCCTTTACCTCATACTCTCCCGGAATATCAAGGTATTTCGGGATTTGTCTTTAGACCTACACTGCCTATGTCACTCACAAATCTGGATCTCCTAGGAAGCCTGGGCAGGACTTGACTTTTCCTAGTCTTTTAAGTCCTACCAGAAATCCAAAGCTGAAACTTCTTGAGTCTTAAGCAAAACACTCCAAAAAAGGAAGGACAAGAGTAGCTTGGTCTTTCTCCCTTCATTTTATAGCTTACTAAATATGTCCAAAGGGCCACCCAGAAGCCACTGGTCATACCAGAGGCCAGAGCACACACCACTGCAGAGCACACTCTCAATTCCAAATGAAGTGTTCTAGTCTAACTCTTCACTGCACCTTGAACTCAGAACTCCAGATGTGGTCCAGAGGTGCTTCTGGGAGCTATTTGGTGATTGCTGGGAATAGCACAGTTGGTTCACAAGGAACCCTTTATATTTTGTGGTATTAAACTATGATAGGGCCTGTACTTTGGTTTCTAGAATAAATTTATGATGTATGTTAACCCTCATTGGTGTCTTTTGCAGAGCAATAATTGTTAATGTAGTATTGCTGGTGAAGTGGTAAAAGCTCTGGACTTGGAGTCAGAAAGACCCGAGTTCAAATCCTATCTCAGACACTTAAGAGCCATGTGACCCTGGGCAAGTGTTTAACCTCTCCCCCTCAGTTTCTTCATCTGTGAAATGGGGATATTAATGGTCCCTACCTCATCTACTGTGAGGGTTCAATGAGATGACATGTGTATAGTGCCTAGCAAACCTCAAGCACTATATAAATAGTATTATTATATATTACTACGTAAATATTATGCTAGATACTGTTATTGATGAGGTAGAGGAATTGCTCTGTTTTATTTTTCTGCTATGCCCACAAAACAGGAGCCCCTAATTTAAACAGCATACAAATGAGTCACTTTAAAGAAATGACTGCAAAGGAAATAAAAAGTCACAGGATCATAGATTTAGAACTAGAAGGGACCTGAGTCCACCCCCAATCCCCACCATCGTATGATAAAGAAACTGAGGAGGCAGCTAAGTAGCACCAGCCCTGGAGTCAGGAGAATCTGAGTTCAAATCTGGCTTCAAACACTTAACACTTACTAGCTGTGTGACATTGGGCAAACCACTTACCCCCAAATGCCCTGCCCTCCCTGCTCCAAAAAGCAAAAAAAAAAAAAAAACATCTGAGAATTTATAAAAAATGATAATAATATAAGGAAACTAAGGCCAGAGAGGTTAACTGATTTGCCTGGGGTCACACAGTTAGCATGTCTTGCTGGATTTGAAACTACCTTCTGGCTGACTTCAGATCCACACTATCCACTGCTCCACACTGCCATTTTTGAGAGCTAAAAGAGAATTTTATCTTGTACGAGAATCTTTTTTATTTTAAGAACATAAGGGAAGGGAACTTTTTAAGCAGACAAACATGCTCTGGTGAGTTTTTTTCTTTTTATTATTCCTCCTTCATTTATTGTTTAAAAGCCATCATGGAATTTCCAGGCTCCAGGCTGCTGATTACAGCTCTAATATTTCTGAGCCAAACCAGGAAGCAGGCAGATAACTCACTCTCTTTCTTAGATAAACAGTGTGGAGAGAAATGTGACAGCTCCCATGTTATTCTAAGCCTGGTTTATCCTTGGCTGAAGTCAAGGTTCCAAAGTTAATTTCTTGGTTGTGATTCCAGCAGCGCAGTGACCTGGGTTCATAATTCTGCCTCTACTGCCTATGTGACCCAAGGCAAGTCATTAAACCTGAGCCTCAGTTTCCCTTTCTGCAAAGGGAGGGGATGCTTACATCACTCTAGCTCTAGATCTATCCTGCAATCTACAAAGAATTAATGCTATAACACTGTATGTGTGTGGTGAACCACCAAACCCCATCCTACCCCATCCAAGTCATGGCTGCCCCTTGCACGGGACATGCAACAGTTCCTTGGCTTGACTCCCTTACTCCACCCTACCCTCATCCTGGCAGATACAGGTTTTCAGAGATAAAACACCACCATGTGGTCGTGCTCAGTCCACTCAATTTCCTAGCCCTCTCCCTCTCCCTCTCCCTCTCCTCCTTCTCTCCAAAGGAGGGTAAATTTTGATGGCCAGAAGCTGCCCACTTAACTTGGGGTTTACTGGCTAGATTCCTTCTTTTCTTCCTTCCTTCCTTCTTTTCTTCTTTCCTTCCTTCTTTTCTTCTTTCCTTCCTTCCTTTTTTCCTTCCTTCCTTCCACAAAACCTTAAACCCAGTTCACTCTGAAGCAATAGATCCCAGCCCAAGTTCCACTTAATGGCTATATATTGGGCCCTCCTAACTTAGAGTGAATGTCAATGGCAACTGTCTCTCTTTGCAATAGCAACCCTGAGGATCTTCCCCTCTCTGCTTGATTTTTTTTTCTCTTTTTCTAATTAAAGGAGCCAGCCCTAGACTCACTTCCTAAAGACTATTCACTGAATGGACATTACCTTACTCCCAGTGAGTACCTGCAAAGGCCATAGCCAAAAAGGGCCAGGGTCTCCCATTGCATCCTTGGGCCATCTCCAGTCATCCTGATGAATATCAGGTCACTGGATCCAGATGGCTCTGGAGAGGAAAATGAGGCTGGTGACCTTGCACAGCCCTCCCTCACTCAAGTCAAAGTCAACTGCAAGTCATGTCATCATTTTCCTGATGCCATGGTCCTCTTCCAAAACAAAGGACAAACAGAACAACAACACAGGGTGTAACCCTAGGTTGTTAAAGGAAAATGCATTTCCACTATTCACCAGACTAGTTCTTAAGCCCTCAGCTGATGGGTTTTTTATTTACACAATGAGCCCTCACAATGCAATGCACCCTATTTATACAACCAGCCCCTCACAAGAATGGCATTTTCATCTCTTAAAAATAACCACTTATTTAGCAATGACGTAAAACAAATACTCATTACACCATAAGTTTGTTGAATCATTGTCAATCATGCCTGACCCTTCATGACCCCATTTGGGATTTTCTTGGCAAAGATACTGGAGTGGTTTGTCATTTCCTTCTCCACTTCATTTTACAGACGAGGAAACTGAGACAAACAGTTAAGTACTTGCCCAGGGTAACCCAGCTAGCAAGTGTCTGAGGCCCCATTTGAATTCAGGTCCTCTTGACTACAAGACTGGTGCTCTACCCACTGTTCCACCTAGCTGCCTACACCATAGGTACTCATATGTAAATAATAAGATACATCACAATCTAGAAATCTGGGGGACACTCTCCCATAAATGCACCAGCTCTGTGTGGGAGAGTGGGCACACACTTACAGAAAACCTAGTCAGGAAGCACATGAGAAAGGAAAATCCATGTATTTGGAATAACTCACAGCTGTGAGCTACAAGCTCTGATGTTATTGACCCATTCAGGAATATCTGCAAGACATAAAACTGTCTTTCTTCATATTATTTATCTGTCTGTCCTCATCTCTCTTCAGCTGAGCAAATCCTCTTCTCTGCTTGAAGAGCATTTACAAACCTTTTCTTTTTACAATCACCCTTAAAAGGATGTGAGAAAGTGTTACATCTTAGTATGAATAGAAGTTTGAGTCAAATTTATAAGAATATAAGTCATTCCCCAAAAGATATAAAAAGGCAGTTTTCAGACAAAGAAATCAAAGCTATATTCATATGAAAATGTTTTAAATCACTATTGATTAGAGAAATGCAAACTAAAACAACTCAAATACCACCTCACACCTATCAGATTGGCTAATATGACAGAAAATGACAAATGTTGGAGGAGACGTGGAAAAATAAGGACATATGCTCTGTTGGTGGAGTTGGGAACTGATTCAACCATCCTGAACAGCAATTTGGAACTATGGCCAGAGGGCTATAAAACATACCCTTTGAACCAGCTACTAAATCTGTGTCCCAAAGAAATCAAAAAAAGTTGGGAGGCCTATTTGTGCAAAAATATGTGTAGCAGCTCTTTTTGTGGTGAATTGGAAATTGAGAGAATCCCCATTAAATGGGGAATGGCTGAACTAGTTATACTATGTGATTGTAATGGAATTTTATTGTGTTATAAGAAATGATGAGCAGGATGCTTTCAGAAAAGCCTGGAAAGCCTTATACAAGCTAATACAGAGTGAAGTGAGCAGAACCAGGAGAACACTGTATACAGTAACAGTAATATTGTACAATGAAGAATTGTTAATGGTTTAGCTAGTCTCATCAATAAGATGATCCAAGACAATCCCAAAGGACTCATGATGAAAAAAATGCTGTTCCGCGCCAAAGAAAGAACTGATGGCTTCTGAATGCAGATTGAAGTATACTATTTTTCATTTTCTTTTTCAGTTTGTTTTTTTCCACAAAATGATTCATATGGAAATGTTTTACATGATTGCACATGTATAACCCTATATCAGAAAAGGGGAAAGGGAAGGGAAGGAGGGAGGGATAGAATTTGAAATTCAAAACTTTAAAAAAAAAGAAGAATGTTTGAAAAATTGCTTTCACATGTAATTGGGGAAAATAAAATATTGTTTTTAAAATATTAATAGCAATTCCTTTTAAACCAAAGAACTGCAAAGTTCATCACACTGGTTATCTCAGTTATCCATTTCCTCACCCAGATTCTACATTGTTCAATCAGAACCCAACACCTAGAATAAAGCACCCAGCAGCACAGCTCAAATTTAATTCAGCTCATCAGTAAAACATGGTAGCTACAAAGCTTACCTTTGTTTTTCCTTCTCAAGCCAGAGAAGGCAGCAGAGAGCAACAAGTCAAGATCTAAGTAGGCGAAAGCTGTTGTTGAAGTTCTTAACCAAGGAAAGCAATTTTCTCTCCCACCAATCAGGAATCACTCAGTTGAGTTCTTCCATAAGTTGACTGCTTCTAATTGTCCCAGCTCCAGCAAAGAAGTTTATCAATCTTCCCTGCTATATTCTCAGTTTTTCTTGGACTCCTATGTCAAATTCTTATTAGCTTAGTATCATAAATGAAAGCCTTCTGACTCTCTTGACTTACCTTTCACTTAAAAAGTCACAATTCCCCAAATTCCCCTTATCAAATAGGTAGTCCTTTTAAAATAATATTTCAGTCTCCAGATGTTTACATAGCAGTTCTCATTTTGTTGTTGTTGTTGGTTTTTGTTTTGCTTTTCTAGTTTTGTCCTCTTTAGGGATAAAACTTTTCTATGCAAGCTGAGGTACCAAAATCTGCTGCAGCTATAAAGTTTTTGATGTGGTTTTCCAATCTATCTGATGTCTTTGAAATGTGTTTCTTCATACTTTCCATTTTTTTAATAAATAAAAGTTCTTTCTCTTCCTCTTTAAAAGAAAACTGTTCACATACATGTAAGGTATCATTCTACATCATTCAGAGGGGTTTTTGAATCTTTATGTTTACTCTACAATTCATGTTCTGTCCTAAGTTGATTAAGTCTCATCTCATAACTTTGTTTCTTCATACATATATTTTAACTTTTAAAAAAAAAAGACAAGGTTCTTTTCCTACTCTTTTTAAGTATCAAAATGTTCATCTGTAACAGCAACAATATCATACATCCTTAAATCAACACCCATTGATTTAAATATTTTCCTTTAATCAAAAGAACTTTCTCTGCCTTTTTTTTTTAGCATTAACTGCCTCAGATGAAAAAGTCCTTAAAGCGAAAGTTTATTCTACTTACACATGTAAATTAAAGGCTTTGATTCAAGGGAACCCTGTATAGAACCTGTCCATGAAAGTGGATGTTCTGACTGAAAAATGAGGAGTTTGGACATAGTGTCACTATGCTTGATGTTTCCATGGTGCCACATGAAGAGGCTGATCTGAACTGGCGGCTCTATTCCAGGCTTTCTTGTTCTCAGGACAAAGGTTATGAAAATAGCTTTTTCATTTTCTTTATTTGGATGGTTCTGGTGGAAAGCTCTCCAACATTTCTCTGGCACTTAATTCAAGCACACCTTATCAAAAAACCACAGTATTGTGGGACCATGAGAAAGGCTGTGAGGGCCAGGTGTGGGGAGCGGAGAGGTGAGGGAAACATCATTCAGTTCAGTCAGAGGCAGGTGATTGGAGCCTGTGTTCACTTGGGGGAAAGAAGGCAATCCTGCTGGAGCATGAAGTAAAGAAAAGGACAGAAGAAGGGTCAAGAGAAGTCAGCTTTCAGAGGACTAGAGTGTCTTATCAGTCTGACAGTCCAGGGAGGAAATTTTAATAGGTCTTAGTTTTAAGTAAGATTCCCATTGATGGAATGGATCCCAAGTCAGAGAAAGTGGAAGCAAAGAAAGATAACCTTTTTTTTTTCCCTTAAGGTCCCTTACAAACTGAAGGGACCATTAGACAAATAGTGAACCAGACAAGTAGGGGAGCTCCCAAAAGTGTTAACCATAAGCAATTCTTCTCCTTATAGCTCTCACCTATTGTGGGGGTAGGGGTGAGGAATACTGGACAAAGTCACTATCTGGAACATGCTTCTGGGTAATGGGATTTTTTTTCCTTTGTCTATGCTTTATCATTCCAGTCAATTGTACCAAAATAGTCTTCATGGTCCTGAACAGTCTATTATAGAGACAGCTAGATGACAAAGTGGTTACAGTGCACAACTTGGAGTCAGAAAGACCTGAGTTCAAATCTAGCCTCAAACACTTTTTATCTATGTGACTCTGGACAAGTTGCTTAACACTATCTGCTTCAGCTTCTTCACCCATAAAATGGGGATGATGATAAGCACCTAGCTGCCAAGATTATGAGGATGAAATGAGATAAGATTTGTAAAAGCACTAAGAAAGGATGCCATGCCAGGGCAGGGCCAAGGCGTTAGCACCTTCCCAGCCTCCCATTCCAGGAGAGAACATCCTGACACCCAAGGAGCTGGGTGGGACAGGGAGCCAAGCCTAGGAGTGACACCCATCTTTACAACTTCAAGACCATCAGAGTTAGTGCTCGTCAGCCTTTGGATGCCTAAGCCAGGACCTACCTAAGCAGCAGTCCACATTATCACATTATGACTACCCTTATTATTGGCAATTAAAATGATGGTAGCCTTGGCCAGAATCTCTAGACAAGTATGCCTATCGTGGAGTGACTAGCTGGGGTCAAATGATCAGTCTGACCTTGCCCAACAGCAGGACCAAGAATGGTGGTAACTGTAACTCATACTCCAGTTCCTGAGGTTCCAACTGGTGAGCATCCCATCATGCCAACTACTCCAGTCATGCTTCACTTTAACCTTTCATCACTCAAAAAAAAAAAACTGAATTGTATTTTTTTCCAGTTAGCAAGCACTGAGTTTCTCTCTCACCAACCACACTCTCACTCAGTTGAACAATAAAAAATAAAATCCTCATAACAAATATGAACAGTCAAGCAAAACAAATCTTCAGATTGGCCACATCCAAAAATGCATGTGTAGTCCATCACCTTCTCTGTCAAGAGGTATGTAGCATGTTTCAGTTTTAGTACCTGCAAATCATGGTTCATCATTGCAAGGAGATCAGAGTTCTAAAGGCTTTCAAAGCTATTTTCTCTATAATGTTGTGATTATATATACCATTATCTTTTTTATGCTCACTTCATAGAAGTCTTCTCTATTTGTTCCGAAACTAGTCATTTCATCATTTCTTATGTTTACAAGACTATTTTTTCATATACCATGATTTATTTAGCCATTTCCTTAATTTCCAGTTATTTTCTACTACAAAAAAAGAGCAACTCTAAATAATTTTGTGAATTTAGATTTTTTTCAATCTTTCTATGATCTCTTTAGGTATGTGTATAATAGTAGTGATATTGCTCAACCAAAGTGTAGGCATGAACTAGTCTACTTCGGGGACATGGTTCCAAATTGCTTTCCGAATGGCTGGACCAATCCACAGCTCCACCAACCTGCAACCCTCCCAACATTTGTTTTTTTCTCATTAATCATCTTTGCCCATACTATGGGTATGAAATAAAACTTAAAGGTTGCTTTAATTTGCATTTCTCCAGTGATTTTGGACTATTTTTATATGATTGCTGATAGCTTGGATTTCTTTCTTTGGAGACTGCTGTCAAGATCTTATATGTATCTTAGAAAGAGATTGGAAAGGTCTCTCATTTTCCTATTTTTGCAAATATTTTAGGTGATGATGGAATTAATTGTTCTTTGAATGTCTGATAAAGTATACTTGCAAATCCATCTGATCCTACAGGGTTTTTTGATAATTCATTTATGGTTTGTTCAGTTTCTTTTTCTGATATTGGGTTGTTTAAATGGAATATTTCTTCTTTACTTTGAATATTTTATATTCTTGTAACCATTCATCTATTTCCTCTAAGTTATCAGCTTTGTTAGTATATACTTGGGCAAAATAGTTACTAATAATATTCTTTATTTCTTCTTTTCCATTTTTATATGAAAATTTTTGCTTTCTTCTCTTTTATGAAATCATGTTAGCTGTCTACTTTATTAGGGTTTTTTGCTTTCAATTTTATTCATCTAATCCTTAAATTTCAGAAGTTTCTCCGCTGTTTAGTTTGGTTGGGCAAAGGTAGATTTGTTGTTATAGTTTTTTTAGTTGTATGCCCAATTCATTTAGTTGTTCTGTCTGTCTCTCTGTCTGTGTCTCTGTTTCTGTTTCTGTCTCTGTCTCTCTCTGTCTCTGCCTCTCTCTGTCTCCCTCTCTCTCTCTCTCTCTCTCTCTCTCTCTCTCTGTCTCTCTCTCTCTGTCTCCCTGTCTCTTCTGTCTCTCTCTCTTTCAAAGATAAAAGTGTTAACTACCTAAGTGAAGCTACTCCCAATGAATACAACTCAAGAAAGACTTTCTCTTCTCTCCCCTCCAAACCACCCATGGCATACTTCCTGTCCTCTCCTTGTTTTCTGGCTGGAATTTACAAGTATTAGAAATGTCCATTATTTTTTTATCAAAGGAACTGAAAATCCTTCAACTTTGCAGGAACTCCAAGTGTTATGACTAGGGCTGGCCATGGATAAAAAAAGATAAGGGTGTTTGCCTCTCTTGTCCTTGCCCTGCACACTACCACCCCATAGTAGTGTCCTATTTGCCAATACTCATGGAGGGTACTTCAGCAAGAAAAAAAAGACTAAATAGCTAATTAGTATGGCTTAGTTCAGTATATTTGGATATTTTTTAAGCCCCAAAGGAAGAAGACCAGATAATGGTGGTATTTGGCCTCTCTGACACATACTCAGAGCCACCCTCAGCTGAAAAGTAAGCGTAAATCATTAACATCATTGCATGGATTTGTTCAATGTATTGGAATTTTTCTAAAGTCCAAAGGGAGGAGATGAGACACGGGTAGTACATGACCTTCCCAATTCCTCTAATCACCCCACCAACACCAGCCCTGCCCAAAGCAGCAGGAAGCTCATATAGTTCAAATCCAGGAGACAGGCTTTTCATAGCAGCTACCAATTGGTTGTTTGGTAGGTAATCCAGAAGGCCTGGACCTGTGGTAAGATCATGGGTGTCTCAGGACAGTCTGAGGCACTAGACTTGAGAAGATGCCCCGTGGCTAAGAAAGAAAGAAAGAAAGAAAGAAAGAGAGAGAGAGAGAGGGAAGGAGGGAGGGAGGGCAGAAGGAAGGAAGGAAGGAAGGAAGGAAGGAAGGAAGGAAGGAAGGAAGAAAGAAAGAAAGAAAGAAAGAAAGAAAGAAAGAAAGAAAGAAAGAAAGAAA